>JAODTK010002222.1:0-625360 GCA_026419785.1 Sclerodactyla briareus | reverse complement strand
TTCCTTTTACAAAATTCTCATAGAAAGGAAGAATTTAGAAGCAGTTCTTTGGAAAAACGACGGATAGGCAAATTAAGTAGGTACAGGCTCACGGGTACAATCCCGCTCCTCTGGTACGTCGGTGTCTGAAAACGAGCAATGTCGATAGAACGTATTGGTGATTGCTTTTGTTGTAGTGCGTAAACCCTAAGCAACTACCGGCTTTTTCCCCCCCTAGAACTTCCATACAAGCTTGCAATCATTGATGAAACACTGCTATTTCCGGTGATCCTTGCAGACAAATCCTAACATCTTTTCGCTTGGCTGGCTTCCAGTTTAGTTCGTGTAGTCTTGATGGTATGGATCCCCGTGGTAATTGGTGTGAGACTTGAGAGGGTGCAACACGATCTCATCGCATATATTCGTGGGGGTGTGGTCGAACCGATTCTTCCGTCATAGCTCTTAACACAGTCCTTAGAACGATAAAGAATATCGATTCCACACTTGGTTTGTAGATCACTCCATTCCTAGATGTTTCCTCATTATTTTCACCGACCAATCTCATTTAATAGCATTCCAATATTGTTATCTCTACTATCGTGAGTCCGATTTTGGATAAAACTTGATTGGGGTGGTATTATTATATATATGACTGATCTCATTTTATAACATTCATTAGGGACTGGCCGAACCCACTTTTATCGCCCCCATGAGAAATTCCACTCGAGACCCATTTGGACCCATGTTACTTGGTCCCACTGGAATCCAATGGCTGATGGGAAAAAAATGAACATGTTCAATGGGTCCCATTGCCCCAATGGGTCGAACCCACTGGGGCCAATGTGTTTCCCTGCCCTCTGCGATACAAATTGTTCCGTTATACCAACCATCTCGTCACTCAAGCGGTTTTGGAAATTCAATTTATAGTATTATTTTTACTTTCTTCGACATTATGCACTCCCTCTGTTTGTCAGGTATTCTTTAACGAAATAGCTTATATCGTATTTGAAGCGGTTTGCGATATATTGGTTATAAGATCGGAAGATCGGAAATAATAAATACACCCGTCGATTGTTCATTCGGGGTGTTGCTCGAACTCATACCCATAGTTCATTTGTAACCATTAGATGAAGACAATGTTCATAGAAAAAGTTCACAAATTACGATCCTCACGACGATCGTTTGCAAAAGATAATCGTTCGTAACAACATTAGCTTTCCCTTCTAGTTTACATACTGAGGTGGTCAGTATCAAATTAGTCAATCGCAATAAATCAATATTCTGCCGGGTACAAGAGAAGATGTAGCCTACTCACACAATCAACACCTTGACAGGTTACTTGAATATTACACAGCTTGGAAACTAGCTGCTGACAGCGCTATTTGAGAAATGTTTTCCGTGGAGAGGGGTAATAGAGGGCTCTAAGATTATCTACGCGGAGCGCCACCACCGCTTGGTGCGAACTGTGGCCACTGATTTTGTCACCCGCGTAAAACCCTTTTTCCAATGCTTAGGGCGGTTAATTGGTTCGCTTCTCCCCATTTGCCCCATTTTCATCTACAATTACTTTATTCAACCCCTGGACATCTTGTAACGCTGGCTTTTTTTGGCCGAGACGACTTAAAGCGCCTCTCAAAATGCGCTACCATGTTGCTCCTGGGATGGGACGTCTTTTGGTGTAAAAATTTCCACAGAGTGTGCTTATTAACAGTGTGCACATTCCCTATTATGATGAAAATCTCTGGTTGTCCCTGATGTACTGGACATCCTCGAGAGCATGTTTGCGAAGCTACATAGCGCTGTTAGCAAACCTACGTGGATATCCTCGTTTCCCCTTGTGATGTGGCAATGTCGGACCTGACTCCGAATCAGGGTGGCGCCAGCGGGGGGGGGGGGGGGGCCGGCAGGGGGCCATGCCCCCCCCCGTCGGGAAGCCGCCCCCCCCCCCCCCCCGTCGGGGAATCTCTCCCATCTCGTCGGGGAGCCCGAGTGGGTACGCTAAAATGTACACCCCCGACGAGGGCGTTTTTGCCCGACAGTATATATCTATTTCCAAACTTTCTTTCTGTGAAATTCCTATATTGAAGCTGAAATTTGCCAAGTTCCTCGCTCAGTTTAAGATCAAGCGTAATCATCTTCCTGGAGACTACAATCGAATCGTGGAATTATTGATAGGATAACCCCAGCCTTAATGGTTCTCTTCGAAATGTCTCTGCAAGAGGTAAGGTTACATTCGTTTTGGGGAGGAGGCTCGTTCTGCCGTCCTATCACTGTTTTACCTCTGTGTAGAGTGTTGTGCTTCACTTCACGACGCCAGTGCCCAGGTAATTTTTCTGGTGCATTTAGTATTGGGAAGACCTGACGCATCTTCTACTAATAAGGGCGTCTGATTTGAGTGGGACGCTATTGAAAGTAACATTGCTCTCCACAACTGTGTATTTCATTTTTTCGTTTTTTTTTTCTTCTTCAAGAAAAATGTCAAAAATGCAGGTTTTTACTTCGGGGGTAGGGTGAAGCTCGTCGAGGAATCCCCCCCCCCCCCCTCCCCGTCGGGGAACTCGGACCCCCCGTCGGAATCTGGGCCACCACTGCTCTAATTCAGACACTTTAAAATGTCCGGTGTGGACAGGCTGATCGCTTCTGAAAATGAATTATATATTCACCGCATGTCTCTCTTCAGAAACGACGAATTTTATTAGTGGAGGTTCTTTTAATTTGTCCACTCCGCCAATACTACCATGTGGGTTCAAGCTTACTAGTGGTTAAAACAAGAACATGTCCATAGCTAATTAGCTATATGAGGAGACCGAGGATACATTTCTACTGATTAACAATTCCGAATGTATGTTCTAAGATTCCTTTGGAACTATTCGCCCAGACGTTTTTGATTGAAAAGTGCCCCCCGTAAATTTCATTTTCAACTTATGACAAATATTGGTTGTAAGCTAGACAAAATTATTCTTCCAAATACTGACGCCCATTATGATTGGTCGGAAATTAGGAAAGTTTGACAGATATTATGCGAAAAATACGACTTTCAACACACAGTTAAAAGCCCGAAACGAGGCCAGTGTGCGTTGTGGAGCGCGAATGTTCCCCCATATGTGTATTTTTTTCTAAGCCAACTAACGGCGCGTTTGTCTGGTGTGCCATTATTTTTTTATATAGTGGGACACCATCATGCATTTTCCCATATTCTCCCATGGTTCGTCATGGACCTTAGAATGACTGTCAAAAGAACTCGGATAACTGGTGTGCTCGGGGCTCTAGGCGAGGACATCAGGGTAAGATTACGGGAAGAAACACTGGATCCGCTGGTATAGGATCAATAAGTCTAAATTTTAACTCACCTCAAAATTCGATATGATTATCACAAACAGAAGTTGTGAATTCAAAACCAATCACTTACCAAGACGAACAATCGACTTGAAATATCAAAATCTGGACGTAATCACACAGAACTTTGTTAGCAAAGTCTTAGTTTTGGCGTCTCAAAATGTTGACTTAATTAGTAAAACATTTGACTGGCTCTCAAATTCGATATGATTACATGGAGCTATTATATCCCCCCCCCCCTCGCTTTATAATGCATAATCATTACAAATGATACTTATAATTTAAAAAATTTTGATTGGTACTCAAGTTTATTAACCCTTTATAACGATAAAATGGTCACTTAGTAAACTAATTTTTACTACAGTAAAAAAAATCGGGGTCAAAACAACCTATTAGGTGCAAATTTCCAAAGTATCTCCACCTACAAATTGGGCATAAATTTTTGGAAATTATTCCATTATTGGGTCTTTTGGAGGGTGCTTCTTTCGGTTTGTACACAGATTTTTGATGCAAGGTCCTATAGTGCCATAGAGATGAAATTAGTAAAATTGGTGAAAGAGTGTATTATAGGTCACCAATCATCAGTCCTTTCTGATGGATTGTTGACCAAACTAGGCACAAAGTTCATAGAATTCCCGGGTCATATATGACCATGTTAAGGACAAGGGCAAGCCAAAGGTAATTAAAAGGGCACAACAGGCCATTATGTGAAATTGCCTTTTTTGTCCCCCAATTATTATTCATTGTTCGATGGATGTTGACCACACTCAGTTAAAATGTTCATTGATGGTGGGTATTTTTTGCCCATGTGTAGGTCATTGTCAAAGGTCATTGAGGTAGCAAAATAGGCCATTACATGAAATTGCCATTTTTTTGCTCACTAATTGGTCATTCTTTGATGGATGTTGACGGCTGTCATGGATCCGATATTCCCACGAAATTTGGTATCCCCGGCTGCGTAAGGTTTTGAATTTCCTTGACTTCCGTCAGGGAATTTATGCATCATGTCAGTGCGTTGTGTGCGCGCCGTGGGTGTGTTTGTTGTTTTGTGTGTGTGTGTTGTGTGTGTGCGTGTGGTGTGGTGTGTATGTGTGTGACGGGCCTGGCTAGTGAAAAGCATAATTAACTTAATCAGTGACCCAACCTGGAAGGGATGAAGCTCATACTTGTTATGTGGGTCCCCATAATGATTAACATGATCCCAATTGTTTTGGGGTCAGGTCACGGTCATCTGAGGTCTCCAGGGGTCAAAGTCCGAAATCTTGTGGAGAGGGTAAGTTCCATAACGTATGGTCCAATCAATTTTGAATTTGGTGTGTAGCTGTCTATGGGGAAGTACAAGCACACAAGTACAGGGGTCATTTCGTTCGGGGTAAATAGGAAATTATGATTTTTTTTTTATATTTAAGGCAATTTCCACCTGGTTCTGAGTTTACTCTTGCAATGTGTGGGTTTGAGCTACAGCACTTGTTTAACTGGTTCGAATTTCCTCTGAGTGGCCTCCCGGCAATTCCGTTAATTGGTCGCCGGCTAGCTGCGCTTGCAGTCCTAGCGCACGTCCGGGCGCCGCTCGGCGCGTACTTCCTGCATTACTGGCTGAAATTGGATAGCGCTACTAACCTTCAATTGGCACTGGTTGGCCATTCGATTAGATCTCATCTCCTCAATTCCGACAGAGTTTCTCTTGGCTGTTTTGAATCGTTACCGAGGGTGACTAGCTAATCCGATCTGTGGAGAAAATGTCAGAGTGGTACGACAACTTCAGAGGGGATTCCTCTCGAATCAAATCCTGAGGTAGGCTTAACTTTTTATCAAGCTTTAGGCTATGCTCGCGCTGACTCGCTACTGTGTATTCCAGTTTACGTTGCACTTGGCTTTAACCTAATGGGTTTTGTGTAGGGAAACGGACATACTCAGTCCGTGAGTCAGCGCACTAGGGCTAGGCCAGCCAGAGGAGTCCAATTACCGATGTATCCCAAATCTCATTGTTACCAACATCTAAACCTCCCGTAACTTCCACTCACCCCACCCCCCTAACCCTAACACTAATCTCCAACACATCCAGGTAAACATTAGCCTGCTAACTAAAGCAGACGATATGAGAGAGCCGTTCCTAAAAATAGAGGGGCTGTCCTCTTCCGTATTACCATGTCACTACTTCTATGCACAGGAACCGGTACGTCCCCTCTCCCCTCTCCAGACGTTTCACCATGGAGAAGCGTACAGCGGTTTTTGGGCCCTCCGCTCGCTGCTGCCACCGGGCTTTGCGCTCGTACGCGTTTTGGCTAGGCTCCCGGCACCCCCGATAATCCTAGTGGCCGCGCAGCTCGTCAAATGCAGATTTCAACATGTTGGTCCAGAAACTTATCTCGATTTCGCGAGTTTCCTTCAAGATCGTCGATATGATCAGGTACCAGTAATAGAATCTTCGTGGTTCATGTGAAACGTTTAATTTGTCCATAGCCGGCCGATCGATCTTGATACTCCCATTTTAAGTAAGTTGTTTGGGTTTCAAACGGTCGTGAGGATTTGTATCTCACCTTTTTCTAGTGTTATATAAGTGGGAGCCTGCCAAAAAAACTTCCTAGCGCCTGTGGCTGTGGCAATCGGGAGCCCAGTGTCCTCACTCAGCGGTTGATCACCCTTATCTCTTGTCAGTGGTCTACCCCTTGGTCTAAGGGGTGGTGAAGTCATCTTGGTAGGCCTGAGCTAGGTAGCTGTTTGGCATGACGTCGTACCACATGGCCAAACCACTTATCTTTTTCCTGAATTATGCCTTGATGTGTTAGGATCTACAATCGTTGGCGGACATGCTGGTTTGATAGCCGGTCTCTGCGTGTCACTCCCAGGTGGTCGATATTATCAACATATCGTCTGCGGACGACTCCCCTCCCCAAAACTTGGATACTACTCATTGGATTCAGGGTGATGTAGATGTCAGTCATCAGTAGCACATTGGCGTTGTCTGGATGGAGCAAACCCTGAATAGATTCCACGAAAGATGCCCCATATTTGGGTCATAAATATTTACAAACGACTTTCAATAACTTTTCAATACGAAAGAAGAATTTATCGGGCCTGATGCATTTGAAGGCCTAAAATAAGCCAAAGCAACTGTTTTTTAGCCTCTGCGCAGTCGTATTGGCGCTTGTTTGGTATCCCGCACGAGTCGGAAATATGAATGCTTCAATGAGAAATAAAAAAGAATATCCATCTTGGACTTAGCCGAAACTTGGTTTGTGTTGTCAAACAATCCCAATCAAGATCATGGAGTATTTTCCCGCAAGCATGGCGGTTTCCCATAGGTTAGTAAAAGAGTAGAATATCAGGATTTGGTGGCAATACACCCCAAATAAGTTAAAATATTGTGAATATTTTATTCCTTGCCGAATTCAGAGGACCTATGCAGTCACGCCGTGTGTGTGTGTGCGTGAGACGTCCCGGCTTGTAAACACGATACCTGATCAGGTCTGATTAGGTCAGGCTCTACTTGGTATGTGTGATTCCCCATGTGATTACAATGAACCCTATTGTTTTTTGGGTCGGTCAGAGGTCCCAGAGGTCAAAAAACCTGACAACTTGTAATACACTTAAGTCCGAATTGTTTGGTCCGATCAGTTGAATCGTGTACAGCTTTCTTATGAGGATAATGAACCCTATTGTTTTGGGGGTTCAGGTCGGAAGTGAATTTTGGTCGAAAATAGGTAAAAATTTTGTGAAAATTCAATATTTTAACCAAATTTGGCTTGTAAACACGATATCTTAACCCCACCTGGATGGATGAAGCTCATACTTGGTATGAGTGTTCCCTGGTGAGGAACCGATCTGGGTTTATCTTGCCGATCCCGATTCCCGATTTTTTCCAAAAAATGTTAACCGATCCGATCTCCGATCTCTGGATGTGCTGTTCATTCACGTAGCGACCCACGCAAAGCCCCTAGGCTCTAGTGTAAGCGAGCCGCCGGGAAACTCCTATTTTAAATATGAATGGAACTGTTTGGACACATTATCTTTTGTTTGTGTTCAAAATCAAATGACGAATGAATATTAAACAGTATGACTTTTATTTTAATTAACAACTTTCCACTTGAAAACCGCAAGCAACATTGTAAAAACTTAACTCTCAGCAGTCGGAATCGTACCGCTTGCGAGTGTTTGGTAGGCACTGCCAGGTATTACCAGAGCACTTTGCTCGCTAGCGTTTCATATATTCATACTTGCATACAGTGCAGGTACCTAATCCCCCAAGCCATTACTGTCACTCTTGACCCCTGTCCTTGCTCAGCCATCACTGAATCGACTGATATAACAGACACCAATCTGATTGGTATTAACGTACATCTTGGAATTCTTAGTGCTAAACACTGTGCGTGAGCGAGTCCTCATTAGTACGTCCTTGACTGCCCCGCTTGATTCGACTGCGCGCGGGGTCTCCGTATTATTTGGGAATTGACACTTTTTATAAACTGGTGATTATTGGATCCCGGCTGTGAAAGCAGAAACAGTGTACATACTGTCTGACCCGCTGAACCTTTCCTCTTTCAATAGCAAACTAATTTCCCATGTATATGTTTGTAGGGGCGAAGAAATCACAATTTAAAACCGCAACGAAAAATCCTATTTCTTAACGTGACTTGCAGAGACACTGATTGTGATATGCCTTGGTGGCAATGTGGCGTCATATGTGTGGACGAGATCAATGTATTCCTGACGTCGCCTGTGTCTCGACGGACTGATTTGTTTACGTAAGGTCAGGCTCGAGTTCACTCCTGCCTGCCTGGCCTCAGGGATTACAAAATAACTGAGTTATTTTGCGTTTTCATTCAGTGACTCAGTGATTGTAGCTCTTTCAGAAACAGCCGGAAACTGATTTTCTACGCCTAACTCCCAAACAGGCAGGATCGGATAGGCGAATTAGTACACTGGAAACTTTTTACCGATCTCCGATTCCGATCGGATATGGTGAAAATCGGCGCCGCCCGATTCCGATCTTCAAGATCGGATCGGTTCTACACTAGTGTTCCATGATGAGTACATGAATCCTATTTGTTTTGGGTCAGGTCAGAGGTTCGTTGAGGTCACCAGAGGTCAAAGTCTGAAACATTGCTAAACCGATTAAGTCAGAATGCAGAATGTTGGTCTGCTCAAGTTGAAATGAGGTTTATAGCTTTCTTAGTGGGGAGTAGTACAGGAACCCTATTGTTTTAGTCAGGTCGGGGGTGAATTTAGTCGAAAATAGAAAATTGAAAAATTCGAATTTGGCCATTTTGGTTTGTAAACCACTTAACTCAACCCCACCCCGGATAGATGATGCTCATACTTGGTGTGTGTGTTCCCATGATTGAGTACATGGACCCTATTGTTTGTGGGTAAGGTTGGGGTGGATTTTGGTCATCTGAGGTCACCAGAGGTCGAGTTGAAAACCTTGTAAACCCGATGAGTCTCGATGGTTTGGTCGGATCAAGTTGAAAGAGGGTAGTATAGCTTTCGATAGGAGGACGGGACTCTATGTTTTAGGTTCAGGTCGGGGGTGAATTTTTAGTCGAAAATAGAAATTTGTGAAAATTCGATTTTTGGCCCAAATTTTGGCTTGTAAACACGATTACCCGACCCCACCCGGATAGATGAAGCTCATACTGGTATGTGTGTGTTCACCATGAATGACTACATAAGGCCTTCCTGTTTTGGGGTCAGGTCAGAGGCACAGTCTGAAAAATATAAAACACGATAAGTCCAGAATATTCGGTCCAATCAAGGTCGAAAATTTTGTGTATAGCTCTTTTGGGGGGTACAGGAACCCTATTGATTTTGGTCACGCGGAGGTAAATTTTGGTAACAATAGACTTTCTTGAAAAGTTGATATTTCGGCCAATTTTGGCTTGTAACACGATAACTCGACCCTACCTGGAGGATATGACGCGATACTTTATATGCGTGTTCCCCATGATGAATTAATCAGCCTATGTTTGGGTCAGGTCAAGGTCCCTCTGATGGTCACCCGGGTGAGTCTGAAAACCTTGTAAACACGATACCCTTCGAGCCCCTCACCCGGATAGATGAAGCTCATACTTGGTATGTGTGTCCACCATGATTAGTACCTGAAGCCTTACTGTTTGGGGGTCAGGTCAGAGAGTCACAGTCTGAAAAACTCATATAAAACACGATAAGTCCGAATGCTTGATCCGATGAAGTTGAAATTTTGTGTATAGCTTTCTTTTGGGGGGGGTACAGGAACCCTATTGATTTTTGGTTCAAGTCGATGGTTAAATTTTGTTAGTTAACAATAGACTTTCTTTGAAAGAAAAGTTGATATTTCGGCCAATTTTGGACTTGTGAACACGATAAAATCGGACCCCTACCTGGATGGATGAAGCGATTACCCTTGGTATGAGTCGTTCCATGATGAATACATCAGCCCTATTGTTTTGGGGTCAGGTCAGAGGTCATTGAGGGTCACCAGAGGTTGAAGTCTGAAAACTTGTAATGTAAAACACGATTAAGTCCAGAATGGTTGTTCCGATCAAGTGTTAAATTTGGGGTTATAGCTTCTATGATGTAGCACATGCAGCCTTAGTGTTTTTGGGTCAGGTCTGGAGGTCACCAGAGTTAAAGTCTGAAAAACAGTTTAAACACGAAAAGTGCCAGAAGGGTTGGTACCCATAAAGTGGAAATTCGGTGTATAGCTCTCTCATGGGGTAGTCAGGAACCGATTGTTTTGGTCGGGTCAGAGTGAATTTTGGTCCAAAAGTGGAAAATTTGTGAAGAGTCAATATTTTGGCCAATTTCGGCTTGCAAACTTCATAACCTCGATTACCTCCTGGATGGATGAAGCTCATACTTGGTTTGTGTGTTCCCCATGATGAGTACATGAACCCGTTTGTTTTGGGGGTTCAGGTCAGAGGTCATTGAGGTTAGCAGAGTTCAAAGTCTGAAAACCTTGCATTTAGGTGTAGCTTTTTACCAAGGGTACAGGAACCCTATTAGTTGGTTTTTGGAGAAGCTAGAAATTTGTAAGACTTAGTTGCCCATAATGAGTGGTACAATCTTCCTATTGTCTGTTGTGTCTGTCATAGGTGACAGAAAGAGTCAAGGAAAACACTAAAGCCTTTGGCTTTCTGGATTACTTGCTCCATTGACTGCTAACACAAAGTGCCCCTATGAAATGGAGGTTTCGCACGTTGCCTATACATTATGCAATCATACCGGATACCGAATTACTTCTAAAATAAATCTCATCATCAAGTGAATGGAAACGGTACTATCATAGGTTCAGTTGGTGTGTACAGATTATGATGAAGAATGAGGTGATAAAGCATTTTAGTTATGGGAGAGGATTGCTTGGGTGTAGGGGGTTGGTAGGTATTGATAGATACTTGCTGCGGACAAAGACTCAGAACTTCTGCTAAATGTTGAATATTTTCTAACAACAAAAAACAATAAAATCATAAATACTTCCGGTTGTCCATGTGTGTGTCAGCCGTTATTTGTGCAAGTCAGGATTCTCCCAATTTTCTGGATAATGGACAAACATGGTAGGCAATAATCCACCATAGGGAAATCGTATGGAAATGGGGTTTTAGACCTGTAGATACAGTTTTACCATCTGCACGTTATGATCTCGTTGTATCCAAGCCTGCAGTTGTCCTTCAAATATATATATACTCTCATTTTTGATTGTTGCAGTTGTCTTTTGAAGGTGAAACAGTGTAGCTCAGTCATACATAGAAGAATGTTATCAACTCTGTGCAGTCAGTCCTTGGAATTTGTAAGTTCTCTCTCATTCCTATTTACAGTAATTTTTCTTTCTTCTTCCCAGTGCAGGTGATGACAAAGGTTAGTAAAGTTTTGAACGTGGTCCAGCATTATTGAAGACCAATCATGCTTCATAGAGTGTTCAGATATTTGAAACGTCACCAGTAGTAGGTCATTTTAGTTGAAATGATGATGTGGGGTTGAGATGAACCACCCCAAAAAGACTCTCACAGATTGAATCAGAAGATTGTTATGTTGAGTGCTAGATGGAGTTTTGGCCCACATGTATTCAAGGTTGTTCGGAAGTAAAGCCTAAAATGTCCGCCAGGCGAGGTCGGTTTTGGCAATTTGAGAAACACAAAAAAAACACAATTTAGTTTTTTGAAGGAAACTTGAACTTCCTTAGACTCGTACAATACAGTAGTGCTTAGTCGACCCATATTGAGTCAATGGAGCCTGTTAATGTCTGCTCAAGCTGCCAAGTTTTCTGGAGTCCAGGAGGGGGCAGGGGTTAAAAATTCCGGAATTTTGTAAACAATGTTGTTAATGGAGAACTTCCATTATGCCCCAATCGCTTTCTGTATCTTCTCGGATAGTAAGTACGGCGTATAATAAAGATGCCATCCATTCAAATCCAGCTTATCAAAAAACAATTATAACACTAAACCGTCCCCTGCTTGCCATCGTTTTAGCAAGGAATCCCATGTTCATGGCTTTGTCAATCCTGGGTTCACGATTTCGCAAAGGTCAGTCAGGGTGAATACTCGAATTGAAAGAAGGAATCTAGGCAACAATTTTGTTGGCACTTAGATCTACTTACCTTCCACACACTACTGCCTGCTGCCTGGACCCCCAACAACAGAAGCTAGTGTGACATCTACATACATAACATACTCATGACTCGATGGGCGACAAGGCAGGGGGGGGGGGTGCGCTCTACATTCTATTACAAGCAAATTTTGCATTAGGCTGATGTGCCTTATCGATAACTAGGACTCAGCTGAATGAAATGCTTTTATGGAGGTTTGGCTGCCAAAATTTAATCAGTGGAAGTCCAAAGTCAAGTCATATCTACATGACCATTGGCCTTCCCAGTCAAAGTGAGACTTTAATCTTACTGTCTTGAACAACGTTAGTTACAATATAACGGTATGCATTGATATGTTATTAAATTCCACAGTATTCTCATGCGTTATCTAATCCATGACGTTTCTTATTTTCGCTCTAGTATATGCAAAGCTGGGTATGTCCAAGGCCTGGGTGTTCACGGATGTATTTGGACTGGAGCCGAGCTCCGAGTCCAGGCTTCCTCACCCCCTGTCGCACTAATCCTCCTCTTCCCATTACGATAAGGTTAAGTTTAGAGGCATCCATCAATTTTATAGTGAGAGCATCAATCTTACAGTCCTTACTCGTCCTCGGCGTTGTCACATGGTCAAGATTTACCATGGGCCCTCTTAGCAGATTATCATACAGGACACTAAAAGGACAGTATAAGCAGAAGGATATACAGGACAGTATGAGCTGGATAATTATTCACTCACTCACGCATAGGCCACCTAGGTCCCAGGAGTCAGGCGAACCTCGTAATCCAATAAGTTCAGATCAGCTGCTGTAATTCAGTATGCAGCTTTCTTTGCTTCCTACAGAAAACTCTATCATTTTTGGTGTGGATTGGAGGTCACTCACAAGTAAAAATTGAAAAATGTTTGAAAATATATTTTTGGCCTGCAAAACAATACCTGACCCCACCTTGATTGATCCACGCTTTGCTTGGTATGAGGGTTTCTCCTGATGAGTATGGGTTCCTATTGTTTGGAATCAGGGGGTGTCGTTGTGAGGTCCTTTGACCATCAAGGCAAGTCAATGAATCACAAAGCCTCTGGCTTACAATCTGATTGGCTAAAGAGTCAATGGAGACTGGTTTTGATTCGCAATACGGGGGTGTGAGATTGCATATTTTTGGTTAGTGGGATGGATGGTCCGTTGGAACATAATTGTAACTAACCAAAGTAACTAACCACCTGCCAATCACAAACCATAGTGTAGTCCCAACTGTCAGTCAAGACTGCCTATAATAACAATGTGGAAAATGTTAACCATTGAAAAAGAAAAAGATTACTCTGATATATTTATAATCTCTATAATCACCTCAGATTGCTGTACAACTTAGCGTCTTTTCGTTCAGAGGCATGTTCAATAAATAATATGATCAGCTCATTTAGCCGGGAGTTTTGCTGTCGCCTCATTTTTCGTGTCCTCACTTTTATGATGAATTCCATCATGGTCCTGAACTCACATTTAAATCATACCATTTAATCCTCTGAAGGCTTTTTCTGGAAAAATTGAATTTGCCTCAGTTGGTGTAGGGCTTGTTAAAACTATCGAGAAAACAAGCTGTGGGATTGATTCTACTCAGAAGAACCGTTTAAAACCGATGAATGACTATGATGTGCTCCTAAGAAGGTTTTTTCTTACTCAAACCGCTTGTGCTGGTGAGCTTTTGTAAATGATGTCCCATATCTATCTTCCATCCAATCCATCCATCCGTAACTTTTGCCTCTTTACAAAAAAAAAGTTCCTTCCTTGATGAATCTCGACCAGAAAGACGTGGTTCCCCCCACATGTTTGACTGATGGGTCATCATCGACCACCTGAAGGTCAAGTCAAATGGTATTAAAGGAGCACAATAAGGGCCAATAAGTGGGAAACTGCAACTCTACAAATTTTTGTGCACATTGCTGGTGTTCGGTTATCTTGTTGGTCTATCATTCTTCCTTTGGGTTTTTCCGAGTAATTTTAGGTCAAGGTCCCACTTGGCCCTGCGGGCCCATTTTAAGATTTCCCCCCCACACAATCGGTACTTGCCAATGCTCTTCGCCCACAAGCTTCGATGATTTCTTTGCTTCAAAGTTACATTTATGGTCCTTCAGGTTGAGACCTTGGGGGTGTCCCCGAAAATGTGGGCCTAGTTTGGGCCCTAGGCCCTTTCATCATATGAAATACTGCAAGATCTTTTATCTTCCTACAAATTCGTTGCACAGTTGCTTGATGTCAGTGACCATTGAAGTTAATGATGGCCAATAACTTCAAAGTGTCCAGGGATTTAAGACCCTGCCCATTGTTTGGGCCCTGGGGCTTATTATGTGAAATACGCAAAATGCTTCTGTCTCTTACAAATTTTTGTGCAAAGTGCTGACATTCGTCATAATTATGGATCAAAGCCATACCTGCCTGGTTGTTAGGAAATTTTGGTCCAGGTCCCACTTGGGCTGAGGGCCCATTTCATGAAATTTCACACAATAGCATTGAGATGCATCTCCTCCCACAAACTTCAATTGATTTTCTGCTCTTCTTCGAAGTTATATGTATTGTTTCTTGCATAGGGGCATTGGGGGTGATTTGGATTTGGCCATGGCCTCAATTCATTTTAATCTGTAAGGACGTTCCTGTAATGTGCCATTGGTCCACTTGTGTCCTATGGCCCATTTTTAGCTCGAACCACTATGCTGCTATGTTCCTTGGAGTGCTCTTTTCACTTGCTTACAGAACTTTGGAGCAAAATCAATAGTGCCATTAATATTAACACAGTACCATCTGATGGAAAGAAGCAAAACAGTCATTCTTTGATGGATGTTGACCAACCTTGACCCATGTTCATCAATTTTTGGGACCTCTTTGACTTTTACAAGGTCCGAGTCATTAGAGTGACAATAGACCACTCATGAATTGCTTGTTCTTCCTCAATTGGTTATTCTTCGATGGATGTTGATCAATCTGAGTAGCTTTATTACGACTGCTAAGACATATTTTGGCCATATAAGATCATCAAGGTAAAGGTCATTACAGGGGCTAATCGGTCATTGTTGAGACTTCGCCTTCGCCAATGATTTTAACATTTAAACCCATAATGTACCCTATATCATTGTAATGTTTGTTATTTTTTGGAGCTACAGCAGCATTGGTGCTCTAGTTTAGTTCTTTCCATCGCTCTCCCTTTAAGTAGGTACTGTTGGGACGCGGGGAGAAGCACAGGTACAGCAAGACACTGCAGACAGTTAAGCTGCTGTAATACCCTAACGAAAATTGGGAGTGTATTCCTGTCCATTACGATTATCTGGATAACCGCCCTTTTCGATGCCGCCTCCAGACAGAACCCTTCAAAAGCACATCAGAGGCATATGCAATAATATATTCAGATTTTATTTATTTTTGCTCACCAACTGTGGAGAACAACCAATGTGAATGAATGTGTTCACTTTTTCCCCTGCATAAAGAATAAAAAGCAAGCAGACGTTGAGAGACTGGCCCAGATCAGTGAACAGGGCCAGACCGTGAGCCCCCGATGTATATTTCATGAAGCAGACGATCGTCAATGCCTGCGGTACCATTGCTTTTTCACTCTGTGAGGAACGTACAGAAAGGTAACGCTAGGTAAGAATGTAACATAGCTCCCATTGTCAGTGGTAGAGTGAGAGAACTCTGGAGGAATTCCCCATCTCGCCAATTCTTCCTCAGGAGAAGATTCCTGAAATTCCAGAGGGGAAGGAGCTATGGGGAGGAGGATTTTAACAAATCACGAATCACAGCAAATCCATAGATTCTTCATCTCTGATGTCCCACCCCCATTTCTCTGAAATATCATCAATCCAGCTTTTCTTCCCTTTCCTCTCTTCTCGCCCCTTGGTTCTCCCCTTGGCTCCTGTTCTCCCTCCCATGTTTCTCCCCCTTGTCTCTCACCTCCCCTCCAGGCGGCATGTCCATTCCCCTGTTCTGCCTTCTATCGAGACCTATTTTGGGAAAAATATTTTTTCTGGCAGATCCCCTCTTCATGTCATTCTGCTTCTCCCTTGCGCCTTTCCTCCTTCTCCTCCCCCCCCCCACCTGTCCACCTCTACTCCCCCCCCCCCACCTGTGCCCCTTTCTCCCCTGAAAAGATACCCTCCCGCCTCCCTGCTCCATCCCCCCTGCTTCCCACCGGCCATGATCCAAGAGATGAATCAAGAGACTTGTACAGTAAGTATTCATCTCATCGCCTGTTTTTTCCCATGCAAAGGCTATTTGAAAAGTGTTAGCTATGATAGCCTCTAGGCGTCCTTATTTGTATGTGAGCAGATTCTCACTGCAGAGGAAGCAACGAGATCACCAAGAATATACAGGTAAAAATTTCCTCCTCCCCAGTGGCAGCCCCTGAAAGCATTTGCTGAGAAGACAAAGTCCATGTCGCCCGACGAGAGGGCCACCTGCTTGCCGAGGACGAGATCTTTACATTAGCCCATGAGCAGAGTGCTCAGGAGGGGCGACAGAGGTAACTTTTATTCATTTAGATCTATTTCGATTACTAAAATATTTGAGTGAGCACATGGTGTAGTAGCCTTGCCTCTCAGTTCCCTGGGTTTGTACTTCAAGATGAACAAGAACGCAACCCGGCGTAGTGATTATTTGCCATGTTTTTTTCGCCATTTCCTCAGGTCCTAAAATGTTGCCTGCGATCTGCATCAGACTGATTCATTACATAGACCTCTTGATCATCTCCATTGAGGCTTGTATTTGAACAGTTTAAAAAAATCTTTGTCAAGTAGATGGCAGTAAATACTTGATTTGATTTGATTTGAAATGGTAAGTTAATGAAAAACAATCTCGTTTGCCGCCAAAGCGGTTTGAATTACAAGACTTACAATTTAAAGCATAATTTCATAATTAAAATAACAAAAAACATAAATACACAGACATCACAATCAAGCAGTTAAATTAGTTTGGAATTGCCACTGTTTCTATATCGTTCAGTTTTATAACTCACCTGCATTAATTTACTGATTTGTTTCTTGGGTGTTATAAGTCCTTTCTCTCTTCTTGAGGTGGTGCAATTTTTTGAAAAAGGTTGCAGCATGGTCTTGGCAAAGATGTGCAGAGGTCACCATCCTGATCGCTGAGATGGGCCACATTGATTGCTATGTACTATGCACATCCTACCTTGCCGCCTTACCTAGGACATGCTCCCCACTTCTGTACACAAGGGAGATTAAACTCCTTGCATTGAGAATTCTCTTATTCCACTCTATTAACATGCAACTAGTTTTTGGTTAGCACACATTATGCCATAAATAAACTATCTGCCAAAAACAGTTTGTTCGTATCATGCATGGCAATCAGGTTTTAGAGAGCAATTCTCCCCCTTCATTTACCTTAAATAAACTGGGCATTTTGCCGATTTCTATAGTCAATATGCAACTTGTATGTGCGTTCCCCATAAGGAATATCCGATCCCCATTGTTTTGAGTCAATTTTGATGGACTTCTGAGATCACAAGGTCTCAAAGTATGGAAACCTTCCTCTCTTTCCTTCTTTAATTGAACATTGTTATATATTTCAATTTGTGTCTTTAGTTTAGTGGAGCCTGTATAGCGCCAGTAATAATTGAATACTCAAACTGCGCTGACGACCGGACAGAAACAACAGTACTAGACATGTGTAGGCGGGTAAACGGCCCACTTGTTATACATCCCCGCTTTTTGAGGATCATGGGGAAATATCTACAGGACACCCCATAAGGACCTCATTTTGGTTCGAGACTAAGATTATGTTTTCTGGGCTAACAAGTCTACATTCATCATCACCAAGTTTTGTTCAAAATCCAGCAAAGTGAAACAAAATTGGGAATTGACCTCTGTGACCTTGAAATCAATTTCATTTCATTGGGGACAAACGTGTGTCCCCACCCACCAAGTTTTTTGTGAATGGGATAAACCTCTGTAAAACTCGTGGAAACTTGCAAAATAGAGGGCAGAGACATGCAGTAGCCGCACTTTTGAACTCAACGAGATTCCACTGGGACCAGCTGGTGAATCAAGTTTTCAGATCAATCGATAAAGCGGTGAAAGTTTACTGGTGCTAACGGCTAGATTTCCGTCGGAGACTGCTTCAGCTACAAACACCCGCCAAACCATAATATCCCCGGACCTTCCATGTCTTCCGGATGTTAATTACCAAACGCAAATGAAAATAGTGTCCTGGAAGCGAATTGAAAGGTAGTAAAATTTGGTATGCCTACAGATGGCACGGGCAGAGAGTTGCAAGTATAAGGGCCACAGTAAGCAAATCTCCTTCTCCCATTTCAGTCCTACACCTGGGGACACTCTGTTCCCCCTCTGTTGAGCATGTCATAGGAATGATGAGATCAGAAAGGTCCCTGGTGCGTTACCAAACACACATTTGTAACCCTGACAAGATATCTGAAGAGGATTCTGTACTTGACAGAGCCATGCAGAGAACAACAAGAAGAGTAAACCGAGAGGGGATTATCCCAGTACATCTGATACCAGTAGCAATTCGACCGCAGTTTGGGGTAGATCTGTCAACAGCTGCGATTAGCTTCGGTGACCTTAAAAACAAACAGAACAGCATGCATTAGTCCAGCCTCCAAGTTGCGTATACCAAGACAGGTATGAAAGTATTTGGTCGAGAAAGTCGTCTGGACCAGATCCGCCGGAGATGGAATTGAGACCGATCCTATAAATGTTTGTTGTATGTGTTTGAAAATCTAAATATCGGGATGTATTTCCCACAGGCCCACCGTCACTTATGACAATTCCAATCACTTCATCAGTCTAATGCCACAAAAATGCACCCTCTATGAGAGGATGTTCTAAGGATTCCCAATCAACGCATGGCTCACCCGCAACGAGACTTCCGAATGTGAGTCGAATGAAGCCATACTGGTATTTTACCTCTTTCCCTCTATAAGGACCCTCCGTGCACATTGATTTTTGAAATAGGGAGGTAGCCAAATCCGGAGGTAAGCCGTTAGGGAAAGTCTGACTCTGCAGCTTTGGATTCAACACTATAATAATCGGCGGAGAATGGAAAACGGTATCTGTAGGTCCAAACCCCATTCCCATATGATTTCCTACGGGAGTTATTGGCCCTTCAAAAGTTTGGTCATTATTATAGAAATTAGGTCAAAACCCCAACTGCAACAATAATGCATGACATCAACTTTGAAAACCTGGGAAGTTATGTAGTTCATTGTTTCATTTTGTTGATATGTCATCATATAGACTATATGCATTCGAAGTGAACTAATGTGAATGTCTTGGAAAACAAAGATTGTTTGCAAGGTTTTGCAGTATGACATCACTTATTATTACTTATTATTTGCATGATGGGATCTTTTCGATCTCGGCGCAATACCATGCACAAATTTCAGAGAACTGTAACTCCTTAACAAAAGCATATGAACTATCTATCTCTCAATCCTGTCCTGTCTGTGAACATTGATCAATGCTTCTCCTACAGTTCAAATGGGATGTTCATGAAACTTGGTCAGTATTATCATGACCATGATACAACAGGTTTGTCAGATTTGAGGTCCAGTCATTAGGGGTCTTTTTGGCCAAAAATGTCATTTGGGGGGTCCAATATTCAAAGACTTCTTCTCTTCTTTCTCCCACAGTTTGAAACGGATGATCATGATAGTTTGTCATTGTTATCATTGACCTCAATGTACATGCAGGGTGTTTCCGGTATTGAAGGTCATAGAGGTCATCTAGGGGTCCCATTTTAGCTATTTTGCGAATGCTTCTCCTACAGTTCAATTCGAATGTGTCATGAAACTTGGTCAGTATTCTCGTTGACCAATGGTACATATGGGTGTTCAGGAATTTTTGGGGTCAAAGGTCATCTAGGGTATTTTAGGCCAAACGGGTCATTTTTGGGTTCAACACCAAAATTCTTCTTTTCCCACAGATGAATTGGATGATCATGAAGAGTTGGTCATCATTATCATTGACCAATGGTACTACAGGGTTTCGGAATTTGAACGTCAAAAGTCATCTAGGGGTCAATTTTTGCCCATTTTACGGAAAACTGCCAAAAAGTTCTCCTTCATTTCAATCAGATGTTCTGAATACTGCTCAGTATTATCAGTACATACAGTATGGGTTTTTCAGGAATTTAGGTCAAAGGTCACCTAGGGTCATTGGGCCCAAAGGGCCTTCTCACAAACGGATCCTTCCATTATTACCAGGTGTGGTTGAGACAATTTTTTTCTTACAGAAATATAACAATGGTATGGGACCAAGAACAGTCTATTAGATTTTTCAACGATTATATTTTCAAGGGAGTATGACGTCAATAAAAAATTCAGTTATGATGCACATTGGAATCAGGGCTCGCATTAGATGGTATATTAGCATTGCAGTCTTTCTGTAGTGAATGAGGCCAAATGCTATGCCAAAAATATCATATGCAATAGCAAAATTTGCAGTGCAACTCTATGGGAAGTTGTAGGAATGGCCTAGTAGAATAGAAATTGAATGTTACGGAAAAAACTGCTATGCAAAATCAAATCTTTAATGCGAGTGATTGGAAGGACCAATCAAAAACACAAATTTATATATAATAATATTATTAATATTTATATATATATATATATAGAGAATATATAAATATATATATTGGCAGCGTGAGCACTGTGCCATGACACCTTGTTTTTTTTTTTACCTTTACAAATAATTGATGATACAATGGCTACACTCTGTTAGGCACATTTACCAACCGATGGTGTTTTCCAACCTGTGGTTTTAGTCCTCATTTCAGGACGCAGACAAAGGTATGCAAGGAGTTAATGGCAACCGTGATCAGGAAGAATTCGCTTCCCGATATGGCGCTGGTCAAGGCGGGACTGAGCTGTTCTTCTCCTAAATGTTCCCGTGAAAGTTGTGGACCGATGTGGACTACTTGTTTTGAGCCAAAGCTACGAGGACCACGGTGCCATGATGTGGGTCGTTGTACATGCATATAGTATGCAGTCAACAGTGCAATGTCAGTGTTGTGGGATATTTATTGTTCATGATACTCATGCAGCTTGAAGACATTCGGGAAGAAAAGAACAGTGGAGGAAAACTGCCATTCATGGACAAAAGTCAGTGAAGAAATATTAGGCGCTTGGATACAGGTTTTTTGGCAAGGACCTGTTTGGTTGATGGAATGAGGCAAAAACTTATATATCTTGAAGGTGATTGAATATAGTGGAGGCAGATTAGTCAGTCAGTAGAGCGCTCCGACTGCAAAGCTATTGATGAAAAGTTAGAGTCTGTGGACCTTTTCTGCAGTGGCTGTTGGAAAGGCATGTCTCTTAATTGTCCACTCCACCACGTGTCGAAGTGGGTACATTGTGAGGTTGACCTGTTAAAGAGAGCAAAGGCCATATCTGGCAAGCCTATTGGGATAAAAGTCCCATGGGGAGCGGGGGGGGTGGGGGGGGGAGGAAAACAATGAGGTGACTGTATGAAATAGTGATCAGAAGTGAACATCTAGAGTGCGGTCTGAAGTACGAGGGGGACAGTCACTAATAATGATATTTGGTTATATCTATGAAGCCCCTATAGCTTATTCGATACGGACAAGCTCTATTATTTTATTAGTAGTCACAGGACGTTCAATGTGCCAGAGTAGTGCCAGGACAGATTGTGCGCACATCGCAGTGATCAGATAGTGCAGCTGAAGAAAAGTGTGCCGATGTTCTTGGATGAGATTTACAAGCATTAGGACAACGTGTTCAAAACATGTTGCATGATGCTTGTAGAATTGAAGTTACTGGAATTGATAGATGGAAAGAATAAAATGTTTTATAAAAAACAAAAAATTGGAAGAACGCGGGACAGCCAATATAAGATAGAATAGAAAGCAAGACATTGCAAGGTTGATGAACTCTGGAGGAAGCATACATAGGGCTACGATTTCCACTGCCTTCCAACAACTGTTGATGTCATTACACAATCGAAAGGTAAATTTTGCCCAACTGTTTAACCATTCCAATGCTCTAGGCAACTTAAGGTGACACAAGAGCACGATGGTAATTCAAAGGGTTTGTTTGGGAAGCGGCCAGGTAGAGAAGGGTCTTATAATTAGAGGAGGAGAATCTATTGGTTGGTTACACAACCCCATCTTTTATATGCATTCCATTGCAGAGTCACTGAAGTATTGAGTTCTTGCATATTGGGCACACATGGACATTTGCCGACAAATAGTGACATCCTTGGTACCGCTAAGCAATTTTGTTGTTCTTGAAATCTAAAATGGTAATTCCTCGCTAGTCACTATGTCAGGTGATATGTTGGGCCAATTAATAACCCGTGAAGAAAAACAAGTTCAAAGCGCTTGATCAATGTCAAGTTTTTTTTAAATCAAAAAGTCATGCGTAGATTGCACAAATAGAATTCTGGTGATATTGTGCAAATGCTGCGATCAATGAATTCAGTTACCATCCTCTACATTATAAACTTCTTTTTTTTTTTTTTCTTGTAACTATGGTGGTGAAACACTGCAATTGAAAACCATGCCGGCTAGCGTAACAGTCATTGCAGTGTAGTTTTGCAACTGCCCTAGGACCCCATGTGCTGCTAACATCTTGTTCTTCAAAAAATCTGGTACCTCTACACTTATTCTTGTGTTGAACAATCCATAGGGAAAAGTGACCATTTCTATGCAGTATCTGGTATTCTTCATAAGGAAAAAAGTGTATGCGCACTGGACATTGGTAGAAAATCAGTCAAGCACTGTAGGGTTCATTCGGAAACAGATGTGGCCAGATGTCCAATTCTGAAGAGCGACTCAATGGAGAGGATGGGTTTTTAAGACACTTGCAAACATGGTGTGGGAGGCAGTAAGATTAAAACGTTACAATGGTACACTGGCAGCATGAACCCGCTGCAGCCACTTCCCAGGATGTAGAAAAGAAACGTCCCCTCATGAAATGACACTTCTACCAGTCAACTTTGATAGGAAATAATTAACTTCATAGTTATACTAGTTCTAGCAGATCTTTAAACAAAGGCAGAGATCATTGTGAGATATGGAGTGTATTCTGTCGCATGTACAAAATATTATTTTAAATGTATTATCAATATATATAATGCAAAGCTATATTTCTATTTTATGTATATTTCCAATTTACCTACGTAGTAACTGGCAGATGCATGTCGTTTGAACACCATTAAAACCATCTCAAACTATAAATTAGTCTGTAATTATAGTCACCGCCGGGTCACACTCCTACCAGTTTCGATCCGGGCTTGGCCCAGAAAACAGGGGTGGCCAGGTTCACCCTACTCTGACAGCAACACGGACTGGATTTGAACCGTTTTGGCTCAGAGGCTGGGACAAGCTGAGTAATGGCAACAGCTAGTGTTTTCCACTGGACCCCAAGGGTCCAAGCAGACAAACTTTTTATCTCTATTCAGACAACACTCTTTCAGAGTCTCATTGTCTCACCTGAATGAATTCAGGAGGAGACTTAGTGGTCACTAATTGTGGGGTGTGTTCACACTTCCTCTTTAGCAGATACTCTTTCGAACGATAATGCAATTGGCGACAAAAATTTTCAGGTTGGCTTTACTTGATCTGATTAGATTCGGGAACGATACCCAGTAATTATGTTAATTAGCCCATTTCATTGTTTGAGCTCGTTGCAAGATTGTGCCACGAAAGTAGGACCACGAGGATGTACTTGGCATTAGTACCAGGAATTCAGTCGATTAACTGATTAGATTTCCAGGCCAAAATGTACTAATTAAGTACCCTATTTTGCATAATTTAATGCAAATTGCAAAGTTTGGTCGGATTTTCACAGAACTTGGTGGACATGGTGCTACCTTTAGTCCCATAATTAATGACAATAGTCGAGGTCAATCAAAGTATTGAAGTGTCTGATTTTGCTTTTTCCAGGCTGCTGAGTTTTCATGAAACTATTGTGATTGCTACCAGTTTGGTCAACCAAATTTAAAAAGGTAGGGTCAAAGGTCACAGAAGGTCATTTAGGTGTCTAATTTGCCTAATTTCATGCATATTTTTTTAATTAGAAATTCATGTACTTGTGATGCGATACACATTGTTCGGAGATATTTGAGGGTAGAATTGGGGTCATATACTGTATCTATTTGCATAGTTATGCTAATTTACAATTTGTCATATGTTTCACAGGGTTTTGTGGGCACATGATCACTAATCAGTCTAAAATGGGTGGATGTACTTACCCTTGGTTTCAGATTTTAATAACATCTCCTCCTCCCTCCCATGTACAATATATATCACACACATGACAATACACCAACTGGTTTCACTGTACCGCGATTTTCATGAAGCAGTCATTATAAAATTTTTTTTTGGTTTAAATGTATGTATGGGGTAACTTGGGTCTCCCACCAAAACCCCCCATGCATGCACCACCGGTTTGAATGATGATGTTATTAGCTGCCCACAACAAAATCCCCTGATAGTCTACCCATCAGATCAAGGTGAGTCGAAACTTAAGAAAACTGCGTCAAAAAAATCTCGATCGCGAAATAGACAAGCTAGCAGTTCGAGAACTATTGTTACCAGTATCATGTAGTGGAAGCTTCGTACTGGAACCAAGTCATTGAAGAGACTCAGTGATCTCTTCTGTTGTGGTGTGTATGTATGTGTGTCCCACTTTCTAGTTAGCAAGATTTCCCACAAAACGGTAAGACCAATTTGATGTATTTTGTATGTAGTATCGGGGTAGGGTGAAAACGTTCTGATTACAGTTGGGCACAAAAAATTCACTAATTAAGGTAATCAGCCTATTTTATGTTAATTATTGTTTAGGCTTGATAGCAATAGACGGGATGCAACGTTAGGTGCTATGGGACTTGGTTTGGCACATAGATGCAGGATATAGGTGATTGAAATATTATGATTCAGCATATAAAAGTATGTTAAGTCAACCTAATAATTTGATAATTTATGAATATTTAAAAGTTCATCAGATTCTCACGATACCTTGGGGAAATGGTTTACCTTCAGTCCCAAAACTTTTAACAACGATTTGGGGTCAATGGAGGCTCATCAATGTATATAATTTGAAGGGTGATAGGATTTTTTCATGAAACCTGGTGGGTATGGTTCCAAACAATTATCATGATTTAGGGGTCACCGAAGGTCATTCAACGTGTCTAATTTTTGCATAATTTAGAAGTTTTGGATTTTCATGAAACTTGGTGGATATGATTACCTTTAAACTCTCCACTTTGTAACTCATCAAGGTCCCTGGAGGTCTTTAGTGTGTTATTTTGGCATGTTTATTCCAAATATGTTCCCTTTTCATGAAGCCTGATGGGTAGGTGCCACCTTGATTCCCCCAAAATGTTAAAATTGACTCGGTCACGGGGGTATTGCAATATATGTACAAATTGCTGCTTCTCCATTCATTAAATGTTTGTTGATTCATTAAATGTAATTTAAGTTTGGTCCACATTGGTCCTGAGATAATGGGTCAATGGATGTTAAATCTGTTCAAATTTGATAATTTGGGCAATTGTAGTCACATTCCCACAAACTTTTAGTAGACATGGTCAATATCAATCCATTACGAATTTGAAATTGGTTACTGCTTCTTAGGGGCCGTTTCCTTGTTGAATGCAAAAATCAAACTCTTTAAGCAATACATGGAATGCCTCGTAAGTGTTTTGTTAATGGTTTGAAACATGCTAGCCTTACCCCAGGCCTGCCGACAGAGTGGCATAAATCTAAAATTTCATAAAGTTGGTTAAAAGGGCATGTAGCATAAAATACAAGCCAGGGGGAGACGAAGCATAAATTGAAAGGTAAATCATAAAAATCATAAAATTTTGATAAAAATGATGGAAAAAATTGCTTCTAAATCTCTTTCTCATCTTATGCTTGAAATGTTCATGTGTGTAAGGCTACATAATTAACTCCACATAGCTCACTGGGATACAGCTGTCCTTCAATTGCTCCTTGCATGTTTTAATACATGCCACTGTCATAGTTCATACAACATACTTAGCCTTACAGAGGATTTTAAAATGACAGCACTGTTTCATCTGAAGCTGTTATGTGAACATTAATGCACATGGAACCCATGACCTACAATCTAATTTTAAAAAATATTATTCTATCACCCCTTCTAACTCCCCTCCCTTCCTAAGTCTAATGCCCCTTCTTAGAGAAGTATCAGTTATACCACCAACTCTTTGGAATCATCACTGCGCTATGAATTGTGAATTATTAAGATTGAAGATAGCGCCGCATGGTTGTATAAGCTCATATATAGTATGGCTTATACTGCTCATCAAAATTGGTCAAATTGGCTCCTCTCCCATTCTTTCATGGATAATTATGAACTTGGTCACAATGATGACCAAGTGGAAAGGGTCATTGGTGTGTTTTAAAAATTGAGGTCAAAGTGTCATCTAGGGTTCAGTTTTGACCATTTTGTTGACAATATGCCTAATGCTTCTCCTTCAATTCAGTTGCGATTTGTTCTAATTGGTCCTAGTGTCCTCACTAGTCACTACCTATAGGATTTCAGGATTTCAAAGATCTTTAGAGGGGTTATTTTGACCCCAAAGGGTTTTTGGAGGGGGGGGTCATTAAATTGCTTCATTCTTATACAGTTTGAATGGGAAGATCATTATATGGTGGTCAATGTCATCACTGACCTGGGGCCAGTGGGGTGGTTCATGAACTTGGGGTCAAGGGTCCTTTAGGGGTCACAAAGGTCATTTGTGTGGTTCAACATTCAAAATGAGTCTCCTTAGATTGATTGGACTATTATTATGATATCGTCAATGTCATACTGACCGATGGGGGATGTGTTCTTGAATTTGGGATCAGTGGTCATCTAGTTAATGGTTATTTTGGTCATCTAGTAAATGGTTATTTTGGGGGTGAAAACGTCAGAATACTGCTTCTCTAATAATTTGGATAGTCATGGTATGTGCTCAGGTGCCATCACGGACCCAGTGGGTGCACACGGTTCCCGGACAACTCCCACCCGGACAATTTTAATCCCTGACCCTAATTCTGACCACAACCATTCCGTTGAGGGAATTGACCGGTGGGAAATTGTCCTGGTCCACGCCGGTGGCACTGTGGGGTGTTCGGAATTGCCATGTTCAATTTGATGACCATTTTGTGAAAATGTACAAAATCTTGCTGCTTTTAGAATGAAGTTGCTTTCTTCATATTTTTGTCAGTCATATAATTGACTATTTGGTTCCTAATTTCAATGCAAATTGGCGCTAGAGAACAATTTGCTAATCAAGCAATCAAGAGGCTTCTAGGTTGATGGGTAGGCTGATTGACCGTAACATTTTTGTCACATCAGTCCAATTAACATTTAATAGATGGATAGTACGAGCTTACAGCACCTTTAAGCTCTTTTTAGCTCAAAACCATGGTAATAGTGCTGGTACAATGGATTAGGCAGTAAATAAATTTACACACCATCAATTGTCCGCCTAGAGTCTTGGTCATGTTCTCAAGTGCCATTTCAAAAGTAGTACCCATATTGAAAAGCAAAATACAACTGCTCATCTTTCTGTAGTCATTTGACGGGCACGGGGGGGTGGGCCTAGGCACTCCTTCATGTGTTTTTAATTTTAACTTGATCATGCAAATGCATATTGCCTGTGTTTATCATAGTTTCAAACTACTTGCTCCCTGTGTTTGACATGAGGGAAAGGCCATCTGAGGCCAGGTGTTGATTTGCAAATGTTAGCCTGTTATTATCACTCTAGCTGTATAGATAGTCAACTTCAAACTTGGTGTGTTCAGGAGCAGAGCTGTTGGTTGTACTTTTTTGATGTCATAAAAACGTTGCACTTGGTAAACTACAATGGCTTGGACATAAACAATGGTTTTAACTACTGCACCACAGGTGCTCTGGTTTCTTGTCAGTATCCCATGCATATAGGGCTATCTCGGTAGGCTTCTAAGTCAGTCCAAAACTTCATGAGTGAATAGTGGCCCCACCTTATCTTCACAGTTCCAAATGCTATCCAAAATGTGAAAGGAGGCATGGAAGAAATTCCATTCAATGTTTTGCTCAACAACTCCACACCCAGTGTTGGTTGGTGTGATCACTATAAATTTAATTTTGGAATAGGCCTACTTCACTTTTTCAGGAAGATTCAGAGGTTGAATTGCAATATAATGGAAAAGACCACTTACTGTGAAATCTTGGTGGGAGAATTCCCTGGGTCAAGAGTGTCCAAGGTGATATCCCCCAGTTCTCCTGTACTATTAGTAAGAAGAAATTCAGAATTGGTGGCTCTGGTCTTTCTCATGAACTATTCACTGGTAGTCATGTTCACTATAGAGCTTTTGAAAGGCCGTCAAGTCATGCAAACTTTTCTTAGGTCGCCATTTTATTGATACAAGATTAATTCATTCTGAAGATTGAAGCTGTCCAAGCATTAAAAGTTTATTGATTCCACCTATTCCTTAGCAAGCACAAATGATGATGCAGAGCACTTCAGATGTATGTTCCCTGATTCTGATATTGTGCAAAGGACAAACCATAAAACAGGACAGACACAAAGGCAGTATGGTGTCCTGTGGCATAGTACCATCTCTTAAGTCAGGTTATCGTGAACATTTCAGACATCCCATTTGCCTTCAAGTTGTATGAAACCACAACCTCGCAGATAAAGCAGCAGTATGATGGCCAACATTCAGTACTGTACTGATCCAAGAAAGAGAAAAGGGTTGTGATTTGTTTTGCAGAATCCTTTTTGAGTCCACTGTAAAACAAAGAGATGGTATGCCCTTTCAAAGAGTGGTCCACATGACACATGATGACGTGGGATACAAAGTACCCCCTGCATATTGGTATGGGTGATCTGATTGTTAAGTTTTTGTTTGAAAAGAAACTCGCGGCTAACTTGGAAGAAAGAACTCATGTATAGTCCCAGTTATGTTCCCGTCACCATGTGCATTAGCAGTCGGAAGCCATTGAGGAAGTGGACATGCGAGAGGGGATGCTCCATGCAGGAAGTACAAAGGGACAGCTTTGGTTGCATGACAATTATGCCACATGTCTTTTTAAGGTTGCTATAGCACTGAAGCCAGCTGTTCTCGGATCTAGAACAGTGGAAGAACTTGCAGGAATAAATGACATAAATGTTGCAGTTTTATTCACCATGACATGGGCTTGGACCCGTTTACAGATACCCTATTTCTCACCAGGTGTTGTTCTCAACAACATGGCAATTTTACACTAAATAAAAAAAAGCCCCATAAAATTGCCATAAAAATTGCTCACAGTGGCATAAATAGCATAAAATCTCCATAAAAATAGCATAAATTTATAAATAAATTTTCCCCAAACTTGCTGGGAGGCATGCTTAAACCAAAACAACCGGTGATCGCAAAAAAAGGTGAAACTATTGATTCATGAACTCACTTGTTCCACATAATATAAAGATCATGATGCCCCCAAATGACCTTTGACTACAATCCTGAACACTCGACGTAACCACTATCCAATGATCACTGGACAGGGTCTGATGGCAATTTAATTTGACTTTGTATTACCAGGTCCCCGATTACTCTTGTGACGCCACAGGGCACATTGCAGAATAGCAGAATGTCTCTTTTTTCATACACTTGCAATCTGCTGAAATTCTTTCTGAGGTTTGGTTTTCCTAAATATATCTAGATATAAGACACCAAATAGCAGAGTTAGGTTTACATACCATTGTACTTTAATGTCTTTTTGACCTGAAATTCCTGTGGATCAATGCCAGTTACCAATACTAGTTTGACTGATAGAATGGCTAATGTTGGCAGACAATAGCTAAACCAGCATCGCTGGTTTGAGCTGGAAAACAGATTGAAAGTCCTCAGTATCTATTTGTACGTAGTGCCTGGAATACGAAGGGATCATTGAAATTGACTCCCCTGCAACATATGCACACAATTACCAATTCATTACAGTGTCCCCAGCGTTTCCAAGAGAATGGAATCCATTGAATTTTCCATGATGAAATTTCGGAATTCCAGGATGGAAACATTTACTCATTTCCAGTCCAGACACTCTGGAAAGCCACCTTAGTCAATCAATTCTTCCGTGTCTATCTTTGGCTGACAAATCAATCAAATTCCCTGATTTGTTTCCGGATGCCGGTCAAAATTCCAGGATTTGAAGCATCTATTTTCAAATTCCATAACATTCTGTGAACCCTGTTTTCCAAGGGTGAAGGCTAATATTAGTGGGAGACCACAATCAGAATTGCTCAGTACATCATCTCCTATGTCCGAGGCACTTGCCCAGAAATTCCTCCACCTTGTGCTTGCATATTGTGGCAGTTTCTAGAAGGGCAGCAGGTTTTCTGGGATATTTATTCATCCTTCATTCCTGTAGTCATACAATCTTGTAACTTCAAGGTTGTATATTGCACATTTATGAGGTGATAGAAATTTGATTGACTGATCCATGCCCAAATAGCGTCAAGATACTTTGTCTGCCCTCTATCGATCCATTGATCTCCCGGTCGGAAAAGTCCAAAGTGACGGCCATGTGGAATGCAATGTTACTCAGTCCAGGAAGTACTTCCGTAGAGCGAAGATGGTGTATACTGTGGGAGATGGACAGAAGAAATTTGCGTTGGATTCTCTCTTGTTTTTGGTTCATAATAAATGACAACGTACTAGGCTTGTGGCAGGCAGTAAAGCTTGCCTCTTCATTGGACTCAAACAAAACAAAACACATACTCATTTATGGTGATCCTTATTATTTTTTGCAGCCAGACTGAGGCATCTGCAGTATCCATGTATAATTATGGGATTATACCCTACGGGTACAAATTTCTATCTTCCCTATCAGGAATACAAACTGATGTCCTCCAGTATTTACTATTAGATAGACCCAATTTAAATTCCCAGCAAAGATTGATTAACTCACAGATGCATAGATACTCTTACATTCCAAAAAAGCTGTCCAAAAAAAAAAAAACCAGGATGTGGTTATACATGTAAGTAGGCCTGCATATTTTCTCTGTTTTAAGGGAGGATTCATATGAGTAGTACACTATAAAGCGAGATGTGGCATTGAACCATATAAGTTATTCACTTCGAGATACGCAACTATGAGCTTAACAATGAATATTCTTTAGTTGATCTGTTCACTAGCCTTTCAGTTTACAAGATTTTCAAATTTCCATGTCCACCTTAGACCTATAAAACCATGACAATGGGTCCAGTGATATTTGTCGATAGTGATACCTATGGAGTTCTCAGGATTGAAAGCATGTCTCCCGCCCCATTAATCTTCCATCCGTCTGTCTATTCACAACCCTAATATCAGGGTTTCAAACAATATGAAATCAAATCGACCACTAACCTCCGGGTTCCAGTTACGCATTGTGCCGGTAGTAGAAAACATGATAGGAAAAAAAATGAATGTGACGACCAGATGGCCCACTTTCTCCTCCGGGAGCTGTATTGCGGTAAAAAAAAACAAGGTAATTTACCAATGTATCTCAAGTAGATCGCGCACGGGATTGAAGGACAAACCTGAAGGAGGAATTATAAAGTGGCTAATATATTAGCTGGAGGGAAAACTGATGCGCCTCCAAACCCAAAGTTCACATGACTTCTCGTCACGGTCCTTCAAAGTTTGGACAGTGAATGCACACAGATCAAAAAGAATCCCATGAGGCAATAATAAAAGATGACATACTTGCACAACCTGTAAACAATTTTTGTTTTCTATTGAACTTCACACTTCGAAAAGAATTTAGTGAGGAATATGGAGAAGATTGCTGTAGTGGGAGGTGTTTATGGTTACTTTGGTGAGAGAAAGACACCAGAACTTCGCTCAAAGGTTGGACTTATACAACAAATGAAAACAATGAAATACATGGACATGATTTTCCTGGTTTCAAGTGTGAATCACGCATTATTGGCAATTTTGTTTCTCCTAAATTTCTCTGCATCATGGACCAAACTTTTAAGACCAATAACTACACATGGGAACATCATATTAAAATGGAGTTTGGACCTATAGATACGTTTCCATTCTCCACAATATGACCGTGATGTCTCTTAGCCTGCAGTGTTTTCAGAGCAGGTGCTTGGACTTGAAGTCTTTTCGGAGAAGAAAGTACTCCATGTCTTCTCAGACAGGGCTAATAGGCCTGCTCATGGTGCGAGGGAGCAGCTCACCACTGAATACCTGAACAGCGCAGTGGTATAGAAGAGATTCTCCCCATAGGATCTTCATTACAGCCTATTCTGGGACGTCATCACTCTGCAACACAAACCATCATTCCATGTTTTACTATGGTTATTGCTGATATGACGGAAGCTTTGTGCTGGTAGGCCGGAGTCATTTGTCAGGAGGTTTCAAAAGATGTTTTGAACACCGTTCGTGCAACGTTGTATAGACGGTACCCCTGTGCCTTAGACACAATGAATTTTACATCATTAAAACACATGAACAGGCTTATTTTGTAATAAAGTCTAAGAAAACAAATCCTCCACGAAATGCCAATCTTACGCACAGGGCAAAGGCATAACATTATGTGCACAGCCTTGATGGTAGTACGACAAAATCGTAAGCAAATTCTCTTTCCCTAAATAAACATCTTGTATCCTCAAAAAGAGAGATAGGTGGAGAGTAAAGATTAGATAATGCATGAAGGGTTCGAGAGGTCATGTATGAAGGGTCTTCATAATTCGAGGAAGGCAAACTTAATTCATTGGTCTGAACCATGGGGCTCTGAATTAACTGAAGAGGACATTAAGCTGCAAAATGGTGTGCACTGTTCACTGTCCGTCAGAGACCACACACTCACAAGTGAGGAGGTGCCCTATTGTGTTTGTACATCGTGGGAAAAACAACATTCAGTGTACTCACTATCTGCAAATTTCTTTGACCATAGACCCCTGATGATACCTTTGTGCTTCATATTATTATAGTATGTTCGCGAATTTTGAATATTTTCAGTGAGTGTTACTGTGTCTCAAAATATGCCAAAAATGAACTTGAAAGAGCTGAGCCAATACGGAAGCACAGAAAAAACATGAATATTTGAAAATAAAATCGATTGCATCGGGCAGAACACATCCAGGCGTGCAATATAACCAATACAAAGCGAACTAGAGCTTACTAATGTGACGCCAGAAACTAGAGGAGACTGTCAAACGGATCATATTCTATATGTGGCAAAAGTGAATCATGTCACCCAATCTGTTAGTGAGGCGCTGTTGGGGCATATCAAACTGCTCCACACTGACTTTGCATAGAAGCTTGGACCGGAGCTTGGTCTGAACCCTGTTTTGATAGGATATTCCGTTGCAGTGTTATTGTACATAATGAAGCAGCATACTTCTGTGCCTTACCTGTTCTTGAGTGTAGCTGTAGTCCTCCTATGGTGCTGCCTGTTGATATACTCCACTCATCAGTATATACTCTGTGCCTCCCTTTTTCTTGAGTGTAGCTGTAATCCTCAAGGTGCTGCCTGTTTTGATCGAACTACACTCCACAGCATACATTCTGTGCCTACCTGTTCTTGAGTGTAGCTGTAGTCCTCATACGGTGGGCTGCCTGTTGACAGACTACAACTCCTCCGCAGCATACATTCTGTGCCTACCTTTCTTGAGTGTAGCTGTAGTCCTCATACTGTCTGCCTGTTGATATACTACACTCATCAGCAGCATACATTCTGTTCCTACCTGTTTTCCTTTCTTAGTGTAGCTTGTAGTCCTCATACAGGTTGCTGCCTGTTGATAGACCTACACTCATCAGTTAGTTACAATTCTTTGCCCTACCTGTCTGCTGTAGTGTAGTCCTCATACGGTGCTGGCCTGTTGATATACTATACTCAATCAGTAGCAGAAACTATCATTGCACAGATCGGCAGACCTCATACAGAAGAGTGCATGAGAACCTGAGAGGGGGAAAGAGCAGAAACACACTGATTAATTCTCAGACCTTTCGGGAACGGGCCTCTTCTTGTTACAATACAGTGGGGGCATATGGGACCTCCCGCTCTCAAATGTTGTGGCTGCAAAGTTTTCATGATACTGTTTTTGTGCATGCCTAGCTAGTGCTTTGAAACACTTCCAAAATAAAAACTGAAAATTAGTAACCAGTTTTGAAAGTTTGTCAATGCGTGCAGGGGGCGAACGATCTGGACACCTCGGCCCAAGCCACCTCTGTGAATGTCATATCTATGGGCCATGCTGCCAGAACAGCTGTCCTGCTTCCCTGCCCCAGTCTCCTGTGGTTGATAAGGCAACAAGTATCATTTTTGAAGTCTTCCGTATGACCCAACCAGGAATCGAATTCCGCGCCACCAACTGTGCCAACCACTTGGATAACCAGCGGTACATAACTGTGGATGGACTGTTAAGTGAAGGTTAGTGACGCATGACCAGTTCAGGCAAATGCGTTATACAGTGGAAACAGACAAGAAGCCCTCCACGATTCATGCTTTACCCACCTTTTTAATGCCATAAGTGACTTTAGCAACATCACATATTTTGGGTGCAGAAACCCCTATTTGCAGTTTCGCACTCCTTATATCCTTATGACAGCCCTCAGTTGCATTGATTCCCCAAAACTCTCTCTAACATTATAACCTGACCAGATGTTACTCTGAAAATTTGGGTAGCATTTCATCCAGCTGATTGCAGTAGCCCCACCAATCCTGTGTGGGAGGATCTCGGAGAAAAGTCACAATGTCTCAGCTATAGTAGGTAGATGACGCTACAATTCAGTGCCTGAAAAGGTCTACATCCTGAATAATTGTACTGTGACTTTCGATGCAGAACGGCATCAACTTTGGCCAGAATTGTACAGAGCAACAATAACTGCAAAAGTTTGGTTCCTTCCTTGGAAGGCACAGGGGGTAAAAAAGAGCAGACATTGAAAGGGTTTACGTGATTCAAAACAGATTGAGTTCCAAGCAGTCACCAAGCGTTTTTCCTAGGTAACTGTACTCGTTGTCGTGGTGGGCGGAGGTCTTTGTGTCGTTCCCTTCATGGTTTCACTGTAATGTAGTGGACTTCCTGGGGTTTACTGCTGGTTAAGGATATTTTTCAAGAAGGGTCTTCGTCGGTCGTCATGTGAGCAGTCACTTGAAACCCATCTTCCCTCCTCCCCATAATTTGGAGGAAGTGGTCGAATCCTGAGCTAACCGATCATTTTTTCAGAGATGACTAAAATGGCAGTCCTGGGGAGAAAGAATGGGATCCCTCATATATCATTTTGAGACTAGTCCAGAATAGAGGGCCGGTTTATCGCTGGTGCTCATCCACATTCAATACAGCCAGGGTTTTCTTGATGAGCATACTTGGCTCCCTGGACCTTTAGAATTAAAATCAAATAACATATACGACTGTTGAATACAGCTTTGCTGACTATAGTCACATTTGGTGGCATATACTGGAGTTACCTGACTTTAAACCAACACCTTATATCCAATCAGGGTACGAAAAACAAATCACTGGAACATCAACATTTACCGTAGCCCAACACTGTGGGTGAGGCCTACAGTTTAGTATGTTAGATCATAACATTTTGTCAGAAAATGGAAAAAAACCAAAAAAACCAATTTGAGTAATGAATAGCACAGTTTTGTTGATTGAGAATTGGCTTCAACAGGGAAATTCCACTGGACTATCGAACTTTCTATTGATTTCATAATGCTTATTAAACCTTCCCCGAACTGAAAAAAAAAAAAAAAAACAACCCCTACATTCTTGTGTATGTTTTGCCCATAAGTGGAATCAGGCAGTTTTTCTTATAGTTCAGGCAAAATGGTTCTTCTGCTTCGCCTCACCCCTCGTGATGCCAGAAATCACTTACCATGATTCTCTGTGAGGACCCAGATGTGAGGCCACAAGGCATATATTCTCCAAGAGCTCACAACTAAAGCAGAGCTTACAGAGTCTCCCATACTGCCGGCCCGGAACACCAACGCTAGAATATGTGCCGGTAGTGGAAGGCAATGATCACCATCCTTTCGCATGTTGTAGGGCCCACTATGAGCCTCCATAATATGCCGAGGGAGGTATCGATATTGCGGCGCTGATTGACGGTCGATAGTTTGGTACCTGAAAGAGAGGAAATTGAGGTTACAAAATAAATTATGTTCAGGACTATTTATCAATCACATATGTTTTGGCATGTGGGCATTATAAAGAATAACCCAATGTATCGAACAAGTACATACATGTATCTATCTGTTATGATAAAGGTAGTAGTTTCCTGCTAGAACCTGTGACCGTGTGTAATATTGGCCAATGATTGCCATGTAGAAACGCTGATCCCCACATTTTCTTCCCATTTTCAAAATTTGTGAAATTCACAAACTCACTGGTTTGGTGATATGTGAGCTACGATACTCCACCCCCCAATTGCACTCTGCACCCCCACCGTGCCATGACTCTGGCAATCTTTTACATTAGTCTGGGCTGGCACCCTTACGTCCTTCTATTTTTTGCAAGTTGAACGTAATAGTGTAAGTGAACTATTTCCATATCCTCATTTCCCAATTTCCTCTGCAGTTAATCGTCTTATCTTGTTGCTCTACTCTAATCCTGCCTATACACAGGAAACAAGTCGACCGCACATACACCAGTTAGTTGTTAAATGAGTCACAAATCTTTTGCATAAAACGTTCAATGATACGATCACAGCACTGTTTCTTCTATCCATAGTATTATTAGGTGCGTAGGCATTCTTGTTCCAGCCGTAAGATACCACTGCTGAGTCTATGGTGCCTTCCAGTGACACTCCAGACGTTTCAGGTCATCTAATCTCATCTCTGCCTATATAGCAATTTGCGCCTTTTCCAAACTCTCAGGAATCAGTTGCCAGACTTTCTGGGTCCTGTCAAGCCTGACGCCACGATAGTGTAACTAGGCCCGAACCTCAGAGTAGCGACAGTAGAGGCTGCCCCGTCATCTTTATTATAATCTGGCCCATTTGAGGTCCCTGCTCCGTGAATTGCCTCTAGTTGGTGTTGGGCATACAGCCTCTCCTAACGTAGACCTGAGATCAAGTCAGACCTGTGCCTCCCAGCTCCCAGAATTAAGTGACATTGCCAGAAGACATACTTTTTGCTACTGTGGCCAGCACTTGGCGAGCTCGCATGCACTTTTCTACAAAGTGATAAGAATTAGAGGCTGAGCTGCAAGCATCTTGATCCCCCAGGGGCCAGCTCAAACCCCTAAATTCTCAAACTCAACCGCCTTCTTCTGCCCGGCTACCAGAGGACCGAACCCTGGGGCTGTCTGTGCATCTGTGTTTTCCTGTTGCATGGAGGCCATAGCCCAGCGTAACATCCACTCAGTTCCAACCAGCAGTGGCGACCACACAATTCTGGCTCCGGGCCCCTTTGCCAGGTGCGTCACTACACTGCACCACAGCTGCCACTGACAACATGTCTCTGATCACCAGGACACCTGGAGTATTTTGTCCCAGTAGGGAATCCTTATTTCTTAAAGACAAGCATGTAATATGAGAATGTTCAGGCAGAGGTCCACTAGATTAATTTCACTGTCTTAGAGATTTACCCTAAGGAGGAAGATTAAAGCACCTCAGTCAACTCGATGGAGCTGGGATGAATTCGAGGTGATTTTGGATTCAGTTTTTTAAATTGTTCATGGATTCAAGAGCATTTCTTTCACTATTTTTTTTTAGCTTTCTAAAGATACCACCAATAGGAGTCATTGCCCTCAAACTTTGTTGTTAACGATGTAGATTGGACAATTCGGACATGTTTCTTTTTGGGCAAGAGTTATTAACAGTGTAATAGCCTTCTGAGGATGTTGTTCGTCTAAGAGTGTGAAGCGTTTCAAGAACAGTCAATTTATTTTTCAAGAATTGTGGGTGAATATTGTAGTCACTGGTCCCGCGTATCGTTGGGCTCATCCGATAGGTTCACAGTATGTCTTGGTTCTGTGGCGACAGGCGACGATTCACCATACTCTTATTCCCTCAGGGGCCGGCAGGATCTTTTGGCTATTCCTACCTGATGTCCCTGGCTTTCTTCTCGTTGTGTCACAGTGTGACGTTTTTTCTCTCCCACGGGTCAGCCAGTTTACATATGGCCGACTTCAATGCTACCAGTGGTTGCGCCAGGATTTCCCAGGCGGGGGAGGGGGAAAAATCCCCGACGGGGGGGGTCCAAGTTCCCTGCGCGCCACACTCTACCCCCTAGGTCAAAACTGCATTTTTTTTATGTGATCCTTTCTGAACATTTGTCCAGGGGAAAAAGGAAAAAACCAGAAAGCCAAACGGCTTAGTGATTCCTTTACTGTTTTTCTGTCAACCCATATCCGACACATGGACAAATGTGAGATAGTACCAGCTCATTATAGGCAACATAACGTCTGACAAACTTTCCTATCTTTACCAACCGACTTATAGGGTTTCCTGTACCCTTGTAAGAAAGCTACACACTAAAATTTCGAGTTTTTTAGACTTTGAACTCTGGTAAACCTAGATGACCTCCGACTCTGACCCCAAACAATAGGTTCAATGTACTCTCATGGAGACTACACAAACCAATCATGAGCCTCATTCACCCCCGCCCCTTACCAAAAAACAGGGTTTATGTACTCCCCATTAGGAAGATACCACCTAATTTCACCTGATCAGACCACCGTTTCTGGACTTATCATGGTTACAAGGTTTTCAGACTTTGACCCTCCGGTACCCGAGATGACCTCTCCTCTGCTTGAACCCCAAACAATAGGGTTCATATACTCATCATGGGGAACACAACAACCAAGTATGGAGCTTTTCATCCATCCGTTGGGGTCAAGTTATGTGTTACAGCCAATTGGCTAAAATATCACATTTTCCACCAAATTTTCTATCTTCGATCAATATTCCACGTCCTTGACCTGAACCAAAATCATATGGTTTCCTGTACTCCCCATAAGAAGCTTCACACCTAATTCCAACCAGAACAGACCACAATTATGGACTATCAGGTTTATAAAGGTTTGCGACTTCTGACCCTCTGGTGACCTCAGATGACCTCTGACTATACTCAAAACAATATGGTTCAATGTACTCTCATGGAACACACTACCATATGAGCTTCAACATCCATCCCGGTGGGGTCGAGTTATTGTGTTTACAAGCCAACTTGGCCAAAATATTGAATTTTCACAACTTTTATTTTCAAAAAAAAATTCATTGCCACCAAAATCACTGCCGACCTGAACCAAAACAATAGGGTTCCTGACTCCCCATAAAGAAAGCTATACACCTAATTTCAACTTGATCAACCACCATTCTGGGACTTATCGTGGTATTCCCGGTTTTCAGACTTTGACCTCTGGTGACCTCAGATGACCTCTGACCTGACCCCAAAACAATAGGGTCATGTACTCATCATGGGGAACACACATACCAAGTATGAGCTTCATCCATCCAGGTGGGGTCGAGTTATCGTGTTTACAAGCCAAAATTGGCCAAAATATCGAATTTTCACAAGTATTCTATTTTCGACCAAAATTCACTTCCGACCTGAACCAAAACAATAGGGTTCCTGTACTCCCCATAAGAAAGCTATACACCTAATTTCAACTTGATCAGACCAACCATTCTGGACTTATCGTGTTTACAAGGTTTTCAGACTTTGACCTCTGGTGACCTCAGATGACCTCTGACCTGACCCCAAAACAATAGGTTCATGTACTCATCATGGGGAACACACATACCAAGTATGAGCTTCATCCATCCAGGTGGGGTCGAGTTATCGTGTTTACAAGCCAAAATTGGCCAAAATATCGAATTTTCACAAGTATTCTATTTTCGACCAAAATTCACTTCCGACCTGAACCAAAACAATAGGGTTCCTGTACTCCCCATAAGAAAGCTATACACCTAATTTCAACTTGATCAGACCAACCATTCTGGACTTATCGTGTTTACAAGGTTTTCAGACTTTGACTCTGGTGACCTCAAATGACCTCTGGCTTGACCCAAAAACAATAGGCGTTCATGTACTCATCATGGGGAACCACACATACAAGTATGAGCTTCATCAATCAGGTGAGGGTCGCGTGTTTTACAAGCCAAAATTGGCCAAAATAGCGAATTTTCACAAATATTATATTCGACCAAAATTCACTCCGACCTGAACCAAAAATGATAGGGTTCCTGTAATCCCCTAAGAAAGCATACAACCTAATTTCAACTTGATCGAACACACATTTGGACTTATCGGGTTTACAGGTTTTCAGACTTCGACTTGGTGACCTCAGCTGACCTCTTGACATGACCCCAAAAATAGTTCATGTACTCATCACGTGGAACCCATATACCAGTATGAGCTTCATCCATCCAGGTGGGGGCGAGTATCGTGTTTACAAGCCAAAATTGGCCAAAATATCGACTTTTCAACCAAATATGCTATTTATCGAACAAAAATGCACCGGACCGGACTAAAAACAATAGGGTTTCTGTACTCCCCATAAGAAAGCTATACACCTAATGTCAAACTTGATCAGACACAACCATTCTGGACTTATCGTGTTACAAGGTTTTCAGACTTTGACCCATGGTGACTCAGATGACTCCGACCTAAACTTAAAACAATAGGGTTCAGGTACTCATCATGGGGAACACACATACCCAGTTTTTTCTTTTTTTTTTTTTTTTTTTTTTTTTTTTTTTTAGGAGATTCATCCATCAAGGTGGGGTCGAGTTATGGGTTTACAGCCAAATTGGCCCCACCCACAACATATAGAATTTCACAAATTTCTATTTTCGACCAAAATTCACTCCGCCTGCGGGACCAAAAAACAATAGGGTTCTTGTACTCCCCATAAGAAGAAAGCTATACACCTATTTCAACTTGATAAGCCAAACCCATTGGAGATTATCGTGTTTACAAGTTTTCAGACTGGTGACCTCTGGTGACCTCAGATGACTCTGACCCAACCTTACACCAATAGGGTTCAAGTACTCTCAGGGGAACACACCTACCAAGTAGAGCTTCATCCATCCAGTGGGCGTCGAGTTATGTGTTACAAGCCCAAAATAAATGGCCAAAAATATCGATTTTCACCAAATTTTATATGTCGACCAAAATTCACTCCCGACCTGGACCAAAAAACAATGGGTTCGTACTCCCCATAAGAAAGCTATACACCTAATTTCAACTTGATAGACCAACCATTCTGAGGACTATCGTGTTACAAGGTTTTCAGACTTTGACCTCTGGTGGATGACCTCAGATGACCTCTGACATGACCAAAAAACAATAGGGTTCATATCATATGGGGAACACACATACCAAGTAGAGCCTGACAACCCAGACCTGATAAGATCGTGTTACAAGCTGGCGTAACAACAACATACACACACACACACACACACATACGTACTTCACGTATTTGCAAAGGAAGTCCACTTGCGAAAGGAAAAAACCAAGTCGAAATGTGTGTTTGCGCGGTGTGTTTAAGTCCTCGCATTGCACGTAACTGGCTTGGGATGAATGGTCGGTAAAACACACAACTCTCATCACACACCACTAAAAAAATCTTGAATTACACTCTAAAGTATATGCGAGGAATGGACTTATAATGCACTTTGAGGATAGAGGGGGGTATGTATAATCGTTTAAACGCATTTCTTCCGAGGACCAAAAAACTGTCCTCGCAAGTCGGGTTGTTACATGTTATGGTTCCTCGCACGGAGAGTCACAGTAAACGCCACACCCACACACAACGTGACTGCATTAGATTCGCTGACTTCGTCAAGGAATCAAAAAAAACGAACACACAAAAACACACACACATTGTGAGGGCATTGTTTACTAGCAGCATCCCACTCAATTAGCGCTTCAGTAGATATAGGGTCAGGGATTCTCGATAACTGCCAAAGGAAATTCATGGGCACTGGGAGTTGAACACACCATTAACACGAAGGCAAAACGTGGTAGACGGCAGAACGATCCTCCCCAACAGAATTGTGACGTTAATCTCTTGCAGGGACATTTTCGAAGATATCCATAAGGCTTGTGTACTATCCTATCATATATGCCACGAATAGTACTGTATGCAGATAGGAAGGTTGAAATACGCTGATTCTTAAAGTTAAACTCGAAGGTTGGAAATAGGCCGCGGGGTCGTCGGGGTGTTGGGTGTGCTTTTATCGTACCCTGTGCCTCCCAGACAAGATAGGGAAAAATCCCCACGGGGGTGCCGGCTTCCCCGATGGATGGCATGGCCCCCCCGCCCCCCTGCTGGCGGCCACCCTTGATGCTACCTACGATGCCAGTGAGAGCCCGAGAGCTGGTTATTGAAGAGAAGTTATTGTAAATGCTGTACCTGACAATGGGTCCAAGTTGGATGCTCGAAGTGCTATCACTAGTGCCAGCATGCACAGAAGAATGAAACCCTGCTCTTATTACACCTGGCGTGGTGCCCAGGCTGAATGTAAGTGTATATGACATCTTGACTCTCCTGGAGTAAGGCCATTGACTGTGGCATTCCTCTTAGCCATCATACTCTGCTAGTACATAGAAACAAAAAACCACCCCCGATTACAACTAGATGTGGCCATTCAATCAAGCAAGGCCTACGAAAGATGCCCTAGTTTATACCAGGCTCGATTATAGGCAGAGGCATGCTCAGGCTCCAAGAAAAAAGCAGGAGAAAAAGTAGGTAGGAAATTTTCGAAAAGTAGGAGGGAAATAGGATTTTTGATCAGAAAAATAGGAGCAAAGTAGGACCTTCACTGATTTTCTCCAAAGTGTTCTCTGTCGATATTCACCAGCAGGATTCATCAGCAGAATCATGTACCTTGTACTCACCAGACATATAGCATATATGAAAAACAATATATCACACATTTATTTCCCGTCCCTCGCGGTTATTTCACAGCATGGAGAATTTATCGTCAAACACGTGGGACAGATAACCTGAAAACCATACAAACTCGCATAGCTTGGGTTGACATGGGAGTAACATGCATGAATATGTCCAGTGATTCCTCTCCAGTCTTCAGTTATCAAAAGGAGATTGGAGACAAATTACTGGAAGGATCAAGATCATTCCAGCCGACTTGGAACTCACAAGATACACCAGGACCTGAGTACAGTGACTAATATCCGGTGCTCAGAATAGGATCTGTAGGTACCTGTCAGTGGGTCACTTTGGAAAATCAATTATGTAGTAATGTCCTACACTGATCAATAGTTGTGATGTTGTCAACACGTTTCCCTTCCAAAACAGATACTAGGGCAATCCATTTATTCAAAATCTCAATCGGAAATATTGTGAATGTTGAATTTTGTTCATTTAGTCACCCACATAACATCTTATTTTTATTCCCCCCAGATTTACTCAAAAGAAGTTTACCCGGTAAATCCTCATTCTGGGGTGGTTACCCTATAAATTTATGCATCAAATTCCACATTTTTTTAATTCTTCTGCTTCTGCTGCCCAATTTTTTGGAAGAAAACCAAAGCTAAAAGGCTTATGATTTCTTGACTCTTTTTGACAACCTTAGCCGCCCACACAAAGACAAATGGAGATTGTACAGCTCATTATGGGCAACATAACGTCGGACAAAATTTCCAACCAACTAATAGCAGGGCTCGATTTTTACGTCGGTCGATCGTCCGAGACGACTAAATTCTGAACGGAAACACCATTTTTTGACAAGACGTTGTCCGCTGGCTAACCACTTTTTTAGTTACAATTAAGCCTACAAGGAATTTTCGTTTCTCAATCGTTTTTGTAAAAAAAAAATCAGTGTAGGATATTCAATTTTATTTTGCTTATTTTCCCAATCGAATACCCCCTTAAACTCTGATCACGATCATGCGCCTCACATCAATGTCCCGCACCCAGATCACCGGACTCGCGGGCTGGCAGATCAGCCAGTCTTTTGCTTCGTTCCGTTATCGGTGATTCGTAATATCACGACTGGTAAAGTGCGTTCCACCAACTTTCTAAGACCACTGGGGGGTGGGGGGGAATGCAACTCTCCGGTAGTGCGGGGACTGCGGCGAATCTGCCATGGCGAGAAATCCCGCACTGTTTCCACACCAGGAATAGCAAATTTTGCACTCTTTTTGATTAGTCACGATCTCGAAACTAAAGGCACAATGTATGCATACCAATATCATTGTGTTTCAGACAATCCGTAAATGCAGGACGTGACGAGAGATCGAGAAAACCCCATTTTTTAATCGCACTCGATAACTTTTCGTGACTTTTGTAGAAACTGGTGTCATGCCACACATGCTATGTTAACCATGTGGAATGGGACAAAGGTCACTGTAACATAACGTTAATCTATTTCTGAAAACATTAAAAAATCATCAAAATAAACAGAGGCATGTAGATGGGTTGATCCAAACCATTTCATTATTAGAAAATTGAATCAGTTTATTTGCAAGGTGTCTTCAGGTGTCACTTTTCTGATCTAGGGCTAAGTGTGGTCCCCGTACAAAATCATAGCAAGATCAGTAGCTTAGGCCTACTGCTGGCTACCTGTGGGAAATAGTAATGGCATTGAATATCAGTTTTGTTTTCTTGTTATTCGCACAAATACAATTTTGCCGAAAGAACTTCACTATGGGGCAGAAAAAGTTTGTTGTTGAAGGTTTCGCCTTTCCGCGACAGTCCATGTGGCTCATGGGCCTACGAAGCAAGAACGATTATTGCTTGGGGGGGGGGGGATCATCTCCATGACCCCCTGCCTATATATGTACCACTTAGTACTGTATCAATAATATTTGCAATGCAGTCGATTGGAGAAAGGGAGTCCAGGAGACCAACTTGGGCCAACAACTTGGAGGCTATAGGTGTAACCCCCCTTAGCAACATCCTTCCTATTGTTAAAAACTGGCAGTTCGGCTAGTATGCATGGTCCAGAAAAATTCGCTGATCTATTTTCTGAGAACCCCCCCCCGCCCCCACACATTCTGAAACGCTACACAGAGAGGTGATTTGGCACATATCTCAACTTCACACTCGTGTACGGGGGGTAACATGGTCAACATACATATTTACCTGAGTGACAAATTTGAAAGTACAAACGACTTTCGGACCACCATTATTTCTCTTCGGACAACCAAAATGCAACACTGGTTTTCCGACGGACAACCAGAACACAATCCAAAATCAAGGCCTGCTAGGTTCCTGTACTCTAGATGACCTCTGACTCCAAAAACACAAGGGTTCATGTACTCATCATGGAAACACAACATCTAAGTATGAGCTTCAATCCGTCCAGGAGGGCGAGTTATCGGTTTATAACAAGCCAAAATTGGCAAAATAATCAACTTTTCCACATTTTTCTATTTCTGATCACACAAAATTCACTCCAACCCAACCAAAAACAATAGGGTCCATGTACTCCCCATCAGAAAGCTACATACCAAATTTCACCCGATCATACGAAACCATGCGGACTTATCGTGTTTTACAGGTTTTCAGTCAGCCTTTGACCTCGTATGACCTCAGATGACCTCTGACCTGATCCCCAAAACAATGCAGGTACTGAACCACATACACATTGGAGCTCATCATCAGCCTCCAAGGTGGGGTAGATTTATCTGTTCACAAGCTGGGCGTCACTACATGCACCCAGACGCCTGGCATGACTGCAAAGATGCCTTTGACTTTGTTGTCAATTAGGGAATCAACAACCTTTGTGCTTATCAATGTAGTAAATGACAGACCTTTCATTCAGTCCATAGACATGTCATCTTCCTTATAACAAACATGAAATATAACAACATAATTGATCAATTACTATCCTACAGCTATACACTACTGAACTAGGGAAGGTTTTTTGAGTAGGCAGCTGCTGAGAAAGCCTGACTTTGCCACCGCCTATTTTCAATACTATCAGTGTCACTCATTAACTATTTTGGTGGTAAGATCAAGACTCAGCACCAATACATTACTCTAACAAACTTTGTATGGCCAATATGGTGACTGACATGCACTACTACACTACATTATGTATTCTTTTCAAGCCTCTGGTTATATCCCTACAGTAGCATCAACAACACATTACCAACATATATGAACTCATTTACAGGCAGTAACACTGAACTGACAGTGGAGGTAGGTCACTTGGCAAACTTAAGCAAGAGCTGTTGAAAAGTATTGCATGACTTTTCCTGCATTTTCCTCCTAATTCTTTGCCTCTTCTTCTGACAAGTCTCAAGTTTTTTCACGGCTCGTTTCACAATTTTTGTGTGGCAACAAACATCTGGAGACCTTGGACGACAGTGATTTCTCCGATGTCTTTGTCCTTTATGGCTTTCTGTAGTCGATTATTTGCCTCGCCATATAGCTTCCAGCTGCAGACATGTCATCCTTATACTGTCCTGTTCCTTTGAGAGAACTTCTTCTCTTTCCAGTAGTTTTTTTTTTTTCTCCTCAGAGCTTCCATTTGTCTTTTGCTTCTCTCTGGCTTTCTTTTCCTTTTGTTCTTTGGACCGCTGTTTCCGATTTTCTCTTCTCCTTCTCTCCCTTCTCCAACTTGCAGCATACCCAACTACGGCAGATCTTTGAGCCTTCATCATTTCGGCAGTCTCACAGGCATCTCGTGGGCAGTTCCAGAACCAGTGTCCTGAACTGCCATATCTTTGACCGATCTCAAGCATTGATAGACTGGTCGATACAAGTCCGTTCATTGTCCTTGCCATGCCGATTGTTCTCTTGCAAAGAGCCGCAAGAGAGCAACGTCCTGCATACCATGCAAGACATAGTGAAGCCTTCACCAGCTTAGGAACTAGGGGGAGTATCAACTTACAGCTGTAACCCACCCATTGAGTTTGTCTGATTCAACACCTAGTCCCTCCAGTGATGGGTAAATCCGTTGTACTCTGTACTGGTTGTTCCCTGCTTCTCTGCCTCTGACTGGATTTCCTGGGACCGTAGATTCCATCATCTGTCAAGTATCTATTTTCCTCTTGGAGTACCCCTTGTGGCATCTTCCTTGCCTGTCCGCTGGTTGCCTGGACCCCCTGTTAGCTTCGGTCGATGAGGATGAAGCGACCATCAGGTCTCGTCAGGATCTCTTTTCCTAAGGCAGATGGGTGGTGAGGGTAGGCCTGTTGCCCTTCTGATAGGAGTTCCTCATGTCCTCTCTGATGGCCCCCCCTGTTGGTTCTCTGGTTTCATTGTTCCCTAGAACTGTGGTTGTGTTGCCTCTTCCCGCTACCAGCTTGCATCTTGTCGCTGATTCTCCTTGTTACGACAAGAGTTGACAGCTGCTTTTTTTTTTTTTTCGCCACTTTTAACCGACTCCTCTTGCCTGCGGACTACGACTGACAGCTTGAGACTGGGGACTAAGACCGACAGCTTGTCGTCCTGTCCTGTGTCAGTGTGACCTGCTATGACTAGCTACTTTTGAAATTTAATTTGGGTGTGTTTATTGCTGGGAAATTTTATGTTGAAACATTACTCAGGATATTTTTTATCGAGCAAACTTATAAAAAAAGTAGGAGACGTAGGATTGTCAGGAAAAATGTAGGAGAAGTAGGAGGCAAGGTCAAAGTAAGGATAGTTTGAAAAAAGTAGGAGCCTGTTGCATGCTGTTATAGGTTGCAACCAAGCCCTGATTCGGTGGCCCACGTTATCGATGACCTTTTCTCTTATTAACTTGTTTTACCACTGTATCTGTGTCTTCAGTGAATCAAATTATTCCCTCATGAGGAGAATGCATTTGTTTAGTGTGTCAGTTGATAAGAATAACCACATTAGCATAGAACAGTACAAAATAGGATAGTTCCTCAAAACTGCCAATTGATTTGGCTGCTCACTCAACTAGTGATGTTTGAAGCATTTTGGAATATTGTTTAATAATTATAATAGCATTTTGTCAAGCATTCCATATTCATAACAGAATCCAGACAGAGTTTGATTGCAGAATGCTGACATATCCTCAGTTAAACACCTGTAGCAATCCACAACATTTTGCAGAGACAGGACATTGACCTAACTGTGTACGAAATCCCCAGGGTTGTGTTTTATAACCACACCAGGTGTAGAACTGTGCAGGATGATTGCACAGTCTGGGTATGCCTAGCACTGCATAACAACTGCATAGCAACTGGCATCAACTGACACATGCACATGTGTACACATTGAGTGTGCACTTGCATTTGTATTAAGGAGAGGGGCAAAGGGATTTTCCGTTACTCTGATGACTTGCCATATATATAATACTGCTTTTGATATCTTCTAGGCTATCCTTCTTACAGAACTACAACTTGCCAAGACCATTTTTTTTTCTCAATACTTTTATTATTCATTTAAAATGCTCATTTTCACATAGGCCCAGTGGCAATTATTAAAATGAATCCTAAATACATTCTCGAAGGCTCTCAAGGTTTGATAGAGAATTTTATCCTGTCTTCAATGGCTGTATGGGGTGGCAGGGTTGAACCAGAAAAGTAGTAAATTATTTACCCAACACTTTTTTTCACAGAGTGCATGCCGCTCCCAAAAACCCCCCCCCCCCCAAAAAACCCCCAAAAAATCAACAGGAACAAAAATTGAACAATACCTAGGCTTCAGCATAGAAGGAAATGTAACATTTATATAATACCATTTTCTGTCAATACTAATGGGGAAGGCAGAATTTGCACACTGTTCGAATGCTCCTCCAATTTCAGAGGTGCTAATAAAAGTCAGCACTCTCTATTCACTGAATACTTTTCATTTTGTTCTTCTACTACATCACTTTGCTCATCCAGCCCTGGCGGCACTACTGAGTAATTGCAGATTCCTAGCAGCTGCTACCATTGATTCTAGGCCTTCATGGGCTACTAATAGCCTACGGCAGTCTTCATCTGTACAATTCACAAAAATCCCTTTCATTGGGTCAGTTTATGGCAAATTTTAACTCCACATTTCATCCGCCATAACTTTGCCATAAATTGTCCGAGCGTCCGAAACAAAAAAAAAACACGGGGGCGGAGCGAATTTGGCCAAGACGTAAAGTATGACAGGATTAGCACATGGACATGTTACTGGCACTAATCCAGAAACCAGATATATTGATTTTGATGAAAATCTCACACAAGCGGAACTAAGATTAATTGCGTTTGATTTGGGAGTAATTAGGTTTGGGAGTGTCTAGCTGCAGTATCCTAAATAACACAACCAGCACAGTGCCTTATTCCTCTCGGCCCCACTCCACAGGTGAGGTCACTGCTCACATCATGATTGAACTTGTCGATTTCAGCCATTTACCAGCCTGTAGCTACTCAGCTACGCACGAGTGGCGTCTTCCTCTTTATGGGGAGGGGGGGGGAGGGGGCAATGGCCTATTTTCTCCCAAAAGTTGTTTACTGTGTTACAGTGAGAATAAAATGGGATGGCATGTTGTCTTTGTTCTCCAGGTTGCCACCATGCAAGCTACAACTAACAATGTAGGCAGAGTCACCCTGTTTTTTTTATCATTACCATATTATTAAGTAGCCCTCTGAATATAGCACCCAAAATGATTGAGAGGGTAAGATTTTTTTCTGAAAATAAGTACCCAAATCGAAAAGTATTTCGAACCCTGACCAATACATTATTCCATTGTTTGCCGTGCGATTTATAGTGTAACATTGCAGTTGCAGCTAAGGAGAGGACCACATGATGCCTGGAGCCATTCACCCTCCGCACCTAGGGGGTCCCTGATCACCAGCCTCTGCAAGAGACAACTTCCTACCCTCTTCTTACTGAAGGGCTCATTCTAAGTGCCTCACCACAGTAGCTAGGCTGCCGCCTTTTTACCGTGTAACGTTAAACGAACGATTGCGCCGTTGTAACTACACGTTTACAATTTTCCCCGTAAGTTAACGTAAGTGGGAAAATCCTGAGGACTCCCCCCACATTGTGTCACCCATAACGAAAAATTGTCTTGCCACACTGTGTGTCAGTCCTTAAAAGAATTCCACTGACGCCCGTAATATCCCGAACGCAGGACTATCGAGTGTACCGGTACGATCGCAAGTGTGCATGTCCACTATTCCTCGCAGGAATACAATGGCAGAGCGGCCGCAAACGTTTTTCAAACTTTTTTCAATTTACGGTATTTCAGACTCACAGTATTGAAAGTACACACCTGACTGCCGCAGTTTTGCATGGTTCGACAGCTGCAACTGTTCTCTCTTAGATTGTCAATTTTTAGACGATGTAGCTCGCGTGAAAATTATATCGCAGTTATAAAAATCATGTCATTTTTAACGTCGCGGGCGTTAAACAACGAAGCCATCATGGCTATAATATTGCCTAATTGTACCGCGGCGCTAGCAGTCTGGCACGTAGACCGGCCAGTTTTTCGTTACGGCAAAACAATACACTGAAAATGGGAAGGGTCAAAGATATACGGCTTGTAGATCGGTATAAGCGGGCCATGCCAGAATGTGACCGTAATGGCTGTTAGCGGAGGCCAGCAATCTTCGGCGATCCCTAAAATAATCGGCCTATTTCTTGCTTTATTGGTCAGCTCATTTTCCGCCTATCAAAACAGCGCTCTGATTGGCTGCCGGCATGGCAACCAAATGCACTATGGCTGTGTAGAGAGCGATTGAAAACGGTATGCTTTTAAGCCAAATTGTTCTCTCTTATACAAGTTGGATTCAGTGTCGTGTACGAAGGCCCGCGGTGTTGCGAGCCAAAGCTATTTGTGTTCAAGGCCCACTCGCTTGTGCCGTTTGCGATCCTGTTCAACTCAGATTTTTCACACGAGTGGACCGCTGTTTTCAAGCCATTAGAAGGGTCCGATAATGTTCGTGTTTGTTCCGTTTCAGTCTGTCTTTGAAAATCATGTGAGGGAAGCAGATTTTCTCTTTTTTTCCTGACGAAAGTTGATGTTTTTACATGTTTTTTGGGAATTCTGAATCGCGTTCTACACTGGTTTCCGCGATTTTTTTCCGGTTTCCGCATCGCGGAAAAGTAATGCCCTACTGTAGGTATCATGACCACGTGGAGTACGCTACTGTGTATGTTTCGCGTGAGTTGACAAGCCGGAAAGTTGCGCGAAACAAATGGAAATCGTAATACTTGTCAGGGGGACTAAACTAGTGAACCCGTATTCGTCAGATTCGCCGCATTTACAAGCAATACACAGTCGATAAATTGGCGTAACACACCACACAGTTTGCTGCATGATTCGCCTGTTACCGTTCAGGAGGAATCGACGATGTAATTCAAATCCGAATGGTCGCTATCCGTGTACACGTTAAACAGCGGGGTAATACACGCCGTTTAACGTTTTTCTTATCAAACGGAAACCGACAAGCCTAACAGTAGCATTATACAATTCATGCAGTTTCATAGCCATTTTGAGTGTTCTTTTGAACAATTATTTTAATTCAGTAGCCCCCAAAGCTCTAACGTCGCCACCCGAAAATAGTTTTAGGGGGCGATTTTTTTTCAAAATAGCCCCCGAAATTGAAAAAGTATTTCGGACCCTGCATTGTCCCATCGCACAATATAACGGCTTACACTGCCCTTTCCGCCAGGCACAGACACCATTGGAGTTTTGCTCATGAAGGAAGATGAAACAATTTGAAAAAATGTGCCTGAAGGATGTGCTGTTACAGTTGTAGTGTGGAGCCTGGCACTACGGCATACAGATGACATCAGTGACGTCATCCCTCAAGATCACAACCTTTCGCGGGCCTGGGAGACCTGATGTTTGCGCATCGGTGTCCAGTGTGCTAGCCGCCCGGATCCCGGAAGTTTGCCCCACGACTCGGAGTCGTATGAAATTTGCTTCCCTATGAAGAAATACCTCAGGAGATTCAGAATATCGGATCTCCCACTAGGTCTCTATACTCATTGGATTTATGAGACTGGATTAACAGGCTCATCTACAGCGAAGCCACCTCGTCAATCGACGCTGGACTGGAGACAGAGTCAAACAACACTGTGTACATAGGCCTACATGTGTTTATACTGTGTGGCACCATGACGTAGGCCTACATTGTTTACATGTTGCACAGTGTCAGAGTTACTATCACAAGGTTAGGGTCAGTGGACACCTCTGTCTTCCGAGCACTGATTCTAAATTCGTACCCATACCGTAAATCGGAACACACGAATTTGCGAATTTGCAACTCGTGTAATTCGTAGTACATACGTACAGTCTGTAGCCTAGGTTAGGCTACGCTGGTCTAGGGCTAGGCCTGCGTTAGGATAGCGCACACTGGGGAACTGCTTCCACTGCGATTTTGTGACTAGTAATATACTGCACCTAGAGGCTGGATTCAAGTCGAAAAGCCGTCAATTGTCGTATGTAGCCTTAGAATGATGATATAAATATTTCTACACCGATAACAGTTGGTTGAAGTTGTTTAACACGACGTTTTTATGAGAGGACGTCACATTTCAGGCCACCGTTTGTACAAAGCATCAGATCCACGAAATTATTTAGCTTGCTGTGCATCATATCAAAGAATTTTATGGACTTTTTATATACTGCACCTAGAGGCTTTTTTTTTTACTTTTTTTTTTTTTTTTGTAGTTGTAAGGTCCCTGATCATATCAACGTACTACGCAACAACAGGACCACGGATTTCCTATATTAAAGGGCAATGGTCATGCATCAGATTTGCTTTGAACTATCACAGGGGAAGAACTGAACCCCACACACCCGCAAATTTGAAGGTTCTAGCATGTTGCCTCGTTCAGGATATTCAAACTTTACATTTTAGAAGAATTGAAGAACCTATGACCTCACGAGAGGGAACGATGCAAAGGCCTCCCATGGACCCTACAAGTAAAAGCTGCATATATGCGCCATGATAACAGGAGAATGTAAAAAAAAGGATTCCCCTGGGAATAAATTATATATCTCTTGTGAATGATTTCGTAAGTTCTTATCCAGGTCCCATCTATAGTTTGTTCGGTACAACATTTTCAAAAGACTTATACATCGACTTCGTGTTTAGGGGATCCTGCGGTTCCCCTCGTGATGTCACCGACGAGGCAAATTTTGCAATTGCTAATATCGTGCATTATCGGTACACTCGGTTGAAATTCGGGCTGGAGTTTCGGCTGCTTCAGATGCAGTAAATGGGGAGTACCAAAAGTCCAGTCATATTTACATGAACAAGGCCTTTAAGCGCAGTTCACACTTGGGCGATACAATACGATCAGTGGTGTAGGTGGCGCTGCTGGGGGGGGGGCTTTTCTAGTGGGCGGCATGTCACCATCTAAGCGGAACGCAGCATTGGTTGGCGCGGAGCATACTAGAAAATTTCAGCGAATTAGACCTCCCGGATGGCAGGAAATCCCTACAAACACAAAACGTTTGCTGGTGGTTCGGAAAGTTTTTGTTGAGTAACACGAAGGTTAGGAGAATGTTCCCAGAACGTTTCACAAAACGTTTTCGAAAAAAAAAAAAAAAAACATTTCCCAAAATTTCTGAAAGTGTTCTAAAAGGGTTTTGGTGGCAAAAGATTAGCGCCAAAACGGATTTAGGTTATGTTAGTGTTGTCGAAGTATATTATATTATCGTACGTTTTTTCCCTAGGTTGATGTAAACTCCAAATAATTGAAGTAAAAATTGAAAGGTTACACCTAAGAATATTTACGAACATTTTCTGGAGGGTAGGGAAACGTTTCCGGAACATTCGATCGTGTACCAAAATGAAACGTTTCAGAAAACATATAAGAAACATGTGTTTCGAAAACCGTGTCGGTGTTTGCTGGGATGCCACTTCCTGACCTATTTCAAGGAGCTGATGTAGTGATATCCAATCTCAAAAAGTTGCCAGAATAAATGTCCTTCCAATTCACGTTCAGTGGGCCCACGAAAGACGACACTATACATTGCGCGCGGAGCGCGTAGGATCTGCCACATTTTGGGGGGCATTCAACGAAAAGAATGTGCATTCAGTATAGCTGAATATTTGAGGTAATTCTGTCACTTTTACTTTGTCCGAGCTCAAATTCATATTATCTCATACCATCTATTCAGCTCTACGTGGATTTTGATCCCTCGTGTGCCTCAGCAGCAATCACACCATACAGCGATGCATTAGCGACCATCAGTGCATGGATGGCAATTAAAGAACAGCCTGGAACTGAATTAAGACAAACTGACTTTCTCATACTAATGTCACCACACCAGCGACGCCAGCTTGGGGACTTCAAGTTGTTGGGAGCAACACAATCACCCCATCTCGATGTGTCCGGAACCTGGGTGTACAATTCGATGATCATCTCACCATGGAATACAGGTGACCAGCATTATCAAATCCTGCCAACTTCCATCTGCGCAGGATTAGCATGATACGGCCGTACCTCACACCTGAAGCCTGTCGGACTGCAGTACGAAGCCTTGTCGTTTCTCGACTGGACTACTGTTGTGCTTTGCTCTCAGGCATTACCGACACCCAGCTGAAACGAATCCAACGTTTGCAGCGAACACCGCAGCCCGTCTCATCGCCACGTGTCCCACGCATGACCACATCACTCCCATCCTCCTGGACCTGCATTGGCTGCCCTGTGAGATGAGGATTCGCTTCCGAATTGTGACGTACGTCTACAAATGCCTGCCATTTAAAAGGGGGGGCCCATGGGGCCCCACACTAATCACAAAACTGCTACAGGTCTACACACCGACCCGAGTACTCCGCCTGCTATGATCCAACACGACTCCTCACGTTTCGACCCAAGAAGCGGGCTGGCAGACATCGTTCCTACATGTCGCCCCATAGCTGTGGAACAACCTTTCCACGAACTGTTAGAGACTCCCTCATTACTGTCATTTAGGAAATGCTTGAAAACTTTTTTCTTTGAATCTCATTTCAACTAAGTTTGTTTTGCTTATATTGCAAAGCGCATAGAGCTTTCGGATTATGCGCCTATTAAAGCGGGGGTAATAACAATAATAATAATAATCTTGTGGAACAGTTTTCATTTCCAGGCAGCTGTTAAAAGCAATTTGGTGCGACATAGCACACCGGAACACCTATTCCGCTCCAAAAATTATTTATTGTTTCCACCTAGTCTGAGTAAAAGCCCTGGACAGGAACATATACCTTATTCGCGCGTAGTGCGAGATTTTTTTCAGAATACTGCTGTCAAAATTTGCCCTCTTCGTGTTCACATGCGCAACCGGACTCGTATTTATGTAAGAGGAGTGTGTGTTTTTCTCATAAGAAAAAACGAGGCGATCGCCCCAAGTGTCTCGCCTGGTTGCGCGATCAGTGGTTTCTTCTATCAGACAACATGCAAACAATTAAGGCATTCCCTGTGTTGGACTTGAGATTTTGTATTAGCATTTAACATATAAACAGCTACTAATCAGCAGTGTTGGAGTCGAGTCCAGCCAATCCGAGTCCGAGTCCTCAGCATCTGAGTCCGAGTCCCAAACCGAGTCCCCAACATCCGAGTCCGAGTCCTCAGCATCTGAGTCCGAGTCCAACCGAGTCCCCAACATCCGAGTCCGAGTCCTCGAGTCCCCGAGTCTCTATTAAAACTTGACATAAGCAAAAATAAATGGGCCATGTGTTGGATTCAAATATTGCACAATCAGCCAATGCAAAAATTCGATTGAGCCTCCACACAATCATATCCAAGAGCTGGACGCTCATCAACTAGCGATGGCCATGCTATTGCAATGAAACAATGCCTAAACTAGCAAAATAAGTGACCTAACCCTATTTAGACCTCCGCCTGTCTACCTTCTAGAAAAGCACAATTTCCACCATCTTTGCAGAACGTGAGGCGAGTGCAGCATGTTTCCCTGTGCTGTGCATGTGGCACCTTTCCTGACGGCCGTTACGACAGGCAAAGCTCTAGTCCTACTAGTGGCTAACTCCAATTTGGTATTAGCGGATTTGGACATTGACAAAAAAAGACAGCACAGTAATTCATCATGTTTTTGATCCTCATGTTAGCTAGAATGTTGGTCAACTATTCTTTCCTAATCATTTTCAGGATTTTTGCAAAGACTTTTTGATGCGGCCTTGAACCTGGAACTCGGACGCTAGTCCCCGAGCCCCAGCAAGGCCGAGTCCGAGCAAGCAAATGCCCGAGTCCGCGACCGAGTCCCTCAAATCGTCTTCGAGACCGAGACCGGACTCGAGTCCTCCAACACTGCTAATAGTGGACCACTTTCAAATTCATAAGGACTGATTATTGACCAGTCTACCAAAGGAGTAGTAAGTTTTTATTGGAATGTGACTAAAATTGCTAATTATGCGAATTAGACACATATATACTTGATTTCCAGTGACATTTCCTAATTTGAAATAACTCAGGAGTCAATAGTGGACTGCACTTAATCTGCTTCATGGAAATCCGAACGACTTGAGAATTTCACGAAATGGAGCAAATTAAACACATCAAATACCCCAGTGACTAAATCTAATGTTAAAGTTTATTGGGTATTTGTTAATTGGGATTAAAAGGGAACCATAGCCACCAAAATCAACCTTATGGAAATCGAAAGGACCTTTTTGTCTGAATAAATTATGCAATTTAGACCACTTTGTGCCCTCACATTTTACCTTAAATCTATGTAAAAATGTTGGAGGCTAAGCCACCATACCCACCAGGTTCCATGAAACTGGCACTACTCGTAATTAGGGCCTAAATGATGCAATTAGACAGGTTTAAATGACCTCAGTGATCCTGTATCCATGTTAAAAAGTTTTGGAACAAAAGGTAAACTATATCCACCAAGTTTCTGTAGTCAGTACAATCTTGCAATATAACCACCCACTGTCAAATCACTTGATATTTGACATTATAACACTGTCTATACACAACATATGTCTTGACCGCAACGATCTTGAAAACATTGGATCAATAAGTTAAGTATGGTTGTCCTCAGCTAATATGATATAACAGCCCTGTAGTATAACCCCACCAGCCTAGCTTGTTTTCCCTGGCCAAGTCTATTCAGCTTATTTAGCCATCCCAATACTATTTCCAACACTAATACAGCACCTGATCAAGGTAGGATACTTTCTGAGATAGGCAACTGCTCCTTTGAACCAATTTACTGGCCTATGTAAACATCCCCCAGCGCAGCCAAAGCCTTGCTTCAGTTCTGAGTGTATTATCAACCCCATAGCCCAAACAGTATATTAACTCCAGCTGTCCTCAGCCATCAGTAGCAAAAACCGTTTCTCTGTGATGAACTTTGCAGAACTGTCCCCACAAGATAGTGTCTATCTCCCCAGAGCCTATGTAACAAATCCCTGAATTGCCATTAATTTATTGTCAGAGGGGGCCAAAAAGAAAGGTTGACAGGCTTGTAGTTGAATTTCCATGTGGCTTCAAGGCAGAGGGATGAGAGAAATCTTTGGAATAATTGATTAGATTTTAATGAACAATCTGATACTTAAACGACCTTTTACGACATAACAGTTTCGCATGGAAAATATTCCCTCGATAATGAGCACCATATGCCTCAACATTAGCCATATCACTCGTTTTCGGCGTTGTTGCCGGAATGCTATATTTACAGTTTTTTTTGTCTATAAGTGGACCAATGAATGACCTTTGATGACATGACGGTTTTTTATATAAAAACAAAATATCTAAAAACTGTTACCCCTTGATGATCTGCATTCGTCCCAAATGTTTTCAGCCATGTCGCATACAGTCCCATAAGTTTTGCAGAAATGTTATTATTTGTCAGCTTTTTTACCTCAAACGACCTTTGTGACATGACGGTTTTTTATGAACCTGCTTGGCCTCGATGTGATGCACCAGCCCCCAGCATTTTGTCCTTCAGATCCACACGCCCTATGCTATCGCCCAAAATTTAAATCAAAATCGTGGTTTTGGCCCCTTGTAACTTGAAGACCAGGTGTCAGACCGAAGCGGGAGTTAGTTTAGTATATGAGAACACAGAGCTCTACAACTATCCAAAAAAATTGACGGTTTTTATTTCTTTGCACGTACTCCAAAAAAAAAAAAAAAAATAAGCACATTTCTTAAAGATTGACCTCGAATTTTACCTCGTCTTTGAGATGTTTGTGTTCATCCACTGACCCAAAAAATTACATGACAAATCTTACGAGCACACCCTAAACGCACTCATTCCAATTGTTATTGGCATTTAACAAAACTTCAAAAAAATTGCGGATTTATGCGAATTATTCACATTAAATGACCTTTAGTGACCTTCACACTGTTGTTAAATTTATTCAGGATCGAAGGTGAACCATCTCCACCAAATTCATGAGGATTCAACCAACTTTAAAATATGCATAAATTATGCCAATTAGACTAGGGAAAGGCGATTAGATAACATTAAATTACCTTTGCTGACCTCGTCCCTACTGTAAATTTATTGGGACTAGATAACCATCTCCACCGAGTTTCGTCAAATCCAACGATCTTCCAAAAAATCGCAGAGATTATGAAATCAGATGACTTAATTAGCATAATGTCATACCAGGAATCTAATCAGTTTGTGCACACGTCATAGTTGTTATATACGCTGAACGGCATTACCATGCATCTACCGATCAAGAGATATTTTGTACACAAGCTTTCGGGCCAAATTTAATTGAATATGCAAATTCATGCAAATGAGTCTGGTCTTTCGGGACGAAAAGTGGATTCACATCGACAATTCTTCACCGCACACTCCACAAAAGGGTTTCAGCATGACGCTTTCAGGATTCCGGGATATCGAACCGCACATACGGACAGACACACACACAACAAAGTGAGCACTACGTCTCTCCTTGAACAAAGTTCAGGCGAGACAAAAGCAGACACGTGGGGCGCGAGAGACTTTCATGGGGACCCCCCCCCCCGCACGCCCCCTGGTCGTGTCGGCGCTCAGCATAATAACGAAAGTGGTTGGAGTTGAGTAGAGCAAGTACAATTTCCCTCTTTTGCAATGGAATAGCTTGATCGGATGAGTTTTTTAATATCAAGAATTGCAATTCCAAGGCAATTGTGAGCCTATGTCCTTTTTTTCTCAGGGGTGCGTCAGAGAGGGTTCATTGCCCCATTTTGAAGGAATCAACAACACTTACACTCTTTTCAATCGTGGAGCATTGTGCATTGTGTTTCCCTCCTATGGGCTGCTAATATTTCAACACAACATGAAAAGCAGCTTGGGGCACCCAATTCACCCAGAGAGGCGGTCGGTACATTCCGCCTGATTTCTGGACACCAACCTTCATACTATACATGAATTCCCCAACGATCCAATTTGCCAGAGGCATGCCTGTGAAAAATTATGCATAGCTATACTGCTCCACTCACCTACCAACACTACTATATCCTCATGGACCTATACAAGCCATTCTTGTTTGGGCGTTGGCTATAATTTCACCTCCAGACCTTATCACTATTACCCTCTAGTTTCCGGCTTTTCCATCTCTTTTTTCACTCCTTATAGCTCATTTGTCTTCCTCTTGTTATCTTAATGAGGCCAACGCACACGCCCGCCCCTCCCCCGTACCGTCACTGGTTGCACTAATATTGTATATGAGAATGGCATTTCGAATTCGAGCTGAAATCTTGGTTTTGTATGCGGTTTGTAAGCGGTTATATGTATATCAAATTAAGACCGAGCAGTCCAGCCCGGCCGTGCCTTCCCCTGAATACTCACCACCCAATACATTCATCTAGACCCCTTGTACGCCAATTGTCCCCCAATAATAGCTTTTGGCTTTTCCCTGCTCTTCGCTCATTGCCCATTTAACATCAATTCATTGAATAATTTATCGCATCCGTTATATTTATCGTTATCATACGCTAAGAATGAAAACCAGAAAGCAAAAAGGCTAGTGAGTCCTGGGACACAACGGTTCTGGTTGTGTTCAAGATCTCAATTTCCCTAAAACCAGCTAATGCTTAACTGAGATCAATAGCAATTAATGCACTATGCATGTCTCATGCCCGCCAGGCAGGTGGACATAGCCTGATTACAGGTAAAAGTAGGTCTCCCAAAAATACCAGAATTTTACAAGCCGTAATATGATGGATCGTGGAACTGTTGAACAACAATAAATAGCGCTTCATGTAACTATCATGGGAAGCTCACCCACCAAGTTTGAAATTGATATACCACTAGGATTGTTGGACTTTGCCTGATACAAGGTAAAAGTGCCCAAAATCCAGAATTTTACCAGTTTCAACCTTTTGCCCAAAATTGAACCCCCTACTCATACAACAATGAAATAGCATTCATGTATGCATCATGGGAAGCACACACTCCAAGTTTGAACTTGAACCACTAGCATGTTGGAATAGCTGATTACAAGGTAAACGTCCAAAATACCAGAATTTACAAGTTTCACTTTTGCCAAAAGTGCCCCCTACTCATACAACAATAAATGCGTTCATGTACTCACCATGGGAATCACACCCACCAAGTTGAACTTGAAACCCACCCAGCATGGGGACATAGCTGATTCACATGGTTAAAAGTGCCAAAAAAACCAGATTTTACAAGTCCACCTTTTGGCCCAAACATGGACCCCCTACTCATACAACAATAATAGCGTTCATGCCTCATCATGGGAAGCACACCACAAGTTGAACTTGATCCCACTAGGCATGTTGGACGTGCCTGATTACAAGGTAAAAAGTGCCCAAAATACCAGAATTTTACCAAGTTTCCCTTTTTGCCCAAAATTGACCCCCTACTCATACAACAAAAATAGCTTGATGTAGCCACCATGGGAAGCACACCGCTACGTTGACTGAACCCACCAGGCATGTGGACAAGCCTGATACAGGTGTAAAGTGCCAAAAATACCAGAATTCACAAGTTTCCACCTTTTTGCCAAAAAAATTAACCCCTACTCATACACAATAAATAGCGGCATGTAATCATCATGGTAGCCCACCACCAAGTTGAACTTGATTCCCACAGGCATGTTGGACTCTGCCTGAGTACAAGGTAGGCGTTACATACACACATAAAACACAACATAATCCGCACGCACGCGGACTGCATAGATCCTTGGGGGACTCCCGTCCAAAATCAAACAAATGAAAAAAAAAAAAAAAAAGTCTGAAATTATGTATCGTATCCCATCGTATCGCACAAGTCAGAACACTCCTATTGGAAATAATACATTTTAACTCGACGTCCGATAAAAAAAATCAGAATCGTATCGCACAAGTGTAAACATCCCTTAAGCTACTTCTGTGCAGTTCAGCTCACGATTCTAGACAACAAGTCAACCTTTCCGTATTTATCTAGAATTAGGTGCTTCCATGAAGATTCATAAAACAATGTCCCTAGAAAATTTCTAGGGATGTCCCAATATTATAAGATCGATCATGAAAATAAAAATTTCCAGTAAATGTCAGGGCATGTTGGAATGTCCCTATGCAGTTGCTCAAGAAAAAACCCCCCCCCCCCCCCCCCCCCCCAAACTGAAGAAACTTACGTAGCAGCTGATCGAAAACCGGGCTTACCCATTTTGTGCATATATTGACCATGACAGCCTTTAATTAGCTCCATGACCTGACCTAGTACAGCGCCATTTCACTCCAACGAAAACTTCAGCGGACACACCTTCACACAAACAAAACTGCGTGTTGATGTGGTTTTAGTCAAGCATTTGATACCTTACCACACGCCTGGCTCTTATATAACATATATAAAGTATTTAAACTGGACTCAAGGATTTTCTGCGCGGACGAAAAGCTGGTTCCAGTGCATGGACAACTCTTCATGAGCATGCCGTATGGAGTGCCCCAAGCGTCGGTTTTGGGTCCATTTCGTGCAATATGTGACGACATACCCGATGTAGTGAAGTTCTCTGAGCAGACTGCCCCCCCCCCCACCAATTCTATGGGATTGACAAATTCGGGCAAGAAATCGTGAAAAATTTGGGAAGACAAGGCGATCGCCACCCAGTGTCTCGCCTGTTGCGCGATCGGTAGTTTCTATCATTCACTACAATACACACTATACAAGGCATTCAATGTGTCCTTAAGATTTCGGTTATCAGCATTTAACAGAAACAGCCTCCTAATCAGTGACCAATTTCGAATTCAAAAGGACTGATTATTGACAATGTTAACTACCAGGAAAGTAAAAGTTTGTGGAAATGGGACTAAAATTGCCTAAATTATGGCAAATTTAGGCAATTCACAAGTTTCACAAAATCCGGCAAATTCAAAACTATGCCTAATTATGAAATTAGACACGGTGAATGACCTCCAGAGCCCTGAATTCATGATAAAACAAGAGTGCCGATGGCAAAGTAGCCTCACTCTGCTCAAAGTATCAGTACCCATAGTATGCTGTTACAAGTAAATGTGTGTTATACTCTCTTGTGGAAGGATAGTTTGTTTACCTCAAACTGTCTGAACACCCCATATTTACTGGTGCTCAATGAAAATACTGACCAACTTCAATGATCGTCTGTCTGTCCCATAGCAGAAACTGCTTGACTGTTTTGAACAAAATGGCCAAAATGGACCCTTAGATGACCTTTGACCTCAAATTCCTGAACACTCCATATGTATCACTGGTCAATGATTACACTGACCAACTTTCATGATCATCCAATCTATTCTGTAGGAAAGAGAGCAGCTTGACCATTTGAACAAAATGGCCAAAATTGACCCCTAGATGACCTTTGACCTCGAATTCCTGAACACTCCATATGTATCACTGGTCAATGATTACACTGACCAACTTTCATGATCATCCAATCTATTCTGTAGGAAAGAGAGCAGCTTGACCATTTGAACAAAATGGCCAAAATTGACCCCTAGATGACCTTTGACCTCGAATTCCTGAACACTCCATATGTATCACTGGTCAATGATTATACTGACCAACTTTCTTGGTAATCCGATCTGTCCCATAGGTGAAGAAGCCGATTGACCATTGACCAAATGGCCAAATGACCCCTAGATGGAACTTTGACCTCTAATCCATAAGTACCACTGCGTCAATGATCATTTTGACCAAATGTTTATGATAGTCCGATCTGTCCCATAGGTGAAGCAGCCGCCTGACCATTTGAACAAAATGGGGACCAAAAATTGACCCCTAGTGCCTTTGACCCCAATTCCTGAACACCTGTATGTACTTGGACAAATGATGATTATTGACAACTCTCATGGTCATCCAATCAATCTCTGGGAGGAGAAGCGTTTTTTGTGGACCCAAAAAAAAATGGGCTTTTCGGCCAAAATGACCATAGATGACCTTTACCTCAATTCCCTGAACATACCGTATGAATATTAGTCACTATAATACTGACCAAGTTTCATGACGGGGGGGGCAATCCGATTTGAACGGTAGGAGAAGAAGCCGCTTGACCTTTGAAGGAAATGACCAAAATTGACCCCTAGATGAACATTTGATCCCAAATTCCTGAACACCCCATAGGTGCCATGGTTTAGTCAATGATACATGGACCAACCATCACGATAATCCAATTCAATCTGTGGGAGGAAGAAGCATTTTGTGTGTTTACCACAAAATTCACCTTTTTCGGCCAAAATGACCCCTAGATGACATTTGTCCGCAAATTCCTGAACACCCCATATTGACATGGTCACCGAGAATCCTGACCAAGTTTCATGAAAATCCGATTTGAACTGTAGGGAGGAGCAGTATTTTGCGTTTTTCGCAAAATGGCCCGAAGAATATGACCCCTTTGACCTCGACTTCCTGAACAGCCCGGTGCCCCATTCACTCGTGATATTGTGGACAAGGTTCATCAGATCCAACCATACACCGCAGGAGTAGCAATTTGAATCATTGGAGACAGACAGAACAGATAGATAGATAGAGTGAACATGCAGATTCCAATAGCTCAACCAGCATAGCTGGTTTGAGCTAACCGAAAGCTAAAAGGCTTGGTGATTCCTAGACTTTTTCTGACACCATAGCCAGACCACACGGGACAAATGGAAGATTGACCAGAACTCATGAGGGGCAACAACGCCTGCCAAAAATTTCCCATTTTTCCAACCAAAACGATAGGGTTCCTGTATCTTGATAGAAAGCTCCACTTATTTTAAGGTTTTCAGACTTGAACTCTGGGTGACCTCAGATGACCTCTGACCTGACTAACAAAAAAAAATAGGGTTCCTGTACTCCATAAGAAAGATATACACCAAATTTCAACTTGACCAGATCAACCATTCTGGACTTTCATTAATTACTCTGACCTCTGGTGAACTCAGTTGATCTCTGCCCAAAAACAATGAGGGTTCATGACATCATCAGGGGAACACACTACCACGTATGGAGCTTCATCCATTCAGGGGGGTCGAGTTCATGTTTACAAGCGGGGCGTACATACATACACACATACACCACAGACGCACTGGATGACTGCATTAGATTCTTTGACTTCATCAAGGAATCAAAAAAAACAACATATGTGAGAATATGAACTCAGAGGTCAGCAGACACTGACAGACAAAACCACAATGTATGCACACACACACATGCCCAAGATACATTTAGGTATTTAATGGCCTAACAGGAAAACAACACATGCAAACATGGATATAAAAATAGGATTGTGGTCAAAGTTAACGTGAATATGCGCACAGTAGCCACGACAGCAAAATTAAACATTAGGTGACAGACAAAAACACCACAAAGGACCACATGCAAACAAACGACGCATTTATAAAAAAATCCGTTTGTTCAACTAATGCAGAAACACACAAACAACACAAGAATGTGCTCAGTCAAAATAGCACAACACTCAACAGACAGATGAGAAAAAAAATTCACACGAAAATATGCTGCACGGGGCCAACATATTTATACAGCCGTCATGTCAATAAACACAGAGGATTAATAATCGAGTCAGAATCATTGAGGTAATAAAACTGACTATGAGAGAGTGGTCAACAGATAGACAGCTGAAACTGACAATGGTGGATAGACAATCCGCCCTACAGAAACATGCCCACACACACGTGAATGCACATGCACCAATATACTAACAGGTTTGTGTTCAATAAAAAAATCGGAGTGGGAACGAGAGACCTAACAAATAAATTGTAATGAATAAGTCAGTAGTCAGCGAAATATGAATATAGGACCAAGGGACAGATGGGAACTGACCGGGACAGACAGAGAGACCGTTGGGAAAAACGAGACATTACGAATTCCAATGATTATGTGCAATAAAGTTAACGGCCAAAAAACGCATGGAACATGATTTTGACACAAGTCAGATGGAAGCTGGACTTGGAACAAAGTGACAACAGGACGTGGACCTGATGGCGATAGACAAATCCCTACAGAGGCACAAGTACACACCCGAACACACATACTTCGATAACAGCATTGTTTTTTTTTTTTTTTTTTTCCTTTTTTTTTCTTTTTTTTTTTTTTTTTATGGGTAGCAGAGAGGGAATGAACAACACATAAAACATATGAAGAATCAGTTAAGCTAACTGGTCAAACAGACAGTGAATGAAACAGTGAACAGACAAATACCACGGTCGAACACACAACACACACACATGACAGAACAGACGACACACAGAGCGTATAAAGAGGCTCAATGGACAACACTGCCGCATAGACATGGACACATTCAGACATCACACAGACCTATGAAACCGAAGCTTGTTGGAAGGGTTGAGTGTGCAAACTTCATGGATGATTTTTGTTTTATTTTTTGTCAGAACTTCCTCATTTTTTCACAATCCATTCAGCAAACTGCTCTATAATCAGAGTTTGCTGTTTATCTTTTCATTGTCAGATCATGAAGCTGACTTTCTTCTCTGTTGTCTTTTATTTTTGAAGGAAAGCATTCCTATTTTTCACCAATTTCGTACATCAGCCGTATTCATTTTTGCTGATGATTTTTTTTTTTTTTCTTTTTGAGTTCGCTTGGACAATTTATTGCAATGCAACATGAGTAAAATACATTTTTGAACATGGTGTAACAAACATCATTGAATGTATCGCTTAATAGTTTAAAAACCTCTCAGTTAAATCGTTTAAAGGAATCTTGTCCACCCGATATTAAAAACAAAAATGCAGTTTGGGAAACATTGGAATGAGAGAGGGAAAACTGCATGGACACTTGAAATATTGTACAACCTAAAAATGTACACCTCAAACCGACTGAGATAACGATCTGGTGATTTTTACACATTCAATGTTCTGTGATGGGATGTTGGGAACCTGTATGTTCTGACCACATCTTAATCAGGTTAATCAAAGGCTTTGGAGATGCAAATATGACTTAAAATCATATTGAAGAGGAAAATCGTGAACCTTTGGTCCAAACCCAATTTTCATAGGACATTCTGTTGCAAGTTAGGACATTCAAATTGCAAAGTATTGATCCCGATGATATTGTGCAATATTTCACAACATAAACAGTCTGCAAAAGTGACATCCAGTGAACACCCAGCAATATCCATGCTTCCCTTGTAGAATCAGAAAGTTAATTTCCCTTAAGAATCAGTTTCAAAAGAGGTTTACTACGATATTTCGATATGGTACCATTCGGGCGAGAACAAATCTTCAACAAAGCGTCAAGCTCTTCAAATAAAAACAACATGGGATACCTAAGAAACTGTTCAGGGTGGTCCAGCAAAAAAAACATAAATGAGTGGACCATAGGATTTCTGTGATATATCACAAGTTCGAAGTACCATAACTCTGCAAGGAAAGTTGGGACTCAAGATGTGGACCACAAGATTCAGTTTGCAAACCACCCTGTATTGTACAACCCTGTCAAGAACCCTTCAACTTCCATGGGAATACCATTTAAAGCATCATAACTATCTTACATAGGTCATGCACTCAATGCATTGTAGGGTTTGTATCAGAAGCTGGCTACAGCCTCATCGCTACCCAATCTTTTTGCATGATCTAAGTGAGTTGGCATAGGCTCAGAACCCTACTCCATGTGCAAGTTGCCACGCAAGCTTTTCATTCCCAGAACCCAAACAAAAAGTGCATTTCAATAGTTTTGGGAGAGTCAAATCAATGTTTACGTCTTCCACTTTTGCAGTATTGGGGTTCTGATGGGGGCCTTTCACAGTGCTGCACCTAAGCTATGGGAGAATAAATCAGAAGCTGCAGGCATACCGGACCCTACTCGAGGGGGGGGGGAGGGGGGGGGGGTCAATCGAATATCCAAAAAGTTGACCAATTTTGGAACAGTAGCTTTATGTGGAGGGCCATATTTCATTTTACCCCTGTTTCGCCAGTTTTTCTCTTATCAAGCTAGTCGATACCTGAAACTGTGATCTTTCACAGCTAAACTTTCCAATATCTGTGCAGTCTCACAAAAGTTGACTCTGTGATGCTGGACACTGTTTATATGTATCAATGTCATACATGACCCTTAGATTTGTCCTTGTAACTCTCAGGTGTTGAAAACCAATCACTGTAATTTGGGTGGTATTGTTTGAATGTGCTTAAAACCAGCTGTTTTGGTGACGAGAAAAACATCAGGTGTCTGTGTGTGTCGCAGACAGCCTGCATCTATATATGTGAACCACTACCACACCAATATACAGTGAGTATTGTTACGTACCCACGGATGGCCGGGGACATATATGGTTACACTGTACACGGACAATCGACCTATGACATGGTGCCTGATATATGGGAAACTCATGTTCAAAGAAGGGCCCGGATACAGCTGTAGAGCCATATCCCTATCATGTGTTCGTCAAGCAGCATCAGTAGGAAGTATTATGCCCATTATACAACTTTGGGTAATCTCTACCTCATGGTCGTTGCTTCAGTTGTGGGATTGCATCACCTCCTACGGTGCTCAGGCTACTGAACAACTCACTCAAAGAATCAAAGAACTAGATCTCCCAGGGATATATTGAATGCAGCATTCGAATATTGTTTCCAGGGCTGAGAGTGAGCTTCTATGAACAGAAGACTGCAGCTGCATTAGCATGGCTGCAGCAGTGTTCCGATGCTGATCTCACACTGAACACAAAGATGTTTTGCTTCCTGGGAAGAATATCACAAAACTAGTTACTCATGCATTACATGCTACTACTAGGCACCACATCAAGAGAAGGATGGAGACATGCTGCAGCTGCATCAACCTAACTGCAGCAGTGCCACACTGAATCCACCTTATCGTGGGTATTGTGTGTGTGTTCATTGATGTATGATGACAGATCTGATAAAACGGTTATCTCCTGCAGCAAGGCTGAAGCAGGGCAGCATAGCGGCAGGCTGACATTGGACATGGTGCATTCATCAGGACGGTAGGATTCATCAAGCGCACTATCCGAATCAGTTCACCAAAATGGTATTACACAGCAAGCACCGCCTCTTGAACCTTACTGTGTGTGATGACAACATTTTCAAACATTACCCATACCCCACATTTTCCTCAAGGGGACTCATGTAGTTTATGCATCGATACATTTTTCGGCAAGCTCCTTCCATCAGGTACAAAACAACTTTATTGAATGAGGACCAGTGACTACCAAGAGAGCATGTTGAACTTAGTGACTCCAGACAATCCCCAACGAAGGCCTATAAGTCATTATTTTGATGGACCGCAAAGATATCAACACCTACCAAACTAAATAAACAATAGTTTAGTTCAAATTCAAATTGGCTTTGCCAGCACAAATTTGAGGTCCTCTGTACAGCATTGGCAGGTAAAATCAAAGAAAGTGGTTCATGTACCTCCCTTATCATTTACTCACTATTACTTATCACCACTTATTGTTTAGTTTTTGGCAAAATAAGACGTGTCATTCGACAAGAACACCTTATTTTTAGAGAGGAGGTGTGTCATACTACTGCTAAATATAGTTCATTTTGAATTGGCCGGACAAATTTGATGTTCTCACTAGCAATACACAGTATTCCAACATTTCTAGCCTGTAACAAATCTTACATCAAGATGGGAACTGTGTAAAAGTTTAGGGATATGTTACAGTGCATTCCAGGCGATTGCACACCATTATCGATTATTCATTGATGATACTTCATTCTTAGGAAGGGGGAGGGAGTGTTGTAATAAAACTGCCATGATGTAACCCACAGTACTAGCATCCAGCTTGGCTCAGAGAGGAGCTCAGACTGTGTGCTGTGCCTCATTACAGCAGGCTCCATCGTAGGGTAAGAGCAAGTACGTGCGGCCTGGAGCCTAAAGTGTGTGTAACTGTCAGGATGGGAGACCACGATGTCATCGGCGCCAGGCACGACTCTCATCATATCTTCTTCATCCTCCTTCCTCTTCTTCCTGTAGGAGGTTATCCTCATCGAGATTCTCCTCCTGGAAAGAGTCACACAAACACAACATTAATAGTACGGCAATCTAGGCTATGCCAAAATAATACACCAGATTGAATCTATGATAGAGTACAGATAATCAATCAAAATGGTGGGTGCTACAGACTGAAAGGACTAGCTTTAGGTTTTTTTCCTGGTGTGATGGTGTGGAGCCCATGGGCAAGGCAATCACAACAAAGGCTATACTGCACTGTACCTGGAGCAATCAACTGTGAGGAGCCTTCGCAAATGTAGGATAATACTACCTACAGTACCCTTCGGAGAGTGAACGGGTCCCACGAATGTGCTGATTAATATTGATGCAATTATGGCTTTCTTGCAAGAAAATGTACAGCCACTCATGAGATTATGCGATGAAGTCAGAAATCCTGGTGAATTGGTCTGTGGATCACTATCAATATGCAAACAGTCTAAGTGGCAGTGCAGATATCAGTCAGTGAGAGACACCGAGAATTATTTTGGTCAGAGAAGACCTCCCATATCGTGAGAACCCACACTCCCCAGAATGAAAGAAAGCCACTCACCTACGTACTTGGGACCAACTTTCTATAAGTTTTTTCAATAATTAGCCATGGCCATTGCCAATGGCACAATGATTCCACCTTGTGCAGGCCACACCCCCAAAAACTCGGCATTAAAGGGCTTAGAATATCAATTTTGCTCGATTTTTACCTCATCGTTTTCAGGGAATTATTCATCCCGTTTCGACCTGTGCTGGTGGGCAGGCGGCGGGTCTCTGTATGCCACGGACATGGAGCAGTGTTTTCCATTGTAGACAGCACCATCGGGACGGGGCACAGCCTGTGGGGGGTCCAATGGGGAGAGCTTTCATGCAAAAACTATTCAAATGATCCGTAAAAACTGTTTCCAAAATCGAACAGTACCAATATAATGTCTTGCGTAGATAGGCAGAGCATGCAAACAAATTCCTGCTGCTCAGGGGCAACACAGGACCTAGTGCTGGTGTTTCGGAGATCAATCAATCCCAACTAAGTTCTGTTGATATTTAACAGACTTTTTTCAATTTGATATTTAAAGGACAACTGCATGATGGATTATAAAGAGGCTAAATGTTAGATTAAAATTGGGGGGCGGGGGGGCCTTGGAGCAGAGAAAACTGACTGCGTCAGTCCAAACACGAAGTTCTACGACTTTCGTATGAGTTCCAGTCTTTGAGTTGGGCAGTGTAGCGCAGATCCAAAGATCGCCTCCTGCAATAATAAATGATGTCATACTTGCACAAACCTGCAAAACAGTCGTTTATTTCTATGAAATTCACACATTATTTTCATTTGACAAAGCTTTAGTCTATGGAGAGAATTGCTGTAGTGGTTGGTAGGCGTTGATGTAACTTTGGTGAGAGAAAGTACAACAGAACTTCTGCAAATGTGATTATTCAACAAAAGGAAATAATGAAATACATGACATAACTTCCCGAGTCTTCCATGTGTGACGTATGCCATTGTAACTGAGCCGCAGTTGGTTCTTCAATGTCTACGACCAAAGGTAATTCTAATTCTGTGAGAACAGTATGTGAGTTCACACCCAACAAATTTTTGTTGAAATTGGACAAGCGTCCAAACTGCACAAAAACGTTAGGAGCCCAGCCTTGCAATGATCATACTTCGAACCCATTGAGATTTCTCTCATGATTTTCATACTGCGTGCCTAAGTTTGGGATTCAATCAGACAATGCATTGGACAGATAGTCACTAATGCCTGATTGGGAATAGATGACATTCAAGTTCCGTTTCATTCACCTCTTATGCCTAAAAGTCTGGCGATGCTCACGGTCTAATAGACGATGGTATCAAAAAGAGGAACGGTTCTGCCAGTACTTGACATACATCAGAGGACAGCGATTGAACTTGTCAGTTATAAGGAAGCACACCCAGGTTAAGTAATTGTCAAAGGTGGGTCATACATTTCTTGTACATTGACACATCAATAACTCTGGACTCACAATTACTGAGGAAGACCCACCAGTACGGTGCGTTGTCTACATATGCTAAATTAATGACACACCCCAGAGTCCAGCGACCATTGAGCGAAAGTGAAGGCACATGTGTCTGACACGCCCCACATTTGAATGACCATGACCCAGGCGTTTCATGGTGTGTCATGCAATTGACAGTGCATAACACGACCACACACGTAATGTTTAACCTCAGACACCTCTACGACCAACAGCACCCACAAACCGTCTTTTCCAGTTGAGGGGGACAGTACAACCCAGCGAGAACTCAGAGTATGCAGAGCTAGTAGATGCTTCAACTGCCAAGCAGACCATCAGTGAACACCCGTGCCAAGGGGACCTACTATGAGAGGAAGAGGAGTGGGCTCACATCCAGGCATGAATACAAATCAATTTTCAGCCCATATCTCACTTCACTACACCAAAAGTTTAATTATTTAATTTAGTTAATTTATCTGGAGGGGCCAATTTATTTCCCTCTCCATTTGTTATCTGTGTGTGGAGTAGCCTGATGGGGCAAAAAATACAACTGGTCGTCCTGTTCAGAAGTACGGGGATTCAGTCAGTAGGTAGGTAGGTATAAAATGTTTAACAGCAAGCGCATCACCATGTATGTGTGATATTAACTCCCAGTTCTGACTCACTTTGTCACCTCTCAGTTAAATGCAGGTGATATTAGACATGATCCACAACCCCAAACCCACATATGTCAAACAGTAAGCAGGACAGAAGGGTATTAAAACTACATGATGGTATGGGCTCTTACTTTGATGGGCTGCAGGAAGGCTGCAGCAGCCTTCCATTTTGCTGCAGGCAAGCTGCAGGTACATGCCTGAATGCTCTATGCATCAGTGACACACACCAAAAATACACCAGGGTGGTTATTTAGTTTTGCATGGAGTTCAACAGCAGCCTTAAGGTAGGGATGCCTTAAGTATGGATTCATAAGTGCAGGGAAGGGTTGCGGGTATAATGTACCAGAAAAAAGCCAAAAGGCTAAGTGATTCCTTGACTCATCTCTAAAAACATTGACCTGACACATTAGGATGATGACCTCAACACACATACCACGTAAAAGAGCTTCATCCACCCAGGTATGGTCGAAATAAAGACTGAAATTGCCCAAAAACAACACATTGTCACAAATTGATCTAAGGGGAACGTTGACCTGATCCCAAAACATAGATTTAGATTTCATGATACTCATCAGGGGAAACACACATTGGTTGAGCTCCATCATCCATGCATGAGTTATTGCTCAAATCAAACTAAGCTCAACTGCCCACAATATGATTTTTTTCCTCCATAGGAAAGTACACACTAAATGTCAGCTGATTGGACAAAGCATTCTTGGATTATCATGTTTACAAGGATTTCAGACTTGGTCCTCTGATGACCTCGAGATGACCTCTGACCTGACCCCAAAACAATGAGTGCGTATCATCATGGGAAACACACTGACCAAGTATGAGGTTAATCAAACTCAGACCTGTATCGAGTTATCGTGTTTACAAGCTAAAATTGGACAACATATCAGTTTTTTAGATTTCCCATTTTGCCCCAACAAAATGACCCAATCTCTACCAAAAAACATAGGGTTCCTGGGCTTCTCTAAAAAAGTACACACAAAATTTCAGCTGATTGCGACCAAGCATTGGACTTATCGTGTTCACAAGGTTTCAGACTTTGACCTCTGTGGGACCTCAGATTACCCGACCTGACCCCAAAACAATAGGGTTCATGTACTAAATATGGGAACACACATACCAAGTATGAGTACATCCCTCCAGGTGGGTCGAAGTTAGTTTTGTTTAAAAGCCAAAAGTTGGCCAAACTATCAATTTTTGACAATTCCTAAATTCTCAAAAAGGTCCCCCAAACAAGACCAAAAAATAATAGGGTTCTGTACTAATCATGCGGAACACACATACCAAGTATGAGCTTCATCAACTCGCTCTGGAGTACATCGTGTTTACAGCTGACATTGGCCCAAATATCAGTTTTGTACTAATTTCCAATTTTTCTAAAACAGACCATGATCTCTACCCCCCCCCCATATCCCTACTCCCTTTCCCCCCCCAAAAAACAACAAGGTTCATGTACTCCTCATGAGAACAGCGACACACGAAGTTTCAGATCATTAGACCAAACATTCTGGAATTAACATTGTTTGAAAGATTTCAGACTTGACTCTGGTGACCTCAGATACCTCGACCTGACCCCAAAACAATAGGGATCATGTACTAAAAATGGGGAACACACATACCAAGTATGAGCCTACGTCCATCCAGGTGGGGTGGCGTTAGTTTGTTTACAAGCCAAAATTGGCAAAATATCAATTTTTGACAATTCTAATTCTCCCAAAAGGTCCCCCAAACAAGACCAAAATTAATAGGGTCTGTACTAATCATGCAGAACACACATACCAAGTATGAGTTCATTCAACTCGGCCTGATGAGTAATCGTGTTTCCAGTGCAAAATTGGCCCAAATTCATTTTTGTACTAATTTTCACTTTACTAACAGACCTGATCTCTACTAAAAACAACAGGGTCATGTACTCCTCATATGGAAGAAAGACTACACACGAAATTTCAGCTTCATTAGACCAACATTATGGACTTAACATGTTCACAAGATTTCAGACTTTGACCTCTGGTGACCTCAGATGACCTTTGACTGACCCCAAAACAATAGGGATCATGTACTCATCATGGGGAACACACAACTAAGTAGGAGCTTCATCCATCCAGGTGGGATTGAGTTAGTGTGTTTACAGCCAAAATTGGCCAAAACATCAATTTTTGACTATTCCAAATCTCAAAAAATGACCCCCAATCAACACCCAAAGCAATAGGGTTCTTGTACTCCCCATAAGAAAAGCTACACACCAAATTTCAGCCTGATCGGACCAATGTTTTTGTTTTGGATCTATCGTGTGTACAAGGATTTAAGACTTCAACCTCTGGGACCTCAGCTGACCTTTGACCTGACCCCAAAACAATAGAATCCTGTACTCCATCAGGCGGGAAACACACCTACAGTATGAGCTCAATCCATCCAGGTGGGGTCGAGTTATGGAGTTTCCAAGCAACGCATCACACCACATACAGACACCACACGCTACGACATGACTACATAGATCCCGACTTTTGTCAAGGCATCAAAAATAACCTATTACGAGGATATAGAGGCGAATTACGTCGAATAAACTGTACGATGATGCCAGGAGACCATAGAATGACAGCAAGCTCATGTATACGATGTTATTTAGCTTGATGAGGGAGATATTTCATAGGACCTCTACAGTGATCCAGCATCAATGCACATTGGTACATAATTTTGCCTAGGCAAGCCTGTTCCATCCATTAAGGGATAAACGCAAAATGGGGATTTACTGATGGGTGAAACAAACAGCGAAGACGTGAATTAGTAAATTAACGAACAAGGCGCAGCCGAGTTCGTATTAAGCTTAATCAGATCGAGACTGTGTATGAACCAGTGAGGTCGACCTGCTCGACAACCCGCATAAGATTATTCCAACCGATAGCGAATCTGATATCTCTAGATCTATATCTTTGTATCTCTAAACAGTAATCAGCAGCTAGGGTAACATGCGTTAATTCGATCGAAGTAAATTGCATTGCAGACAACACAAAAGATGGCAGCGCGTGTCATGCATAATCCACGGGAGACGCATACAAACCACGCGCACGCATCTGAACCGGAGGGTTTGCGCGTGTGAACATTGGAGTTCAAGAATGCAATGAGCGACGCGTCGTTTCTTCCGTTTGTATTCCGTTGAGGCAGAGCGCCCTTTGAAGCGCGCCTATACTGGAAGCCGAACTGCACGTGGAAACATAACTTCCAAAAGCCTCACGCGGACATTACATTTCGTTCAAAAGTACTGCGTTACTCAAGACCAGCAAACGAGTAAGTATGTGATTGTTGTGCTTACCTGACCAGCGATGTTATTGCAAAATAAGGGATGGTAGGTGATTGGGATTACCCAATCGGATTCCTGCATCGCAATAACGGATAGCTTGGGGTTGTAGAATTGAATACATTCTCCCCAATGGAACCCATCTTCCATCTGCAAATCAAATACAGCTCATCAGAACACTTTCACAGACCATGCTGTGAATTTGACATTCATCGAGTTATACCACACCATGAATCACACCTTAACTCTCGGTGGTGCATAAGTGAGCCGCGCTTTGTAGTACCACTTCAAAGCCTCCATTCTGGCTTGTAGCTGATTATGTAATCGTTAGTGTCGTCCCTGTAGTCAATGTGCTCCAACTCTCCAAAACCCTGATGGGATATGAATGATTAACGACCTGTAAAGCACAATCACTTCATGCAATTACCTAAAATTTCTGTCAAGACGGCTGCAGCTAAGCTGATGCACCATAGCCCGGCTGCAGCCAAGCTGCATAAGCCAATAACTCTAGAAAACTCTAAAAAAGGCGTGATAATTTTACAAATTCAACCCCTGGAACTAAAACAACATATTATTAGAGAAAGGAGAGATTTAGTTCGATTATCACAGCATTGCTGAAGGTTTTCCGTGAAAGGTGCATCAATTTCTCACAAATTCCATTTTTGACTAAAAAATGACTCCCATTTACAACAAATGAAATTCCGTACTCCATAAGGAAGCTATTCACCTAATTTCAATTTCATCAGACCAGCAGTTCTGGACTTATCGAAAGTTTTTATTTCCCTATGTGATAATAACTAGAAGTACCGGAGTCTTCTACATGACTCAGTTGGTATGACTGACATACCAGGTGTTATTGAACTACTAATACAAAGAAATAACAAAGCACAAAAAGTTCATCTTCCCTTCGCCCCACTTTTTTGGTGGTTTTAATCATATTAAGGCAGACTTCAGGGCTCGGAGACAATATATCGGTTGTTTCATAGGGATGGGAAAACAACCAAAGGTCAAAACCCTATTTCAATATAATGTTTTCTATGTGGAGTAATTGGTCTTCAAAGTTTGGTCCATATGCGAGAATTCAGGCAATCCTTACGTGCATAACCTATGACTAAACAGCTGAACATCAAAAGGTTGACTTATGTCATGTATTCCATTGTTTCATTGGTTTATGAATCAACATGCTGCAAAATGTTACTGTTTTCTTTCTCTCACCAAAGGAACTGTCAACACTACCAATCACAAAAGCAATCTTCTCTCAATGATAAAGATATCTTTGGCAGGGTTGTGCAAGATGAATCTTTTATTAATGATGGGGTGCTCTCCGTCTTGCACATTACACATATACAAACTTCAAGTCTCTAACCTGTAACGTAAAGTTGTAATGAATGTCGGTTTTGGACTGAAACATAATCAGATTTTCCCCAGCTATTATCATTAGCCTCGTTATAATTCATCACTGCAGCTGTCATTTAAACCTAGAGAAGGGCAGATGACACTCAGAGGGATGAAGACGGGAACTCACATTGAGATGTACAAGGACCTCTTCCTTCTCAGCTGCGTCGAAGCCAGATACCCTGAGCTGACGGGGACGCTTGTCGAGGACGGTTGGTGGGACCCCCCCTGACCTCCTCCGCGCGATGGGGGCTCCCCTGCCACGACCCCTACCACGACCTCGACCACCACCTCTACCCCGGGAGATGATTCCAACCTGTCTGCCTGTGCGCAACCGAGCGTACATCAGCCTGTGAAGAGAGTGTAAAAAAGGGTTTGTTATGTTCTTTGCTCACACCATCAAGAGTTCCATGTACATGTAGCTCACCTATCAATTCTTAGTAGTCAATGGGATGTGACACTTACTATCAATTTGTTTGAATGATAGATATCAAGTCATGAACAGTTGAGCAGCTCCCAAACTCGACCCATAATAACTGACCCTTAATTTCTGAACATCCCATATTTCCACCATTGGTAAATAATAACACTGACAATGCAATCATCCCCAAGATAGTCTGTAGGAGTAGAAGTTGCTTGGCCTGATTAAATCGCATGTTTTATGGCCATACATGACCACTATGTGTCTCAAAATCTGAACCACACTATATGTAACAAAGATGATTTCTGATATCGAATTCATGAACTTTCCAAATGTAAAGTGAGTCAAAATAATAACGATCAATCAAACAGAATCTGTGAGATTTTTTTCACTGTAATGATGTCAACTTCCACGCTCATCCATCTATTTGTAGGAGTGAGAAAACCGCTGGACTGCCGAACGTCTAATCAACTAATCAAAACTGGTGGGTAGGAGAGGGTTTGCTTGTGGCAGCTTATAACAGCAGTAAAATCTTCACAGGAGCTATGGTTAAATCGTTCCTCAGTGCGTTATTGTAACAGGAGCTATTATATGATTAATTCAATCAAATTCATGAACAACAAACACATCAGATTCAGAAAATTTAACAGGACCAAGTTTTGAAATTCGAATATAAATTATGCAAATTAGGCACATACAAGACCCCCGCGGTACCTTTTTAATTATCAAGATCAAAGGTGGAACACAACACATCTACCACGTCTTGTGGAAATCCAACAACTTTCAAAAATTGCATGAATATGCAATTCAGACACATTAAATGACCCGTGACCCCGACTTCACTTTTAAATTTCTGTGGAAACATGTAGACCACATCCACTAAGTTTCTAAAAATCTGACAAACTTGAAAAATTTGCAAAAATAGCAAATTTAGACACTTAATTAGCATATTTCAGGCTGAAATCAATCAATTCATTACCTGTCATCCAGGTCCTACATGCCAAACTTAATCACTGTAGCACATACGGTTCTTGCATAATCTTACTTACGAGCTTTAATAACCAAATTACATGAAATAGCTAATTACCCAACTTAATTAATGAATGCTTGTGCCCAAAATCTTAATTCAAATCCTGTACACCAACTCCGGTGATACACACAAAATTTCGTAATATTGGCCTCACGGTTTGTGAGAATCCTGCTAACGAGAAAGTGTGACACCCCCACACACGCACACACACACATGAACAGATGGCCATTGTGTCTGTACAGGAAATAAGCTATCATTGTCGCCCACCACTGGCAAGTGCGATAAATTCCTTACTGCGTTGATCGTTCCACAATATTTCAATAGAGCAACAGCGGACTGTGAGAAACTCTGCCTCATGTACTCGGCCTTATATAACATGTCTGCATAATTTTTGGTATAAATTGCATGCAAATCAGAACAGAAAATAAAGTGATACCGAAAAATCCACAGTTTTATTCACTGACGATGGATGCAGTGCTGTTTCTTATGAGGCCACAGTGACCGACGACCGTCCTCAATTTTGGTTAAACTGTGTAGAATACAATCGTTCTCCAAAAGCATTAATGCTATGCATGTTTTCAATTGAGCAGTGTTTGTTTTTCAGGTAGGTATATCAAATATTTACTGTTTATTGCATATATATATATCATATACTGATCATTCTTTGAGGGTTCAGTATTGACATGGACATTATTTGAATAATTCTTCTTAATCAAGTGTCAAATTCAGCCGGTTTTGTGATAGTTACCCCACTTTTCTTACTTTTATTCCAACCAAGATCTATGTCCTGCAGTGAAGCCTTTGGGCAGACTCATCGCCTTGACAAAGTTATCACATGTGAGCAAATCGTGCAATGCTCATGCTCTAATTATTAACTGGCTAATTAGACTTGTTACCTCTTGTCTCAGTGCTGCCACTCTCTTTTTTAATTCTGTTGTATCCTGTCCTTCTACCGACTGATTGTAAAGGTCCAGCTCGGTGTCTAGTAGTTCCTTCTGTGTCTGCGTAAAAAAAATTATTATGGAAGATGATCTACATAGTATGTGCACGATGAAATGCTAGTTCTTACCGTTTACATAAAAAAAAAAGATGAGGAAAGGGGTCTTAGACAATCCGAGTACCAATAGTACATTAGCTCGCTTGTCAATTTTCTAGTAGCTGAATGGGATGTAAAGGTTACTTTCAATTTGTTCGAACTAGATCCATCAGTTTCTTGTACACTTTAGCAACTATCAAAGTCTGCATGAGTTACGTCTACTGATGGTGGCCCATTGGTGATCTTTAACCTCTGATTTTGTAACCCCCATATAATGCTGACTAACGGTCATGATCATCTGATCTACGCTGGTGGAATAGGAACCACTTGAATGCTCAAACAAAATCACCGGAACTGACCTCTACATGAACTTTGACCTCAAATTCATGAACACCCCCATGTGTACCATTGGTCCATGATAATACTGATTAACATTCATGATCTGACTTATTATGTAGGAATAGAATTTGCCTGACTGTCCAAACAAAATGGCTGAATATGACTCCTAGATAAACTTTGACCAAATATTCATGAAAACCCCGATGTACTATTGGTCAATGATAATACCAACTTTCATGATCTTCCGATTATTGTGTGGGGGTAGATCAAGGTGAAAGGCCGCATAATTGACGCCTTTAGATGACATTGATCTTACATTCATGAACACCCCATATGTACCATTGGTTGATAATAATACTGACCAGCTTTCATAATCATTTGATCGTTCTGTAAGTAGAAGCTGCTCCACTGTTCAAACAAAATAGGCAGAACTCCCCCCCTCCCCAGATGATATCTGACCTCAAATCTGAACACTCATCTAATGGTCAAAGATAATACTGACTATCATGTCCATCCAATGCAAAATGTAGAAGAAGCATGTCATTTATATGACCCTCAAATGACCATTTGCTGAAAAGACCATAGATGACCTTTGACCCTCAAACCCTGAACACACCGTATGTAACATTGACCCCTGATAAGACCGACCAACTTTTCATGATCATTCAATTGAAGGAGGAGAAGAAATTTGCATACTTTCACTAAATAGCCAAAATCCTCCCCTGGAATGACCTCTGACCTCAAATTCCGGAACCCCCCATATATCCCTGCTTCGTTACACTTAGACCTGCCCAAGTATTGGTGGTACTCTGCTTAGATCCTAACATCATAAGTGGCAGTTGTCAAATATATGCTGGACTCTGCTGGATCTCAAAAGAGGAGAGATGGACTGGGATTCCTCTGGTTGGACATGATGATGGGTGCACTACCAACAACATACCTGTGCTTTGGTTCTTGATTTGGGCAGCTGTTCCTTCTTAGCCTTCTCTATACTCGCAGCCAGTGACTTGATCGTGTCCAGGATGGGCTGCTTGATGCAGTGGGGGAACCCTTCATAGCTTCTTAGCTTGCTATAAGACCTGGCAAGGAAATCAAGGAATTAATAAATTGTAGTCTCAGAGATTCAGGAATACAGACAAAATCAGATATAAAAGTAACAAGAAATGACCATATCCATAGTCATATTAGTGCAAAATCTGTGATCTTTCCTACATTTCATATTCAAGGCCATGGAAACAAGGTAGGGGATAAACAGAAGGTATAACTGTAAATACTGAATGCAGCCTCCAATAGTTCATAGCTTGTTTCTCCGACAGGTTCTTGGATGGTCATACATGTGGTGGTTGTCATCAGGCTGTCGGTGATCAACCAAACAAAAAAAAAAAAAAAAAAAAAGGTGTAATTCTGAGTCACAAAATTGTAATTGTATCTTGAATGATAATTGCACTTGTGTGGTTTGAGCTACAGCACCAATAGTGCTTTATTCATTCATAATGTTGACCCAGTTTGTCTCTCATCGCTACTTTCCCTGTTGTCCGGAAAAAAACTTTCCTATTGTCCAATATTCCATTTTTATCTTGACTTTTATTATTAAATATGTCTCTCAACATCGGGCATTCCTTCATGGTGTTCCCCGACTCACGGAAGTGATGAGCCGGGGGAAGGGTGGGGGGGAAGGTGACCCTTCAACTATGTGGGGGCGTCAAAAAAGCAGGCTTCCTTGTACCCCACCCTCAATAATCATTGCCATTTTGGGCCCACTTAGTTTCACGATGATTCAATTTTGCCCAGTTTTACTGGATTTTTGGTTTTTCCACCATTCCTTCTCATTTCCCCTTCCCTCCTCCTTAACCCCATTTTTTACCTCGCAATTTTCCCTGTTTTTAACTTCGGTCTCGCCGATTTGCCCCTCAATATTCTGTCTATATTTTCAATTTCATTAGCATGTACCCTGACAGGGGGTCCTGCATTTATTAGTTAACATTCTACCCTTTATCCATTCTTTCTACATTTCTCTTTTTTAAATTTGATTTTTTTTTCTCGCATAGATACGCAGCTGCTGCATTGAAATGTGGGGGGCGCATTGTTCCCTGACAAAAAGATTGGGCACCTACACTATCTAATTCAAGTCATGATTTCTCCAATTACCTTTTTTTTCTCCCAGTCAAAGGGGGAAGGGGGGGGAGGGCAGCTCAGCTCACCAACTTTGGGGGAGCATCCACCTGCTCAGACCCCTGCCCCCCTCTGCTGGCATAGCGCCTAGACCTACCTTCTGTTTTTGTATCATCATGTTGACCAGCTCCTGTTTCTGTTTCTGTATCTGGACTGCTTCTGCATGGCTGCCTTACTAGTCTCCTCGGGAACTTTCCTCTTGCCTCCTTGCCGATGCCAGTTTCCTGGCTGCCAGGGCGGGGCTGGGCGTGGCCCCCTCTACGACCTTCCTGGCGGTTGCCGCAGGGTTGTAACACCGTTTTGGAGATGCTGGTACCCGTAGTACTTTGTTGAACTGGAGGCTGGAAATACGAAGAGGTTTGAAGTCAGCGGGTCAATCAGTCAATCTAGGCAGAGCTAGAGATGCTAAAACCTGTGAAACTTCTTCTATTCAGTCATTCAGTCAACCTGGGTAGGTCTGAATATCATCCTCTTGGATACTTTTTCTGTAGTCACGTCAGGATGTAAATGTATGCATTACAAAAATGTTGGGACCTGTATAACTCTGTCACGGGGGAGGGCCGATGGGAGAACCATCCTGGTCATATGTGTTCAGAAATCTGGAAACGCCCTTTTCTTTTTCTGCCCTAAAAAAAAACCCAGACGTTTAGTTTTTCAGACTCTTACCTATGTTAAGCTTAGCAACCTTCAACAAGACCCTACAATAATAGGGTTCATATGGTCATTACAGGGAACCCATATATCAAGTATGAGATTGAGCCATCCAGGTGGGGAGTCAATTTAATTAGCTTTACCCAGCCCAATTGGCCCAAAGTATCTTTCTTTCTTTTTACCATTTCACTACCTATTCCCCAAAATTAGCTCCAATCCACACAAAAACATAGAATACTTGCACCCCTATACATGCCAAATTTCAGGCTTGTCAGACATAGCATTCTCGACTTACCATGTTACCAAGGTTTTCCAGACTCGGACCTCTGTTGGCCTTAATGACATTCAAACTGACCTAAAAAACAATAGGGTTCATGTACTCATTACGGGGACCCACAAACCAAGAATGAGCACCATCCATCCAGGTTGGGTCGAGTTGTAGCGTTCACAAGCCAGGATTCACACATACACATTCACGCACACACATAGTGATATGACTCTGACTCTGTCAAGTAAGAAATGAATATTCAGATCTCCTTCAAACAGAACTATACTGACTCGGCTAATCTAAACCTGGACATCCACAAGGGAACCACAGACAGACAAGCATACCTTTTCATTGTTCCTCACAATGCTCAGCTTCTCTTTGCTTGGAATGACAATCCTCTCCTTGAATGGCTTCTTGACTGGACTTTGCTGGGGAGAAGAAAAAGAGAGCATACAATCAACTACTATAACAGAGATTCACAAGGCTCACATCATGGTACCCACTCACTCCAAGGTCAAAACAGGCAATGAGTGCTGTAGAAAACCCTCGTCCAAGCAGGCCGATGTAATTTCCATGCAATTACAAGAACTATCAAGTGTGGCATCAACAGTCTGTCATGATTCCACACTGTCCTGCTAAGACTCTCCTCATACTTGTCCTCTGTTCCTGTCTTGTGTCAAAACCTGCTCCGTAACAAGACCGAGGCTATGGAATTCCTTGACACTTTGTAAACTTTCAAATGTTGTCTAAATCATCTCTTCCAAAACGCATTTGAAGTTGTTATGATTTAAGTGCTCCACGGAGTACCAATTTATTATTATTAGCCTAAGTACAAGGTGAGTGTACCTAAAAAAAAAAATTGTACAAGTTTTCACCTTTTATTCCCCAAATTGACCCCCCTACTCATACAAAAATAAATAGCTTTCATGTACTCATCACAGGGAACCCACCCACCAAGTTTGAATTCCTCCCGAGCAGGCATGTTGGAGTTACCTTGATCACAAAGTAGGCATCACGTACACTCACACATACATACACACACGCCTTGCATGACTGATAGAATCCTTGGAAATCCCATCCAGGGAATCGAGAAGTGCCTGAATAAGATGCATTTCATTTGCCAAGTGAGCACAATAGAGCCGGATCCATAGGTGGAAAAATTCATCCAAATTGAATGGAACAAGCACTTTGGAGGGGAAATCACCATGGATACCAATGCGGCAACACCACAAAGGTATTTTTTTTTTTCATAAAGCAATTCAACGTCCATACACACTTTAGTCACTCAACATTGATAACCTCTCCACCTGGTCATATGGTTTATAAATTTCGAAAAGGTATCCTAAAATGTGAAAACCAAGATTTGCATATTCATACCACGCTATGTATCTGCACATATGGAGTCCCATGCAAGCCCTTTTTTCTCTACCATGGCTGCAGTAACAGTACACTATTATAAATCCATGTCATGAACGCCATCAGGTTCACTTACATTCTCTGTGGAGTTGTCGTCCGGGACGTGCCAGAAGAGCTTGATGAACCGGTTCCCGAGTACTGCCTCTGACGAGGAGTGGGCAGCCTTGGCCTGCAGGTGGGTCGCAAACGTGAGGAGCGCAGCACCGATGTCACCCTTGTAGGCCACCTGTGGGGTGGGAAGAGGGGGGACACATTTTGGGAAGATTCATAGCGGAATAGGAGAACCACTACGCACAAGCACCATGCCACTGTCTCTACCTCAGGTGGCTTGGTTACCATGTCAATGTCCAGGAAGACCCTTCTTGGAAATGGAGCCACTTTAAATGTTCGAGCGAGTTGTTCCAGGTCGAAGAAGATCATTACATTCAAACACGATACTAACAACCTTGACAAACCAAATTATCAGTTAACGTGGTGTGGTACCTTCATTACTGTTATATGTTTGTAGAATCTGAAGCATGCACAACTCCCAACTGAACCTTCAATTAGGCCCAGAAACAACCCATACATCCCATAACAAACTCTCAGCTACAGAGCTCAACCTATGGAACTTTGCATAGTCAATTCATACACAGCAGGCATAGCGTCAAAGCCTGCAACATTTTTATACACCTGAAAATGCATCTTGGAAGGCCAGGATGACACATGTGAAAGTGGACTTGCCGGATGCAAAAGACATAACAAATAGATACCGTGCTTGAAGGAACCGGCAGGGCAGAATGACTTATCTACATTGATAACACTCAACCCCCAAGATCTGACACAGTTATGTCAACCTCTCCAGTCTCTTTTATGACAGAATATACTTCATGTCAGCCAACCTGACATGCATGGTTCTACCCGAGTGATGGGGGGGGGGGGAAGGGGGGCCTCAGCTCAGATCCTTCTGAACTTCTCCCTCCCCTCCTCAAAATTCAAGCCCCATGGACTGCCTAAAATGAAAAATTATTCAATAAGAGACAGTGAATTCAATGCCTCTCTGCAGCTGGGAAAGGCCTTTCCTGGTCATCTGGGGTCCTAACTAACTAATCTTTTTCTTCAACCAAATATGAAAATCAGAATATTGTCTCAAGGACCATGTGTTACCTTAGCCTTTCCGGCATGGTTGACTCAAACATCAACCATAGATTACCCTGGGTAATCAGAGTTATTGATTGCATGGTGACAGTTTTAAACATTATCTCCAGGTTGGCCTACACAAGGTATCACCTGTTATGAAAGGCACTGAATTTGAAAAGCAAGTTACCCCGCCCCTCTCAAACCCAACCCAGAAAGGGCTAGAAGCAAGGTACTGCTTTCCCTTAACAAACAACGTATATATACATACCTGCAGGTTAACTATTGTACCAAACTTTTGAAATGCTCGTTCAATTTGGCTATATTGTTCAGTTCGCGCGGTATTTTCCTGATCTCGAGTGTTCTGTTGTTAGGCACAAATTTCCGGTTGAAATTCGAGGCATTGCTACCGGACAGCCGCTGCCTGAGGTCCGGCTGCCTCGACACTGACGTACTCTGGGAAAGTTCAGAAGAGCCGCCTGTGGCTACGCGGATGTGTTCATTGGTCTTCTGTTCAACGACAAATCGCCTGGAGTTGTTCCTCTCATCATTGCGCAGGGGGCTAGCCACCCTCCTGGGCGCCTCGCTAGATGTAGCATTGGGAGCAGTAGGTTCTGGTGGCCACAAGAAAGAAAATTTGATGGTTTTGGTTAAGGTTATAACGTTACACGACAACAACAGTTGTAGTAGATATATATATGTATATATATATATATAGATAAAGGGGTGGATATAGAGGCCTGCCCAAAAGAATGTGTCGGTGTGACAAGTGTGTTTTTATGACTTGTCCGGTTGTTTAACACCAAGCCAGCTGTTTCTATGGTCTGCAGGGACTCCATTCCAGGCTATCGGAATGGCATTTTCCATCATTAACCCATCCAGTATTACTTTCACTATAATCCACTCCAAGGCAGCGTCTGAAAAAAACGGGGGTGGCGGCCAAAATTCGGCCTTCAAACTTACAGGAGAGCTCTCAAAATCACATGTAGGGTGCAGAAAAAATGTCAAAATATTGAGAAACTCCCCCCGGAAAAATTTTTCTTGAGTATTGGTGAAGACAGCGAAGGAGAGACGCTTCTTATGCCAAATGCCACTCGAAATTTTACGATTTTCCTGAATTATCGATCGATTGTAAGACCATGTTTCATTGGTGATCAGTACATCGATTAAAGTATTCCAGTGTGTTACACACCAGTGAGCATTGCACTTGACCTCAAGCACATGGTTATAACCGTTAGGGCATATATGCAGTTGACCGTAAACCCTGGCATGGCTCCTGTAGTGCATACAAACTTGTAGACTATACCCGTCTAGCGGACTAAGTTGATTGTAAATGATGTCGCATACTGCAGGTACAGTACCACCAGAACCTCGACCATATTGCCTCGGCTAAACAAAAAAACAACAAAATAACTTCATTTTATGGTGTTCCCAATACATATCGATTCATTTTTTAGTGCGTAGTTTATCGTGAGGTCCCATATGGATACTTTAAATTGAATTTCCCCCAATGAATTGCATGCTAGCCGTTATTACAACGTACAATCACGCGGCGCAGCATCAGGGCAGGGCCACGCACGGGGACGACGGCAATACCCACTTTACCAGAGTGTTTGCAGGAAAATTCTCAACTTCAGTTGGAAATTCTTAGCATTATTTATTAATCGTAACACTGCCTAAACATGTGAAATTGATAGAATTCTCACAAAGAAAGTATGAGAGCAGGATTCAATGTGATTGTGCGGAACAAAACCTAAAACACCCTGATCAAATTACATTATGACCACAATTTAGAAGATTGCTCTGTGTAGCCTAATGTTTGATTTCGCATATGCTACAGTGTGTAATTAGGATACCATTTCTCAACCTCAATTTTGAGATCGTTTAGAAATGAGAATATATTGATTGTGTGAAAATCTACAGACGACCTACTAGGTATTAAATGGTTAAAGGGATCAGAGTATTTAGGTCGGAACAACAAGGGAGTAGTTAGTGAAATAACACACAACAACAAGCAGCAAATATTCCTTGGTCCTTAGTTACTGCCAACATAACATCAACGGGTAAAAACATGTGGCAAAAACCATTTACGACCTGTAGCTCGCAATGCAAAAGCAGAGGCTTGCTCTAAATATGGATGGGGGGGGGGAGCCCACTTTCCCCAAAGTTACCGTGTACTGTGGCGGGATTAAATATGGGGGGCATGTCCCCTATTCTCCAGGATGGCGGCCCATGCAGCTACAACCAACAATAGGCAGAGTCGCCTTGGTTTTTCTAGCATAGTCATACAATAATTATTAAGTAGTACCCTGACTCTGAAGTAGCACCTACAAGTAAATGATCGTGGAGGGGCAATTATTCCTTGAAATTAGTACCAAAATTTAAAAAAAAAGTATTTCGAACCCAGGCAAGAGACACCATTGAGGCCATTGTTTTGCTGTACAATTACAGTGTATGTAACATTGCAGCATAAAGACGGCGGGAATCAGGGGACCACATGATGCCTGGGAAGCCAGGATGTGTCCACCCTCTGATCCCAATCACCCTGCCTCGGCAAGGGCCCAAATTCCCCCCCTACCACCTCTTTTCTGAGGGGCTAGCCTGAGTGACTCACCATTAGCGGCATGATACAATTTCGGCAATTTTTATGGCATCTGAGGGTTGTTTTTTGAAAAAATGATTGTTTTCCTAGTAGACCCCAAAAGCTGTCAAGTAGCCCTCAAAATAGTTTAGAAGGGCAATTTTTCCCTCAAAAATAGCTCCCGAAATGAAAGATTCAGACCCGTGACTTCAAGGTGATGTTAGTTACAGTTTTGTGACAGCACACACAAATGCCATGCAAGCTATTGCGACCGTGGAAGAGGTGGGTTTCCTACTCTTTAGGATTACAAAGCATTAGTGTCTTAGCCACCACCTCCAATTCTATTCAGATTTATCAGATATGCGTTGACGGCCTCAGACAATAACTCCACCACTTTTTAACACAAGCTTGGGTCTCAGCAACATCTCCAAACCTTTAAATGACTAGCTTGGACATCTTAGTACCCATCCACACACTTAAGATTATAAGCACTTGAGCCTAGCCAATAACGCCACAATCTTTTTAGATTCCAAGCTTGAAGTCTAGCCACCATCTCACACTCTCTTAGATTACAAGGTTGATTGTCAGAAGGAGTTTTAATTGCCAGAAGCTCAGCATGGCATTGGGGTGGGGTGCGCAGGGTCTGGGATGAGTCGAAGATGGGTGATAAGATTACAAGGTTGAGTCTTAGCCACCATCTCCACTCTCTTTCCAGATACAAGCTCAACTCTTTTTAGCACCACCATCACCAAAATCTTGAGATGTAGATTACAATATTGACAGACATCCATAGCGGGGGTACCATTCACACTCTTCAGATCACACGCTTACATCTTAGCCACCATCTCCACACTCTTCGATTACAAACTTGAATCCTAGCCACCAATATCCGCACTCTCAAGATTACAAGCTTGACAAGCTTGACATCCGAGCAACCATCTCCAAGTTTCTTAGATACAAGCTGACAGCCTAGCCACCATCTCCACATTCTTCAATGTACAAGCTGAACCTCCTAGCCACCATCTCCACATTCTTCAGATACAAGCATGACGTCTAGCACCCTCTCCATGTTCTTCAGATTACAAGCTTGACGTCCTAGCCAACATCTCCACGTTCTTCAGATTACAAGCTGACGTGCCTAGCCACAATTTTCAGATTACAAGCCTGGCGGCTTAACCATTACTTCGTGAAGATCCCTTGAGCAAGGCGCCAGCTCTGAGGAAATAGAGAGGGGCACCAATCTAGGTACTCATAGATGGGGCTCTCGTGGTGCCTATCAATGCTGACAAGGTCCGTAGGTGGTGAGGGGCAGCCCTCTGTTGTCTCTGCTTCTCCCGAAACCCAAAATCATTGCCGAGGTGTCATCTCCGGCTGCCTACGGGTATAGCCGGGCTCGCCGGGGGGGAACGGCCCCTGGAAAAAAACAGGACAAGACACTAGCACACAAGGTGGAGAGGACATGTCAAAATCCCCACACCCCAGATTATAGGATGTTGCTGCCAAGGGGGAGGGAGGGGGGGGGGGGGATATATAGTTCACTCATCAGACTTTAAACAGTAAATACTACAATTTTGCAAACCCCCCCCCCCCCTGGGATTAATTGAAACGATTAAAATAGGTCTCCACATGGGAATGAATGAGATTATTCTTCAACAATGTGTGAAACATTTTCTCTTAGTTTGTCATTCAGATTCCTTGTTACGCCGTCTGTTACAAACTTACAAGGTTTCCAAAGTACATGTTCAATTGACTTTTCTGATTTTTAGATTCTCGCATGTTGCATGTAACCCTGATTGACAATGTCATCAGGGGAGATGTGAGGGCCACCCTCTACCAGGGGTCAATTAAACTGTGATTAGCATAGGCAGTTTGCCAGCCACAAATTGGCATGATTGCTAATAGATCCACATTTTTGTGAATGGCAAAAACACACACTAAGGCTTGGAAAGTCTGCCATTTTCACTGGGAAGATGTAATCGAAAACGAATCACTAAATGAACCTGCCTTACACGTTAAATCCTGCAAGTTCGCCATGGCTGCAGGAGACACAAGGTAGTAATCACAAAGAATCAAATTAAATCTGTTATTAACAATTTTGGATTCAGATCGCCCTATAGTTTGTTACATGGTTTCAGAAGGAATGTGTTTTGCACCGAATTCGTATAACACAGGCTACTGTGGTTCCCCACTGGCTCCAAAAGGAATTGTGCAATAAAACAGATTGTGAATTGTTTCGCACTGGTTTCAGCTGAAATTGGGACTGATGTTCATGATTCCTCAATGTAATGAATAGAAAGAACCAAAAGGGCAAGTTTATGTTTGTATGAACATTGGTACACGAATTGAGGGAATGCTTCAGCTCCATTCTTGATCCTCATTTTGTTTGCAGGAGTGGCCATGGTGATTTCATCAAACAAAAGACTGCCCTCTAGTTGACCATGACAATATCCCAAATGAGGAAAATCAAAGACACCGATTGGACTTGGTGAGGTCTGGATATTGAATTTTGTTTTCACACACCCTGACTGGAAAATATGAGGCTAATTTATCCTTATCGAGTCACATCTTAGAGCTTACATCAGTTTCACATTTTCACGAGTAACAATATTTTATGAAAAGAACCAGGCATCCTGGGCTTATCGTATCCACAAGATTTGACTCCAGATACCTGCTACTGTCTCACCACGGTGTTCCTAGTACTTTGTTTGAGAGCAATCTGCTCTTTTCCTTCTTATTCAACCCGCAGTCAAGAGTGCTACGATTCCCCATCTCGAGCAGTCCAGCTGGGAATCAGTGGGATGGTAGGGTGCGTCAGACGAGCTTAGGCACACGGTGAGGCAGTCCAAGAGAGTACTATTGTTGCCATCTGGGTTGTGGTTAATTAAGCGTTTGCCTCTCCCATTTTTTGCCCTCCTGATGCAGACTCTCATGACCATCGATATCCAAAATGAGAGGGGTTGAACTTGAACAAAAACACAATTGTTCAGGATTGAGGCATCCTGTCTGACACATTTCCTCCTTCATACTCTGGTGTAGGATATAGAGATAAGGGCCAGCGTTTTGTGAAAACGTCAAGTTTCCACATATTTAAAACGACAAATTCATGACTGTAAACTTCTTAACAATTTACGGTTTCTAAGATTTCTGCTTTCCTGCACTGTAAATTTTATGACCAGAAGCCAAAAAGGCTTAGGGATCCTTGGACACTACCATTTGGTTGTGTTCAAGTTCTTAATTCCCTAACACCAAGTCCATGCTTAAACTGAGATCAATAGCAATAATGTACTAGGCATATGGTTCTGACCAGCCAGTTGGCAGATTGGACATAGGCCTGATTACAAGGTAAAAGTAGGTCTGTAAAAAATACCAGAATTTTACAAGCCATATATGATGGATTGCTTGAAAATGTTGAATTGTTGTACAACAATAAATAGAATTCATGTACTCCTATAGGAAGCACACCACCAAGTGAACTTGATCCCACCAGGCATGTTGGACTTTGCCTGATTACAAGTAAAAGTGCCCAAATACCAGAATTTTACCAAGTTTCCACTTTTTCACAAAAATTGCCTACCCATACAACATAATAGCGTTTAATGTACTCACCATATGGGAAGCACACCACCACAGTTGAACTGGACCCACCAGGCAAGTTGGACATTAACACCTGTTACAAGGTAAAAGTGCCCAAAATTCTAGAATTTTACAAGTTTCCCTTTTTGCCCAACATGACCCCCTACTCCCTACGAACAATAATAGCGTTCTGTACTCCATCATGGTAAGCACACCAACCAAGTTGAAACTTGATCCCACCAGACAGTTGACTTGCACTGATTACCCGGTAAAGTAACCCAAAATAACCCATAATTTTACAAGTTTCCCACTTTTGCCCAAACGGACCCCCTACTCCATACAACAATAATTAGAGTTCATCGTACTCCTTCTATTTGTGGAACACACCAACCAAGTTGTGAACTTGATCCCCCAGCATGTTGGCCTTGCCTGATACAGGTAAAGTACCCAAATACCCAAATATTTACACAATTTCCCCTTTTTTTTCCTCAAATTGACCCCCTCTCATACACAATAAATAGGCGTTCTGTACTCATCATGGACCGCACACCCACCAAGTTTGAAATTGATCCCACCAGGCATGTTGGACTTTGCGGATTACAAGGAAGGCATTACATACACACACTCACACACACACACACATTTTAAAAACAACACATCGCACGGCCACGCGTGACTGCATACATTCTGGGACTCCCGTCCAAGGAATCAAAAATTAAATCCTTTACCTGAGGGAAAAGAGCCTCACTCATGACACGGTGCCAGTTGACTGGAGGCCGCAAAAGTAGGTCCAGGTCCGAGCCGGGAGGCCGGCGGAGGGGGCACACTCAAACTTGGAGGGGGTAACCTGAAACCATTAAGTACTTCAGCATCTTCAATAAATTGACAGATATTTGGAGGTAAAACTGATCGTGAAAAGAGGGCATTGTCAGAAGTTGCTATAATGTCATTTGAATTTGGAGAATTGACGAAGACATGGGAGGGGGACAGTAAACTTCTAGAGATCTCATGGAAACTTCTTTACATCCTTGGACGCACGAGAGAAAGAAATATTTGGTAGGTAATTACTCGCTAACATAGCTTAGGTATAACACAGTTGAAATTTGGTGTGAACATGACAGTGACTGTGTAATCTAGGTTAGGCAACTGATCAGTATACAGTAACGAATCTGCAAAACATCTTAGCTTATGCACTCTAATTATTGTTATCAAAGGGCCACATACAAAGAATACCACAAGCATATCCTATCCAGCGTTGGATTTAAGGTCCCGATTTTGCGTAGGCAAAAAAAGGTACAATAATTGATATTGTGTAGCAATTTACCAATTTGTGTCGCATTTTCTCACGAGTCACGAATCACGATGAAATTGATGACCATTTAGTCCGATGTATTATTCAAGCTTATAAGAAATCGAGTAGGAATGGATCTTCTCTTTAGTCAAAGTTCAATCCATGGCCCAGAACTATCTTCTAATCCACGTCTCCATTTTTCACGGTGAAGAGGTAGCTATACAAGTTGAGATGAAGCTGATCTATCGTTCACTGCGTAATCGCCGTGATCACGTCACTTTTTTTTTTTGGGCATGCTGCAAACAACTTCCACAAACCAGCCCACGTGGTAGCTTGTGTGAACTGTGAAGTATAGTAGGCGACACGTTATTGGTTAACACCGGTCACTTGCAGAGCAAGAAAATAAGTCTAATTAAATATTCAGGCGGAAATTTGAGAAGTTCCTTCCGCGGGGAACACCCCACGGAAATTATACAAAACTAGAGATTATTACGTTATGCTTTCTAGTGAGACTGATGCCGATTACTATGGGGTGGTATTGCATTGTGATGCAATTGTTTTCTTAAAAAAATTGTTGCGACTACTCCCAACTTGAAATGTTGGAAGAGGAGACTATACTGTTTGCTCCCAAGCATAACCCTGAGTATTGTGTGGTGAACGGACTGTTGTTTGTTTGCGGTCTGGTTTCGGTCAGCATACCACGAGCTGCTGCCGTTCGTAAATACGGAGTGTGTTCACAACATTCGGAATCGGAACTCAGTTCGACGGCTAACGTACGTAAAGACAGAGGTGTTTACACATCCGGAAAATCGGAAGTCCGAACTGATAAGTTCCGTACGATGGAAATAAATAATTCATGATGGAAAATGTTTCAATTTGAAGAAGACCGAGGCAAGAATGCCGGAAGATCCCAGTTTGGGATGGATCGCATTTTCACGTGATTCAATTCCAGAATTACATCGCAACAGTGGTTGAATGTGGTGCATTTTGTGATGCGATACCGGCTAAATCCACGCTGATCCTATAAACGCCAGCTTGCAGAGGGCACATCAGCTGGAAGGCAAAACCACATATGTCAATTCAAAGTGTATGGCTCCTTTCAAAATAATTTCAGAGAGAAGGATAGGAAGATGTGGAGAATTGAACGATTGTGAAAAGTTAGTTAGCGCTAACTCACCTCTACGCTGCATTTCTACGCGTTGAGAAGCACCCGGGGGGACGGAAGGGCGGTATGTTGGGTGGTATTGGTGGCCCGAAAGGTGGAGTGGCACCCCGGGTGGTGGCGGTATTCACGAGGGAGGGGGCGGCTGGGCCAGCATAGAGGAGGGCCCAATCCTGTCTCCTGGCAGCTGCATGGCTGATGGGATGCTGAGGTCGTCCACCACTAGTGGGTCAACGCCATGGTCGAAGGGACAGAAATCGCCCCTCATGCAAAAGCCTTTCTCTGCAAAAAACAGAAAGGGGGGCAAAAGTGAGTAGAAGGTGCTAGTGCTTCATCCCATATGTACTTGTGTATGCATAATTTCCTCATACACCCCACACTATCTATAATGGAGCTCACTTAGATGTTATCGCTCCTTTAGACAGCCCTGGATCATGCAGGCAGCTCAATATTTCAAAATGTCCATAAAACTCAGAACGAGCCTCTGTGCAGAAAATACTGTTGGCGGCAGTGATCATTGGTCATCTTCATGAGAAGAAAGTGCCGCCTTCTTGTTCTGGGAGTGCCCCCCAAAAACTTTCTTGTATGCTCCACAACACCAGTGGACCTCATGGTCAAAAACCTAGACAATTTCATGAAGCTGAATTAAGTAGTAAGTTGAGTAGTAAGTTAAGTAGTGCCATATACAGTGATCTTGATGCCCCTTTATTGACGCTCGGATTTCATTGTTACAGTGCCAAACTGTTACAAATGAGAGCACCAATGGTGCTGTAGCTCTCAATTCATACAAATTTAAAAATTGAAACAGTTTGACCATTTCACACAATGTTTTCATCATGACCATGAATGCCCCTGACCAACCTTGCCCTTTCTTTGTCTAAAGATACTATGTCCAACCCGATAAAGCAGCACGTAACACTGACTAATATCATGACCAATCACGTAACTTAATCTGTAGGAAGAGATTTATATGCGAATAATTGAATTACATTCGCCCTATCGAATGGAGGACTCGGTTCTTGTCATTTGTAAGATGCAAAAATGACGTTAACTCATATGATAAGAGGAGGGGAATCTGAACCCTTTGGTCTAAACCCCATCTCCATACATATTCTGATGAAGAGTACAGACCACAAAAAAAAATTGGCGGAATGATTTCCATGGATATTGCCAATCATTACATTCTGCCAATGAGAATGAAAAGTGGACATCACAGAGTAGTACAACCCAGCAATTTGTCTCTGTGCCTTTTCAAAATCTGAACGTCAATTTCTATTTTTGAAGAATCAATCAGTTCGAGCCAGTTCACTATGATTAGTTGATATGTTGTGCCTTTTCAGGCAGAAACACATGTCCCACATTCGAGCAATGTAGGTTCTCAAATAACAAAACATAGATACATAGAGGCTCATTAAGGGGGTTTACCAAAATACATCATAAATTATTGCACAATAGGATTACTCTGTGGCATTGTACAAGTGCAAGGGATCCCTAACTAGCTAACAACCAACGAAGTAGCTAAAAAATAACTTTGCCATCGAGTCGCACGAAGACAGGGTTTGGGACTAAGGTATCAGGCCTCTGTGTTAAGAAACCTTGTTTATTACATGACCTTTCAAATCATGCAATACATTAAAATTTGATGGCCTTCAGCCAAGCATGCATGTAAGTACCAATGAATAGCAAGTGGATGTAACACCTCTGCATCGCATAGCAAGTGCAAGCTGCAATGCACTCTGAACAATGTGCTTCAACAATGTGCTTCACCAATATGCTCCAATGATGTGCTCCAACAATATGCTTAAAAATGTGCTTCAACAATGTGCTCCAACAATGAGCGCCAACAATGAGCTCCAACAATATGCTTAACAATGTGCCTCAAACAATATGTTTAACAATGTGGCTCCAACAATAGGCTGTAACAATGTGCGCCAACAATGTGCTCCAACCATTATGCTTCAACAAGGTGCTCAAACAAATATGATTTAAACCAATGTGTGCTCCAACAATATGCTTCAAACAAGTGCTCCAACAATGTGCTCAACAATATGATTCAACAAGTGCTCCAACAATGTGATACACAATATGCTTTAACAATGTGCTCCAACATGTGCTCCAACAATATGCTTTAACAATGTGCTTCAACAAGATGCTTCAACAAATGTGCCTCCAACAATGTGCTCCAACAATGTGCTCCAACAATATGCTTTAACAATGTGGCTTCAACAATATTGGCTTAACAATGTGCTCCACAATATGCTTACAATGTGCTCCAACAATATGCTTTAACATGTGCTTCAACAATGTGCTCCAACAATATTGCTTACAATGTGCTCCAACAATGCACTCCAACAATAAGCTTTCAACAATGGTTTAAACAAGGTGCCAAAACAATGTTTTCAGAAAATAGGGATTTAACAATGGGCTCCAACAATGTGGCGTCAATGATATACACTGGATGCCTGACATTCCAGGGTACAAGCTTATTACAAGTGGTAACAATCAGATCTCACCATCAAAATCCGGACCGGGTTGGGCTGACCTTTATCGACAGTTTCCTGATGGCCATCTATACACGATGGTGGGACAGCACTGCTGACTTGGGGGAGGTCGGTTGACCGGACCTCGAAGTGACCTCCTGGGAGTCCCTCTCTGCGGGTGTACCTTGCCACTCCCTCTGTACCCTGTCATGATGGAAACAGCATCCCGCTATCACATAGAGCATCTTCTCTCAAAATGGAGGTTGAGTAACGAACGTGGTTGTAGGATGATTTTGAATGGGTCAAAACAGCAAGTACACAAATGATTTTTTAGGCCAGTGGAAGTGATGGTTGGGAGGCATTACAACTCTACAGTAGTGCTACCCCTGCATCTCCCTCATACAGTTCATACTTCACAAATGGAACACTATTAATAACATTTTATGGTAACCCAATAGCAAAGATAATATTTGGATAGGCTTGGTCAACTCTAATGTCCTGGGTTAAAATTTAGGCTGAGGCACACTTACTGCGATGGTAGTCCCTATCCCTATAGTATCTATGTATGGCATCTCCTGTCACGGGTATAGCGGTCTCTGTCTCTGTCATCTTTCTGACCGGTTCCTGTCCTCCTCCCTCCGCCTGCGCCTGAAAATGGAAAGTATGCAGTCTCCGTCTTTGTGACGATTCAATCAAGATCAAACTCCAGCCCTCCAGATACCAAAGCCCAGTGACAAATCTGGGATCAGACAACAGCTTTTTTCCTGACCCGTGAAATGGCCTCCCTCTCCCTAATTAACTCTCACCGATTTTTTTAAGCATCACGGTAGTGACGCTGTGATGAACACTCTTACCTGTGCTCAAATGCAGCTTGGTTTCTGGTGTCACCATATCATTCCCCACTTATTCCACTCCCCTTTTCCACTTTTTTACTCATCCCATCCCCATCAGAAAATATCCCAATGATGACATGCTTTGTCGAGGGGAGAAAGAAGCCCTACTTTGTGAGGGCCCCCCCCCCCCCCCCCCCCTCCTTCACTAGGCATTTTTCAAACCACAGGACCATGGAGACTCATGATTCATGAAAAATTATGGTAGCTTAAACCGGAAATTCAGTTATCTAATGTTATATATATATATATTATTTATTAATAATACATTAGGATCAGTAAAGGTGACCATCTGCTTCTTAATGTTACTTTATGACACATAAAAGAAATACTTGTAACAGGCCCAATGAAAAAAAACAATGTCTGAGTGTCTTCAATTTCTTTTTCCAGCCAAATTGTAAAGTAATTGCTTGACTGACACTGATGATGTGATGATTTTACAGGTTCAGGAAGTAATGCTCATCAAGATTCCCTGGCCGATTGATTGTGGCTGAACACCGAGCAGATAACTCGCCTTTCTCTCGCGACTAGTGCTCAGGTGTTATCAACGCAGGGGTGTAACCATTTCCCAATTGTCTCGAGTCCATTCTATTAGGTCCCTCTCTGAAAAGACAATCAGGAAACTCCAGGATCTGACCAACTTCGGGGAACCTTCAGAATGATTCAGTTCGACATGACTGCTCAAAGCCGACTGACGAGATTTATTGCAAATATTCGAAAACAAACCCCAACCCATGCACAAATCATCGCATTACTGCAGGACCATGAAGGGAAGACCAAGAACTCATTCTTAGAAATTGAATGTAGAATTTAGAATGGTTTGAACCATTGAAAAAGTGTCATTTTGAAATTTATTCCTCTTCCAAATAATTGCCCGGAATAGGCGAGTTATTGCTGTTAACAATGTAACCAGGTTTTCAGACATTCCACCAGTGTCCTCAGATAAACTGTGACCTGACCCCAAAACACAGGTTAGTCTCACTAGAGCTAACATGTAGCAAGTATGAGGTTCCTCTACAAGCCAAGTTTCATGTTTACACACTTGATGATTTGCAGAGCGTCGCATCATATCAGATTTAAAGACATGCCCCTCCCTCTCGTGGAACAAACATTATTTAATAGGACATAACACTCATGGGGCCTTCAGGGCGTAGGTTACACAATGACAAGTCATCACTTTTTGTTAATTTTTGCGATAGGCAGGGCTCTTTTTTACAACTTTGGTGACTGTCGGTTTGGGGCACAAATTACCTACGCTATTCCAAATTGGACTAAGGCTCCTTGGCTTCCGACTCCTGTCCGGGGAGGGCTACGAGACCCCCTCTCTCTTGTCTGGGCTCCTCGTTCTGAGAGGACCCTGTTCAATCGGGACTGTGCATCAACAGGCTAGAGAGAAAGCAAACAAATGTCACATGCCATGTCAGCAATTCCTCCAACCCAATAGGACTGGGCGTTGACTTGATATTAGAAAGCTCGCCAAGCCGTGTGATCTGCAAGATAGGCATTTACTATATTCCATCCCAATCTCGCCCAAGGCAAAGAAGGGGAATCATCGCACACACATGAACCTATGTCAAAGTTAAAGGGGGGGGGGGAAGTGTGGAACAGGAACTTTGAAGATTATACAATAAATAATCTGCAGTGTTCCGCAACTGGAAAAGAAGTGTGGGTGCTGATCGGGGAGAGGGCTATTTCAGAGATACAACGTAGACAGTTCTATAACGTTTCCTCTACTGTTTAAGAGAAACAATAGGTCCAATGGACATACAAGTGGCATGTGCTGCAGGGGATGGTCCGACAGAAGAAAGAAGAGGGAGTGCCAATGGCCCACAGTAGCTCACCTAGTAATGCCTAGCAGACAAATGTGAGGGGAAAGTGTAATTTCAATTATTTCAATGATATCTATCAGACATCTTATCTTGCGACCATTTGACTCAATTCTGCATGAGTGCCTACGGTCAAAGTCGACCCCTAGATGACCTTGAACCTGAACCACCACACATGTACCAATGGAGCCCATGTTGATGATGAAAAAATAATTTTCATGATAATCTATTATTAATAGTAGTGAAAGTCTCTTGGCTGTCAAACAAACCCAGCTTGACCTGATCTCAATGACGAACACTCCATGTACCATGCATGTCATTCGCCATGTTACAGAGAATTTAGTGAGCAAGAAATTTCCTGATTGTACGTATGGATGGCATAAAATGTGGGGTATTTTGGGCTTTTATTTCATTTAGGCCCTTTGATGAATCAACAAAGCGGGACTGTCATCTCAATGCTCTGTGATGACGTCCCTATCAGTCTCAAATGAAAAGGAAGCCTCCCACTCTCAAAATCCGATCAGGTCATCTACCTTCATATCCTGTACTTATGTGCCACACACATCACCATAGTTCCTACAGTTTTTGTCTGTAATCTTGGTAATGAGCTCTTTAACAGATCGAATACATAAACGCGGATAATTAGTCCGCTTAATCATGCCTTTTGTGCCCAAAACCTAATCAGATTGTGTTTACGAGGCTCCATACCACACACAGAATTTCATCAAAATTTATCAGTTTCGGGGAAACCTGGATGGTGTGACATACACACACCAATCACACTCAATCTTTTCCAGAACTTTATCATTTCTAGACAAAAATGAAATCAGGTTTCAACCCACCTTCAGTGTTTTTCCTGTTGTGGCCCTGAGTAGGTGGTGGCTGATCCTGCGACTGTGGGAGGACCTCTGTTGGTGGCACGGGCCGGTGGGCCGGTGGGGGTACGGCAGGAGCGGCCTCGGGTGGCAGCGGAGGGTAGGCTGGGACTGCCAACTGCTCCTGGGCACTCCCTGCGGGAATGTACGACTTGGAACTGAGCGTCTCGAAGAGCTCATCCACAAAAGTGGAAGTTTCTGGAAGATGAGAGAAGATTCCACAATAATACTGAATAAAAAAAGTGCTGATGGAATGGCAGCTCGCCTATCAGTTTTTGAAGCCAGATTTGATGCAAAGGTCATAGCTAATTTGTTTGAATTATATCCATTCTGAAAACTTCCCAAGTCTGCATAGTGATGCAAAATACAGCAATATATCAGTGTAAAGGAAGGCATGACTATGAAGTTGACCTACGGATGACCTTCAACCTCTGAACACCCCATATTTAAATTGGACCAATGATAATACTGACCATCTTGTGTGATCATCCAATCTATTTTGTAGACTGTCTGTTCAAACAAAATGGCCAGAATTACCCCCAGATGATCTCTGACCCAAACCAAATGCTATGTTCAATTGGTCAATGATAATACTAACTGTCATGATCATCCAATTAGAACTGCGGAAGAAGAAGCATTTTGCTTATATGATGCTCAAAATGACACTTTGGCCATTGTGAGACCCCAAGACGACCTTTGACCTCAAATCCTGAACGCTCCGTGGGTATGGCATTGGTCCGCCTGTTAATATTTCATGATATCGACTGAAAACGAATGAGGAGAAGCATTAGCATACCTTCCAAAAATTGACCCCAGGCAGATGACCCTCGACCTTAATTCTTTCTTTTTGAGCCCCTAGATGACCTTCCACTCGGGTCATCGATTTGAGCCACCATTATTCCACCAAAGATGTAGGAGGAGTAGAAATTGAATATATAATAAATTGTGAACAGATAGATGGATGGATAGACCGACAGCAAACAGACAGATAGATAGACAATCCGAGCAGTGGAATCTTCCATTTTGAGTCTGTTAACAGGGATACACAATCTCCAATGCCCCCCACCCCCACCCCCCCCCCCCCCTCATCTCAGTCATCTCCCAGACTTCCAAGGTGAAACTTTCTTACCATCCTGCAGGAAAACTTCAAGCTGGTCATTACAGAATGTCTTGTGCTCGTCTGCTGGCTTGTCCTTCTTGGCTAGGGCAACACAGTATTTGGCTAGGGGTACGGGGTCGGCATCACAGCTGTTGAATATATATATATTCGAGACATGAGACAAGACTTAGCAGTAGAGTTGTCACAGTTTTTACACTGGTCAGATGAGCAACATCATATTAACCTCTTCTTTTATGACAGGCATGAAGCTACTGAACCTAGAAGCCACCTGTTTCACTCATCACATATCAACCAGCTCCCCCCACCACTCCTCAATTGGGAGAATGGTGTAGAGAGTGGTGGGTTAGACAATTTGTGCATTCTTGGGATACTCACCGTTCTTGTCAAGCAGAGATCTAACCTATGGTATACAAGGCTTGGCTGGCAAACTGGCAAAGTACGGGTACACAGAGAAAACACGCCATGCCTCTTACTGTGAAAGTGTTTGTAATGTTTGTATGCCTCTTGCAGAACTTACTGTGGAGCCAGAACTGTGTAACCATGTCATGGCATACAGCACACATGCCTCTGCAGCTACAACCCTACTATGGAGGCAGTTGCAATGCCATGCATATAGCAACATGCCAATTGCATTCCCATCATTTTCCACTGGTCCAGGGGATCTCCCAGGCTAGAAGTTGACTTTTGATAATCTACTTTCACAATCAACATCAAGTCCCCATGATTTAAATTTGGGTCTTCAGTCACCTTTCAGTGCCACTGCTATGAGATATAAAGCATAAGTTTCTGAGCTGGCAAACTTCAGCCACCTCCATGACGTGTTTTGTTCTTGCTGTTTTACTGCTAACCGCAAATCTTTTACTTTGACCCCTCAGATCAGTTTTCACCAAAAAGGGGACTTCTGGTCTCACAAAACAAAAATAAGGTTCTTGTGCAACCTATAAGCTATGTTACATACCCAATTTGTATCACATCAATCCCATGTATGCTGTTAGGAATATCATGCTGCCAAGAGTCTCCTAGTAGATCATGGCTTCCTTAACGACAAACAACATGGTTTCTGCCAAGCTCGCTCAAGCCAGAACCCTTGATGGTTAAGTAGATGTTTATTGTGGATTTTGGTAAACATTCGATACTGCCCAATTGTAGCTAAATTGAATCACGTAGGTACATGTAACTTGATACATACTTGGATCAGAAATTGCCTTACAAATCAAACTAAATTAGTCACTCTCGATGGAGTGTTTTCTACTCCAGTGAATGAGTGTGACTTCACCATGAAGACTACGTCTTCTGAATACAACATTCGTCGGATGACTGCATTTTGTGTAGGAAAATAAAGAGCCATTATGACAATAGAGAGACATTGACAAGCTATACTTTTGGGGCAGATGAAATTCAATAATGTGAAGTGCTGGTGCTATGCTATGCATGACTGGTCTTCTTTATAGAAATGTGCATAGCTGTAGCCTTGAGGTTGAACCAGTGGCATTTGAAACCCTAGTTAGACCACGACAATGCATGAAGTGCCTCTCTCTGAGACCCCTGCACGCTACATCATGGCTTGGAGGAGTTTTGTTTGCATTATCCTCACACCAGAACTTATTCATTTTATTTCTTGTAAATTCAATAAACTACAGTCAATGTAGGGCTCAATTGAATTTGCAGGAATTTCAACTAATATGGCCTCAGCTGCAGTGTTTGTTATCAGTCGGGAACTGGGTCAACTGAACTGTGAACTACATGTAGCTTATCCAGCTACTTTTAAGGTTGTGTTGCACTTCACAAAGTGGGACTTCACTGAGTTAATTTGGACTTGCCTACTTTTACTTATGACCCACCTCCTCAAATTCTCACTCATATTGCTGCTTTTGGTGTTGAATTTCACTAGCAACACTAGGCCACTTCTCAAAAATGTGTATATTGACCCTCCTCACGAACAATACCAACTGTCAAAGTTCGGAACTGATACCTACTGTCCAAGCTCCTCTCAAAGCATATGCTGACTTACAACAATATTCAATTCTCATGTGCCCCCTTAAACACTTATGCTTCAGAGAATACTCACATTGGTTCAAGCTTTTCACCAGCAATATTTCAGATCCTCCACATTCTCAATAGCTGGCATATTTTCAGCGGTTGTAAAAAGAAATTATTTTGGAACGGTTATCCTGTAATAAATGTAAAAAATAACTTGTTTGGGGAGGGGAGGGGGGGGGTTGTGGCCTCACTAGTTTATAAATTGACTTGGCCAACTTGACAAACTCCACTCAACAACGGTTCACATGACAAACACACCAAAAGGAAGGACTCCATTTCGAAAATTGTTATAACACCATTAATGTAACACATCAACTGATACCATCATTGTACTTTTTAAGAAAGGGTAACGAAAGGGGTATGCGAGTATCTTATTGAAAAAGTTACTGTGATGGCCTGTTCACATTAAATCAGTTCTATAATGTGTAAGCACTGCCTCAGAAGAGCTGGACAAAAAAATACACTAGGGGGGTTCAAACTATTGGAGGAGGGAGACTAATAACCTATAAAGACCTTAGGGGGCCTATGGTCACATGAATTTTCAAACTATGGACCTCTGGTGACTCAAAGAAAACTCTGACCTTACTCCATAACATTAGGGTTCATGTAATCGACATGGGGAACACACATATCAATACTGAGCTTGTCCATGTCAGGTGGGGTGGAATTATTGTGTTTATTGATTTTTCACACCCAAAAAAATTCTCAGCAAAAATGACCCAGGAATATCTACACCAAGAACAATAGGAATCATGGGAAACACACTATGTATGACCTTATCAACTCAGACCTGGTCAATGAACCCCAAGCAGCACAATATAAGCGTACCCCTAGGATCTCCCACTCCAGGCCTAAGTAGCGTAACAAGGTCATCCCTTTTGCCTCAGGTTCAAGAAACAACTAACAAGTTTACCTCTTTGCCCCCAAGCAAGTAAGAAGGTTACCCCCTCTGTTTCCCCCTCTCTTCAACTTGTCCCCACCCCCAAATCCCTCTTATCACACAGGCTTGAGTAACAAGGTTACCCTTTGCCCTCGGCCTCAAGTATATAAAACCAAGGTTACCCCTGCGAAACAATGTTATATCTCGTGTAAATTGCAGCAGACGATCGTAGAGTGTATTCAAAATTTTGACATTCTTATTCAGATCATCCTCCAGTGCTCGAAATATCTACCTGATCAGCAGTTGTCCTCGGGGCTTCTAACTCGTAACTTCCACTAGCCCGAACCAAATTTTGACTACCCGATAAATCTATTAGCTGATCCCCCTTCCCGCTGATACAACCTAAGCTACTGAACTTGCTATGCTTTTGTACAGGGACCACACTTAGCCCTAGATCAGAAAAGTGGTTATCTGAAGACACCTTGCAAATAACATGATTCAATCATTTTGTGAAAAATGTTTGTATCAACCCATCTACATGACTGTTCCATTATTTGATGATTCTTAAATGTTTTCAGATTGCAGATTTTAAAGTTATTTTACAGTGACCTTGGTCCCATTCCACATGTTAATATAGGGGGCGTTTTAGTCGACTGTTAGCTGTTGACAAATTAGTCATTTGCCTCAATAAAGCGACCTGACTGGCTGCCGTGTCAGGGACACCATACGTCATCTAACAGAGCTATCAGTCTCCGAGACTGATAGTTAAGCAACGCCCACCATATGAAGCGTGCAGCATTGTTTTCGGTTTCGCGTCGTCAACGTCCTGATAGCAGTAGCCAGTAATATGTGCTGCAAAGACACGCGGAATAACAAGCTCCCCAAAAGTTGGATACGGAGCTTGTTTTCGTTTCGAGTCGTCGCGGAAAATAACTATAACGGCTAACAGTCGACTAAAACGCACCCATAGAATGTGTACATAAACCAGTGCTACAAAATCATGTCAACGACGTTAGCGATGTGTAGGGTGTGAAAAAATAGCTTTTCTCTCATGTCTGCAGTCGTAATGTTTGACACACAATGATAGGAGGATGCCTACATTGTGATTGGAGTACCGAGACGTTGGGACTGGTTGAAAAGATTGCAAAATGTAATCCTGTTAGGAAACCAGTGCGAGTCGTCAGTCCCACAGATAATTCATTTTGTGCGGATTTGAGTGTGAGTGCGGCAGATAGTGCGATCCCACACCTTCATAGCGTGAACATGATCGTAAGGCAAGTTCAATCGGGTTGAGTCTGTTTAACGTGCGCCGGGCGTTTTATACAACTTGTGTGATGGGACCTACGATCGTGATCGGCCCATTTCGTTGACGGGGCGAGTGTCAGTGTCATGGACGATGTTGGAGGTCTTCGCAGAAGCTAATTTTTTCCGCGAATATTTAGTTGCACAATACTGTAGTTCGCTCATTGTGGCCGCCTATGAAAGTTTTGAAGGAGTTCAGGATCAGTCGTAGTTTTTATTTTAGTTTTAGTGTCCTAGACCCTAGACCTTCAACTGAATTTTCTCACTAGCCCGGCGGGCAGCTACAGAAAGGTTCTAGTAGCCCGAACTGACTTCGAGAAGCCCCGGGGGCTATCGGTACGTAAATTTCACAAAGCACTGTCATCCCGTTCTGGGGGCTTTTTGCAGTAGGGGGGATTGGAGAAGGCAATTGTGGAAACCATCAACAACAGGCATGGCCTTATTGCGTGCTGGGATGACATTCTTCAAAGACTGAGAGTGAAGGTTGGTCAGCGGACAGGTCCAGGCCCGATTCAGAGGTGGGTTCAGAGTCCTCACTACCCGGGGCAGGGCGTCACCCGCCCCAAACAGCCGGGATCGGAAATAAGCGGGGGCGGCGGGCGACGGGCGATTGCCCCAAACTTCCCAGAATCGCCATCTGAAAAATTACGCGGGCGAGAAAATAAAAACAAAGGTTTTTTTAAAATCGCCCGTTCAGTGCTGAAAAGGGTCTCTGATGAAACTACACTACATGGGCCCACAATCAAAAATGGTAATATGGAGACCTAATTTGCTGGAAATTTCTTTGTTCACATTGATTATGAAATCCCTCTGAAAAGGCTGAGAAATTTCGTGTCAAATCAGCATATCCGATTCACTCCATGTCACGAAACTACAGTACCATTTTCGCGAAAGTTGATCTAATCTTCGTGACGAAGATGTGACTTTCACTCACGATAGCGGAAACACACACTGCAAGGCATTTACCGAATCGTCTCCGTAGCCGTCCGCGTGCGAAAAACATCTTTTGCAAGAATTAACCCGCGTCTGCTACGCAGGCTCGTTCGTCATGACGGCGGTTGGAATGTACGTGGACACGTGCCGTGTCTTGTGGTCAGCCAGGGTTAGCGTGATAATTGTTTTTTGACACGCGGAGCGCTGCGGACGATAATGCAGTAGGCCCACTTCTCAGAAAGGGAGAACATGGAATATCGGAGCAAGTAACGAATATCTTATTATCGATCGTTCGTTACATTCTCCGTCATCATTGAGTGAGTATAGGGTGGGGCCTATTTACGGCATGAATTTCCGTGTGTAGGCTATTAACAGTTGGGGGGAAACGGGAAGAACACATACAAAATGAAACAAAATACACACAATACAGGACTACATCAAGAATTAAATCGGCACATGACATCTACAAATTGAAAAAGACCACCCCGTTGTGGGTCAAAAGAGCCCCAAGACCCTCTTCCAGCGGGCTTTTTTTAGAGGACAAAAATGAAAAGAGCCCCCGTGAGGCAAAAATTAATTCTACCCTGCACAAACAGAACTGATCTCTTCAGGGGAGGTTAATAAGATACATGTATACATAAGGCTATGTCTTATGTAGCCTATATAGATGCCACGATGCGTTTGTAGGAAGATGGAGGCATGAATCTGCTGATTTTAAACTTCAGCAGGAAATGGGAAAAATTGATAACAGAGATGAGGTACGTTGGAATTGGGCCTAACCATTTTTAGCTATATAGGAGGTTGGGAACATACTTTACTGTAGTTATACTGTTGGTTGCATAGGCCCTCGTCGGGATATGTGAATCTTAGTGGGCTCCCCGTTGAAGGGGGAAAAAGGAAATTCCCGAGGCTTCCCGGGACGGGGGGCTAGCATTGAGTTCACGAAGTCCACCCTTGTTTATTGTTAGGGCTGTGGGTATAGGTCAACGCTCGAGCCCCAATCAAAGGGATAACGGATAATAATTTTTTATACACAAGTGCATGTGGCTTGGAAAGGGTTTCAAGTGCACAATTTCGTCTACAGGCCTAGTGCGTCATTCATTTTATCCTTTCTGCTCCCATTACAAATAGGCTTAGCCCCTCTCATTGAGTAAAACCAGGCAAGCAGCACTGATGACAGTGACGAAGTAGGCCTAGGGCTCGAAGGGAACATTGCTACATATCACCAGATCTGAAATACACTCAAACGCCTATGTCACAATAGTAAAATATCACCCACTGAGTGACGTACTAGGTGAAGAATGGAGCTACTAACGCTGCACAAAGTCCATGGGACTGTCTTTCTGACTTGATTTGATTTTGATTTGATGCGGACGGGTTCAGGAAGGCCAATTGATTCATCGTGGAACCCTAACAGAATTTTGATCGTGGATTGGGATGAGCACCGGAGCAAACTCGCTCTCTTCTCGACTAGTGCTCAGTGATATCGAGGCAGAGTGACACCAATCCCTGTCCCGGGACCGCCAATTTTACGTCCCCATCCGACGGAAGATCAGTGAACTCCAGGACCTGACCACTTTCGGCGAACCTGGAGGAGGAAGATGTCGACGAGATGCTCACAGCGACCGACGAGCCTATTGAAAGTGCCCCAGAAAAAACCCCCCGAAATTACCAAGACCCACGCCTCAACAGCAGGACCAGAACGAAGACCAGGACACGCCAGTCGAACTGCAAACAGCCACTTCTGGAAAAAGCCCGGTGCTGATCGGCTGGAATTCGAAACCCGGGACCCCGGTTGCATGCAAAGATGACACTGATACCGCTCTACTATTCTCCCGACATCGATACTCAAATTTGACAGGGAGTTCCACGTAAACCTCCTCTTCCAGTTGCATAGTTACTAAGCTGTATGCTGAATGAAATAGTTTGATTATTCTCTTGTATATTATTATGCAAGAAAATTGCCAGACGCACGCTACAAAAATTGAATAGGCCCTAGGCATTTATTTTGGCATTGGGACACATAAATAATCTTTTATTTAGTACGGACCTCAAGCTACAAGGAGGGACATGCTTTTTTAAAACAGTTAAGTGCAGAGGTGTAGTTAGGACAGACTTTTCACACAAAGGAGTGGGAGTCACACTACGGCAATGGTACTCGTAGTGCACTGGGAAGCACTTTAATAAGTTGTTCAAAGTCTAGGCATTGGCTGTCATTCATATTTATATCTGTGAGATGGGGTGGTCTACAGTAGGGCTGTGACCGAGTCCGGGTAAACGGGTCACCGCCCCGATAGTTATCGGGACCAAGGGCATAAAAATCCACTAACCGATACCCGACAATATAGTAAAATAAGCAAGTGCAATAAAAAACCAATCTACATTTTTCCATTCACAATTATTAAATTTTCTTACTTTAATTATTACGGAAATGCCTCGATACGATATGCAAACAAAGCAGACATTCGCGAAGAAGGCATATAGACTAGGCTCAGCGCCTGCAGACATAGCGAGCGCGAGAGGCCGTGTCGCAACATCTATTCTTAGGCCGACAATAAGGGACCGAAACGACGGACCTGGGGTCATGGGCCCTGCAACGCAAGACTACGACATCTGTTACACAAAACCTCCTTTTTGTTGTGAACTTCTCCTATCTCAGAGCTCGCTCAGAGCGCTGCACTTGACAATCAGCTTCCAGCATGACCCGTACTAGTAGTTCATCACACTTGATAAATATAATAGCACTGCAAATCACACATGTGGAGGTGGAACAAGTACTTGCACAGCGCATGAAGTGAGCGAGCGGCCCAGGGGATAGGGAAAACAAATTGTTTAGTAAAAGTTACGTGACCGTGCACTGACCTGGTTTAGTACAACTAAAAGGCAGTCATCCGATACATAAAAGACAGGCTAGTACAATTGTCAGCGGTAAACCAAGGGAGTGATGGGTAAGCTTTATTTAGTACACTAAAATTGGGCTTATAAATGTAAATATCATTTAGGTAAAACGGGATGGTCTAACTCAGTGCAAAGCGCGGATAACGTTAGGCGGGATGTGTACACTACGTACCTACATTAGGTAGGTTGAAAGCCGAAATATCGTTCACGATTTTGGTCATTAAAGATACGGGTACCCGGTCCGGCCCGAATTTTGGACGGGAACCGGGCAGAAAATTACCCAAAATCACCCCTAGTCTCAGTGTTTAGGGCTTAACCAGTACCAGTCGACAAACGGCATTTACAAAACGGCCCCGCACCTAACTAATTTATTTCCAGTACTCCAATTCATATCTACCCAAACTTTGTTGTGCACCCACAACCCCAAATTCATTCATGAAAACCAGCGCCCCACCACCTGCCAATTTTAATTATTCCTACAATCGCCGATTTCTTCCAGCAACTACAATTACCTACCCAAACTAACCACACATTTATTGACAAAACTAGTCAATCGTACTCAATTCATATCTACCCAAACTTGAACTTCGTTGTTACCGCCAACCAACAATTCATTCAATAAAGCCCCCATTGCCAAACAAGCGCCTACCTGCAATTTAATTTTACTACAATAGCCGATTTCTTTCCAGTTCCATTATCTCCAAAATACCACCAAACCCCCCCCCCCCCCAATGTTCATTCTGGACTGCCACAATCGGAACATGTTCAATAACTCAGTCAATTAGCCGGAAAACATATTCCTGAACACTTGCCTATTCCTGAACCCGGGGAAGTTTGGAATAGCAAATCATTAGTAAATAATACTTATAAAACGGACCCGGGGCCGTTTCGACCAAAGCGGGGCCGTTATGACCCAATATCACCCATACCCACAACACAGCGAACCCGGGGCCGTATGGTTACGGGGCCGTTTGGTTAGGGCGTTTCGACGGGATACAGCTAACACAGTAACAAGATGTGATTGCAAAAAGTTACGAAACTTCAAATTGTGACGGTGAGTCTGCCAAATAAGTCTAACGGTAACATTTGGCTCTGGCGTAAATAACGTCTAACAAATAACAAATAAGTCAGTACGTACAGCCCCTGTCGTTTCTGCCAGATGTTTTGAGATCAGGCGCGCCTCGTGTTGTAGCCTAACGTACCGATATGACACGAAATAAGCCTAGGCGGAGCTATCAAGCAAGACCATGTCAGTTCAAGTCAACATTTGCAAGTTTGGCTCGAACCAAGGTCAAAGCCAACATCTGAAGAATCTAACTTAAAATGGATTTCTTGCCTGGGGAAGATGCTCCATTCACTTATCGATTCGTGTCTAATCCTCTGCGTGGTAGGAAAGCTCTAGTCTAATGTGTTGGTTTTCCTCAACTCCTTCCACTGGTTTATTCGGGTATGTACGTTAGTGGGATATTGAATCAGTGCTTCCACACTTATGTTGGTTTTCCTGAACTGAGATTCCCAAGTCCTGAAGCGGCTGGTATTCTGAATTTCCCAAACAACGCAACCAAAGCCATGCCATGGGCTACCCGCCTTTAGCTTTACCCAGAGGCGGCGATCTGGGATAAATATTGGGGGAGGAGGACATAGAGGTTAGCACCATCTAAGCGGGCGCCACCATCAGTTGGCGTAGAGTGTACAAGGACATTTTTCGTTTTACATACCCCCATTGCGGGATGCAGTAAGCAACATCACGTATTACCGTATTTGTTAAACTACATGGGAACAATGAAGCCACCGCGGCCGCTCACAGTCGTCACCGTTGATTCGCCCGAAACACTGTACGTACAACCAGTGCAGGCATTAGATATACGTACAAATGGTGCAATTGACATTCCAAGCGTATGGCGGAAAATGTTTCCGATATGGTGTAAACTTATTGTGGGCTGCTTCACCCACTAACAGCCTACAGACGCAATGAAACTTACTTTAATGCGAAATCGACGCGAAAAGCCAAACATTTTCCTATTCGAATTTCAAGATAGGAATTTCTTCCTACAATTTTCAAGATTTTCCGAACGTTCCGAATTCCGAAATTATCGCTCTTCCGAAAATTTCTCGAAGCGCAACCAGATTCCAAGATTCATGTAATTCGGGGATGTGTGGAGCATGCGCGGAATCCCACAATGTGGGGTGTCCATATAACGGATCTCTTGTTGAGTGCGATAGCTCGTCTACTGACAACCAATATGAAAACTGGCGTGCCAATAATAGGCCTCCACCCAAGAAAACTGTCCTTACATTTAGCAGGACGTACCTTGCACACAAAAACTGCGTTCGGTATCGTCGAGGACAAATTGCAGCCTTGTACCAAAAGTAAGCAAGGGATGTGGGGGAACATCCAATATGTAAAATAAATTATGATCCCCCACAATTCGTCCCGCAGTGGAACGTCGGTGAGAAAGGCTGACGAGAGTAGGTCCTCACAGTATTTCACATATGACGAGCTTCTATCACCGAGCTAGCTAGAGAGCTACGAATGTCGGACTCTAAAGACTAAAGAGGGTCAATAGGACCTATAACATATTACGGGGAGGTCCATATTAGAGCCTCAAACAGCAGTAGCGCATATATAGCTGCCATAGACACCAGGTCTCCCTCATACGATTTTTCTCACTTTTTTACACGAAACTTTGCGATTTGCAAATGTTGCTGCATTTAGTTCATTTGGAATAAACCTGCCTTATTTCAGGACCTGCGAAGGGGGAGGGGCGGTGTGGTTGTAGGGGTGGCACTGCCAGAACACCCAGATTTTCTGACGGTGCGGAGCCACCCCTATCGATTCAGGTCATTGTGTTCAGCACCCATATAATTACAGCCTATAATTCATATGTACAGTACGGCCAAAACAAAAAGGTCTAACTCCATAGTTTTATTAGATGTTCAAATTCTTTCGTTGAGCAGGCCGAAACGAAAGCGAACATGCACAAATAAAAAATCGCGCGCGCGGCGCTGTAAAAATCGCGTGCGGCGCGTATCCTATTTTTCCGTTACATGTTTGATACAGTGTGCCCACATGTACAATAAACTTTGTCAATTCTGGAAAATATGATTTTTGTCCATACGTGTCTTCTTCAAGTGTGGTGAACAGCTAGGTAGGCCACGAGGAGAAGTGGGTTAGGACGTGATTCATGTTGTTGTGAGGAATAAACATCAATTAGTCCTTCAGGAACGTTTCTTGAAATATACAAATTTATGAGAATTTCTTGCCAATTTTAGGAGACGTTGCTCACTGCATACAGCAGGGAATTGCCGTTTCCTTAATCTGGGGGGGGTCTGTAAAACTTTTTTTTTCTTGTACCCTACGCGCAACAACCGACGGCGGCCCGAATTTTACGGAATAAACAATTGTAGTTCCTTGAAATGTTCTTGTTCCATGGTGGCAATTCGCTTAGACGATGTACCTCAGCCCCCCCCCCCCAAATATTCAACCAGACGCCGTCCCTGATCATCATCAATTGAAAGACAGTTAAGTATTATATCAAGTGATAATATGAAAAGCAGGCCATTTTCAACTCATTGATCTAGTATAAAAAAAATTATATATCTGCAGTAACCTTCATCGCCTTTATTGTTGAAAGTTTGGGATATACATGTTGGCGGTTTGACAGCCAAGCTGAGTATGTTGAATAGGTAACAATGCAACCCCTTTGACCACGTTCATAAGTATTTCCTAGACATGGGTCTGTGTTTCAAATCCATCATTAGGAAGCTGATTGAATTATTCCATACGGTTTTACTGAGTTGCGTCGCTTTTTTGAGAAACACCCATTTTCAATTGAGCACCCACACGGCACATTTCATATACGTGACTAGTGATATGAAAATAAAGGTTATATGGCTGTCACATTACGACCATCAGATAACGGTATAGGTTAAGGCCCTAGTCTTGAAAATGGGACTAGACTTTTGAGACTTTCTATTTATCACATTATGACAACAGAAACCCCAGACCAAACTTCAGCGATTTGAGTTTACCGATAAGGCACAATCAGCTATGCAAAATTTGTCTTGGGATCATCATGGGGGGGGGGAATCCGCGGGATCCCTAAATACAAAGTAAAGTAAAAACATTTACTTTTGAAACTCTTGACCGGACAACAAAATATAGATAGGATCCAGATGAAAACCAACAACTGCGTTCACGATAGACTAGAGAATATATCGTCCAATAGTTCAGTTATCATGGCGCAAAAAATGCGCATGTTATGTGTAGGTCTATGGGCGACCTTTGCATCGTCATGTCAGAGATTTCCTTGAATTTCTCGGAAGTAAATTGGAAGATCTCAACCAAGTGAACATGCTAGGACCTCCAAATTGGGGGGGGGGTTTTCATAGGTACTCTGATCACTGTGCTAGTTTGGAGCAAATCTGTACATGATCATTGGCCTTTAAATTGGCACAAAATGCTATTTGAGGTCAGCTAAATCAAGACGGATTTTGGTGAAAGACAGGCTTCGCTCGAAAAACAATCTAATTTGCCAATTTATTCCACCTGCGGTATATGTAGAGCGGATTACGACTTCTTGGTAAAGGTTCAAAATTATTCGTCCCTCCTCTTGATCTTTTCGTTAATTGGTATAGTAATAACGAACTTATATGTTTTAGTGGCAGTAGCCAGCGTGACATTGAAACGGGACCCCATCTCCCGCTGGATATTGATATTATTATCTAAACTGCTGATGTAAGGATACCATATTCACTTTCAAGAAAAGGAAAGTGAATCTTGCCGCCATTAGTGACATGGAGTGCAGAGAGGTTTGATATCGAGTGAGTCCAAAATGACTGCATTAGTAGTGGCATAGCTACTGGGAGGGGGCTCCCCCATGAATTCGGTCGCGGCATGCCCCTTCCCCCACCCACTGAGAATTTGCGTGGTTTTCATGTGTGAAAAAATATCACAAATCCTCTTACAAGAGGAGTATCGTGTTGCGGCTGTTGCATTAGAAGAGGGTGAACATCCTATTCATCATCAGAATTCTGAAAGAAAAGAAAATCGGGCTACGCGCGAATAAGGTGTTTCATTCTGTCCGCGGTGTCCTCATATGTCGCAACTGCGTAAAAGATGGAACTGCCTAAAGCTGCGTTTCCATGACGGGCGGGCGGGCGGGCGGGCGTTTTCTCGAGTCACGCACCTCTTCTCACTTTTCGCGTGTATATGCGCTATATAAGAACCGATGTAGCCTGCCGATAAGATTGTATTATTATTATTATTATTATTATTATTATTATTATTATTATTATTGTTATTATTATTATTGTTATTATTATTATTGTTATTATTATTATTGTTATTATTATTATTGTTTTTGTTGTTGTTGTTGTGTTGTTGTTGTGTTGTTGTTGTGTTGTTGTTGTTGTGTTGTTGTTGTTGTTGCCGTTGTTGTCGTTGTCGTCGTTGTTGTTGTTGTTGTTGTCGTTGTTGTCGTTGTCGTTGTTGTCCGTTGACGTTGTTGTCAAACACCGGACGCATACTAGTGTTTAAAACCTAAACACCGGTGTTCATTTCTGAAAACCATTGTTCTGAATGTCAACGCTACGGCCCACCATTAAAACTTCACATTTGGAAAGGTTTTGGAGATTTAATCAGCAAATACTTGACATATCATCGTTTAAACATGTAAATATGCGTTCAAAAAGGTGTCTAGCCGTTGAATATAGACACAATCTGTATAAAATCTCATCCTAGTGTTGAAACAGTTATGAATGTTGTTTGGAACATTATTTGAACCTAAAATTGTCCTCTACTCTCCATTATCCGGCTTCAAGCGGTTAAGATTGCAGGGAAAGCCCCGTGAATTGATTGCGAAATACCACGCGGACACGCGGGCGGCAGAAAAAATCGCTACATGACCGATTCGAGAAACGCCCGCCCGCCCCCCGCCCGCCCGCCCGCCCGCCCGCCCGTCCGCGTGCATGGAAACGGCTCCATTGAAAAATAACGATGAGCGGATTTAGACGCCCGCCCGCCCGACCGCCCGCCCGCCCGCCCGTCCGCGTGCATGGAAACGCGGCTTAAGATTTCAGTAAAGCAATATAAAGCTGCGTTTCCATGACGGGCGGGCGGGCGGGAGGGCGGACGAACGGGCGGGCGGGCGTTTTGGAAGGCTCGTTCCATGCACGCGGGCGGGCGGCGGCGGCGGCGGGCGTTTTCTCGAGTCACGCACCTCTTCTCACTTTTCGCGTGTATATGCGCTATATAAGAACCGATGTAGCTACTATTATTATTATTGTTATTATTATTATTGTTTTTGTTGTTGTTGTTGTTGTTGTTGTTGTTGTTGTTGTTGTTGTTGTTGTTGTTGTTGTTGTTGTTGTTGTTGTGTTGTTGTTGTGTTGTTGTTGTTGTCGTTGTCGTCGTTGTTGTCGTCGTTGTTGTCGTCGTTGTTGTCGTCGTTGTTGTTGTTGTTGTCGTTGTTGTCATTGTCGTTGTTGTCCGTTGACGTTGTTGTCAAACACCGGACGCATACTAGTGTTTAAAACCTAAACACCAGTGTTCATTTCTGAAAACCATTGTTCTGAATGTCAACGCTACGGCCCACCATTAAAACTTCACAATTGACAGGGTTTGGAGATTTAATCAGCGAATACTTGACATATCATCGTTTAAACATGTAAATATGCGTTCAAAAAGGTGTCTAGCCGTTTGAATATCGACACAATCGTATAAAATTCAGTCCATAGTGTTTTAAGAATAAGTTTTGAATGTTGTTTGGACATTATTTGAACCTAAAAATTGTCCTCTACTCTCCATTAATACCGGCTTCAAGCCGGTAAGATTGACAGGAATCCCCGGAATTGATTGCGAAATACCACGCGGACTCGAGGGCGGGCGGAAAAAAATCGCTACATGACCGATCGGAGAAAACGCCCGCCCGCCACCAGCCCGCCCCGCCCGCCCCCCGTCGCGTGCATGGGAAACGGCTCCATTGAAAATAACGAGAGATTTTAGCCGCCCGCCCCCGCACCGCCCGCCCGCGGATGCATGGAAACGCGGCTTAATCCAGGACGCGCAGATTTCAACTTTGGGCAGGAGTTCGAACAGATCGAAACCGCTGCACTGAGTGCACGGTGGCGTGGGTTTGTTAGTGGAGTGATTCCAATGATGTGGTCAATGGTACTTACCGCCACGTACATGGACATCGACTGATTGGGTTTGTTGAAGTAGGTGGCAGAGAGTATCTGTTCCGTGGAAATTGAGACCCTAGCCAAATTCGAGACAAAATAATCGACTAACGAATGGGCGAAAACTGGACTATAGTGAAAGGGAAAAATTAAATCGCGACACTTGATTTTCTACCACTAAGCAGCTGAACGCGCAAGCGCTCCCTTGTTACACACCAAGACTCGGGGGGGTAATGGGCTGATCTCATATGCCTATAATAATATAGAAAAATTAACATGGCTCCACCCCAAAACTACTTCAACAATTGTAGAAAGCAAAGAGAGGCAATGATTTTCCCTACTGCCAGTAATACCGTAACCAGGGGTAACGATTTTTGCGCGCACCACCACACAACCAATACACACACACACATACACGCAAACACACACATATAACACACCAACACACACACAAATGTCAACGTTGATTGTACCCCAACTTTCAAGCGGTTGCGCCATCGCGCTATGAGTACTATACAGAATCACCTCGCAATGCGAACGTGTTGGCATTGGTGGTGGTGCCAGGATCGTAATAATATAATGGCCCCAGGGGGAGGCCACACCCACCAAAGTTGTGTTGTAAATCCGACAATATGAGAAACACTCGCTGAATATTCGCAAATTTGGCCTTGAAATTAACTGCCATGTTTTTCGGAAACATCCAAGTCCACCAGCCAGCCAAGTTTTCAAAATTTGACCTTTGGTGACCTTGAAATCATCGTATTGTTTCGGAACCATCTAAAACCAGCACACCCACCAAATTTAGTTAATCGGACAAACTTCATTTTTTCGCGTGAAACCTGCAAATAGAGGGCAGCAGCTAGTCCATGGCAACAAAGCCCAGTTTCGAACTCATCCATATCGAGATTCAACATGTTTGTGTCAAAGTTTCGTATCAATTGGAGAAATCATTCACTAAAGACTTATTGCGCTAACACGGAAGGTCCTTCCGGTGGCGGACGCGCGGACCGGCGGACGCGGCGGAACGCGGCGGACGCGGCAGGAGGCAAAAACCATTATATCTCCCGAAGTGGGGATAAATTACCCGGTGCAAGACGGCTATTTCTCGTGTGTGAATGGACTAATGAGGGCGCTTTCCCAGCATGAGCGCGAGAATCCAATTACCGGAGCTATATGTGACTTCATGTTTGCGGGGAGAGCGATAAGTTGAAGGTCACTGGCATGTAACTGCATCTTTGCTTCAAACTAGCAATAAGGAAAAATGACTATCCACGCCCTACATCCAAATTTGGAAGCTCTAGCATGTTGCCCTTGTTGAGATATTCCAAGTTTGCTGTTGGAAAGTTTGAGGAATCAATACATCTGGGGAGGGGGGGGGGGCGGATGCAAAGGCCGCCCCATTGGACCTTACCAATTAAATGCTGCCTTCTTGCCATCGTAAACCAGGTAACAGAAAACACGAAAAATGAATCCACTCAGAAATTAATTGACATCATTCTTTATCAAAATGTAAGTTATCATTTGGAACCCATCTTGTAGTGTGTAAGGTCCCCAAAATTCAAAAGTACATGTTCACCATTGACTTAGCACTCGGGGGATCCTGTGGTTGCTGGTGATGTCACAATGCATTTTTTGCTATAAGCTGATTGTGGCCTCATCGGTAACCCTAATCGGTTGACATTCGGTCTGGGGTTTCAGCTGTCATAATTTGTTGATTAGAAAGTACCCATAATCTCCAGTCATATTACATGAACATTGGCCATTAAACCTAACGTGTTATGGTTACAACGCACTTCCAAATAGTAGAATGTCCATCTAAGAAAATCGGCCTTTCACTTCTCTCCTGCCAAAGAGAAAATTCGGGTTTGTGGTCATAAGTGGGTTCCCGACCATGGGGCGGTTTCAGTGGGAGGGTGATCCCGCCCTTTTCTAACAGAAAATTAAGACAAACTCTCAAAAGTGCAAGCAACTATTAAAGGGCAAGTCCAGCCAAAAATATTTCAATGTCAATATGTCATATCATTTATTGAAAATCATGCCACTCAAATCTGTTTTCATGTTTATAGCATTTCCGGTTGTAAAGTTACGGATTTTTAAACGATTATTAATTTATCACTGCCTAGTTGGCAATTTTGCAAATTGCAACATCTGATGACGTCATACCTACCAATTTGAAGAAAGAAGAAAAAATGTCTTAACTTTTTCCCTTATAATTGGTTAGATATGATATCATGGAAATAGTTGCCAGTTTGCCCAAATCACAAAATAATATGAAATTTGAGGAAGGGCCATATCTTCCCCAACCAAACATGCTATAAACCTGGAACAAAAAGTGAAATTAAAATTTTGAATGATGTTTTATTCCTTTAACTTATAAGACCAAATAGAGTAGTTATTTTGGTCTGTACTTTGCCTTTAGATTCAATATTAGGAAATCTGTTATTTTAGGCAAGCAGAAGGCCACAAGTGTTGTTCAAATCGCGGCCCCCCCCCCCCCGCCCCCCTTCCCCCTTCATTCATTCGGAATGCTTCTTCCGCGCGTCCTGTTTATGACAATTCATATGGAATCGGATCACGATTATACTCGATCAGATATCTTCTTCAGAGAATACCAAACACAAACAATCAGCAGATCACTGCGCAGGGAATCGATCATTGAGCGATTTCTCTTGACCGTGGTGTAGGCCCTGCGGATGGTCCCATGCGTGCCAAATGAGCAATTCTATACCATCTGGGCACGTGCCTTCTGCTGACGAGACGGGCGCCATCGTGAAACCTTCGCGAGCAGGGGAGGTCAGGCACCAGTGCCAATCGGGTGGACACCTGCAGCAGTGCACCTCGCCCCATGGGGGACGCACTTGCCCCCCTGACTGGTAAAGCTGGCTACGAGACTGCATGCCCGCTCTATACACTCTACAACTACATCCCAATCTACATTTCCACATTCCCATGTTAGTTTTTTTTTTTTTCGTTCCTTTTTTTTTTCGGTGTTCCGCTCTCCCAACATTTCTTCTTCAATTTGCTCCCGACGGAGGTATGCTTTCTCGTCCCCAGAAGCGGAACTTTTTTTTTGGTCTATACCGTTCCCCAGTTGTCCAGCAGCTGGACTATGATCTACATTCTACAGTTCTATAGTCTGAACTGGCGCACTGCTAATCTGGTTAACCTTCAACCACTCTAAAACTTGCTGATTTTTCTTTCTGGTCGCGTTTTTTCTGATCATTCACTGGCTATTTTCAATGGCTGACGCAGATCCTCCCTAGCTCAGTCTACTTCCCTTTCTCCTTGTTATAGTATCTAATCTATAAGCAACAACCACCCTGGAACTCACATATCAGTCTTCATCGATACTAATGCTCCTAGAAAGCTAGGCTTCTTATTTCGTGAAGGAATACTTACTTCACACCTCACAACAGCTACTTCTTCATGCTTTTACAAAGCCCAAATTCGCTCTTCCTAATGGAATATGTTTGCCTTATGGGGTGGGCTTCCCACCCTCTCACTCCTCAGTGTCCTTGATCTCATCCAGAGAAAAAGGCATTTCGTCTCATCAACGATGATCATCTTACTTCCTCACCCCACCTCTATCCCATCGCAGATCTGTGACATCTCTCGTTCCCTCCTCATCTCCTTCACCGCTACTTATCGGTATGGTCATGGTTCTTCCTGACTGGGATGCTTTCCTCCATCACTCGAGGTTACTCGCCATACTCTGTATCTGTATCTGTTGAATACTGTGCAAACGCCTTGGTGTAGGATATCCCGCACAGGGCACAGACGCGATACATGCAGCAATTTAGTGTATATAGGGCTCCTTCTGTAGCACCTGAGCCACTTTGCCTATTCTGTTCCTAAAAATTTGAAAGGTGTGATTCTCTAATGAACAATGGGGCAATACGTTCCCATGGTCTAACGGTTTCTTGGGAAGAATGAGTACTTATAGCAATCTTTACGAGGCCTTGGGCGGACAAAGGAAACAGAACAGCTCTGGCCGGGTAAGTTGTCCTCGCTTGCATAGTGTTTGATAAAGTTATTGATGTTCTCGCTCTTCTTCTTCCCGCCACCCCCCGTTTCGGTTGGCATCCCCCACGTCATAGCATCGAAACCTTTGCTCGCTCTTTTTTTTCCTCGCACTTCTCGTGCCTGGAATAGGCTCCTCGGAATGTATTTCCAACTGGCTTTGTTCAAGTGGGTTCAAGACGTTAGAATCAACAGCTGGATTCTCTCTCTTTCTTCTAGTTTCTTGTGCTTGGGGTTGCCTCATTTTGCTTAGGCAATTATGGGTTCGCCCTTCCTCTTTCAGTTCTTAAAAAAGAAACATAATAATAATTGGAGAGCGTCAGCGTCGGAGAAGGGGGTTCGAATCCCGGTAGTGTCATACCAAAGGACTTTTTGAAAAATAGTACCATGTTGCCTCTCCGCTAGTCGCAGTTCAAAAATTGAAGCAGGGACAAACGAGGGGACATTACAAGAAGTCGGCTGCGTGTGATTATTACCCTCACCACCACCGTGAGTATAAAGGTACCGGGGCATTGCCTTGTTCCATGTACCTGGTTACTGAACGATTCGCAGCTGGTAATAAGGTGCAGTATCTATCCATGCCTGCACCCTTGCTGGACCTTGAATAGGCACGATCCGCTGCTCGGTAAGTATACCATGAAAAATCCATTATTACTGTAAACTAACGTTTAAAAACGCGGCTGCATACATTGTGGTAATTGCTGTGCTGTGATTCCCTATCTAAATGTGAGTGAACTGAATATGTACCACACAGGGAAATTGGGGCAACACTATCAGAGGACCGAGAGCGACCATATTGAGCGCTGCCGGGGTATGCGAGAAACTAGTAATTTGGGGAAAAAAATACTCATTCTCCAAGTTCTGGTTGAAAAATACCGAAAGTGTCTTTTTTGCTATGCTGACAAAGATAATGGCCGGATTGCCCGGATAAACATGATAAAAGTGAAAAGAACTAGTTCCTCGCGTCATGGGCTCGCTGCGGATTGGCAGGGTGCTGCGGATGAGGGGATGGCGGCATTCTGCGGAAGGTCCCGCGCTGCGCGTGCGATGGCGCGCTTGCGCTGCGGACTAGTGGGTGGCTAGCTTGCATAGCATAACACGTGACGATTGACTTGGCATTTCCAAAATAAATCGATTTGAACACTAATGGAAAATGCCTAAGTGTGATTCAGGTTGTTGTACCTGGGTAACCTGGGAAATGCTATTTACGGTGATTAGGTGTCCGTGTATCAACAACTGACCCAAAACGCAAGATGATCAGAAGAACGATTCCAAATATAATGGTTGGTTGGTGTTCTGTAAAACACATGAAACAGGAACTGTACATGTAATATATATAGCGCCCTCTCTCTTCCTTTCTGACTTGATTTTGCGAAGGGTGTAGTGCAACTTTTCGGTCGTTTCCAGAATCGGGATCATCCGACACTTACCCTTTTACGCCGTACTTAGTTCAGTGAACAAAACCTGTAAAAATGCCTCCTAAGTTCGATCCAAATGCTATTACCGTCGGTGAGTGCGAAAATTTCAAGAAATAATACTATGAATCTCGCATGGTTATGATACGTTGCAGAATGGTCCCCACGTTTCCATGATATGTTGTAGTACTTCACGAAGTCATTTCAGACCATAGGTATGTGCATAGTATTGGTTCACAGTAGCCTGTTGAAACAGGTTTGAACTTTTGTTCACCTCGTATGCCTCATTCACTCATATGTGCCGGGTGACCCTTTAACCAATTGGTGATTTGAATAAACAAACGCCTGTGCCAGGCTGTGGGTGCGCCTTCGTTTTTTTTTTCGATACGATAGTAAGAATCATCATTGGCCCATAGACTTTCGCAAAATAGATTCTCGAATGCATTGTGGTCTAGCCGCGGGACAAAGTAGGCAATCTATGGAAGAGGGCCAATGGGATTTCAGCATTTAAAACTGATTTTCATGTCGACAATTAGCAATTTTAGTAAGAATCTGTCAACAATAATTTGTAAAAAAAATGATTCGCTGGCAAATACTGTAGGCTACACATTGTGAGAGAATATTGCACAGAGAATGAGGAAGATACAAGTTTTCCATACATCTTTTAACACAAAATGCCCCCTGAAGTATACCAGCATGCATCGAAACTATCCCCACAATGCACCGCAAGAGGCTATTTGTGAAAATGCTAATGGGCTGGACTATAGTGGGCGGTACATCATCAAACGTGATTGCGCAATCGAAGATTCTCACTTTCACTGGATTACCGGAAAACAGGCACGACTGCTGGGGTAATCACTATGAATGTATGATTGTTTAGGACAACCTCCAACCAGGGTTAGCGGTTTTAAGGGGTCTGAGGGCAGTGCTTCGACAAATATTTAGAAATTTAGAGCATTCGGGCTTCCAAGTGGATGAATTTGGTATAGCCCGGAAGGGGCCGACTGGGTGTCCATGATTTACCGGTGTTCAAAAAATGTGGGGGGGGGGGGATTCCTCCTTTCAAAGGGGATATTTGAAATCAGAGGGGGGGGGGGGTGTTTGGTTCTCAGAAATAGATAGCGAATTTTCGGTACCATGTATGACAAGAACATTGCCCCCGTTTTTAACCCCCACTAGGGAAGGATGTGTTTGCAAGCACTCCTTGTCGTGGCCTCAATTGTCTCTGACTCTCTCTATCAATCGACTACCATTGCCAAACTATTGCTACACAGTAGTACCCTGAGGTATAGGCAGTGGGAACGTGGGGATAATGCCACCCATGCCATACATTCCTGCTAACCTGCTTTCAGCCCAGAGCTACATGACTGTCGCGGAAAGGGCAACTTCTCAACGGAACCTTTTCCTGGCCCATCGGAATGTTCTTTCCATGCAAAATTGTCTTTGGTGTGAATAAATGAGAAAACAAAAATGTAATTGTCAATGGTCTTACTTAATTCCCACAGGAACCAGCAGTAGCCTTAAGCTACTGAACTTGCTATGATTTTGTTACAGGACCACATTTAGCCCAGATCAGAAAAGTGACTACCTGAAGACACTTTGCAAATAAACATGGACTCAATCTTTTTGAAATGGTTGTTGTATCAACCCATATCATTGCCTGTTTCAGCAGTGATGTGATTTTAAAGGTTTTCAAATGCAGATTTTAACGTTATTGTATAGTGAATTGGTCCCATTACATCAGTTTACCATAGCATGTGTTCATGCACCAGTTCTACAAATCACGGAGTTATCGTGCGCCGATAAAAATGGGGTTTTCTCTTAGCCTGCAGTGTACGATGTTGTATGAGTACCAAGATACGTGATTGATTAAAAACAGTGCAAAATTTGCTATTCATGTTGTGGAAACCAGTGCAGAAAAGTGTAAAATATCTGACACTTGTATAGTGTATCGCAATTTGGGTGACCGAAATTGGATTGGAGGATTGTGCTGATTGATCATGTGTTGGCTATATACTATGGGTTCCGTAATACTGTACTTTTAACAATACAGATTACAGATTGCGGTAGCCCTACGGGCATTTCGCAACTGAAATCTAATAGCCGAGGGCATGAAGTGGAAGCCCCGGAGTCATGCCCTCGGGCTACGGCGCATCCCATAGGATTTTATCAGAGCATGTCTGAGGGTCTATGACCTCTTTCTATGCTGTTTGGACCCTTTAACAAGGGTTTGTACCCACTTAAGTGGTCCAAAATTGCACTATATTTACTGTAAATATCTTTCGCATTCATTCAATTCCATAGTCAAATTGCGGTATTGGACCCCTTTCTTTCAAGAGCCACTGCTCCCTGCCTCCAACCTAGTTTTGACATACGCTAGATGGATATTATGTTTTAATACCCTTTTTGAAGGATTAAGATTTTTCTGAACTGGTGCGGCGATACCGAACAAGCCGCACTATGTTGCGCATAGCTTTAAAACATGGCTTCGGTTCATTTTAGGCTCAAATGCATCATTCTCGATAATCCTTCATTTTCAGTATTGTAAAAGGTTGTTAAACGCTTCTGAAATCAAGATATGGGGCGATTTTACGCGGAATCTATTCAGGGTTGCTCCCATCCATATCAACACCCTCGTGCTACTGAGACGGACGTCACGTCACCTGATCCATACTGAGGAATTCCCAAGTTTGGGGGATTTGTCAAACAGAGTCCTGGAGGCGATGGTTTGGTATTATACTGATATAGAGTGATAGCCCCCTCTACTTCATAAACGGCTTCTAATATCTTCTGCTTTAGCAGGCTATGTTCACGGGGGCTGGTGTGTGTTGACCTAAAGCAAAGTGAGAACTACTTTCATACTCCAAGGGGCACTTTGTGTTAGCCATCAACTAGAGCAAGCAAGGAAAAATGAGATATTTCACAAAACCAAATCCTGATATTTAGTTCTTGGTATTCCCACTACTAGGCCTAGGCCTTCTCACATACAACTTGGCCAGAAATTCTGATTGAAATCCAATTTTTCCAACTCACATCCAGCAATTATTCTGTATTATTGTGCTAACGCATGAAGTTTCAGCCGCGGCGAGCTGGGACAGCAGTGGGGACGGACGATCTCTGGCGGTAACATTAGCATGCACAGATTATCCTAGGTTAGGACCTTACCCCCTCATGATGGCCACTGGTACTTTTGGGCACTGAATCTGAATTGGTACCGAGACTTCTGAAAGGTCTATAGCACTTAGCCTATGGAGGGCAGGAGGGTGGAACCCAAAATTATCTTGCAGAGACCAAAATAGCCCCTGATCATGATTGGACCAAGATTATGTTCTGTGCCTAATTTTGAATCATTGCGGAATTTACATCACATGCACCATGCACATGAACTGTTCACATGTTACAGTGTCAGTTACATGTACTATCACAAAGTTAGGGTCAGAGGTCACTTGGTACTTCCGAGCACCGAGTCTAAATAAGTACTCTAATGTCTTCGCATGGACTGCAATTTGAATGATAGTTGTAATTCTGTGGCGTATCTCCAATGTGGTGTTTTTTATTGTGCAAAGTCATGCTGGGTAGCCTGGGTATTACTGGTAGTGTACTTGATTATAACTTACAACACCTTATCATGACACAACAACTGTGAACTGACCAGTTTTGTTTTTTCTCTCATCAGTATACCTGAGGGCTGTAGGCGGTGAGGTTGGAGCTACGTCTGCCCTCGCCCCAAAGATCGGTCCTCTTGGTTTGGTGAGTAGACCCTCTATCAGTAATAATTACTCTGGGAATTGTAGATATGACCACATTTTTTCCTGTGTGGGGTGTAGGGATGACTGAAGGAGAGGACTGGGAAAGCACAAGATGACTGTGATCTCCTCCAAATCCTACTTGTCTTGTCAGATGCCAAATTTCCTGCTGGTGGTAAGACGCAGCTCCCCAAAATCCCCATTTCTCCCAGCCCTGAGACATAACTACGCTTACGTTCATCACTTTGATTGCCGACCCTGCTACACATAGAAGTGCTCGAATGAGATTATAATCGGCCAACCTTGATTGCACTATTATTAAGTGTACCACGGTTCTGTGATGGTGTTCCACACAGGATGAAATCCACTGGAAGATGCTCAGTGGCACCAGACTTGAATCGGTAGACTCCAGAGAGGCATTTTCTTCCTTCAAGCAGTGTAGGGACGGAACTATTCCGGTGTTCTCCCAGCCGATCTTTGTGGTCCAGGTGGTTGACTCTATTATGTCGTATCACAAGCCTCATCGCGTAGAGAGGTAGACGGATTCCCCCCTCCAATTCAGAAGGTTTTTGCTTGTATTATCGGGATGTTACATGCAAAAACTTGCCTTCGTGCCGGGCTGTCAAAGATTTGTCTTGATCTAGATTTTCAAATTTAATTCGTGTGCACCATCTGGACAAACTGGCTAGTGGGAACACTGCTTTCCATTTTGATACTTCGTAAAAAGAGTTTTGCTGCTTGTGGCAGCCTCTTTTAAAAGTCCCTCATGGGACATGATGAAGTGACACATCAAAAGAGACTGAACTCATCAGTACACGGCATATACATATAGTCACAGGGCTGTGTATATATTGGTTGTATTGTATTCAAGCAGATTCATTCGACCAACATCAACTTTCTTACTGAAACTCATAAACATGTGAATAGTCTGTTCATTTGTCGTGTATGATTGATAATGCTATTGATGGTATATTTTTCTTTTGCCTGTTTGTGGCATCCCCCAACAGAGGTGGGGGATGACATTGCCCAATGGTACCCAGGACTGGAATGGTCCTTAAGATCACTGTCAAGCTGACCATCCAGACCGTCAGGCCACGGTCACGTGGTTCCTAGCGCCTCCTCCCTCATCATCAAGGCCCTGAAGGAGCCGCCCAGGGACCGCAAGAAGTCAAAATGGTGTCGTTTTTGCTACAAATTCCAAAAGGGGTTCAAATCTTGGCAAATTTTGAAACGCCCTAATGAGTCTTCTGAGCGATAACTATTACCTAGTTGAGTAGACCCACTCATTTACGTAAATGATATAAATAAAAAAATGGTACTTATACTTCAGAATAAATGTGGCTAACACCTCCTCCTCAGGAGCATCCAAAAGCATCACTTTGGCCAAGGTTGCTTGGACATCAATGTGGGAGATTTCTGACATTTATTGTGCCATGACAAAAGAGGCATGTGAGTTTTCTGTCAGATTTTTTCATTGGATGATTTTGTGAAACTTGGTGAAATGTAAAATTGCATACCCAGGATGAGTTCATACTGACAGGGTTCCCGCAGTCATGGCAACCTGAAATTAGGAATTTTGTCAATAAAAATCCATGCCTTGTGAGTTTTCAAAATTCAGTGAAAACGTCTGTTGAGTCATGGAAAAGTCATGGAAATCTTCATGAAGTGATTCACTTTCTCCAGCTGTTTGCGGTTGTTGCTTTGGCTATTTTTTTTTTTGGATGTTCAGTTGAGAAATCTGTGTGAGATGTCATAAGAGAAGGTTCATAGAAATTCTTCATATTGGTCCATGGAAAAGTCATGGAAATTGATCGCCCATAATCTGCAGTAACCCTGTAACTGCCTTGCCTTGAGGCAGGCCTCAAACAGCAGCATGGCATATCAATTGGGGGATACAGCACCATTCCAGATGGCATGCATCGTGCTGGCTGCATGCAAAATAATCTCAAAACCTGAAATGATTGCCTCGGAACCTCAATACCATTGTCCACTGTTGAACTGGACCTTAGATATCGCACAGTGGTTACAATACTAGGATGACAAATTCAACCTCACGTTTTGTGATGCAGCCTCATACACTAGACCGAGTTACTGTTGTTTTGTGCAGAACCAGTAAGAAAAAATTAACTCTCCATTGTGTAAATCAGTGAGGGCTATGGCTTCATAACTAGGTTGCACACACTGCAGTGTAACCTGACTGTTCATAGTGATAGTGCCCCCAACAGAGATGGTGCATTCTTATGTTACTGAACTATCTATAAGCTCGCATACAATTGTTCTGTAATCGTTCTATTCCTATACACCCACAGTTGACACATTGCTGCACCTAAATTTCAGTGACTTACACCTCTGCACATGTGAAACAGACAGGTCATGGGCTGGAGCTGAAAGCAAATATCGTGTGGTGACAGGGCTTTTACTGTGCTGCCGGGGGCCGCTGGCCCCGTGTCGGTAGAAATGCCCTATCACTCCATATAAAAAATGTGTCCAATTTGAGAAGAACCTGAGACAAGCTACTTTTTCACTGTGTTCAGTGCATGTTTCATTCATTTCTGCCATTTTGTGCCTTGAGCAACTGGTCAAGTGAGTATTACAACCTCATTATTTTATCTTTGTGTTTTTATTATATTTGGAGATTGTAAACCTGTTGATACGTAATAAGTACAATGATTATTTGCACACTTGCAGGCGGGCACACCCGTTTGGTGGTCTAAGTGCCTTGCTTTTTTCGAAATTTCTGTAACCTTACCCAGCAGGCTGGTATGGAGGATTGGTAAGTTGCTAAATTCTATATTGTTCTGGAGTGAGGAAATGTATACAATATGCTTTAAACCTTCCCCAGAGAGTAATCCGTGTGTGTAATTGCACTTGTCAATTGTATGCTTGACCCCCCCCCCCCCTATAACCCCTGGACAGGTGAGTCATTGTCAAAGCTTGTCGTACAACAAATTGTTCACTGCTCATATTTCCCACATGATTCACTGAATTGACACCCCCGAGTCACTTTGTGACTGGACCAGTCATAGCATTGTGCACATGTTACTACATGTGAGTCACTTTGGATTGTCAATGACCCACTTTGACTGGGGTATTGACGGTGTGTTCATGATGCGTTAACAAGTGCATAATAGTATGGCCTTTGTATCGGAAACTGGCATGTATTATTTTTTTTTTTTGACACTTCAGTCCAACACAGTGGCCAACATCCCTTGACGCTGTCATCACATTGGCCCGTAAGATGAGTGAGCGTCGATGGCTCGCACCCTGGTTGGTCAACCGTGAAAGGAGGTCCTGGGCCCCGCCCAGTCAGTTGGGGGCCTGTTGACAAGGAACAGGAGGGGCCCCACGACCATCATTGGACAAATCAACGACGGGCCGAGATCGATGTCCTCCCAGGTGGGTTGCCCACTACATTATCATCTATACCTGCCGAACCATGTTTTTTCCCGCAGATTTGTTAATAATAGAACCAACCTCAAAAATCATAATTCGGTTCGTTCGCCAAACGAGTTCGCAATGGGACATAGCAGTGGTTGTGTGTAGTCGATTGAGAATGGTCATAAATGTTTCTCTCTCCTTCTTCTTCCGTTTGACATGTTCGTTTGTAACTTAAAAGGCGTACATGTGATCAGTTTGAAACTTGGTTGGTTGCAGTGTAAGGTGTTTGCAGTTCAAGGTGTGTTTCGAAAAGACAGTTCTTCACTGAATATAAATTTTGCCCACAGTAATAGTACATTACTGATGAAATGAAAGCAAACAGTAATTACCAACGCTAAGTGAATATTGTATATCAAGGGCAATAATTGGAGTTATAAAATTTTGCTATGCTATGGGATGTGCAGCTGGCAGAGAGTTGCAAGTATATGGCCACAGAAAGCAACACTCTTTCCCATTTCAGTCCTACACCTTGCGGACACTCATGTTCCCGGGGGGTGTCTGTTAAGCGAAGTGACCTAGCGGGGTGTGGTGGATAATGTGGATCATTACAGTACCTAGGGAGTTCCAGACAACTTTGTAAACTGTGATAGATATCTTGAAGAGTGATTCTGTGCTGACAGGGAGCCAGTGCAGGAGAACACGATATAATACGATTCGGATTATCCTGGTATGGATACCATAACAATTCTAGCACGAGTTTCATAGACTGCTGTCAACTGCTAATCTGTTGCAAGGGTTATCAAAGGTCGTGGGTAATTTGCTCCTTTATAACTGCTACATATACAATACTGAATGGAATTTACATGTAGTTAGTAAAGTGTAGTGTACATAGTTAACCTTCGAGTGGTCAAAATGTAGAACAATATTTAAAACATTGAACATTCTTGAGAGCACTTGCCTGCAACTATCTCAGACGTTTCACTATACGCTTGTTTCAGTATGCCACTTATCACCCGTGCAAACACAAGTTTTGACTTTTTCTCGAAAAAAAAAAAATGTGCATCGAAATGGAAGAACAATGCCTGATTCGAGGGGCCAGTTCTGCCAAAACAATAATCAGTTTGGGTAATGCCATCCTTGGTAGTTTTTCAGGATCATACAAAATATATAATTTCACAGTTTTTATACGCTTGGCTCTTGTCTGTCTTTTTCTCTCTCTTCACCAGTAATAAAGAACTGAGTGGCAACTTTCCTGTGGAACTCACCAGACATGATTCAACATGGGCAGAGACTCCGATAGAGATGTCTCTGAACTAGTGTAATAGAGCGTATTTCACAGAGATGAGAATATCCCAATAACTTGGACTGAGAAATGGATCCTTCTCTCACCCTGTTCTCTCTGTTGTGTGATTTCACTGTGCCATCTGACAGTTCTATAATATGCCAGGTTCTGATACCAGGTAGGTAGGTACAGTGTGGTAGTGAACACATGGAATGGCATGCAGACTAAGGCACGCACTGCTAATCACTTTGCGTATGGTGTTTTGTGTCACAAATCTCCCGTTAGCAGGATTTCTGAAACTGTGAGATTGCCGACAAACCAAAAAACCATGTTCATATTGTTTGGCACATAGGAACGGTTAAATAGGTGGATGAAACTGATCAGATTTTCACGCATGAAATCCCTCTCATTTGAATCAAGTAGAAGTCTTGTTTGGATTTTTTTCGGGTGTGGGTGAGATTGGTATTCCTTATGACGCCAAAAATTATCAACATGATCAGTTCCTCTGACCTCAGTCAATGTGTTTTACTTTGCATAATTGTGCCCGTTTTGCGCATGCCTGGAAGACACCTGGTCACATCCACCCCTCCTCCAATCACCCCCCCCACCCCCAGGCAAGCAACTGGTCCTGAACCATTCCCCATCTGACCGATGTATCCACCAAACAATGCTATCATCCACCATGTCCCCATAGCCACAGGATCGGGGGGGGGTCCTATCCCCCTCCCAACCTCCAGTTGACGGTCACAAATCGGGCAACTAACCTTGTTCATCGCTACTCTACTCACGAATGCCCCCGTTGGATAAAGAGTCCAAGGCATCTAGTAACCACAGGTTCAATACCACCAAATATCTGGGTCCATGATACAGGGTCTTTCTACAGGGTCTTACGGGCATGTAAAATGTGTGAAGTTTTTGGAATTTACCTCTGTCCTTCGAGGCCTTGAAAGTTCAGTGAATTCCAACAGATTAAGAGAACTTGCAACACTTCTCAAAAGAACATCTCACATTTTCCTTGGATGCCTTCACTCTTGATAGGCATAATCACTGGGTTTGCCGCATCAACAATTGCCCTTTCTTCCTCGATAGCCGTTTCGATTAGTCAACCCTTGAGCGAGGCCGGACAATAGGGACCCTATGCAACATTCCCCACACCTTCCACAATACACCCCTTGGCCAACTCACGAAATGGTTTGCACCCTCTCCACACTCTCCATGGAGAATATGCAGGACTTTCAGGGAGTATAAACTATTTTGGACCGACTTACACAGGGCTGTCTCATACCTCCACATAACCCGTAGGGCTTCATTACTCCCATGCCCACTCACAATGAACTGAATTTCCAAATCTCCCCAAATTTAGTGCTTCCGAGGCATGGTTTGGCACAATACTGCCGTTCTGTGATAAAAAATAAATTGGGTCCGATCTTCATCAAACTGGTAGTCCAAAACTGACAACAGAAACTTCAACTTCAATCGAAGAATCATCAAATTTCATTGGGGGGGGGGGGGGTGTGTGGGCACATGTTTTCCGAGGAGACCCCCTCCCTGGTGACCCCACTGTATCCAGGAAAGAAAGAAAGAGTGGAGAGAATTTCAAAGAGTAGAGAAGCATAATGAATGGGGGGGGATCATCGACCATACGACGGAGTATCCCTCTAGAACTTGAACAACCCAGTTGTATCTGAGTGACGAGTAGGTCAAGCTTCCAATTAATAATCAACGACTCATGTATGATGGTGCCAATCCTGAAAGTGTCTTATAAAGTTAGCATGACAGCTTACCCTTCGTTTTTGTCTCGCCAAATGAAATTCAGGAGGAGACTTAGAGTTCACTATGGCGTGTGTGTATGTTCCGTGGTGTGTGTGTGGTGTTGTGTCAACACTTCCTCGTGAGCAGGATAATCTTCGAACGGCAAGTGGCAATTGCGCAAAATTTTCAGGGGCAGTATGGTTGGTTGAACACGATCCTGATGAGATTTTGGCGCGCGCAAGTCACTACTTAAGTAAGGTAATTAGCCATTTTATATAATTTCATTTTTAGGCACTCGTGACAAGACTTAACGGATGAACCGAGGTGCTAATGGTGACTTGTGGTTTTGGTCACATAGATGCGGACTATGATTTAAGATGAACTGATTAGAATTTTCAGCGTAAAATAGGTCATCAAAGGTCAATTTGGGTCAAAGACTGGTTTTTGGCCATAACTTGGGACCCAAATGTTCGCCGAGTTGGGAGGTGCACCATTGTGCTTCCTCGTTGACCTCCCTCTGTGTGACCTTTGACCTCAATTTGACCTTTTCATTTTTTGGCCGAATCAAATTTTCGTTCGTGCCATTTTCGGGATCTCAAAGGTACCTTCCGAGTCGAAATGAACCAGAATTTGACCACCCTGTGACCTTTGTGTGTGAAGATATCAGAGGTCCAAGTTTTCAATTTGAAATTAAAATGAGTTAAATGTTCGTAGTGATTTGGTCATGGTGATTTTTAGAATCCGCAGGTCAGAACTACCCTGAAGATGAGGTCAAGGTCAAATGTTGAATGAATTGCTTATTTTTTCGAGTTACAGGGCAAAGACAATTACAACTGTCAAATTTCTGGTGAAAATTTGGATATCTGGAAGAGCTCGTGTTTCTGAATAGACGAAACAACCTGCTTCAATCGGGCAATCGTTCTCAAAGTTTACGAGGGGTCAAAGTTGGTTTTGATACCTTTTGGGAAATAGCCATCGGCAGTAGACTTGGGGAGACATTATGCTTGTAGGAATGCGTGCATCTCATCGAGAGTAACATTTATCATAAAAACTGACACGTCATCAAAGGTCTTCAAGGTTCACCTATGGAGAAAAAAAACTACTATTTTTGGAGACAACTTACAACTGACCTTGCTTGCTTGACACTGTTGAAATTTCAGGACAGGGTGTCACGTCATGGTGGGAGAAATTTTCCATAAAAACCATTCATGGTCATTAAAAGGCATTCAAGGTCACTATGGGGCAAATACTGCCAATATATGTGTTCCTGCAACAACTTCCATGGACCTTTCCTGATGTGGTTTCTATTTCAGACAGGGTGTCCCCATCTAGGGTTACATTTTTTTATAAAAATTGTCATGTCATCCGAGGTCATCTAAAGGCAATTTGGCGTAAAAAACTGATTTTTGGTACTTAATCCGGCAATAGCAAGCACTGGGCGTGTTCATCAGAATACAAAATGCTCCTGGAAGTGTATGTATCACATGGAGAGTTTCAATTTTCATAAAAGCTGTCATGTAATTGAAGGTCAGATCCAAGGTCACTAAGGGGTCAGAAACGGTTTTCCTTTTCTGGCGATAATCGAGAATTGAATATCTGTGAAGGCTGCGATCACCATTTGGGGGGTATATAATTGTTGACTTTGCATGTGTTTGACCTCTCTGACCCCCTCAAATTTGACCTCGCGGGTGGTTATGTGGTAAGGTGGAGCTTGAAATAAATGTGCTTTTTTAGGAGTTACTGGCAAAAAAAATAAAACTGGTTATTTCATTGGATTGTGATAGACCGTTGTGTGCTTTATGGCGGGGGGACCAACTCCTGCTTCGATCACACGTTACTTTGTAGTTACAAGGGGTCAAAGTTAATTTAATAGCTTTTGCTTTTTTCTCAATAACCTTAGGCGTGTTCATGTGGGAATGCAATATGCTTCTCGAGTGGATGCATCACATGGAGAGAACCATTTTTATAAAAAAAAAAAAAACCGACAAACCGCATGTCCTTGGAGGTCATCCAAGGTCATCGTAGGGGTCAAATACTTATTTTAGTACTTTTGGCAATAGCACGGCATGTTCATCAGAATGCAAAATTCTCCTAGGAGTGATGTAATCACATGGCGAGTACATTTTTTCATAAAAAACTGCCAATGGCATTACAGGTCATCCCAGGGCACTTATAGGGGTCAAAAAACTGTCTCCCTCACTGTTTCTCCGGCCATCTCGGAGATTGAATATCTGTGAAGGATGGAAGGTTCACCCATTGTAATCATTTTGACCTGCATGTGTTGACCATCTGACCTCAATTTGACCTCTGTCCGGGTGGTCAGGTGTTTAAAGGTTATCTTGAATAATGTGCTTATTTAAGGAGTTAACGGGCAGAAAAAATAGCAACTGGTTTTTGGCCATTGGGGCATATACAAGTTGGCGTCTACCGCCAGGCCGTGTCTAGTTAAGTAAGGGAATTAGCCTATTTTATGTAAACTATTGTTCAGGCTCGTTAGCAAGATTACAGATGACCGTAGGTTCTATGGTGACTTGGTTGGCTCATAGATGCGGATCTTAAGTAGAGTACTGATCAATTTTCAGTGCGTCAAATATGTAATTGAGTCTCTAATTCATAATTTTGCAAAATTTCAAAGTTTGTCGTAGTTGTCGTTCATTTTCCATCACCACTCATTTCTATTAATCGAGCACTTTTGTGATTATTCACTATATAAATTGTATTATTCACATCGGTTGGAGGACCCTGGAGGTCATTCGTGTGTCTATTTCGCATGGTGTTCCAATTTCCAAGTTGGTTTGATTTTCCTGAAGCCTTATTGGTAGTTGTCTACCTGTTTATTCCCCCAAAATGTTAACATACATTGATCGAGTCACTGGGGGTTATGCAGTTTGTATAAATCGTTTCCATTCATGCAAATGTTTCAAGTTTGTTGAATTCCGCATGTATAAGTGTGGTCCTGAAGATAGGTGAAATAGCAATGCGTCAATAGGCAGTTGATGTGTGTCTAATTTGCATAATTTAGGTATCTGAGTCACATTTCCACAAAACTTATACTTCTTCACTCTTCAGAGACTTGTCCATACTCACTAGTCCTTACGAATTGAAATTGATCACTGCTTAGTAGGGTGTAAAATGCTATACCAAAATCATAAAGCAACCATTAAATTCCCTTGTACTGTTTTGCATGGTGAATATTAGATGGAAACGCTGATCGCGCAACCAGGCGGAGACACTGGGGGGAATCGCCTTGTGTAGGTAAACCGAGTGTTTTACTTTTACTGGAGCGATGTGATTCTATTCCGCTGTAGTTCGTTGTACGCTGGAGCAATCGTAACTGGCTGTTCTAGTAGGCTGAACCGCACATAGACTGTTGACAAGAGTTTGGCAGACATCATTGCATCAATGGAACTGAATATTTCTAATGAGGGAAAATTTCCTTGATTTTACAGTGGCCGAAATATGCTGCTTGAACCGGGTCATGTTTTTTCGAAAGTACCCCCAATGTTTTGGGCTGAATCAGACAATCCATCAGTAGCAGGGCCAGTTTTTTTTTTGTGGGGCTGAGGTTTGGAAATAACGTGACGTTGTCCCCCCACTTTAACTTCTAACGGATCAGGATTACTTGTTTCGGAATAATTTAGTTTCAGTTGTTCTGGGTAATCCTTTCTCCATGTCATACACAATTTCCTAGGTTTATCGCTTGCCGCATATTCATAATCGGAAAAAGATAGGTGTAACTGGTTGTCGTCAGCATTCTGGTGAACATTTTATGTTGTCGTGAGAAAGATTCAACCTATGGAGATAGATACACAGTGATCAAGATATAGTGAGCAAAAAAAGGCCTAAAATCTTACCCTTGTGGTGTCCGCTGGCGCCGGAAGCTTAGGTGTAGCTGGAACTCTTTAACACGTAAATCGGTAACTTGGTAACACATTCCGCCCTATGAAACCCGGAATGGTCCGACATGGGCATTAAGTATGTCTACTGCCCTCTATCAGCGGTTTCTGAGTTATTTCGATGTACACGAAACTTGGTGGGTAGGACCAAAGTTGGTACCGAGAATGTTCATGTTCAACCAGAAGTGACGCAGAGTCATATTTGTGTTTTTAGTATTTGTCGATTTTAGCAAAATTCGATAATTATCAATTTTTCTAACTTTGTTGTATTCACCGCAACTTGGAGATGTGTCTATAGCTGGTCCTGAACAACTGGTCATTTCAAAGTCACTGGAGGCCAAGTGACATGAACTTAATGTGCTTTCTCTAAATGAGGTTACACAACGTTATTTTTGGCGCGGAAATGCGCGTCAGTAGTTCATCCGCCTGCACAGGAGTAGGGAAGGGAGAACCCACAACGTAGGGAATTAATTGAATAATTGTGAGAGCACGTAGGCCCAAAATGGCTTTAGAGCGAAGCGGTATGTGAGGTACGGTCGAAGCCCGCTTTCCGACGTCCTCGTTACTTTAGTGGCCATCACCACCCCCGGTCTTTCTCGCTCACCACTTTCCGCAGTAGAGGAAAACTCGGGAAGAAATGTTCCATATCGTGGAATAAATGTCACCCCCCCCCCTCTCCCCTACTCTGGAGGCTCGCTGGCTATGCGCCTGTGACATGACCTCAAAGCGATAAGCACCCATGTTACCCAGTTCCACCTTTTACGCAGTTATGACTTATGAAGACACCCCAGACAAAAATAAATGCCTTAATCGCGCGTAGCGCGAGATTTTTTTCTCCAGGACTACTGGGATGAATATGATAGAAAAATTAACCCTTTGCAGAGTTCAATGGCGAAGGTTCTTGAGTAGAGGGGCAAGCTAAGGCGAGCAGTTCCCTGTATGGTCGGGCGCAAATCCACTGTCAAATTCGTGAAGGGGAGACTCGCCCCTAGTGCCCCCTCCCCCACGTATCCGCCCTTGCATGATCCCTGTTGATTTGGAGTCAGTCATTTGTCACATGAAAGGTCAAAAGAGGTCAAAGTCCCAAAACCGTGTTGAAACACGGTATGTATATGTTAGTCGGATCACGCTGACGCAAAGTTCCGTGGAAATCCCCCGTAAGTGGGCAACACAAACGAAGCTTTGATGGAAAACACTTCTAATGTTTATAGCCTGATCGACGGTAATTAAATTTGAAAACGCCATTAGCTTTGTTACAGCCGCCTGATGGCGTTGAACGCCTGGAAACTGCTATATTTTTAGGGACTAAGAAATCATTGAAAATTCGGCAGCGCGTTATTTGGCCGAAATGAAGGATTTCGGGCAGTACGTAATGAGTTCTGAGTCATTATAACCTAGACCGATTTACGGGCGATATACTTCGTTCTGGACGTCATATAACCTATGGACCCGGATTTTCGGGCGATTATGTATCGGTCTGACGTCATATAACATATGACCCGAGAGTCATATGACGAAACAAACAACAATACCAACACAACAACAAAGTGGACAGCACAACTTGCCCGGCTCTTGCCAGCAGTCGTTAGGCTTGCCACGCACAGCGTACGTGGGCGCATGCTATTCATGCATGACTGCGCTTGTGGTATGTACAGTGCAGGGAGTGCGGGATTACCAGACATGTGCGTACAATACGCACGCGTCACAGAACATGACTGCTTTTCTTGCAAGTTCTCGGATTCATGAAGCGGTAATAGTATATTGTAAGCGTTAGATTACGGTGGTTTCCTGACCAGTAGCTAGTGAAGGCTCCACCTTCAGGCTTAGGTAGCCTACTGTCGGCCCTCAGCTTGCCGCCTAGCCTCGGCTACAATAAATTCACATTACAAATCTACAATTACGGTTACCAGTCGCCGCAAGAATAAAATAGGCCTAAACCCCCACCTTATCCAGCCCAACTCATCTCTCGCGAAGCCTTACTTAGGACTATATATTGTAATGTGTGTGTAGTAGAATTTGAAGTTGTGAATAAATGAATAGGCTAGCTTGTAACTGCCTAGGTTGTTACGGCTATATGTCTCACTTTCACTTGCCCTTGTGGAAAACCGGATGTAGGGTGTGGCACGGCAGTCAAATGAGTGACGAAGTTTAAAGCCTACATACAGTCTATGCCAGCTATATCTTTGGTGTGGAGTCACCTAAAGGCGAACAAACTTTCCATTGTGGCGCACAGTAAAAATATTGTAGCTTGTCTTTCATTACTTACAGTAATGTAAGAGAAAAAATCACAACAGCCTGATTTAGTTCGGTTTTTATAACTCTAATGATTTTCTCGGCGGACAACGTACAGTCAGCGTAACATTTACTTTCCACTGAGAAAATCCCCAGATTTTGATTGGTTGCTTTTAAACAACCCAAACAAATATTTTAATGATAAATGATTTTTAAGAAGTTTCGTTCTTAACATCACAAAACAGGGTATTTATGAATGGAAATAGAACCCTCAAAAAATTTCCCCAAAAATTAAAAGGTTAGAGGAAGCATTCCCTTTCGGGGTAGCATCCTCCACCACCCAAACATCATTCATCAGATTCTCCCAGTGCCAGCTTCCCGCGACATAATTCTCTGTATTATTCAGCAAACTGAATTGCCCCTCCCAGACAAAAAGGCATCGTGTGAAGAGGCTGGCCTTTAACCACACTTGAGAGTTTGGGGAGGGCCAACTTCATGGGTAATATGGAGCCAGTAAAATGTTCCAAGTTATAACTATTACAACTAAGAGTCACTCTACAACATGCCCTAACTCCTGTCGTTATTAGCATAGGATGGAATCCCGTCACAGGGGCTTATTTTTCACACTTAATATAACAAGATGCTCATCAACAAAGGCGAATCATACTGTAATGCCACCATTTCAGATTCGCATCTTTTCCCCAACCCAGCAATGACGGCTAGTTCTGTTGAAGTGAGATAGCGGATAGGTCCTTCTTAAGTAACGCTGTCATATCATTAATCACCCATATATCGAACTCGCCATTGACCACCCCGCAATGAAGGTTCTAAATTCTGGTTCCGAAAACTGTGGATAATGTTTGGTCCCCATTGAGCACATAATTCATATTGCCTCCGTGTTGACTTTCTCGTGAAAAGTACAAGAACTCCCGAAACGGGGATTTTGTGAACCCCATTTCCATCAGTGCATACCTGTGACTATTTTGGGGGGAGTGTGGGTCGGGGGCGAATCGCGAGAAGTTGATAATTTTGCTCAACTTTTAGCTTTACCACATCTGGTTGGATGGGGTCATACATGTTTGCAGCTGTAGTCGGAAGAGGACGCCGCCCCAAGAATATTTTTGGGCCCCATCAATCTTGGTAGCATGCCGCTTACATACTGTAGTCTCCCAACGTTGCCCCCCTCCCCCCCCCCCCCCTTAAACAGTTCGTACCCCTCGTGCTTAGTGGCTCTGGTACGGGCCTGGGGTATGTCGGTTATCCCATATGATGACATGCAGTTGGCTGTCGGGGTGGGGACCTTAAGGAATAATCCGTTCTTTTTTCTCGAGGAGACTAGTGGTCACTATGGCGTGGTGTGTGTCACATCTTCTCGTTAGCAGGATATCTTTCGAACGGTAAGTGCAATTGTGACAAAATTTTTCCAGGGTAGCATCGGGTTGTGTGAACACGATCTGATTACTTTTTGGGCACAAAAGTCCTAATCACGTAGGTAATTACCTACGTTTAATGTACTTTATTGTTTAGGCTCGTTAGCGATTACGGATGACCCGGAGTGCTATGGTGACTTGGTTTTGGCCTTAAGAATGCAGGATATAGGTAGATGGAACTGATCAGATTTTCAGCGTACATATAGTATTAAGTCGTCAATTTTGCATAATTTAATGCGAATGCAGAAGGTTTGCTTGGATTTTCATGAAACCTGGTGGGTATGTTTTTACACCCATTTTTCCATCATGATGCAGGGTCCCTTGGGGGTCAGTCACCGTGTCTCCTTTTGCATAATTTATGCTAATTACAAATTCCGCCGGGATTTTCGTTAACTTGGTAAATAGCCTGGATTTGGCATCTTTAGGGCATTTTATTAACATTTCCACAAAACTTTTACTCCTTTAGTATACAATGGTCAATAATCAGTCCATTTGAAATAAGTCACTGATTAGTAATCAGTTTCTGTTTTTAAAGGCTCCTACCGAAATCTTCAAGCGACCATGGAATACCTTGTAATTGTTTGCATGGTGACTAATGGAAGTCACACTGTCGCGCAACCAGCGATACCTGGGGGCGATCGCCTTGTATCTAGTACTACGGACGTCGGGGATAAATTCCGAGAACTGTATGATAATGTGGGAAACCATAGATATGTAGTTTCTCATGTAACGATATCGATTGTCCTTCATGACGAGATATCCATAGATCCATGCCTGGGTTATGCATCATCGATGCCGCATTGGTACAGGTGGTATTTTTGCCTACTAGTGCTCGTTACTTATATTTGGATTCATTTTTTGCCTACAATGGAACTTGCCTAATGACCTCCAGCCTTGCAAATCGGCTACAAACACTCTCACCGGTCCCCGTGCTCACGTGATTTTGGCATTTATGGGAGTCATGCCTCACACCGTATCCCTCCCGCCCGTAAGGGGAATTCACCTTAGGTTTGCTGACAACAATAACTTGACCGGGGTCGGGGTGGACGAGACCATCCGGCCTAGTTTATGTCTCAGTGGCTACCCACGGGGGGGGGGGGGGTCAGACCCCCTAAAAACCCAAACAGGGGACCCAAACCAAAAAACTGAGTTTTTTGCAGCTCAGTAGAAGGTTTTGCAGCTGTTATTTAGCAAATATTGCAACAGCATGTGCCTAGACCCATAAATTGTACTTGCCAAAGAGAGGGTGAGGTAAATAATGAGGGCGCACTTCCCTTGGGTTTCCGACCTCACACGCCCCCCCCCCCCATACAAATCTCTCGGTCGTGCGCGCCTGTGCTCATATAGTACATGGACCCTAATGGAGTCTGGGTCAGGTCAAAAGTTGTCTGTTGGCAACATTATAAAGTCTGTGTAACCTTGTGAACACCACTAAGTCATAAGTTGATACTTCGCTTTATCAGGAACAAACCTTATACAACTTTTTTGGTGGAGTCAAAGGTCTCCATGGAAGTGAAGAAATAACTAAGCCTTCTTTCGCGTTCCTGGTTCCCTATTTGGCCAGTTTGCGAACCAAGTGTGAGGCATAGTGAGCTCTCCACAACTTTTTGTTATCGTATCAGTGATCGTATTTACAAAGTTTTAAGACCTTTACCTCAAATTGATTTTTAAGCCAAGTTTGACCGTGTCCCTTCCTCTTTCGTTGAACAGTTATATTTACAAGGATTAAGTTGCCCGTGGGCGTGATCCCAAGACAATGGGATTCACCTAATCCATATGGCCCACCTAGACCACTACAACCTTTTTGTGTTCGGACAGTAGGTCATGTTTACAAGGTTTCCCAACCTTTTTTTTGCTTCTTTTGACCCTAGGTGACTTTAGACGTCACCCAAAGACAGTATAACGGTCCGCCTACATGCAGTATGGATCCTTGTCACTTTTTTTTTGTTGTCCATTTGGGGTCCACCGATGTTCCCGGGGTCCCGATGTTCCCGGGGTTCGATGTTCCCCGTTTCATTAAGTTAAAATGACACCCCATATTAACGAGTGGTCGATGTTTTCCCGGCATCGATTACCCTGAGGTTCGAACATCGAACATCGGACCTCGGGAACATCAAACCTCAGAAACATCGGACCCCGGGAACATTGACATAGCCCCGCACAGTTGGGTTACGTGTACATTTACAGTTGTGTTATTTCTTTTATTTTTTTTTTAACCTTGAATCAGGTGGCCATGGACCCTAATCAAAAACAATTTGATCCTCTCTGGATAAAACAGCAATACAATAATCATGATCAGTAGTATTATCAGCATTATTAATGCGCTTACAAGGATCTGGACTCAGGTGATCGTGGACCACACCCAATAACAATAGGGATTATCTGCTTCATATGGCCAACCTGCATGCCAAATGTAGTCAATACTGTGGACCATCGTCCTGATCATATACCCCCAAATGGTCAACCTACATACATGCCGTGTAGGAGTCCTCTAGGTGTTTATGTCAATCAGTCATACGTACATAATACACAATCATACTACACGCACACTCAAGACGTAGCTAGGGTCATATGATGGGGGGGGGGGGGGGGAGAGGGAGAAGTACAGAAGTAAAAATTCAACTGGCTAGATTCATTGTCCAATCAACCCTACCCCCCACCCATCCCACCATACTGAAAGGTACATTTTTGCGTTTCCATTTGTTGTCTTTTGTTGTGAGGCTCTCTTTTTCATTTTAAGAAGTTTTTGTAAAAAAAAAGAGCCTGAGAGTTTACAGATATGGAGTTCAGTGAGTCAATTGAGGCCCATCTCAGCTGAGAGCTGTTTCGTTCGGAATGACGGTGGAGACCCTATCCACCTACTGCACGGAAGATGGTCGGCGACTCGGACATTCGAAGCTCGAGTAGATGTCATAAGTAACACAACGCATATAACTGTACCCTCTACACCAAGGGCTATCATAGTGCTTTCGACTGGCCTTAGTGCACTCTCGTTATTACGAAGGAGAGGGTACGGCCAGCTTGGTCGCCACAAGCCAACGACTGACACACAGCACTGACATCAGTGGCTGAATTTTAAATACACAATCATGGCGCAGGAACGTAATTTGATGGGGTGCTGAAGTCTGATAATAGATCTGGGGGGGGGGGGGTCTACGGGGGGTGCCCCTTTGCAAATTTTGCATTCCCGGCGACCGTAGATGCAATTTGGTGGGCAATATAGCACTTCAAAACACTCACATTCCAGAAATAATTTCAAATTTCACATGTCCTGAGCCGATTTGCTGCTCTGAATCTTATCATGCTTGTCTCTGCAAATGGACTCGAGGGCAGCAAGATTCAGTGAATTTTTAGATCTCACTTTTCAAGAGGACGGCCAACCCCCCCCCCCGCGACTCCCCCCCCCCCCCCCCATCCTGGGCCTCCTCTCACTTCAGAGAATTTTTGCATTCCGGTGGCCTTAGAATGCACTCTGATGCATCATTATTACACTCCGAAAACATTCACTTCGTTCCAGGAATAATTTTGTCATTTTCACGTACTTGGCTGCGACTTGCTACTACTTCGGGAATCTTGATTTTTTTTCAGCCAAATTGTACTGAGCTCATGGGCAGCAAGTAGGCTCTTCTTTGGGGGTTGGTGACTTCTTACCTGACAGCGGCCGCCACATAGCATACTTACCATTCCATTTAGAGGCCGACAAATTTCCGCCCTGAAATTTTGAAGTGGGTCACCGAATAAATTTTGAACGTTTTGTCGGGCTTTTATCATAAAATTTTGGCCAGTCAGCCAGTTGGCGTTGCTAGATTTTGTAATACTGGGGGCACTAGGGTGGGGGGGCTTTTTTCAGGGGCATAAGAATACTATCTAAGCAGAGCGCCACGATAGGCTGGCGCGGAGCGTGAACGAAATTGTTGGTTGGCGCAAGCCCCCCAGATGGCCGGAATGACCCTCCAGGCGTTTTGGGCTGCATGTACAAAACTGCAAACCTGAGCGTCTTGTGATCAAAAATGTTGTGTTCGGTGAAAAATTGAACATTGTGTCACACCTCGGTCGTATCGCTGCCCCGACTTAACTTTTTGGCCCAGAATGTTCAACATTTGTTCTCCATATACTGTTCCCAGTGGTGCGCTTACCCTTCAGCGTACTATCCAGATGCTATTTGTGTATTTTAATCCCTGTAGAACTCAAAATTGCAACTAGGCCTAATGTAAAATAATACTTCAGGGTCAAACTTTTTCTGTATTGGTTGTACGCGAATCTAATCCATACCCTAATCTCTAATCATAACAATAGACACAATTGATTGACATACATAACCGACATCGAATGATTGTTATACGGCGCGCGGAGCGCGTCAACATTTTCGCACATTATCTGGATATAATGGAAAAAAATTGATATTACAATTCTTCGTTGTAATCCTAAAATTAACGGAACCTAATGAAGTTTGATTAGGATTCTATCGAGTTATATGCGGCATGAAAGGGGTACGTGGATCGTGGCTGCTAAAGACCTCATTTTTCAAAGAAGTGTCCGCATCGGGACAACTCCTCAAAAACGAAACGGGCGGGGACACTGAAAGTATAATATACTTCTTCTTTCCCAGGTAAGTTGGGTGGGACGTAACACCCCTTGCATGCCGCATATAACTCGATAGAATCCTAATCAAACTATCATTAGGTTCGTTAATCTCGTCACATGTTAATTCATTCAAGGGATTACGTTGCGACTTTCCAAGAAAGCAGCCGATAGCAGGCACATAAAAACAAACCCGCAAAATAGTTCTCCAGAGTTCATTTATTGAAAATTGCTGCTTGAAAAACTGAGATCCATCATTTGACTGTGCTCAATTTCTCTTATAAAAACAATGCAAATGTTTTCTCATTAGACCACCCAGCTGTCTCCAAAATAATATCAATTGGCAAATTTCTTTCACAGGCTGCACGATTTTGCAAAGCCGAGAGTACTGTGTGCCTGAAACTTTCCTGTGTTCAGGCCAGTTCCCGACGGACAATCTTAATCCCACCGGCTAATTAGTCTCCCCTAGCTGCCTTGGCTGCTTCACATAACCTATGAAAAGTTGATCACAAACCTAATTGTACTCGTTACCTTTAAAAAATAGTACGCCCCCAAGCAGCATACACACAATAAGTTCATCACCACAAACTTTGCCAGAGCGTGATTGGTTTCAGTTTCCATCAACCTAAAAACTTGACATGATCTGGAGTCGTTTTCCATTGAACTCGATAGTTAGAAACTGCACGCTTCACGGAGAAACGGGGCCAACAGGCCCCAGTATACACTTTTTTAATGTCGAAGTCTTCAATGACCAATTAGTATTTGGCCCAAGACGCTATTAGGTCTATACACAACCGAAACATCCTCACATATATATATCGGTTTGGGTGTCCTTAATTCAAATACACCTTTCAAAACCGTTTAATTAAATGATCCTTTCCTACTTCAATGGTAACACAAAGATATACTTCGTGCTGTATTTATATAGCACTCTAACTAAGGACCCTCGTGAAACAAGTTTTGTCAAAGTCCATAATTTCTGGAATTGTATGATTGATGGGATCACGTTTCCTTTCCTACAGAAGTTGATCCCTTGGACACGTAGAACTGCGTACTGGCTTTGGGTTAGGGTCTCCACGCCGAATATGACGACTTCGTGTAGCCTCTCCGAATTCTGTCTGCGCCGTCGGATTGATTGCCTGAACTGTGACATACCAACAACTTCGTTCGTTGCTCTTGCGGGAGATCGTTGCGGTTTGGTATTGTCAGACTGTTCTCCCCTACTGGTATCCCTAGTGGAGGGTCCTTTCAATATTTTCCAAGACCCTCTGACATACCATTTTTGGCTGGGCCACAGGGGACTATGAGAATATCTTTTTGCGTGGTCTTTCCTCGATCTTCCGAAGACATCGCCCAATAAGGCTGAAAGGAGTGATGGCATAAAATAGAGATACAATCGAAAGTTTACGAGGGAGACTCTTATCCGGTGGATTAAGATTGTCCTTCGGGAAGCCGCCTTAACACAGAAATGCACTAACTAATGAAAAGTTGGACAATAAGGACAGCGAAACAGTACCCGTAGCATGCAACCGTAACAAGCGGCAAAACAGCATGCGCTATATCATAGTAAAATTATATAGGCCTACGAGCAGCAACTCATGCATGAGAGCCCGTATTCGATCGACTGATTGAACAACAAAGAACTCCAGCATGCACTGGGTCATAGGATCAGACTCTCCGACGTTACTCGGTCGAGGTCCACCAGCACATGAGTGTCTTTAGGCGCACGCTCTCACGTAATCCCTTGAATGCATAGCATGAATTAAAAATATTCCTTTTGGTTGAGTTGGAAAATATACAAAGTTCTGGCCTCAGACCTCAGTAGTTTATAAATATACATCTGACGATATGTCAAAAAAGTAATTCCAACCTGGATATCGAAAATTCCAACTGCAGGTCGCTCTGACCATTTTTTTTTTGGGGGGGGGGGGTGGTTGAGAACCCCCACACGCTCGCGACGAATCCCCTGGTTCCCACTGACAAGCCACTTACAAGTACCTTCCCAGCGCTACTGGAGTACTCGTTGAGGCAGCGGCCTATTCCTGGCTCGCCCCGCGCCCTCATGGCTTCAGCCGACCACGTGGGGCCCACGGAGCGCCCCAAGCCAAGAATTAGGCCGCGGTTCGACTCCCATTTTGAGTTTGGCTCCGTGATGCTAACCTGAGAAGAGGTAGATACTTCAAAATGTGGATGGATAATTGGCAGATGACTATCTAAGCGGGGCGCCACTATTAGGTTGGCGCGGATCGTACACGGAAATTCTTGACTTCACAAATTCTCCATATGACGGAACGGCACTTCATGGAGTGTCTATCCTGCTCGTTCCCAGCCTTGAAATATAGATCTCGTGTCTGCAAGTTTCTCAATTGACGTGAAAAGTGTTTTGTATTCTTATTAATTATTTATTAATTAATATGATATCACGTGAGTTACTGCGAAATAAGAATCATTATTGGGGTGTCTTGTCACCACATAGCATTTGTTTCGTAATTTACAGAATGCACAATTGTTTACGCGGGAGTTGTTAGGCTCATAGGAACTGTTAACCAATCAGGTCACCAGATTTTCAGTAGTTGCACTCGCCAGCAGGCACGGCTCTAGTTCTGTCTTCGGAAGGGGGGTGGGTGGGCTTATAGGGGTTTGAAACGACAGAGTATAGAATCTGACTGAAAGTGAGTAAGTGGCAGGTGTTACTTCTTTTTTCTATTTTGAATTCAATACGCATACGCATACGCTCTATGGAATCCCAGCCTAAGGCTAGTATTCCATAGATGCGTATGCAATTTACGTGAACTGAGCGAGGGCTAGTGTTTTGAATATGTTCTATTTAGTTTGCAAAGATAGATATTGGTTCCAAAGACAAAGAAGCCTAAAATTCATAAATGAAGGCAAACCAACGTCGCTGGATAGGCGAAATAAGCACATGTACCAAGGCGATGCGGATGCGTTCACCGCGATTGAATTCTATGCAATATCTTCCTTAAAAAGCCAAGCACGACAATATGCATGGGCTGCTGCCCTTTTATGGTCTTTTCGCATACACTAGTGTTTTCTCTTCCGAAACAAACGATCGTTTTCGTAAAATATGTGATTTTCACAGCCAGCCCGGATACGCATACGCATCCTAGGAATCCCAGCTTGATGGACAAAACAAGTTTTCCAAACGTTTTGTCACAACGTTTTGTGAAACGTTCAGAAACATTTTCCTACCATTTGTGTTACTCAACAAAAAAGATATTTTAAAAACATTTGGCGAAACATGTTAAAAATATTTTTTTTTAAAACGTTTCTGTGTTCGCTGGTATATAGGCTATTGATTTTTAGTTATGACTGAAATATAAGTTCGCGCGTCACTAGGTTTATACAAAAGGTGACCGACCTTGACAGTATTTGTCGGCAAGTCCTTCAAATGCCTGCCGATAATAAATCTCCCCGACAGAACAAGGGCGCGAGTATTGTAGGATTCTCATTTATTCTCGGGCATCGCAGCCCACGTTAAGAGACACAACTGACACAAAATCGGAATTCGATCAATTTTGATGCTCCCAACTGGCATCAACCGGTGTCCAATTGTGTTCCTATTCATGCTACTATAGTTCAGTTAGGTCCAGTTATAACTGGATTGTTCTGCTATGAGGTCACCAATAGCTTAGCTAGGTGCAGGGAGTACAATGTTTTAAATACCTCAAACGCACGCTCTTCAAAATGTTGTGTATAATTCACACAATACTGTGTAACTAACACACCCAATAAGGGCTCATCCTTGATGGTTGTTCCCTCCATGTATTGTTCGTAGCACCGGAGTAACTTGCTTTCTCTTCATGCTGCTCAGATGATATCGGGGTCAGAGAGGAGGTGCGCGGTCATCTCCAACCTTTTCTCCACTCACCGTCCATTTCCATCCTCTATACCCGAAAGGACGATCAGTGTTCTCCACGATCCGACCACTTTTCCGGAACCTGGAGGTACGGAAGATTTAAGTCCAGCGTGACTGCTCACTGCCGACCAACGAGATATCCTGAAACAAACCCCAGAAAATGTAGTTTTCCTACAATGTAATGCAATATCATATGCCTATTAGTAATAACTTCATAGGCGAGGTGTGTTGCTGTTTTGTTGTTTGCTTAGCGGAGGGATAGGGAGTATTCACAGTTACTCATATGTGTGTGTGCGGGTGTGTGTATGTGTGTTTGTAATTGGGGAAACTCTTATTCGTAACCGCTATAAGTCTTGGCCAGTCCCGTTCGCTCATACTCGGTTGGTATAGATGCATTGACGCGAGTAAATAATCCTCTACATCGGGAATGTTCATGAGTGTGGGCGTGACTTGTATTTCTCATCTCTTAAAATATTTTCACAACCATACGTCTGATTTCTGCTTTGACAGACATTGCAATAGAATCGAACAAGCTTGTAACAGTACTATACAGTATGTGAGCCTCACCGTTCCCTTAGTATTCAACACAGTCTCCGATACACTTCACCCTATTTCTCCACGATGATACACTCACTCAATCTACTCCATTCTACAGGCTGTATACGAGTGTGTTGATGGCTCAAAACAGCAGAACAGCTAATTGAGTTGACCAAGTAGAGTGTCATGTTTGGCTACCACGAAACTGTTCGCGCATCGATACCAATTGGCCTATTGAAAGAGGTAAACAAAATAATAAAGTTGAAAAATAAAGTGTCAGTCCCAAATAAAATTAGGATTCAGGTTCATAAACTTGTATCAAGGCAGCGCCTCCTCACACGACTGCATTGTGACTTTATCCCCACGTCATCGATAGCCTAATGAGACCGTCCTGCACCACTCAGGAGGCGCGTTCGATCACGACCTTCTACTCTCTTAGCGGCCAACGCAGCGGCTCCTAATTCCGTTACTTCGCGGGAACCCACTTTCACACGTGGGCGGCGTGAGACGTTCGAAGAGACATGCTTGGTCTATCAGCAGTGGCGGAGAAGCCTCTCGAGCTTCCAATGGGATTTGAACGCCCAATCTGTTGATTTTGAGTCCGGAGCTTCACCACCCCAGGGAGTTCACACCCCTGACCCCTGTCAGTTCATATTTGTATGCCCTGACATGTGGTGGCCTACAGTAGTCATTTAAAGTATGACACATGGTGTTTGTTTTGTTTTTTTCTTCAAAGTTGTTTTGGTAAACTTTCTGGGGTTTGGTCCCCATGATCTTGATGTAACGCCAAAAGCATCACTGCATGTCTGCTGCCCTTTATTTTGGCAGGTTTTACACGAAAACACTGAGCTTATCCGATCCGAGCTTATCCGAAAAGCATGACGGTGATTTCAAGGTCAAGGAGGTCAAGTTTGCGGATTACCCGCCTGCACATGTCTAGTCCTATTGGTTGTCCACTGGTTCTGCATATCCTACTGAAAAGTGCATGCATAAAACAACACGGCTCTCCACCTGTCAATTTACAATTCATCCATTCAATCCTAGTCAGGAAGGGGTTGGGGAGAATCCTGAATAAATTGCTCGAATTCAACTGTGGTTCGTGTGTAGCAAGTAACCGCTACCGGTATCCTAACTACTCCGCACAAACCTTCCAGTGCATATTTATCGAACATCCAATCATAACAAACATTCTAGCAAAAATTCTACCATACCACTGCACTCAGACCACCTATTCCACCTTCCCTCCTTGGCCAATCCGCTTTGTATACGCCTATTCCTTCAATGAAGAACACGCAAGAGATTTCATTTTTTTTTCATTCATCTATTTCATTTCCCACACAAGAAAATAATAAATAAGTTATGAAATGTTCGTAGAAAATACCTTAGAAATGGAATTAGTATTTGGGATTATGGTTAATAACAAACACAGTAGGTCATATGCCACTGTATTGCATTGACGTATAGCCTAACGATTGAAACATGCTTCTGGCGAATTATCTTCATCGAGGCCCATTGAATTATAATGCCAATTTCATTCTTCCGTTGTCCACAATACTGAAATTCAATAAGTTACGAAATGATTTGAAAATAAATTTCTTAAATGAAAAATACATTTGTTTGAAAATTGTTCGAATAATAAACAGTACGACAATGCATTGCATTTACATCATGCAACAACGAACTGATATCAGTGCAATGGCCAATCATATCCTGAGTTGGCCGAGCTGAATCGAAAAGGCTTAAGTTCACTATTTTTCAATGGATGAAATTTCCGACTATTGCACGAAATATAACTGATTCATTATTTGCTTTATACGGTACCGCTTAAACACCTCAACTGGCCTGATAATAAATAGATGAACTCGATGGAGCGATATAGTCCGTGAAGTACTGGGCTCTGGCGTGACGTACTGAAGAGCCAAATTCACGTTGGCTGTGAATTGAAAACTACGCTGTGAACCCGACAGCGCCCTCTTACCCTCGGGAGAGTGGAAAAGATTACGATTATCTCCCTATGTGATTCAGAATGATAAGGCCAGTTCACGCTTAATGTTAATCAACGTTTTCTCTACTTGAAGTTGTAGGCTTATTCCGACATGGATGATGTCTCTATATATTATATACATTCGAGTTGCCTTACTGACTCAATCATATTTTCTTCGGCACTATGCCTCCGAGCTTCCAAATTACTGGCCAGAAGGACACTGATTGCAGTGGTATCGTTAATATGTTCACAGCTAGGCCAGTCTATATACTATGAAGCAATGTGGGTGGGCTTCATGCAAAATCGTGGTCACATTTTGGCGGCGAAAATGGTTCATACAATGTCGTTTCTACGGACGGAACATTATTGTCAACGTGGCCTAAATGTGTAACAAGATAAACATTTTTGGAACTCGCGCTCCGGAAGTGCATTCCGACCTGAAATTCACCTGAAAAAGGCTAAAATAACCCTCTTTTTCACCTTTCTCAAATGGTTTCGGATACTACAGGAGGCTACAAACTAGGTTCACACAGCATTGGAAAGATAAATTTGTGTTCTTCCTGTTCATAGCATGATTATTTCTGTTCACTCCAAGTTATCCCTCGTCATTTTCAACTTTTAAAAAGTAATTTAAGGTCTGAATTACTGTGTAACATTAACGAATTTCCATGTTTTATTCTCTTCTTTCCTTCCTAACTCGATAACCCTACATCCGATCACTTAGGTTCACACGGCAGTGAAAAGATCAAACATCTCAGCTGTGTTGTCCTAAAAACTCTATCATTTTACGCAGCATTCACCTCCGTCATTTCAGCGCTGGAGCGAAAAAGTAATCATTTACTATTCTTGTGTGAACCCCCAATATACCCCGACACAGTGTGCAACGCTGCAGGTATGGCGAGTTAATTAAACGTACACTTCGGAACCAGGGTTTCAGAATGCCCGTCCTAAATATGACTTCTTTTGTAACAGAAATCGCTATTTTTACGAAAAACCGTTAACATAGTCTGAAAGAGAAACTTTTCCATTCAGTTTCATGTATTTTTTGTTGAGGTACGATGAACTATGAATTAAAATAATGCGTTATAATTTGGAGCGGTGTGAATCTTGTGTGCGTGCAATGACTTGGAGAATTTGGGTGGTTGGTCTGGCTCGGTCTGTTGATCGGAAAATGGTCGGAAAGGTTTCAATATGCTGAGGTGAGTGAACATAGTGCAGCACCCCACTCTCGTTTTGTGTTCACTGACAGTCCTTCTAATGGATCGTGATGAAACGCCTGCCCACAACCTCTCCAGTTTCCTGAGAGCACCATGACCCATATCATAGAATTCAAATGTCAGTGTTGGCGCCAGGATTTCCCCGGTCCGAGTTCCCCGACGGGGTGAGGGGGGGGGGGGGGGGGGAAGTTTCCCGACGAGCTCACCCTACACCCTAAGTCCAAAACCTGCATTTTTGAAGTTTTCACTTTTTGAACATTTTTCGTGGAGAAAAAAAAATGAAATACATATTGGGTGGAGAGCAATGTTTACTTTCAATAGCTTCCCACTTCAAAATCAGACGCCCTTATTAGTTGAATAGGTAGGTACTCCCATAACTGCACAGGAAATACATGGGCACTGCGCGTGAAAAGCACACCACTCTACACGAGGCAAAACAGTGATAGACGGCAAACGAAGCATCCTCCCCAAACGAATTGTAACCTTGATCTCTTGCAGGACATTTCGAAGATATCCATAAGGCTTGTGTATCCTATCGATATTTCCACGATTGTATAGTCAATGTAGGAAGATGCTGACGCTGGACTTAAACTCGAGCGAGGAACTTGGCATTACTATAGGAAGATATGAGCTTCAATATAGGAATTTTCATATGAAGAAGTTGGGAAATAATACTGTCGGGGCAAAGAACCCTCGTCGGGGTGTGTACATGTTAGCGTACCAATCGGGTGCCTCCCCGACGAGATAGGAAAAAATCCCCAACGGTGGGGGGGGGGGCCAGGCTTCCCGGACGGGGGGGGGCAGGCCCCCCCCTGCCATACCGCTGGCGCCACCCCTGTCAAATGGTACGGTTGTATTCCATGAAATTGAGATGGTGAGTAACTAATTAGAATGATAATATAACAGACAAAATACGTCCAAAAAGATCTCACGCTCAATCAACCTTCTGGGACTCATAGTTATATGATTTGTTTCTGTTAAGGAAACCCAATTCTGGCTCTCTGTTATTGGATTATGTCGAGTTTAATAAATAACCAATTTCAAATAAACCTTAGGGCTATATCATACTGAAAATAGGTCGATAGGACTTCAGAGGTAACCATTGTATGGACAACGATACCTACAATAGGGAATTGTCCAAATGGATTTTGGAGGTCAATCAACCTAAATCGCGTGTCCTGCAGAAAAGTAAAAAGTTTCGGATATCCCCAACATCCTAAGAGAATTAATTCATAGTTCGAAGAATAGGGTGACACGAAGAAGCTTCGAAGACTGATGGTTTGAGTGACAACTAGTACAGTCATAGCGCCACCATTCCCAAGCGCGAATGTCCATGGAGCGTCGGGTCATGAACTGACACTGACTGTAAACAACGGTGTGACAAAATCTGCCATGCAACTCACTATCATTTTTTTTTGCTGTCACGTGACAAAATATGCATGCAATACGTATTCATTTTTTTTTGCTGTCAGCCGCGAAACGGCATGCAATTGCGTGTGATTGATTGGTGGATTGAGTGACTGTGATGTCAAATTCTTGGCGACATGTATCATACAGTGTCCCCAAAACCGTGGAAACAATTTCGTGGTTCGGACTGCTCTTCTTTGGATCGGCCATATTCATTCCCGCCGTTTACTGGTTTTAACAAGAGTGTACCCCCCCCCCCCCCCCATCCTCCCGGACGATAAAAGTCGCTAAGTTTGACACACACAGCAAAAGTAGATCGAAGAAGCCCAAATATAATTTAAAAAATCCGCGAACATTGCCCAATATCGTCGTTTTCATCGCGATCCAGGGCAATGTATTGCCGCGGTTGAATACGCTTCATAAACCATTTCTGGCATCCCGCCATTGCACAGACGATACCATTCCGATATCGCCACTACGAACCCCGAGCACGGTATCCGAGAAACCGCCCTGCGCGGTCCTATCATATTCTGGCGGAGAGGCGAAGAGGATAGTGTTATGATTCTGTGATTCAGCACATCACCTTCGTAAATTCACGTGGTCGCTGCTATCCGAGTGTTGTTGTACGTTGTCCGCCCCGTCATAGAGGTACCATCTTGTCGCCCTGTCGCCAGATTTGGTTTGATAGTACAGGTCGTACCTCCGGTCAGTAGAAGTAACCGCATGCCACAAGGTAGACCTATCGCTCTGTTAAATCAATAAAAAAGAACGATGATAAATTAATGAGCATGCGTTTTTTCAACTGAACGCGTAGCAATTACCTTTACCTAGCACAAGCTGACATGAATACGAGCATTAATTCTGCTCGACAATGCGTTCTTGGCGTGTATTTTGAGCACCATGAACGGTTCTGCGGGCGGCCGGGATCTTAATTTGTGTTTAGCACAGGTGTTGCATCACATCTTCGAAACAGAGCGAATTCTAGGCCGATATGCACTCCACACAAGGACTATACACCGAGATAGGTCAATCCTTCGTGATAGACATAGGACCCATTCTAATAGAGGGACCGTGTGTGAATGCAAATACGTAAGCATGCACGCGTTTATCAAAGCGTGATTCGCGCAACTACCACATGTATCAAAATTAATGACACGCCTATTTAGAGGATACACTAATACACTCTCCTCTTCTATTGGGACACAACAAACACAAAGTTGGGTAACAAAACCAGGTGTGCTTTTATTAGAGCAAACTTCTACGGTATATATACACAATATGAACCGAACGTATAGGATGATTTTCAGGTTTCAAATATGTTTCAATCTATGGCAAAGAGGGAAAAAGTCGATAAACCCTTGTCCTAATATTGCACAATGTACTTTTGTACCTAACCTTCCCAGTCATGCACAAACTATATAGCCGTGTCTAATATGTATTTTTTCCAAATTCAGATTTGACTGTTCTATCGAGACGGTAATTGACGGAGTACAGCTATTTTATCGACAGAGCTCATGTTAAAATATAGACGACACACTAATTGTTAATCTAGCCCTAAATTCGAAACAATTCGGACAAGAACAGGCGAAATTCGTGGAGTAATAATTTGAATTGTACGACAATAATGGGGAAAAATCGCCATCTCTAAATGGTCTTAGGAATTTGCATGCCCTGAAATCGTGCCCTTTTTACCAGGTTTACTGTTTGAGATTACAGTGACGATAGTTGCACTAATGTTATTTTTCTCGTGACGTCAACCAACGCCGCTGTCACTTCTCGACCGTAGCTGCGTTAGACGATAATGCATCTTCAAAGGACAACTGCAGGCTTGGATACATCAGAGGTTATATCGTGGAGAATGGAAAACTGTATCTATAGGTCCGAACCCCATTTCAATACGATGTTCCTAAGTGGGGTTATTGGCCTCCGAAGTTGGGTCCATTATGCAAAGAAATTGGGGAGAATCCCAATTGCGCAATAATGAATGACATCACACTTGGACAACCCAAGAAGTTATGTCATGTATTCCATGTTTCACTATATGTTCTGTTATCTTTCTTTCATCAAAGTAACCATCAACACCTACCAAACCACTACAGCGATCCTCTCCCATAGACTAAATGTTTTTCGAAGTGAAAATAATGTGTTTTCAATAGAAACAAATATTATTTGCAGGGTTGTGCAAGTATGACATCAAATATTATTGCATGATGGGATGTTTCTTCGATCTTGCGCGATAAACATGCACACACTTCAAAAGACTATAACTCCGTAATGGAAAGTCGTATGAACTTCGGGTTTGGACTGACGCATTCAGTTTTCTCCAGCTAATATATCAGCCTCTTTCAATTTCTTTGTTGTCCTTCAAGACGATATGGTTGATATATAATCGGGATATAAAACCATACATTGAAGTCTCGGCTTTTTATCAATTCATGAACCCGGCGGTGTAAATAGGTAATCTGCTTCATCGCCTCCGTCAAATTTCTTTGAAGTGAAACCAGACATGGCGAGAAAGGAGCCTCACAATTATTCCGTGCTTGTGATAATTCCATAAAAATACTGTCACGGCCGACTTACTCGCCCCCCCTCCGTCACATGAACTCCTCCGTGCTGAAACTGCTGATCGATACGATCATAACCAGGGTGGTAGGTGGGCAGACGGCTAGGTACGTAGGTGGTACAAATTCGAAGACGAAACCAGAACATCTGTGTTGTCAGGTTATGAAGAGTGCATTCTCGTCAATTGCCATTGATAGTTTTCAATTGACGTTACGTCATTCGTCAGAATGGAGAGATGCATTTCCATATTTTCGTCCCGCTCGAAATAACTCTGAGAAAGAGAGAGAGAAAGAGGGGGGGGGGGGGGGGAGGGGGGTCCTCACCACTGCCTCGCTGATCAAGCCTATACTCATGCCGATGAGACGCAGTGGTCTCGATGACTGAATGATATAAACGTGTGATTGACATGCAAGGAAATTTACTGACGGGTTCAAATGTTCAAAAGGTGAAAGCCCACGTTTAATTTTATAGCGTATAGTTGACCTATTGGAGGTGTTATGTCGCTCACCCGTTGTGTCTGACTGGCTGGCTTGGCCTGTATTACCCCCACGCTACTCATGCTGATGTACGTGTCTGACGCAGGGTCAAGGAACCTCACCGCACCTGGACCTTAATACACTCCTCCTCTAAACAAGCTGAAAAAAGAGAGGGGAACAAAGTTTAAATGAAAGTGTAATATGTTGCGTATTGTTTTTTAGATAACCACCAAGTAACTTTACCGAAACATGCATGTTATATATGTATTAATAATACCTGCCAGTTTTCAATTGGACTGAGGTCCACCCCCTCTTTTTTGTGGCCTTTAACGAACGACATGCAGACGGAAAATAGTCCACGACGTGCATGGATTTATTCTCCATGCAAGCCTTATCCCACAGGGGATTCGATAATGTTGTTAGATACAAGGGCGCAGCCACTGTCTGAAAGTGTGTGTGTGTGGGGGGGGGGGGGGGTAAATTTAAAAAGCAGTTGATTGACGTGATGGGAAACATTTTGTGTGTGAAGAAAAATTCATATGTATGGAGGCCTTCCAAACAAAAGTGGGGGTCGGTGAGATCTCCCGGACCCCCTAGTGGCAGCTCGCCCCACGAGTCTCGCGCATTGTTCATTGCGTCCTACCAACCTACTAGGTGAATACATTAAGTCCGTCTCCTGCAGACCAGAAAAGGGCGGGGCGAGCATGCTAGTTCCACATGGAGTATAGTCATCTCTAAAGCCGCGTTTCCATGCACTCGGGCGGGGCGGGCGGGCGGGCGGCGTCTAATCGCTCATCGTTATTTCCAATGGAGCCGTTTCCATGCACGCGGACGGACGGGCGGGGCGGGCGGGCGGGCGTTTCTCTCGAATCAGTAATGTACCGATTTTTTCCGCCCGCCCGCGGTCCGCGTGGTATTTAGCAATCAGTATTTCCGGGGATTTCCTGCAATCTTACCGGCTTGACGCCGGATAATGGAGGTAGTAGAGGACAATGTAGGTTAAAATAATGTTCCAAACGAATCCATAAACTGTTCCAACACTAGGTGTGAGATTTTATACAGATTGTGTCTATATTAACGGCAGGACACGAGTTGAACATATTGCATGTTTTAAACCGCGATCTGTCAAGTATTTGCTAATTAAATCTCCAAAACCTGTCAATTGTGAAGTTTTAAGGGGGGCTCGTAGTAATCGTTGACATATCAAGAACAATGCTCAGAAATGAACACGGTGTTTAGGTTTTAAAACACTAGTATGCGTCCGGTGTTTGACAACAACGACAACGACAACAACGACAACAACGACAACGACAACAACGACAACGACAACGACAACAACGACAACGACAACGACAACGACAACGACAACCAACAATAACAATAATAAGAACAAGTAAATAAAAAATAATAACATATTAGTAATAACAATGATAAAAGTAGGCTACATCGGTTCTTATATAGCGCAAATACACAATAAAAGTGAGAAGAGGTGGGTGACTCGAGAGGAAACGCCCCGCCGCCCGCGTGCATGGAAACGGGTCTTTCAAAACGCCCCGCCGCCCGTCCGCCCGCGTGCATGGAAACGTGCTGTGCGCGTTGTAAGCATATATATGAGATATGAATGGAGGAGCGGGGGGGGGGGGGGGCGGGACTTCTTGCTAGGAGTTAGCCTTGTACGGTCATTGAATGTGTGGTAGTAGGGACATTCAGTGATGGCCGCGGAAACGTATTTGTCACTTACGCGAAGTAGGGAATCCCTATTCCTGAGTATTTTCGAAGAAAAATATCGTAAAATGAGAGAAGTCTGAATGAATTTGATAGGAACAAAACATAGAGAGATGATTGGTTGCACACATTTTGTACCAGCCGTCATCTTATTCGCCAGAACAGAATAATTGGATGACACGGGATGAATTCGTCATATATGAGGGATTGGGGGACACCAACCTAACTGCCTAGGGATGCTTATTTGAATATGAAACGCCGGTATTAGCCACCATGGCGTGTAATTAATTCCCCCTTTACTATATTTACAGAACCTACCCAGCATTCAATTGTTTGTAGTCATATGCAGCAGACAGAGTAATAGAAAACGGAACTTCAAATTAGTTGGTAAGTCAAAAATAGATGGTTGCTCCTAAATTGGCGTTCATAGCCCAGAGGTACTCCACCCGGGTCGTACACCACTGCCTACGCTATGCCTAAATTGAATTCATCTTTCGGGGAACTCCGCCGTGGGTACCGTACGAAGCCCCGCGGAGAATAACAATGGCTTTATCAGACGTGACAGAATGCAGCAGCAGTCATCTACGCTGCGCTGGTAATAGGCGTACCCTATCCTGCGTGTTATCCAGGAACTGTGTTTTAGATACATTTCATCACGCCTTATTTTTTCCCTCGCTGAAAACAGACTCGCTGAAAATAGACATACGAAGGTACGCAGGCGTGTATGTGCGTGCGCGTGTTTTGAATGTATGTGTGTGTGTGCCTGTGCGCGCGTGTTCGTGCGCATGTGTGTATGCACTTGTGCGTCATGCAGCTATTATATTACGGGAGAGGACATTAGAGCGCGTATTGTGTGCCCTGTTCAAAGTTCAGTCAGAGAAGACAACTCAAAGTGAGGAGGCGCCCTATTGCGTGTCACCATCGTGAAACACATTGAGTTTGTTTACTCTCTATTTGCGAATTTCTTCTACCATAGACCCCCCCCACCCAAAAAAAAAAAAAACCTTTGTTGCTTCATAGTAAAGATGGTATATCATAGTGCAAGATTCTGCAACAGCTTCAGTGAGTGTTACCCTGTTTTAGAAAACGCGGGAATTCAGATGTTCTATTACGGGAGCGCAAAAAAAAACATAATTAATTCGGGAATACAAATCGATTGCGTCTGGCAGAAACACCATCTAACGTACAGTAGGCTATAACCTCACGGAGTAAACTAGAGCTTATTATTGTGAAGCTCGAATTAGAGGAGGCTATCAAACGGAACTCATTCTAATCTTCTGACGAAATGCGAATCATGTCGCCCAATCACATGTCACTATAACCCTACTATAAGTGAGGGCGCTGTCTCGGCTTAGCAACACACGGTTCCACGCTGACTTCTGTTTTGTATAGGAGCTTCAGTGCAGCACGTCCGGGGCTTGGTGGGCGTGCGTGTGCGGTTTCTTCTCCAGTTAGGGGGGCCCTGTAGGATTGTTCGTAACTCAGATGCAAGAACCCCATACGCAACGACAGTATATTTCATTTCAGTTTTAGCTCGACGCGGCCAAAGATGCTGGGATATACAGTGAGCCACGAGTGCAATTTAAATCAACAGGGGACTTCAATTCAACAGACTGACTCAAACGGAACTAAAGAACACTAGGTTATAGTTAATTCGTAGCATAGTGTTGTGGGGAAGGTGTCGAACTAATGTAGCGAATCCATTGACAACATTTTCGTGCGAGATTTACTTTCGACCTGTTTCCATTCAGCCTCGTGCTAAATGGGGACTTGAATCTATTTTCATATAAGTTTTTTGAAACGATATGGATGGGGTATTTTCACGTGCGCTCGTAACGATGCGCGTGTGTAAATTTGAAGATGTAGTGTACCGGGTCCGAAACCCGCGCAGCACCCGTGGTTCTTGCAGCCTTGGACCCGATCCGAATCGAACTTCACATCTAATGGCAGCTGGTATCTTTGCAGCTCCAATAAATGTTTCGTCGTTAATTTGACCCAACTGGAAGCGCGGCCAACTCCATTTGGAACTGCTGAGCTTTTTTATAAGAAGAATTAAAAAAAATTACCCAATGCACGTGGGAGAGATTCAGAGCAATTTTTTTTCTGACAGCGTTCGTTGTTCCATGCACGAGGCTTTTACACTGCTGGATTTTCCCAATATTTTTGTTTTCAAAACATTACACTTATGTCACATATTTGTAGCAATTTACCGTCTAGGCATCGGCTATTGTGAGTAATAAAATATGCTGCCAAGTTTAGGGCCTCCCCCTTCGGAGTTCACTGGAATAAGGTTGTCCATAACAAAAATCAGCAATTCACATAAATTCCCTTCATTCTTTATTTGTGTATCCTATATTACAAACACGATCAATGACCTTTATACCACAAATCACGTACGCTGGGTAACCTCGGGTCCCTATGCAGGGGGGCATGCCTGTATATGATTCCTGAATTGAACAGATGGGCCAACCTTTGAACATCGTGACCAGAACTTGTGTATCTTTTTTTTTTCAATGCTCGGGTTGAACTTTGTATCACAAGATACATGTACTGTTCTCCAGAAGGCCTTCAGAAAATTATACTGCGTGAGATCGCCTGGGATAGCTGTCTAAACACGCAATTTCTCCCAGGTACTGTACAGGTGGTTTCCCTATAGCAGTTCGGTGGTAGTTTTATTTCTTCCCGTCGTGTCGCCTGCAGAGCTGCTGTAAATACTGCTGTCAGAGGGTCACTAGGTTTGGGAGCTGCCTAAAGATTTTTGGAAGCTAAGTGTAAACTCATTTTTGCAGCGGGTTGCTTTAAAACATAGGCAAATGAAGAGAGCGTCGTTTTTGTGTTATCTACATAGTTGGCTGGCTCCAGTGACGTCACAAGGGTGGGAAGGGGCGAAACAGATGTTGCTAGTGGGTTGAAGCACTAATTGTTTATTTGTTACCAGCCAATAAGTGAAAACTGCAAGGTAATTTTTTCTTAATAGTCAATCTAGTGAATCTACATTGGCATCTATGGAGGCCTGAAATCCGCAAATTTTCCTTGAATCAGTTTATGTTCATTGACGAGATCTTTTTCATTTTTTTTTATCAGGGTCTACATATTCACACTCTCCCTGAAGGGCTGTCATGGACCAAAATAAATCTTAAGTAAAACAAATACCGAAAACGTGAACTTCAAATACGAAATTACCGCTACCTTGGCAGACGAACTTTTCTCCTCTCCTCAAATGAGAGCAAACCAATAAATATCTCACGCCTATTTTACTGTAATTTTCACAATAATATATAATGATGTTTTTACATTTTTACAAGGCAAAATTTCATCCTACGTGACATATTTCTTTCATTTCACTTCCGAATTTTAAAACGTAAGGTTTTTCGAACGTTGAAGGCGTTACCGGACTCGTAGTCGCGAAAATACACCAGAGATTATACAGGTAAACGAACCGCAATATGTGTGTTACTCTAACAGGAACCAAGGTAGAGAGTATGGGAAAACGGATTTCCGATTTTACCTTTAAAGGTAGATCGTCGTCTCGTACAATCGCCGTCGATGTACGTAGATCGGTTAGGTTCAGTTTAGTAGGAGTTCAAAATGAACGTGAATACTATACGTTGAGAAATAATATACTATTCAGGATGGATAGGTAATTGAGTACTGTTTCACAAATCCCGCGGAAATACTAAATTGAGAGTTGAAACGACACTGCCCCTTTAAAGAAAGAAACTTGAACGACCCAATGGTCAAAGTAGTGTTAGCTACTGGATAGCTAAATATAGGCTTATCTCATTTATTCTAATACTTCCGATTTGTTATTGAAGTCATTTACCGCAGTTCATTTCAGTTTTGTTCAGGCCTATGCCAAACCTGCATGCTCAATTCCATATAGAGTACCCGATTTTATTTTCAAGGTATGCAGTCTAATCGATCGGATGTGTCGCGACCTATCCAGATATTATGTTTCCTGTCTCGCGTTTGGCAGTCGTTTGCGGTTAGGGATGAAGGCCCATGAAAGGCGCCCGCCATGGCGGCTTCGAAATAATCCGGCTTTTTACTTTAACCTTAACGTCTCATAAAGAGAAGAACAGATGCCATTGGATGGGTAAATAGAAGGAGCCGAATTAACCACCAGTTTGTCGTTTCCTTTAATTCTGGCACGCGATCGCTTCGATGGTTGTACATGTATTTGCGTGTTCGTATGTATGTGTGTGTGTGGTCACTGTATTCCCGCCTTTCCTTCCCACTTCAATGTCCCTAATCTCGGGATAGCCGTGAAAGGTCCACATAAACCGTGCCACGACTAACTGTAATACTTGTTAACCTTCTCGTTAGTTAAGTTCATATCTGGAACTAATTACAATGATTAAACAAAATCAGGAGTGCAGTTCACATTGATATGGACATATAGCCCTTTACATACATATTACGGTTACCATAAAGATATACATGGGCCTAGGTCAATTCAAAGTCAAATGCATTGATTAAACGAGGTCGAGACCCAAGAAAAGTGAATTGGCAAATGAATGCAAATTATGGGCTCCTGGACACATGCTGTTGCAATATTTTATAATCAACAACTGTAAAACGTCTTCTGAACTAAAAAAGTGTTCTTTGGTGTTAAGATGTAAGCGTCACATTGCGCGCGCGTGTGTGTGTGTGTGTGTGGAGGAGGGGGGGGGGGGGGTGTCTAGGGGGGGTCTGACCCTAAAACCGTGTGTACGCCACTGTCATTGAAGACCAATGGACATGGAAGCAAGCTGAACCTGATATTTCTCCAAAATTCTCCAAAAAATAGATTTATAAAGGAACGTTTTCAAACTGAAAGTACGGAATGGCAACATTCGAAGTATCCACAATATATTCTTTAATATGAGCAGTTGTTCGCATCACCCATGTGAAGTGTTAATCAGTGTGTGTGTGTGTGTGTGTGTGTGTGTGTGTGTGTGTGTGTGTGTGTGTGTATGTGTGTGTGTGTTTTACAATATATGGATTGGAAGGACTGAATGCTTTCAAATCTTAGAACAAGGTACGAAGTATTGGAAAAGGTTTTTCCAGCTTTTCAACATCTATGCTGTAAATGTCCTGAAATTCCTATGATTATGATTTTTTTAGGAAGGGGGGGGGCTGCTGCTTCGGACATATTTTCATGATCGCTCGCTATTTGCCACTTGCAAGATATTGGGAATAGGAACGAATTAAAAGTTACACATTTTCAAGGATTTTCAGGGTACTGCCCTCTTGGTAACTGGTAGTTCGTACCTATTTCTAAGTGGAATATACTGTTTGCAACTGTGGACAAGTGGGCACGCCACATAGCTGCTGCGCCATGTAGACCCCATCGGCAATCATGTGAAATCAATTGTCCATCCCTTGTTTGGTAATTTTGACCAATGCAAAGTGGGGGAAACCAATGTTGTGTGACCTTTTTTTTACCTCGTATCGAAATTGGAACTGATTCGTAATGACAATTTCTTGGAAACAAGATACCTTGAAAATAGTGAAAAATAATCAAATTCGACCGAAAATGAAGATTTTCTACCCAAATCCATAGCTTTTAATGAGTTATACATGAATTCACATGGAAATCTGTGATTTGTGACTTTTTTAGCCTGGCTGAGTAATTTTTGGCTCAACCGGTTGCTGAATCTTGCAGGAAACAAATGTATTTTGTGATTTTTACCTTGTCAATAAGGAAATCAATCGGTTGTTTGATTGAAAACAGCAAAATAAAAATAAAATAAATAAATAAATAGCAGATTGATTGCCCTAAAATGTCAGTGTTCCCCCTGAATCTAACAAATTCGAAAACTGTTGTCGAATGTTGAGTTTTGCGGCAATTTATCCTTAGGTTAGAACGTTTTAATTCTAACGCAGTAACATAGGCTCGAAATTGTGCGGAGAATCATTGAAAAAATTGACAGAATCGCGAAACGGCACACACAGTCACGCACGCACACATACATACACACACGCACGGACACTTTTTCGAGTGCACCTCTTGATGGACCATCCGGCACCCAAGAGTACGGTACCCCACCAAAGGGTACCTTCCAATGGAAACGTCTCAGTTACCATATCAGCCGCATAGCATGTGAATTTAATGCAAGCGAAATAGCAAACTGTCTATAATACCGTCAGGGCCGATGAGATTAAAGAAAAACTGTCCCCAACTTGATTGTGATGAGATTGAAAACCAGTTTAAACAGTCAAATTGTGGAGAAGGAACTTCAGTAAATTATTGCTCTCGTAGGTACTGCCGGTAACATATCAGCTTATTATGGGAGTTTTGTAGAACTCTATATCGTCCTATTTCGCGCCTCCGTAATTCTGGAGAGGATCATTTCAGTTATTTACCGAATTGCTCTCTTCTTAGGCTACTTCTGATATAGCCTATCGTGTATTTCTCGATGCTTAGCACGAAGGTGCAGTAGCTCCTGAGGTCGACAACACGCGGGGACACGAGAATAAATCAAAGATCAATGTGACTTTCATTACAAAACCTTGCAATGGAACATGAGGCAAACCCTGTTACCTACCCCCACCCCCCTCCCCCTCCCACTCCCACTCCCCCCCCCCCCCCTCCATGCATGCATCGTCTTCGCGACGCTATGTTAGTTAGCGAAGTGACTTGCGGTCATATTACTACTTGCATATCGTTTGTTGGAGTGAAGACCACTGTATGAGGCGAAACCGTCCTCACAACACGAAGGTAATAGCCGTTTTTGGATCGGAGCCGGAGTCTACACGGGTAGGATTGCACTCATTCCGCTTGGTCCTCTTCTGTTCTAGTCCCTCCGATTTAGAGTGAAGAACATGTCTTAGCGGATTTGATAAATATTGCAGTAAATCCTTTGCGAAATTTTCAACTCCTCGTCTCTCCTCGTTCCCCCTGTCCACTCGAGTTCTCTCACTCGCCACCCTGAGAGCGCTTGGTAGGCGCATTACGACCCCCGTACTGTCCAGAGCAACCACGTCTTCCGCGACACTGGGCAACGTATTAGGTTCATCAACCCTCCTCCTGACCAATTCCACGAAACTCGTGGACTTCCTCTCCGGTCTAAAAGATTCGCTCCCCGGCACTATTCTCTCCCTGAGGTCGTTGTATAAACGGTTTTCGATGGCGATCGCAGTAGTCCGGAGGGGGGACCCTTCGACAAAACAGTTCCCCGTCATACTGGTGTACAAAACGAAAAATACTACCAAAATTTGTGGAACCGAGAAATGTATGCCCCTGGCATCGGCAGACTGAACTCTCGTTGGTACTGCAGACTGAAGTGACAGGCAGCGGCTCATTGGCCCGATATCGATGATTTCCGGCTATCAAATAACCCATGTCTCCCCTCCAATGAGCGTATTCCGTATACAGGACGAATTTGGTAGCCCGGTACTAGTCGATGGGGTGAATCCACGGGTAGCGAAGCGTGCGCTATAGCAGGTCAATTGCCTCATATATCTGGGGTGTTGCGAAATAGCTATAATCGTGCCGCTGACGGAGAAAACAAGATCGGGCCTGCTCTTTGTATTGTGGTGCTATTGTTTGTGTCGTCGACGAACTTTTATTAGACAATACAAAAAATGACAGGAATCGTCCAGTGGCCTCGAAGTTGTCAGATCGGAGGTTTTCATGAGAATTGTAAGGATCTGTCGGGGTCGGCTCTTTTTAAGCTCGTTTTAGAGTGGAGATCGCCTGGTTACGTAGGCGTCGACATGGATGATTTGTTCATGCGCGGGAGGTGGTTCTGGTGGAGCCATCTAGTCTGTATCGGGCACCCGACAAAAAAAACAAAAGCGTCGGAATCGCCCACCGGCAGCGGAATAGGATGAATAATATCATGGCCACTTTTATCAAATTGATAAAATATAACAACCTACTACGTAACAGGTCATCGCAGCACTATAGATCTCACTTAGTGCCGATTTGTCATATTTCACGGATAGGCTTGAAATTGGCAGTCTTTTTGTATTGACCTATATTGTATTCAACTTCAATGGGCGGGGGTGGGGAGCCATCTATTTGTCTGTGCCCTCATAAAGTCGACCTAGTTAACCCATTTCTACTGATTTTTGCATTGAAATATCAATAACCCCTTAAATACAAATAGGTAAAAAATAGTCTAATAGACTGTTCTCTGGTCACAGAGCTTTGTCATGTCCATTTGAAAGGAAAAAGTTCGTGCACTGAGATCGGCTGTCTCGTAAAGTGGGTGAACAATCATTTTCAATTACAGGTCCACGTCTTTGGAATGATGTTCCTGAGCGCATTAGAGAAGCTAAGTCACTTTCGTTTTTCGTCTCTTAAGACTTACCTTTTTTGTAAATTTATTTTAAGTTGTCTTGTTTTTGTAAAATGCTTTGACGTCTTAGATAAAGCCCAATATAAGCACCAGTTATTATTATTATTATTTTATTATTATTATTATTATTATTATTATTATTTTATTATTATTATTATTTATTATTATTATATATTATTATTATTATATTATTATTATTATTATATTATTATATTGTTATTATTGTTGTTGTTGTTGTCTCGCAACACCAGGAAATAATGGTCGGGTCTGTTTGCAAGAAAAAGAAGAACAATCGTCTCACCGTATTCGGAACGAATTTTGCATGGATTATCATAGTGATGGTTTTCCCGTATTCGATACCGAACATATCGATCGCTGGTTTGCGTCAACGTAACAAATTGACAACTTTTTTTTTTTAAATCACACCGGTCCATTCTTTAGGGAGACTTTTGGGTTCACCTGTGAATTTTTCGTCCGAAATTTGTGAAAACATGTTGTTTTGGCCTCTTAACATGATAACTTGACAAGTTCTGGATGGATAAAGCCCATGCTGTACGTATTGTTCCACGGTGAGTAGGCCTACATGATAATTCGACTGTTTTCGAGCCTGAGGCCAAGTTGAGACTTAGTGTGTGGATTCCTCGATCGAAAACTCTCAGGCTTTCGTTTTTTCATCCGAGGTCAATCTCTTACCTTAATATGACCATATGAACAAGATAGGCCAAAATACTTTGTCCATCGAAGATGAAATTTAGTATTGTGCGATGGGAAACCTATTGCTTTTGGCCGACTGTAAATTTGTGAACACCATATACCGGTATATGTTGCCCATATGATAACCTAGTCATTATCCTGCTATTCTTGTGTCTGTTCATAGGTTATCAGAATTCAGGCAAGGAATCACTCTCTACGCCTTTCAGCTTTCTGGTTAGACTATTATTTTATGTTTCAGAGCAAGAATATACCTGTAGCGTTCAATTAGACTCCGAAGTTCCATGTCGATCGTGGTGGCCTGTTCTGATGAGGTGTGGTGGGGGGGGGGGGGGGGGGGGGGGGGGGGGGGGGGGGGGGGGATTTTCTAGCTCTTGTACCCTTCCGCAGATTCCTTCATACAAGGAAAGGAATTTGGAGCTACGCTTGAAACAGCGCCAGCTACGGGGGCTAATGATCCTCCGACACCTCGGCCGGGCCCACCTGCTGTGCATGTCAGACGACAGGGCCCAGTACTGCCTTTTTTCATGTTAATACTTGCCGGATCGCGGATCGTTCTTTGTTCAGCCCGCAGAATGCAGACCTGGTACTGCAAAACTGCACCTGTTGTCAGCTGTGAATCTCTCACCAGGTTCCACGGAATAAGGCATGCCTCTTTGACGGTACCTTAATGTGGGAGTGGGGTAACACATGCAGACGGCACTTGCAAAATTGCCTACCCCTCCGTTCTCCCTGCTCCAATCCCTTGTCCTTAGCGTCCAGCGGAGGCAACAGGTCCAATTTCGGAATTCTATGACCCGACGGGTTATATCGAACCCCGGTCTCCTTGGTGGAAGGCAGACGCTCTACCAATTGTACATGTGCCACCCTCGGTTAAACCTGAACAGCAGTTACCTTCCTGCTCCCTCGTCTTGTGCGAGCGCCCCACGCGCCAGACGCACAGATCTCATTCGCTTTTCGTCCAAGTCTTTGGTATGCCCGGACCGGGACATACAACCGATCTGGAAGGTCGACGCTCTACCAATTATGTCCCAGCCCCTCTCTCAGATTGGTCTAATCAGGCCCCTGTAACGATTTTTATACTGGGGGTGCTGAGCTCACCTTACAATACACCTCCCCCCACCCCTACCCCCCAACCCTTAAAAAAACTTACATGTTCGTCATTTTCCTTTTTTTCAGATTTTTTTGCAATTTTTTTTATATTTTTTTATAGTTATTCCATAGTGATCGCGTGATTCCGATTACAAAGTACACCCTGATTTACCCGTCGTTAACGGAACCCTAATCTGTTAATTAGCAGCACGAGGCAAGGGCCGACCCATGAGCGAAAGCAAAATAACAGTGAACAGCGGGAGTATAGGCCAGGTTTTCTGTGTAGGGGCAAGTTAACTCAGGGTCCCCGTCAGTGGACTCCGTCAGTGAAGGGTATAATAGAAGGAGTGTCCATCGTCCCCTTTGAAAATCTGGCTGTTTCTAAAATGCAAATTGTTTTATACTAGATTCAATGAGCTGAAAATGCCTGCTTTTTCATATTAATCACTTGATATTAAAAAAATTTTTTTTAACCCTTTCATCACTGCCTTCAGTTGGAATAATAAGGGCGTCGATCTGTGTTGAATATGGGGGGACATATGCAGGGGTAAGCACCATCTAAGCGGAGCGCCACCATGGTTGGCGCAGTATGTAACACGGCAATTTTTGTTTTACAGACCCACATATTGCAGGAAACGGCACTTCTGGGGTCATATGGCAGTAATCAACATCCCTAAATCGTCATAAATGCCCGAATTTCTTATTTTAAGAAACATTCCTTGAAGGAACTGATCAGGTTTATTCCGAAATGCGGCCACCGTCCTGTTGTTGACGCGTAGGGACAAGAAATGTTTGTTTTACAGAGCCCCCCAATTGAAGGAAACGGCATTTCCCCAGGACCGTATGGCAGTAAGCACTGTCTCTAAAATTGGCAATAAATTCAGAATTCAGTTTTCTAGAAACGTTCTTGAAGGAACTGATGGTGTTTATTCCTTACAATTCGGGCCAGCCGCCACCATCATGGACGCGTAGGCACAAGGGGAATTTTCGTTTGACAGACCCCTCAGATTGCAGGACGGCAATTTCCCGATCTGTATGGCAGTGAGCAACGTCTCTAAAATTGGCACTGATTTTCAGAAATTTGTATTTTCAAGAAACTTTCTTGAAGTAACTATTGTGTTTCTTCCTTACAATATTTGTTCCAGCATCGTGGTCTCGATAGTTACCAGGAAATTTTGAGCCTTACGATCCCCCAATTGCCGGAAACGTACATCCCATGTCTAGATGCGTAAGCAACATCCCCACCATGGACAATAACTCCTGAAATTTTTAATTTCCAGAAACACTCTTGAAGGAACGAATCTACGTTCATTCATTACAATTCGGCGCCACCATCTCATTTTGAATGCGTACCGTACAATAAAATGGTTTAAGACCCCCCCCCCCGATTGCAGGAGTCGACTTCCCGAGACTTATGGCAGTATTCATCACTGAAATTGACAGTAATTCCCAAAAACTGATCGATGTTAATCCTACATTTCTTCAATCGTGTTCTCCATTTCCTACCATAGCCGTGTCTTAGCATATTTCAATCGAGGACCCTCCATTGGGGTTGGGGCCTTGCCGCAAGATTGAAAATTTGCTGAAACATTACTGTCATGGAAAATGTGTGAAAATTTTCCGGTTTTGATTGAAAGGAATTCAGCAGTCGGCAGACATTTGGTCATTTTTCAGATTAGTTTCCGCTCAATTTTTTTCGGTCCAAATTTCTCATGTCTCAGAATTGTTTCGCCTCGCTTCGCGCGCGTCATAGTTCTACGTACAATCACGTAAACCTCCATACCAATGTGCACGATCCCCTGCCCTGTTGTTTTTCGTTACATATAGCTTTCATCTTCTATTAAAAACAGCACGTCAGGCTGCCAAAGCCATCTGAACAATAAGGATCAGAAGTAGACTAAACTGAGTGCAGTGGTAAGAAAATGCAGTTGGGAATTCACGGACATTGTTGTAGTGGGACGGGGGGGGGGTGCAACATGAATCAGTCCTAAACCAAGTTCTCCTCGTGGCCTACCTATATATGTTCACCACACTCGGAGATGACACTTACGGACAAAAATCATATTTGCCAGAATCTGAAGAAGTTATTGTACACGTGGGCCCACTGTTTTATACATGTAATGGATTTTTTTTTGCATTAAACAATCTAATAAGGAATAGAGTTAGACAGTTTTGTTTTGGCCGTTAATGTTATGGCAGATTTTTTTCGCCAGTCCGCAAAATATTGGGGGGGGGGGGATTTGATATTATGTCCCCTCCCCCACCGAAAATATTGGGGGGCCATGTCCCCCCCGTGATCGCCGCCCATGGACTAATGATTCTAATTTTTAAGGAATCAAAATATGATTGAAAATTCGTCATGTGTAGGCCCCTATGCATACGGTAGGCCTTATGCCTAGATCAGTGTGTGCCTACCGCCTTAACGACCGCGGTTGTGAACGTAGTAGGCCTATTTCGGGGTAGGTATGTGATTTTTGGTGATGTGCCCGTCGAAGCAGAATGTCATTAGTTGGCGCGAAGCGAGCAACAGGATGTAAACGAATCAGGCCTCACAGACCAACAGAAAAGGCCACTTGCTACTGACTTAACCATGTTCACGTCCATTACACAAGATTAAAAAAGCACAACTACGGCGATAGAAACAAAATTGCTGAGATTCGTCAAGGAAACTTACACTGGCAACCTTCCACTACCGGTCGGGGAAGCGTGGCCAATGTGCAAGCCCCTCCCCAACGTTGAATGATGACGCTAGGGTGCCTGAGAGCCAACATACAAATACCTACAATTTTATATACAGATGAAAATTATTGAAAAATTCAACTTTTCGGTTTTTCAAGTTGTTTGGTGCCTTGAGGATTTTATAAAACAATCATAAGGAAACTTCAAGAGATCTTTTCCAATACTATCAGATCAATCATCAAAATAATCAAGTGAATTTGGGGTCATATTAGGATATCTTCCATTCAAGTTGCTCAAGTACACTGAATAACAACTTACGCAGCCAGCTGATCGAAAACCGGGGATACCAAATTCGTGCAAATATTGATCCATGACGGCCTTTAAGCTCAAAATCGACTGGAGCTGTCACAGTGACCTGAAATCGGTAGGGGTGCTCCGCACCCCGTCAGAAAAATCTGGGGGTGGGTAAGGGGGGTAGGCAATTTGCCTGTTGCCGTCTGCGTGCACGTAATTACTCTCTCCTTCACATTGGGATCACAGAGGTATTGCCTCATTTCATGCTCCGCGGAGGGTCCCAGCTAACATTAGTGCGGTATCCAAGTCTGCCTTCTTGCTGGGCCTTGTAGGTTCGATCATCTGTCCGGCAATTAAGTAGTTATTTAAGTAGCAATTAAGTAAGTAGATTACCTCAAGAAATACCCCGTGTTCTAGTGCAATCAATCTTTAAAACAGATAAGCCGACGGTCAGCTTGCTATGGTGAGGTAGTTTCGTCTCAACTACCAGAATCACAGGAATTTATATATACTATAATGTGAGACAACACAATGAATATTTTCATTGCAATAATGTAAGGCTGTCACCTCAACTAACAACAATATATTTATGCGCGCTCGAAGTCACAAAATCTTTGCACCCACGAGGATGCGTCCTTGGTCTCTCTGTGATATCGATATGCAGGATGCTTCGACTTCGACTTGAATATCAATGACCTAACCACGTGCCGTTGGTAGCAGCATGTAAGGGTTACTAGGTCCAGGTTCAGCACACGCGGTAACACATGAACGTCGCAAACCGGAGTTATGCGACGTGTAGGGATCTATGCTTGCCCATGTTGTTACAAGTTCAGTAGGGACACTGTTTTAGAATGAATGTGCTTGGTGTAGTGACGTCAATACTTGTCTGAAAAACAAACGGGTCGGCTTTTTCCCCGCTCGATGCAATGTAAGTCATAGACATGACTGCATACATGCGGTTTGTGTTCGATTAATCCAATTGGCACCACAATATACCCGCTACGGGGGTAGAACCCATCCCTAGACGAGACGTTATGGAATGTTCAAAAGTATGCATCGCCTTAAAACTCCTGCGCGTAAGCAGCCATATTAGAACATTATGTTTTAGAAGTGATCCTTTATTATTGAAATAGGCCGGATGGCGGTCGGTCATTGCGTGATTTGCAAATTGTCAATTTTCCCTAATGGCGGTCAACCATTCCAGAGCGTGAACGGTGAACTGAAAAAGCACAATAAAATCAAATTTTCCGATGTTATAATAACAGTCTGACACACCTTGCCTAATCCACCTAAACTTGATCGCTAGTAACAGCTACAAAGTAGTTACGAGAAGCTGCAATTGGAAGAAGTAGAAACGGTTCTAACAGTAGGCCTAACAGTCTACTACACGATACTTCACGAGTTTTTTTGGCGGTACCAATCCCCTTTGCTGCTTGCGAGGGGGGGGGGGGGGGGGGAGGGATGGATCTGGTCGCCGCGAGCCGAGGGCGTCTGTCAGGTTATATTCCGTCTGCCGCCTCTTCGCGACGCTCCCGCATGGCACGTTCTACTAGCTTAGGAACATGCAAGTTTGGATGACTCGCGTGAATTTTGGGACGTGACTGAAGGGAATACCTTGTCGCGACCTGTACGCTAAGTCATTGTACTCGACGTCTAAAGGGCGCACACGTATGGTGTTATTCATGACTCAAAATTACAGGGCGGGTGATGAATTCGCAGGCTCGCACTTGTGCTGTATAATCTTTCACATTTGGCGGGATAATAATGAAACAAATCAAGACTAAGTACCACGTGGGTTTGAGGCTTCCCACGTACAGAATGGAGATACCAAGTTCAGTCCTTTTCTCTTGGTAGTGACAAAAATTGTTAGCCGGAGCAGCAACAAGGCGTAACCGTATTTTTACAGAGTATTGTGGCCTCGCCCTCTTATTGCACGGCCTAACAATGCCAATGCCATACTGAAACGCAGACGTCTCACTGATGAGGTAATGCGTGAAAAAACCCCAACTTGAGAATATTATTTAGATATTACCACCAATACTAAAAAGCAAAACACGAAAAACATCTACCCCTAAAGGGTATTCACTATACATCATCGTAACAGCAGGTACAGCCACCTAGGAAAAAGAACGTCCGACGACTGCTGGAATCGATCCTGATTGTTTGCTTGCAAAGCTTCCCTGATACCACTTGCCGTTATAATGTGCATCTGTTATTATGGAATAATAATGAGCACAAGAGTAAACCAAAACTAGCTGGACGAGCATCGGACCTTGGTTCGAGGCATTAACATTGAGAGGATATTGTTTCTTCAGAATGTATGGGGAAAGCATATCACAGTCAGAAACGCGGGATTGCTCATGAACTCGCAATTATTTTTGCCACCCACGACGGAATTTTTAGGACATGTTCCTGATATATTTACAACGTGACGTATTATCTGATACTAACAAGTAACGTGATGCTTATTCTAGCGGAGGTCTGAGTCATGTCGTAACGCAAAACTTCACGTCGTGTATTAATTCGACGTCTTATTATTTACGTGCGTCACAATTTAGCAGACCACAGGACAGAGTAACAGAGTGGTTTGATTGGGTAAATATAACACGATCGTAATAATTACAAACATATTAATTCAGACACGGAATAGTGCAACACGGCACTAGAGCAGTTTTCTTGTGTGTGAAAAATACATCGTGTTTCAAAAATGATTTTGAATCATGCTTAATTTCCGTTCGTGTCATGATATTCACGTTGTGTTGTAAATGATTGCCGACATGCGTAATCCCGCGTTTCTACGGTGATATGCTTCCATAGATATGACACCATCGACCTCATTATTAAGCATGCACATCCCTCGTAGGCGATCCAATATTACTACTACCCCATCCCGGGCATGTGAAATAGTGTTCACAAACAAGGACGCCATTAACACACCGATCGGTGGTCGGTGGCCTCAGCGCTAAGGTAGCTAAATTGGTAATTACTGATAAAATGAACCGCCAAAATAATAATAATTACAAACTCGAAACACCTTGTGATAGGACAAATTACGAATGTTGCGGGACGAAATAAAACTCCTCCCGGGTTTACCTGGACCTAGTTAGCTCAGAAATAATTATCTCTCTTTAAATGCGTTTATTTTACGACAGTGAGGATTGATTAGAAACTGCCCGTTTCTCGTACAGCGGAGGAGGATGAGGAGGAGGCGAAGGTAGCGATATAAACCACATCTGTCACAGGAATACTATATGATGGTGAGTCTCCTAAGGAAAGTTAGACAGAGCTCCTGACACACTCAAATTTTCGATATGACACGGGGTATATAGTTACATTTTGAGGTCACAGTTAGCCTATTCCTACAGGAATAGTGTTCGTGAATACCATTTGTAGGCGACAAAATTAATTATCAGGCGCGCAAATCTGTAGCATCTTATGTGTCAGTTTAGGTATGTATGGATGTATAGATATTTCACTTAAGGCCAGAATTCCATATAAGATGGTGCGGCATGCGGTACAAATGTGGAATTTTTGCGGAGAATAGTGAGCTTTAGATCTTACGAAGGCGACGGCAACGGCAACGCATCAGACGCAACTATTCCTACTGCGATAAGACAACCTTCCAACTGCTGTACTACGGCGCATCGATATCCACGGACGGGAGTCTAGTCACTCATTTTTCACGTTGTCTCTACGACGTGGACTCGAACCCAGCGCGTGGCATCTTCAACAGGCTGAAAAATGGAATTCGGGAATGTACGCGTCATTACTCGAAACACCAATCGTAATAAAACGCGCGCATTTACTTATCAAGCATTAGCAAAGAGGGAACACGTGTAGTAGGAATCCAAAGCGCCCTTCCCTTACTGCAGGACTGCGACGCGACGTGGTATACAACGTGAAAAAATACGTCATACGTTGCCGGTGCTGTCGCCGCGTGACCGTGGAAATCTGACAGTTCCGTTCACACTTGTTCGGCAACGGCAACGGCAACGGAAACGGCAAAACAATCACCAAACTGTAATATGCATTCAGGGATCCGAGATTACGCGCTGACGACGTACGTCACAATAGCCAAATATCACGCACAGCCGGACACAACACAGACGAGTGGGTGTTTTTAAAAATTCTCTGTACAAACTCAAGGGGACTTACTCGTTTTTCAAACTGTCACCCACTTTTATGTATATCAGTTTCTTCCATAACATACACAGCAGAAATGTTTTCATCATATTGTGTAAGGTGCATAAATTTTGCAACACGGCCTAGTACCAAAAGTGAGTGAGTGAGTAATCCGACTTTAATAGTTTAGGCTGAGCCCCTTTAGTGTGCAACAAATAATGTTAGACCACAATGCGTACACGCACTGACGTACGCCGAAATCCATAATTGTGCTGTTCACACTAGTAAGGCGAGGCGATCCGGCAATCCGGCAAAAAGTATTGCCGAATCCGGCGAAAATGTAAAACACCCACTCGCGAGCGATCATGCCGTACGCGCAGATGCGGTTATATGGTTAAAAGGGGAGCTTCAGATGTCAACGGCAACGGCAACGAATAAAGAATAATAATCCCCCAGGTTGTGATCAAACCACAGCTGAACATCTCACATATGCCCCTCACCCATAAATAAATAGGCTGATATACTAAATAAATAGCCGAAACCGGAGAAGTACCAATAGAAATTGAACAAAGAAACTTAACACCAATTCAAAAACAGGAAAAAAGTAAAGGGCCACCCCCCCACCAGAAAATTAACCCGACCTGTGATATTACTTTCAACCCTGAGGGAAAATCCTCGCAATTGTTTACAAGGAGAAGCCGCCCCTAATTGATGAACATATTATATACTTCCCGCACCCAAACAGCCTATACCTAACGTAGATGCACTGCAGAGCTGTGTTCGCTTTAAAATTCAGCTGAAAAAAGCCGTAACGTCCGTGTAACTTCAATAGGATTATAACATCAACCTTCTATGCCTTGACATGAGCAAGGCGTCGATACCATTCAAAGATGGCACCACTGAGAATAATTTCCAACAGATCCTCGAGAGCGGACGAACTTATCTCTTTACATAATTGAACAAGTTTCACTACCACGGTCAAAATAGACGGCAAACTAGGAAATCATTCAGGCACGAACATCGGTCCCCCCAGGGGGAGGTGTACAGTGCATGTGCAGTATTCTTTATAACGACCTGGACAACTCTTGAAATCGGAGTGAAAATGCCATTGATGAGTTATCCACCATCTCAGTTAGTTGAATCATGACTACAGCGCAAATAGTAATACGACAACTTTTTTCACGTGACCAACAACACGCTGAGGATATCTAGTGGGATCGAAATGGAGAACATAGATTACAAGACATCGAAAAGATCGAGTGACTGAGAAATTGGCAAGAAGAAATCTAAAAAATAACAGCACGAAAACTGAAAAAATCTCAATCACAAGAAATGGCAATGAAAGTTGGAAGAAATGTGAATATGTAGGAGTTGTTAGGAACCGAAGAAGACATCAACAGAAGAATTGGTATAACCACACTGCTTTCAACACTCTTCAACAAATTTTCAAGAGCAGCGAATAAGTACACATCATAAACTCGGATTTTCGATGCCCTATTAAAGAGTATTTTTCTGTATAATTGTGAACTGTGGGGTACAACGAGAATCTTGACACAAAACTTGACACTTTCCAAAGAAGACTACTCCGCAATGTTCTCAACATCAGTGGACCAATAACAATGGATACCAAACGACGAACTCTATGATGGACAATCATATCCTTGGTCTTCCGTAGTAGACATAGACGTTTGAGATTTTTGGGTCACGTCGCGAGACTCCAAGAAGCTCCAGCGAGATCGCTCTGAGAGAAGCATTGAGACATACTTACTAAGCCGTTGGGGACTGTGACTAATTTGCTCGGAAAAATCAAATCGCTATTCCAGGACATCAACATTAACAGTTTCGAGGAAGCAATAAACCTTGCGCAAGATCGATCGTGATACGTGGCGGATGTTGATCAGTGAGCATGTCGAATAGACGAGACTCAACCTATATACTACTAACGGCAACGGCAACGTAGACGCAATGAAAAAACCTACTGCGCATGCGACAACCCAACAACGCCGTACAACGTCGATCCACGACGGGAGTCAACAATTTCACGTGTCCCTACGACGTGACGTGAACCGCGCGCAGCATCATTCAACAGTCTAAAAATGGAAATTCGGGAATTTTACGGTCAATACTCGAACGCGCAATCGTAAAACGCGCGCATCTGCATCAAGCAACTGGCACATTGACACGGCGTAGAAATCTAAAGCGCCCTTCTGCAGGACCGCGCACGTGGTCAACGACGTGAAAAACATTACGTCATGCGTCGTAGCTCGCGTCCCCATCGTGAAATCCATAAAGCTACTAAAAACCTTTTCTGCCATACCAGTGCGCAGTTCAAATGCCGGAAATTGGACTTGAAATAAGATATTAAATTCGAATTAAGCTTTAGTTTGTCGTCAAAAATGTTTTCCCCTGATACGTGGTGAGAGAAAGTGGATGGATAACTTATCCTGCCTGCTTTTATCGGACTCATGGGCATTTGGAGGAAATAGCGCAAAACATTTTCGTAGATTCGGGACGATTGTTGCACAGGTCTGTGTCTAATATATAGGCTACCGGTATAGGCTCTAATGGCATAGGCCTAGTCAAGGGGATATACAGGAAGATCCTGCGGTACTGGTATGATCATTGTAATGTTCTCATTTCCTACTGGTTCTGTCAAAGTAATTATGCTGCAGGCCCAAATTCTGGTACCACAGCTGTCAGTGACCTACGAATTATTTTGAAGGCCGGGAGAAAAGACAAACCTTCGACAAGTAGGCAATGTTAGGATTTTTTATCCTCTAGTCCATGCTTACTAAGTAGAGCGCTTTCCTGACTGAAAACGCGGAAAGAAAGGAAAAAATTGCACCGGAGGTCCCCAGATTGCAAAAACTGGATGTGTGAGTCCGTTTGATATGCATACTAATCTCTAGTTTTTGGTTTCTTAGAAAAAACATTTTTACTTCTGGGCAAGAGGAAGTTCTTGATGTACTTGGGGACTACTGTTGCCACCGGTCCGACCAGTAGTGCATGCCCCTCCCTCCTTACCTGCCCCAAAAAAAAACACCCATCTCAGGGAGGGGGGTGGGGATCGCTCCCGATGAAATATATTTATGATAAAACTAGTAATATAATATTATTTTTTATGCAGATGCCTAGTACATAAATCGTAGGTACCCGGAAAAGCTCTGGGAAGTGCAATTTTTAGCGCATGGCATGTATTCTCGGCCAGAATATTCTTGCATCGATTGCATCATTCTACTGTGGCGACTAGCATTAGGCTTGTGTTTAAATCAAAGGTGTCAACCTCCTCTCCATGCGCCAAACTCCCGGGTTTACCAATAGAGTTACATGGGAATTGTATTTTCTTCCGGAATCTGGTTTTCTTTATTCACTTTTAATCTCTTCTTCTTCCATAACCACTATCTTCTATCATTCCCCTTGTTTCCCCTCCTTCTCTTCTTTTCATCGCCTTCTATTTACGAGTGAGAGGGCAACGATATCGCCAAGGATTCGCGAATTCATCACGTTTACAGGTGTATAGGCTCGACACTTGCACGATAGTTTTGGGTGCTGCGTAAAGTTTTGCCGGATGCGGCAATTAATTGTAGCCCGTCATATGTGAACAGTGATACCGGATCAACGTGCCGTCGCCGTATGCCCGTCGCCGTGCCGTTGCCGTCGCCGTGCCGTTGCCGGACAACGTGTGAACGTAGCTAAAGCTCCCTTCCTATTGATGATTTTGCATTAAGGGAAATAAACTGATGATGATGTGGAAAGGTAATTTTGTATCTAACAGTCTATGTATGTATGGTCATGAATTCCGGTATGAGAAAGTTTTTTTCTTGGTATACTTGACGAGCATAGGATCGTTCCTATTCAAGGCCCAGCGAGGGTGAAGACCTGGAACAACCTGCACTCTAATGTTGTCAGACTGCGTTTATACCTTCATTCAGGTCACGTAATAAGCTAAAGCCTCTTTGGCGGCACCTTGAAGTGGCGGTGGGAGGTATCACACACAGATGGCAACTTGCAAAAAGCCTACCCCACCTGGAATCGAACCGGGTCTCCCTGGAGGTGGAGGCCAACGTTCTTACCAATTGTGACAACCCACTCGGTAATCCACAAACCCCCTGTGTCGCATTGGTACTGGTGGGTCATTTGCGCCCTTCCTCCTAACATTCGGATGATGATATATCTTGATGACGGAATGCGACAATGACTTCATAAATTTCAAAATCACGTGGTCGTAGGTGTTTTCGTTTCTTCAGTCATATAATTGGTTCCATTAGATGGATAGAGTATGATATCAGAAGAGGAAACCAAAGTGGATAGGCAAAATAATCACGTGTGTAACAATGCGTCACCGCAAATAGATTGTGTAGATATATATTGTGAGAAATACCTTCTCATAAAGACATCAACGACCATAATTAATGACCTTTTCGACAAAAAGAGCATTGTTGGGTTCACTGGGCGTGATAGTTTGTTGATCCATGCTGGGATACTTCAGCGGACAGCTCTCCTGTGGTAGCGGTTGTTGTTTGTAATGGAAAAAACTTTGTATATTCTAATTATCTTCCCCATTATGGTGATGCATTACTCTCTCATATTTGTATGTAGGTCCCGAAAAATCTGTTGAAATCTTATCGTGCAAATATGACTAAAGTGTGCTATCTCACCAGATAAATCCCATTTATCGGCTGAATGTTTGAAAATTTTGAGCTTCGATTATCCCGCTTTACCGCTTGGTCTGTTGTCAGGGAGCAATCCCCCCACCCACCCCCCCCCACCCCGCCTACGCCACGGCCATACCGCATACGCAGTAGGACCCATGGATTGAGAGCACATAGACCGTTAAGTCGGCGGATACAAATACACTTCAGGTAACCCATTAACGACCTTTACATAATGTATAAATATGATAATTACAGCCAATACGTAGGACCTCAAAGCCGTTACAGATGGAAGTTAAGTATTTCATGTGTGTAGGAGACAATATACTAACTACATAGTGGAATCGTCCGCCTAGATTAGATCACTTTCCCGCCAACCCAGCCTCCGACGTCGTTAGACTAGTAGTCATTATACCGCTCTCCCACGCAACCGACCGAGGAATAACCTTGCTCATTAATGGTACACCAAGAGGGACGCCCGGACGACGAGAAAGGGAGGGGAACACCAATAGGTCATATACGGCCTTAACCATGGCTACGGTTGTCAAAATATTTCCACGGGAAATTGACCGGGACGGTTATCATGATTACACACTGTCCGTCCCCTGTCCGTCCACCCACGACAGTTAGCTGGGAACTATAGCAGTCTGGAGAATCGGTAAATATGGCCTGGATAATTTCCGATTAAACGTCCCGGGAGCAGGACAAAGTTAGGGCGAGCACTGGCGCAAAAAGTTAAAACTTGAACAAGCGATGTATTACCTAGAACATGGCCGTCTGCATTCGAACACAGGAAAATTTGTTTTAGGGGAACTTTGGTCAGCGCCGCTTCGTCTAACTGCAATAGCTAGGCTAGGATTCCATAGGCGCGTTGCGGAAAATGCGTTGTGAATTCAACCGCAACTTTGCTAAGAATAATATTCCTTTTCAAGATAATTTTGTATGTGATTTTTGCGGAAAGACATAACTTTCAGCAGGTGACCATATTTTACGTTAATTGACTTTAGGGGAGAATTCATTTCACGCGGCGATGCGGTATATTTATTGGTATATTCGGTCCAAGGTATTTTCATAGAGGCAGGTACCGTGAAAAAGTAACATAATCAAAGAAACATTGAATTTGGTCATGCATAATAAGTTTCTAGAACGATGATTCATACAAATGGTTTGGAAATGGGAGCAACGGAGTCTTGCTTTCTCAATACACTATATATGACATTCCATTAAAGCCTAGCAGTTGTAAATCTTAATTTGAATTAATTACTTTTTTTTAAGTTAAAATGAATTATTTTAAAAAATAATGAATATAAAATCATTTATAATAGATGTGTTGTGTTCTAGCAGTGGTAATTTTGTATGGGGGGAGAATCGACACTGCCAACAAAGTGTCTCCCACCTGGCTGTCGTAGTGTATGGAAAACGATGTGTTCTCTGAGGTTTGAGAGATTAAATAGGGACTGGCTGCGTATTACCAATAAGAGAATATTCTCGTCAGTGCTGTGCATATAAGATCACAGGTTTGACAGTCTCGCCAAGCCTCTGCGAAACCACACCGACACTCCTATGAAAAAATAAATAAATGGAATCAACAAACAAAACACGGAATAACAAACAAAACAACAGGATGTTACGACATCTGCGTGAAAGCAACAGTCGACATTGGAACCACCCGCCCCGTGGTTCGATATAGCAAGTGTCTCCCACCTGGCCTGTCTTCGTATTGTATGGAACGTTTGTGTTCTCTTTGAGGTTTGAGAGATTAAATTAGGGAATTGGGAGTGAGTATTATCAATAAGAGATAATCTCGTTCAGTGCTGTGCATATCCCTCACAGGTTTACAGTCTCGCCAAGCCTCTGCGAAACCACACCGGCCAATCTATGAAAAAAATGAAATAAAATGAATCAACAAACCAAAAAACGGAATACACAAACAAAACAACAGGATGTTACTGGGGAACATCTGCTTAAAGCAACAGTTGGCACATGGAAACCACCATGCCCCGTGGTTGATATAGCAAAAGCAAAACAAGACCGCAATTTGCGTTTAGTGATTCTCGCATATCGTTCTCTTTTGCTAATACCAGACTTTATGCCGAACAGAGGGAGATTGAGGATTTGTCAGGACACCAGTTATAAAGGTGTGTGTATTGGCAAACATGGGCACAACCTCCGTTGAGGGCCGGAGGTCCAAAGCGAGTAGAAATGTATGGAGGCCATCCGGAAAGTTCGGGGTCACGACGCTCCGCCCTCACAGTGGGTGCGTCCTCCTGGTCTTCAGTGTTCGAGTTCAAGGGGACAAGTCCCTACTCTCGTCAGCAAAAAAACAGAAGTGTTTTAAACAATGAACAATGACAACGTCTGATAAAGTGCATGCGAGAGCGGAAAAAAAAAAAGACGGGACCAATGCCGGTGTGTTGAGCAAAGTGGTGCACGTTTACCGGGCGTCATGGATAACACCTCCTATAGCTCTTCGTTTAATCCCTTTCCCACAAATAAACACCGAAAATACATAAATTTGGTCTCGTCAACGAGAACCTGGCGCCGCCCTGTGTCCCCTACTCGTTGGGTACTTTCTAGTTTTTTGTCAAGACATTGATTCCTCCCGACTCCTGCAAACGAATTCTATGTCATTCACATCCTAACCAATTTGCAGTGCGTCAGGCGTAATGGCCCTGCATTAATTCCAGTTTTCCATGACATTCTGTATAAATCTTTTCCAAGAGGCTATTTTTAGCCATGATTGAATCGGTCACGCTAAACGGCGATCATTGCTCTTTGTCAAACATCGTTTACAAACGTCCTAAACCATTCATCCCTAAAATCCTGGTGACCTAACCCAACCCCCCCCCCCCCTTCAGAGATAAACAAATCATTCGATAGGACAGTGTTATTAAAGTGAACTATTCCAACACAGCATACCCCTAAAAATGTCATTTGCAAGATGTCAATGTCCCGAACGTCCATTGATCTACATTCCAGTGTTTTAGTCTGCTTCGACTTCTTTTAAAGGTCATGACCTTATGACTGTAGATGCAATGTGTGATACGAGTGTTCGGTACGTCATGCAGGACAATTTCACTTTTGTGAGTGTGTCATTGTCATCTTAACTCAGATTCCAGGTCCAACGGTGACTGTCCATCCGATCGACAGAGCTTGTTGCCAATCGCAGAAACCATGCACAAATCCACTGCATACAAGCGGAACCATGTTGAGATCAAGACCTCGCCCATGGCAACTGTAAGTACAGCCACCTAGGGAAAAACGGCCGGTGCCTGCTGCAATCCATAACCCGGATGTTTGCTTGCAATAAGTCACTGAACACTCTTGGATCGGGGGCTCACCACGGAGGGAGGGGGAGGGGGAGGAGGGGTCTGGGGGGGGAGGGGGGGGGAGGAGGGGAAGGGAAGGGGTCGTGATCCCCAAGATTGGAAGAGTGCACCGCTCCATCACATACTTTCTGCAACCAATTATACCCTGCCTGAGTAAACGTCACAGTAACGGTCTAGTGCCGGCCTGTGGGTGTTGCAAGGATGCAAGTTTCAAGCTAGGCGCTACTGGCACAACTTCATAGTATATTTTGTATAGGGGAAAACCATTTTTTCTGAGGCAGCTCGTTTGATGTCTCTCGAAAACTGACGTGCTTTGTAGAGGGAGAACCATTTTTCCGAGGCAGCTAGGCGCTACTCTGGCGCAGCTACATAGCATCTAATAAGGCCGGAATGTGGAATCAAGTGTGATGATCCTCCCAGTAATATGTTGGAGGTCATGAAGAGCCCATTACCGACCCTTATAATTTTCCCCCCCGCCTTCCTTTTTTTCCTTCGCTCGTCGGGTGGGAACACTGCAATGATGGGCCTATCCCCCCTGACAGCTACTACCGACATCACACGGTGGCATGTTCGTCCGCCTGAGCGCGCCATGTTTCCCAAAGAACGCATGACGAACGCGAAATCATGGCAAACCATAACCTTCAACCAAACCCCCTTCGAGAACGCTGCTTCACATGCACGGTCATGCTAGCGGTAGCCAAGAATGCGGCGAAGTAAGGTTAGGTGTCCAAGAGATCCATCTCCGCTCACCAACATGATCCAAATACAAGGCAAAACGAAATTCGATTTCCCTGTTCGTAATCGTGACCGCCGCATACTACCATTCGGTGACTTCATGACTCCTTAGTACAGTCGGAGGCGTCTACGAACATCAGGCTCGCACGAAAAAGAGTCACATGACACCGTTAAGGTAGCAAAACAGCGATCGCACCAAAAAGTGTCTCGCCTGGTTGCGCGATCGGTTGTTTTGTTTTATTCATTACACAAATAACCAACTATTCATGCAGACCCATCTTCATGTCAAATGGACATCACGAATTTTCACATATAACACTATAATAACTGACCATAAGTTTTACTCTTAATACAGAGTCCCTTGATTGTTTGTTCTTTCTTCTTCATCCCCCCCCCCACTCTTCTCTCCAAAATACCCAAATTTGAAATCGTTCAGTCAACTCCCACTTCTTTTGACCCAAAATCCAACTTGAAATGTTCTAAATCCCCTTAGCGCAGCCGGGCGTCTTTGACTATTAAAATAAAACTTTCCTTCATTATCATTGCCTTTTTATTTCCCAAAGCAGCCAGGACATGTCATCCCACCCCGCCGGCAGCAACCCCCCCCCCCACACACCAACAACCTATCCCACGCAGCAGTCAGATTCCCAGAATATATCTTTAGAACCTACACATGTGTCTGTCTATTAATTGCCATATTTTGACAATAATTGACAGTGGTAATAGCACACCAGTCACAGACATTTCCTGGGTCACACGTCCCCGGTTAAGAAGAGAGGAAAGAAAAACACGTTACGGTATTTTTTGTAGGTCTATCAATCTAATCAATTGGTTGGGTAAGTGAGGGTTTGCCTGTGGGCATGCCTATAACAACAGTAACATGTCACATGAGCTTGGTTATCGTCCTAAGCCGTGATTTATTCTAACGGACGCTATTATATGATGGATTTCAATCAAATCCATGAACATCAAACTCTGGCATAGATCCAGAAAATTTAGCAGACGCATATTACTGAGTTTGGCGAATTCCTTACCAAGTTGGAACTTTGAATAATTATGCAAATTAGCAACATACAATTGACATCTAAACGACCCCAGCCGTACCTTTAAAATGATTCAGGATCAAATGTGGATCACATCTACCAAGTTTTGTGAAATCCGACAATTTGAAAAATCGCATAAATCATGGAAATTAGAACCAACTTGTTAGCATATTTTAAGGCTGAAAATCTACTCAGTTCTCTACCTGTCATCCAAGTCCTACATCCAAACTACATCACTATAACACATAGGTTCTTGCGTAATCTTGCTAACGAGCCTTAAACAATAAATTACAATTAAATAGGCTAATCACCAACTTAATCGATGACTTCGCTGCCCAAAATCTAATCAGACCGTGGACACACCCACCCGGTGCCTACACACAAAATTTCGTCATAATCGGCCTCATCACTGTTTTTAGAAATCCTGCTAATCAGAAAGTGTGAAACACACACCACCACACCCGCCACGTGGGACCACTGAGTCTCTCCTGAAATTTCATTCAAGCGAGACCAAAACAAGTGCAAGTCGGAACGTCTTGGTACTGCGGACATCACAACTCTTGTGGCAAATACACTACAACCTTCATTTTTTTTTAAAAAAAAAACGCTCTTCCGATCTACATTCAACTGACCTCTACTGACCTCTGTCATAACCATGGAATGACTTGGAACATGTCTACCACATTAGCCTAATCTTTGCTATCAGTGTCCATTCCTAAGCCTGTGGCAGTGAACAGTGGAACACCACTTCCCAATTCCCAAGAATGAATATATAACATTGTGACCACTCATCGTTGAACCACTCCACAAGTTACCATCAACGCATTTTAGGTGTGGGGGGGGGAGGGCGCAATCCCCCATTTCTAGGTCACCACTCATGAATTGGACGCGGATTAAGGTAAACAATCCTGTGGAGGCAATGGTCTAATGGTAAACTAGGAGGGCGAGATGCGATGAAGACAAATCAACACCCCCTTGACAATAGGTTTAATTGTTAACTATTCTGTAGAACTGGACCTTCTGATAGATGATGTAAACACTGCTCAGCAGAGGATGGAGTGAATGTAATCAACTTGTCTGGCTGCAGTGCGAGCTCAAAATAAAGTTGTAACTGGGGGTAATTAATTGGATTTATTAAAATCTAATAACACTATGCGAACATAAATGTAGCTCATGCTAGCCAGTAGCAGCTTCATTCCACCATTCCACGTTTTTCAACCTGATCGCATGGAGTTTAGAAGTAGTGAATGAACGTGACGAACAGAAGGGACGACGAACGGTCAACGAACGAACTCACGAACGACGAACGAACGAACGGACGGGAGAGACATGATGACTGTAGAGCTGCTCTCCCTCCGCTAAAAAGCAAGAACCTCCAAAGTCAGCACCTCAAAAGACCGAACAACACTATCCAGAGAACTATCGAAGGATGTATTTTTGGTGTTATCCCATGACACCTGGACTCCAGCGGATTATCCTCTCTACGAGTGTTCCCAATGTCAACTAGAGAATCCACAAACTCGCAGGTAACCAGAGGCGTATGCGATTTGTCTACCCGGGGCTCGGGGTCACTACTAAGGGGGGCGCCACTCGTTTGGCGAGGAAGTTTTTGGTGGGGGGGTGGGGGGGGGGGTACAGGAAATTTTGATGTTTTAACACCTCTCAGATCGCCAAAAATACCCCTCGGGGCCTGAGAGGGGACCGTTCAACTCACGCTATCTGTTAAAAACAAGTGCCTTCTCGGGTGAATTACAACTGAAAACAAAAATGATCGCTCAGTCTTAATGTGAGGTTGGGTTTTCCTTCTCCGCATACATATTCCACATATATAAAGCAAAGAAACGCCATACGAGTGAGGGCATTGATTCCTCTGCCCGTCGCTCATGACAGTATATGCCCGCCACTGAACAAACTCTCATTCGTGGTCACTAATATGATCATACAGTCCCGTATAAGTGAAACATTTTATCAGCTGTGAGCACGGTTGCTTATTTATTTTAATATATGTTTCTTTTGTTTATTTTGAAACCAGCGAAGAATGAAGTGTTAATTGGTTCATGTTTGAATAACTGATGTGTTAGTGTCTTGGCAATGCATTCTTATCCTTCATAAAGGTACTGAGATCATTGATTCACATTCATAACGGGCCTTATCTCTCCAGTCGGCAGCAACAAGGCAACTGCATCGGGTGTCGTCGGCGGCTGTAGCCAAGTGGGTAAAGCGCCTAACCACCAGTGGGCATTAAGGAACACACAACAATCGCCTAGAACCACTTTGCATGATTTCCATGTCGGAGCAGTGTATCTTTTGCAAATCCCCCCCGCCCCCCTCCCCCCTCCATGGCAGTGATATAGGGGTTCATACTTGCAGCTTCCTGTGGCTTTCCTTGTGTAGAAAGTTCTGAATACGTTGTTATCCCATTCTTTCTGAGGTTCTTTTCCTCCCTCCCATGGCTCTGATGCACAATACCTTTCGAGAAGTGGGGGCGATGTGGACTGCATTTTACTATCTGAGCTGAGCTGAGCGCCACCATCCTACGCGTTGGCGCGTAGCGCACCCAGAAATTTGGGGTTTTAGAATGCCTCTTAAGGCTTAAATGACCAAAATGCACTGCTGTGGGCTAATTGCAAAAAATCTGTATGTGCAACTTCAGTAAGAAGAGAATGTTGAATAGTTGTCAGAATATAGGCAGATAACACAGCATCTACGGCTTCTTTATATTTGTTTTTAAATAATCTGTCCGCTAGTTGATTTCAACTACATACCACCAAGAACCTAACTGCAGTTTACAGTTTACAATTTACGTGAACAGGTGAACTAAGCTGGGATTCCATAGATGCTATGCGATCCGGGCTTATGTGAAAACATGTATTCTGAAAACGAACGTTTGTTTCAGGAGAGAAAACATATATTGTAGTGCGAGAAGGACAATGGAAATGCCAGCAGTCCCCTGCAAGATTTTTGTTGATTACTTTTTAATGAAATATTCCAGAGAATTCCTTCACGGTGGACGCATCGTTTTAATACCATTGGTACATATGCTTTTTCGTCGTCATTTCGGTGTGGGTTTGTCCTTCATTTATATTTTTTTTTTGCCTCTGTAGAACCAATATCTATCTTTTGCAAGTTATAGACATATTCAGACCGTGCCCCCACTCATGACACGAATCGTTGAGAAAGCACCGAGTGACACAGGTCCACTCAAAGTGCATGAATATACTTTCGTACTGACGTCTTGGCGTAGCGAGGATTTTTAGTGGGAGACGCTGGAGAGGGGGAGCTAGAGCATTGGCGGTCGCCAACTTTGTCTAGGTGGGGGGGGCAGGGACACCGAACTTTTCAGGGGGCACCGGATCTATCTGAGCGGAGCGCCACCGCAGTTGGGCGGATCGTAAATACGAGAATTCTTGATTGTGCAAGCCCCCCCCCAATGGCCGGGAATGGACCTCCCCTGGGCGTTTTAGGCTACACGCATACCAGCCCGGACGATCACAAATTTTGTAATTCGGTGGGAAATTTGAACATTTTTTTTTTTTTTTTTTTTTTTTTTTTTTTTTGTCGGACCTCGGTCCTATCGTTTGTCCAGACTTTAATATGCTACCCAGAATATTCAACATTGCTGCGCCATTCTACTATCCAACGGTGGGCGCGCGGAGTGCGCAATTTTTCTCAAGATTTCCAGAGCCATATGAGATAAATTCCGGATCCCACAGACATGAAGGACTATAGCCAGCTTTAGTCACTGTCCCAATCCATGATATAACGTTAATGCATAGAGAGTAGGAACTTCCGAGTAGTAGTTCGCTGGAGAAAACGCACATTGAAAAATCCAGCAGTCGATAGCTAAGCCTCTGCAGTTCAAAAGTGTGCGTTGGGTTGAGAGAGAAGAAAGACAGAGACTAAAGGGTTTAGTAAACCAAAAAGAGATTGTACTGCAGTTTTCAAGTTCAATGATAAGGTTGTTGTATATTTCTAACCTCACAGATATGTATAAGTAGGGGCCAATGAAGAAAGAATTGTCCCAAGAACTTTGCAGATTGTCAGGAGGCGCTAGAGTGCCTTATAGTAGCACCGCGACTTATAAATGAGTTTTCAGTTGGGGTGAACGGGTGTAACGTTGTACTAGTTCAGCCGACTCCCGCCGCCTCGGGCGGCTTCCAGGAGAGCCAGATTATGGTCCATCTTTCGACGAAATTTCCAACAGTTATTGCGAAATTGAGTTCAACTCATACCTTTGGCTTTATGGGGGGTATGTGGCGGATCCACCTAAATCATCACTGACTCAATGCCTTTTTCCTTCCTGATAGCCTGCAAGGGCTGTAGTGATAATGAGGGAGGAGGGGGGGCTTCCGGCCTCGATCCAATTTCTCATCATCCGAGGTACCGAGCTAATGATGTACCTGATTGGACTACGATAAGCACCCCTTCCCTCTCTTTATTCCTCTTCCGCTTTCTCTTTTTCTCCTCCTTTTTTCCTTTCCTCTTTCTCCTCCTCTCCCTTTTTTTCTTTCGTTTTCTCTTTTTTTTTTTTTTTTCTCCTGCCCTTTTCTCTTTTCTCTTTCCCTTTTCCCCTTTTTTTTATTCTTTTTTCCTCTCTTTCTCTCACCCGTGGGCGCGCGCCCCGAAGCCACCCCTGGATATCCGCCTGAGTAATACACATCATCCGCAAGAAACTGGGCAGGTCACGGAGACCTCATCTTTCATATCGTGATATTCACCGCAGATTAGCCACGCGCCGGTCGAATCTTGGACAAATAGGAACCAGAAGTTTATTCATTATGCAAAATACGACTTCACAAGACAGTATCCACCCACTTCCTCTGTATGTATGCAACGACAGACCTGTTTGGGGGGGGGGGGCGCCAACGAGCTTTGTTTCAATTTGATCACCCCTGGGCAACAGTGATGCAAATTGAGAGTTTGCGGGTTCAATATGTTCTTCATTGACCCGCGCGGGCACCTGCCGCCCGGACGCCCTTTGGCGCCACCCTTAGGCCGGGATTCCATAGATGCGTATGCGTACGTGGAAAATCGCCAATTTACGTGAACTGCGCGGGGGATAGTGTTTGAATGTGGTCTATTTAGCTTGCCAAAGATAGATATTGGTTCCACAGGGGCTCAAAAAACATAAAAAAGGCACAAACCAACGCTGAATAGGCGAAATATACATAATCAATGCGTATGCGGATCCGTATCACAGCGAATGAATTCCATGGAATATCTTCCTCAAAAAGCCAAACAACGGCAATATGCATTGGCTGCTGCCTTTTTAAGGTCTTTTCGTATACACTTCTAGTGTTTTCTCCTCTGAAATAAAACGTTTGTTTTCAAAAAAATTGTGATTCTGACATTCCGCCCGGATACGCATACGCATCTATGGAATCCCAGCCTTCGGCTGGTAGTTAAGGACGTCTTCCGTTTTGGTAACATCCCCTACATTCCGACCGCACGGGTTTTGGTGAAACATGGAGAGGTCAAGATGTAGTCCATGACACGGAGACGTCTTCCGTCGTTGTGGCAATGACCATGTCCCAGCCGCACAAATTTTGGTCGAGCTATAGTTGTAGTTAGCACAGTCGGTGGAGCGTCGGTTCACCTCTGGGGAGCGGGATTCAAATCCCGGTTTGGGTCAAACCATCGATTTTTACCTAGTACGTCTCCACTGCGCGCGAGGGGGCAGAGACAACCGGGGGAGGTAGACCATTTGGATGTTGCGTGTGAATAACCCACCTCCATTGGAAACCCCAAAGAAGCATCGCCTGGCCGTGACTGAAGGAGTTGCAGTGAAGGAAATGCAGGTTCCCCAGATCGCCCTTGCCGATTAGGCTCGATCCTCTATTTGGCGAGTATATCATGAAATTATTTTGTAACAATACCTGGTCCAGATTCATCTAAGGTTTTTGCGAATATAAACGTCCCGGAAACCTACGTTAGGACTACCATTATCCACGCACGGTTAAATGGATATTTACAATCGGTTCATCCACGTCTGCAACCGTATATTCCGTCCTAGTTAAAGCGCTGTGACACACGGACACGTGTCCGGCACATCATATTACAAGGACATGCATGCAAAGGGTTTTAGCGGTATAAATACTCTAATTGAAAACGGTTCAAGGTCACCTAGTACAGTGTGAATGATCCAGGAATAGGCCAGGAAAGGATGACAAAATATTTGGGGATTATGTTGAGGAAGCGATATTGTGGGTATATTGTTCCCGGTTTCGAGTTACCTTCGTACCTGGTAGATCGCGTCCCAGCAGGGTAAAGATAGACAAAATTAATCGAAAATCTGTTGGCTATATACCCATCAACGATTAGTACTAGTGTTTTTAGAGAGGTGGCGAGACCTGGATAGCATCGGTCAGTTATAAGACCGTGTGTCATTTATCAGTGGGTGGGACTGCGGGGGGCAATATATTCTATCTATCTATCATCTATCTATCTATCTATCTATCTATCTATCTATCTATCTATCTATCTATCTATCTATCTATCTATCTATCTATCTATCTATCGGATGTTAGTATTCCGTAACCACCCCACGATTCGGATGGACACCAGATCCAACACATGAGGCCCGTTTACCAAGCTCCTAGACCGTCTCCTGTTGATTTGAGTTGATTTGATGAACGAGGAACGAAATGCATGGGGGTACTGTGGAGTGGCAGATTGTTCGAAAAGGAGCGAACTTCGGGGAGATGAATGGAGAGAATGTTCAGACAATTTGAAGATTAAGAGTGTCGGCACACGTGCTTCGACGTAATGAAATTCAAAATGTTTCGTCACGTCCATTCAGGCGAGGCGTCACTGAAAAGTCTGGAGCCTCAGCCGTAGGGGGACCTTTGCGTGAAATACGTAGCCCGAGATACTGCCAGTCGTAATGGGGGACCCTTGGACTCACAGGAAGTCACAGTGGCTATGTCGTTGGTGGGAAGGGACAAAAAAAAAGCGACGCGGTGTTGATTGCCATGAGAAGAAATGTCTCAATACAACGATATGTCGTACTTTAAATAAAATGTCAATGCGATTAAATTTCGTATACCGTCCATTTTTCGACAGGTGTGGCACTACGATACTGCCTCTTTAAAGAACATGATACGTCAATTTGGATAGCTGCTATCGGCATGTTATTTTACGTACAGGGTTGGAAATTGAAATAGGAAACGGTCTCTGATGCCATGTTTTTCATGTTAATGACTGACATGTGACCATTTGCGTGGTATAATGTAACACCACATTCCTAGTGAAGCCTTGTCAGGGATTTCGCCAGGTTCTATGTAGGTCCCTCATAGCCTATAGACGTAGTTGACACTGAATGACCACTATGATTGGGAGGGGGGGGGGGGGGGGGGGGGTTGGAGCAGACACTCCGGTGTTTCGATCTTTGCTAGTTCGGAAACGTTCGCCGGTCCTGTGAAAACTGCACTTGAAGAAGAAATAGCCTATCTCCTCTCGATACTTAGCGAAAATGGACGACATGAAGCTGTCCCCAAGAAATTATATGTTTTTTACTTGATTTACCAGTGCCGTCACGAAATGAATTTTTTTTAAAAATTAATTGACTGTTTTTGTACGTTACATCAATGCATCCATCAAAAAAATCTATTGATGTATGGTGTGTACTGCGAAACTGCGTTTTATTGGGCCAAAGTAGTTTATACATAATTCTACACCCCAAGGTATCCGTTATTGCGAATACAGGATTCTGATTGGGTAATACCAATCACGTAGCCGACTGTTATTTAGGAATAAACTGCAACTGGGAGACTTTACTGGTGAATAAAACAGTCGAGATGAATTTAGGTGAATAACGGACGAGGCGCAGCCGAGTTCTTTATTTAGCTTAATTCAGATTCGTGACTGTTTATGAACCAGTAAAAGTCGATCTGCTGTAGTTTATTCCTATTCAATCTCATCCTGCAAATCAAGGAATTAACCCAAAACGACCCTAGAGTTCTATATCTCTAGATCTATATCTTTGTATCTTTAAACACAAATAGCAGCTAGGGTAACTATTGGCGTTGTTCGATCGAAGTAAATTGCATGGCGTATCCCATACCCAAAGATTGGCAGTGTGTGTTGTGCGTACTTCCACGGAGACGCAATTCAAGCCACGCGTGCCGAACCGGAGGGTTCTGCGCGTGTGAACATGGCGTTCACGAATGCAACGAGAGACGCGTCGTTTGCCCGTTTGTATTCCGTTGAGGCCTGGCAGTACGCCCTCTGAGCGCGCGTATATAGGCCAGGGACTCTGGTGAAATATTTAGCCAAACCTACCTATAATTGCAACAAAAGGATTTCAAGTTATGTTACCTTCAAATTGACTGCAGAACAACATACTCAAAATCAGCAAAAATCGGAATAGGGAAAGCCGCCATTTTCCAAAATGGCCGCCAAAATGGCCGCCAAATATTAATCCGTTTTTTTAGGCCACATCTGCTGTACTAGGTTGCAAAATCTCAAATAAGATGTCATATTATAGCTCTAAATGAATTCTAACTCAATTGTATGCTTTCATAATGGTAGGAGAGTAATATGTATCAGAAATATCAACAAAATACTTACTTTTTCGGCAGAATTTACAGATTTTCGAGTTTTTCTTCCAAGTGGAACATCCATGCCGTACTCCTTCAAATTGCAAGCAGTCAGATCAATTTTTCTCCAAAAACTGCACAGACTCATCATTAATATCCCTGACAAGTTTGGGCTATCCAGCATATTTTATTTTAGAGTTATGGCAATTTGAACTTCCTATGACAAGAATTACCCTAGAGCAGCATAGTGATTTCGCAGAACTGGTACATTAGGGTTATGCACTTAAGCAACTGCTGACAGGGGTGGATGAACCAGATGGAGGTAAGTAATTTCGATTTCCAGGGATATATGATACAATAAATATAATATAAAAGAATTACAACATTGGTGATGGCAATTGCAGGGTGTTATACGCGCTCAGCTTTGCATAAGCGGGTTACATTAGGTTGTGGGATCTGCGTGCCTAACCAAGGCTTATAACACTAACTCTCCCCAGCCTAAGTGGGATCATGTATATACTGTGGGCCATAACCTACTATGCAGTTGTGGTCAGACAAGGCACAAAATTGAACATGGGTGGAGGGGGAAGATGCAAGCGTTTGCCACTAAGAGACCATAGGCTATCATAGTAGGGGTGGGGCTCTGCTGTCAGGATCAGTGGGTATTCAAAGTGATTTTATGAAATATTTGGCCACACATAACGAACAGGTTGGCATCAAGGGGGTGAATCGGGGTTGCGGAACAGGGGCGTCAAAGGTACCCGAGAGGGGTTGAAGCTGAGAACGGGGTGCTGGTCGGTATTTTTCCCCCATGCTCTCACGGTAGGCCTACCCTCCAACAGAGTAGGAAGGTACCGATCGAGAGGGTTAAGTAGGATCATACACTTGTACGATGGCCCTTACCTAGAAAAAGAAGAGAAACCTCCATATCCCCAGCTTCACTCCAGGGAAGAGGGGGGTTGCCTTAGGGACACACAGTAGATCTTGTCATTCTGTCAAATAACTGTAATTGTTATAATGTGAGGATATGTTTTGTGTTGTTTACTTGTGTATCGTGTACTGGAATTAGTTCTCACCCCTACCCATTCTTGGAATTGGGCCTACCGATGTCCGATGGGAGATAAGGGGGCACTCACATTTGTAGAGAGCTGTAGCTAGGCCACCCCAACACCCCTCCTATAGTCCGATCCAGCAATGTTTGCAAATTCAAGTAGCTAGCTACAGGTTGTACATATTGTGCCTTGTGGATGTAAATGTACGATTGGAGGAAGAGAGGTGACTAGAAGGGCAATGCAAGTGAACGGGAATGGGGAAGAAGAAGACATGGATGAGATCAGAAACTAGCAACTGAGAAGGATCATTGGGTAAAGCCATCTTGCAGTGCATCCTATCAAAGGTTTTTATCTCTCCCTTACAAATCGGTGGTTTGGGTGTACCACCAATTTGGTGGGTCCGAATTTCGAATCTACCCTCGTATGCACCATGGCTTCTGCAGCTCATATGGGAAGTCAGAGATTGAGTGCATGCGCAAGTGCGTCAGAAACAGGACCATATCAAACTAAAATAAAGCGCAGTTAATACAATATGTGTGGGACATGTACGAGCATAAAACATCAGACGATTTGATGGCTTGAACACGTTCCATGCATGAGAATGATTGCCATTTGTAACTCCGACGACACAGGTCGCAAGTCGAACCCCGCATGCCTGTTACAATGGGAGATGTTGCAGCAGTCGGTCGTGACAACATCCACCTGTGGCAGTTCTCGCAGTGGCTTAGCTCCCTCCTGTATGGGAAAAACTAGAGAATAAGAAGGAACAGGATGATACATACTACTTTGACCTTACTGTGGAAAATCGATTCATCACATAGTACTCAGAGCTTTATGAGGGTAATCGGCAACATCATGACAGGACCGATTCCGGAACAACGTGAACTTGGGTATTCTGACACACACTGTCACACATATAATGTGCGGGAAGACAAATGTCAGGGCTTTTGTGGACATCTCTTGTTGACGCGCTTGAACACCAAGATCGCAGCAAAATGTAGTTGGTACTCTAGTATCACATTAGAGAATTAGAACTAGAGCAATTATGCTCAGAATTGATCGTGACGCTGCGGGTTCACTCCAAAACAGAAGGGACGATGCGGGGAAAAGGGAGCAGAACGAGGCAGTGGAGCAAAGCAGTGGGCGAGGACATGTGGCGATCAGACAGAACTGAGACCCCACCCCCCGGTAGGGACCTTCACAAAGTAAACATCACGAGGAATGAAGAAACTGGCAACATCAATAGGGGAAAGAGGTTATGACACAAAGTGCAATCCAGAGAGAGGGGCGCGAATGACGCCACACATCTGGGAGCTGTAGCAGCAAATGGATGACGATGAACAGTAAGATGACACACAGAACGAGCGCCGTCGGCCATTCACAAAGTGCAAGCTATGTTGTATGATGTTTTGATGGCGGGAGAATTGTAGAGGGAGCACTTTCCTAACAAATACCCTAACGAAAAAAGGCACGGCGATGAAAGCGGACAAAGAAAATCCAGTAAGGATTTCCCCACAGCTAAACTGTGGCTCCGCACAGCGACTAAACTGTGGCTCAATATATGGATATGATTGCCTTGTCAGAAAATTAACAAATGGGGCACAGGGGATCGAAGTTGCACGTGCAAGTCTCGCATGGCCTGCTGCCTTTCCTTGCAGCCTCGGCCACAATCTATACACGAGTCGAGGCCATGGTATTTCAGCGCATAGCCCAGGTGCCTACGCAGCATCCAGAAGTTCAACAGCACTTTGAGAACAAAATTTATGTAGTGCGGCAAGGCAGATCGTATAGGCGGTGTCAAATGATCGTGTGACGAGCAGGGTCTTATGCGAAGCCTATTAAAAAAACTACAGGAGGTACTACAGAGTAGAAGAATGAATGAATCACAGAGGCTCACATGGGTGGGTACTGTCGAATCCTACATATGCAGAGGTGAACGATGCCTGCAAGATTACAGGTCAGGCGATACACGACTAGGCGACCAGTAAGGACGTCCCCAGCAAGCACGAAGGAGCACGGGATGACACTGAAGTATCATAGCCTCCTGTCTCCAGAAGCCCATTTGACGATGATTTAGTTCGCACAGCATGGCACGGAGTAGATTGCGAGTGGACTTAGTCCAGCTGATGAAGCAAGGAGTGTGGGAAAGGAAGATTCTCGATTAGATGGCAAATCAGGAAGTCTTGGAATATGTGACCCAAAAAAAGTGTGATCGCCGGGAGCAAAACGATGGTATATTGATACAGAGACTGTGACAATAGATCTTCAACTGCTATCAGCGCTTGGTGACTGGGTACACACATGGTGGTTTGAGTGAGGTTTTCACCTACGAAATTACAAGCTACCCACAGCGATGTGCTTCATCTTCTAACGCAGCTTGCAGCAGACAAACCGACACTTGTGATGGCAAGGTGGAAACAGCTCACTGAAGACGTCAGATCACCCAGCCCACCAAATGACGTACAATACGTCATTGATGGCGGTGCTCTTCTGCACAGAATTTAATGGAATAATGTCGAGGCTTAGGGACACCATATATGGTTGATATGTCAGGTATGTTGCAAGCAATGATACCCTTCCATCATGTGTTTGTGGTTCAAGAGGAGGTCCATGGCAAACACGGGAGGAAAAGTAGCAAATCCAAAAGCAGTATTCCGGTGCATTTCACTGGCGATATGGGTGTGTCAATGAAGAGAGAGAATTTCCTCCAAACGGTCTAACAATCTACTGAGAGGCCACTTGGAACAGCACGGATCGAAAATATACATGCACAGATGATGCAGATGTCCTGATGGTGTGAACGACTATCACCTCAGCAGAGACGAAAGAACACTTTCCTTATCGGATTGGACAACAACACTGACCTACTTGTACTTATCTTAGCGTTGCGCAGGAAACATTTATTCAGAAATTCATTTCAGACCTCAACCAAAGATAAATCTAATAGTTGCCTAGATGGTGGTCATTAAACTGGTTCACGTTGCACTTGGGATATTAGTATAGAAGTATATGTGACAATCTTCGATTTGCTAAACCATTCTAAGGAGTGAACCCACTCCAGAGGTTTGGCCTCGGGTAAAACCAGTAGTAGCTCTGTAGAAAGTATGTCAAGTGACTACATTGGGAGAGCAATCTGCAGTCTTAGTCATCCAAACGCCTCACATGAAGACATCGTTAAGAGCTGAGATGAGAACGCTCTAATGTGTTTGTATAATGGCAATTATGGAGATCAAATCGACGCCCTGCGACTTTAAACGATTCAATCGGAAGGTTGCATCTAGAACAACCCGTATTAAACCTTGTGAACCGATTGGTTGGCCAGTGGTAGACGCGGCCTTCCACAGTTGACCAGGGTTTGATTCCCCCGGTCGGGTCATGCCAAAAGACTTAAAAAAAATGGTACCTGTTGCCTTTCTCGCTGAACGCTCTGCACAAGGGATTGCGCGGGACAGACGAGGGGTAGCCAATTGCAAGTTGCCGTCCCCCCCCGCGATTACCCTACACTCCCTCATTAAGGTACCGCCAAAGAGGATTTGCCTCATTCCATGTACTTTGGGGACGGAATTCGCAGCTGACAATTAGATGCAGTATCCAGGATGCACCTTGCGGGCCTTGGATAGATTCGATCCTTCATCTCGGTTTTATTATTTTTTTTTTTTTTTTTGAGTAGACCATAAAAAAAATCGAAAGAAGCTTGACACCCCGTGCGCTGCAGCCCAAACCATAGCCAGCGTGCTACACCGGGGTTCCAGGGTCAACAAAGGACAAGGGGCTGCATAGTGGTGCCAGAGGATGGGTTGAAAGATCATCGATGACAAGATGTTCCCCATTCAAAGAACCTGAAGGTAGCACCAGAGTGTCTTCTAGAGGCAATCAACTGTTCCTGCAAGAGGGACTGTGTGGGGAGATGCCAGATGCGTTGAAGTTGAAGTACGGGTTACATATTCTCAGCGTGCTTGGAATGCAGAGAAGTTGTTCGTTGGAGTCTAGCTCGGAATATTAACATGTTGTCGTTCCAGCGTTGTGATCTCCTCCATACTATTTCCGGAACATAGATGATAAACTACCACATGCAATCAGGGTTTATTCATGTAATCACAATGATATTCCATCTAGTGTAGCAACTAGCAAATAATCACAGAGACGAACAGAAATAGTCAAGGAACGTAATGGAATGAAATGAACTGAATAATTTAGACAGACTTTCTTGAGAGGCCGTTTGCATTATTATGACATTGAGTGATGATCACAGTCTCCCAGCTGGCTGCTTTTTGTGAATGATGGACTAACTGTGGTTTGTTTATTTTACAATCATTTTGAAGTCCTAATTCCAGACGATCACCTGTTATAGTCGGACATGATATGAATTGGCGCAATTACGTTATTCGGATTAGTAGTGATAAATTTCTACAGAATCAGTAAGGCAAAGACACTGATTCAAGGAAAAGGGCAGTCATAATATGATGGGATAATTTTGGATGTTTGGGGTGGTTTGAGAATGAGTTTCACTGGCATAACAAAGCACCATGTTTTGACCAACACCAAAACGAAGAGAAATGCATCAATTTCGAAGGACAATTTGTAGCCAGTTGGGATGCACAAATGCTTCAGTTTACCGATGACTCAACTGAATTTACCCTAACCATATAACCAAACTCATATAGGGCAAAGACTGGCGATTAGCTGAAAAATGAGAATATTCTTAAACTCAACAAAAAATGTAATTTTGCCATTTTCTGATAGATAAGGCAATGCAATTTACTGGAGGGTCATGTATTCTGTTGATTAGACAATGTTATTAGCTATCATATGACACCTCATTTAACATCATCCATTTGAAAGTTGGAATGTGGGGCAAAAACTAGGAAATTCAAAATGGAGGCCATATTGGCGGCCATCTTGGAAAAGGCGACTTTCCCTACTTTTATTTTTTTTACTGATTTTAGTTACGTTGTTAAGCGTTGAATCCGGGTAGAAAAACGCTTGATTTCCTTTGTTGCATTAGTGGTTAGGTCTATCACCATATTCCCTGGCCTAATACTGAAAGCCGGACTGCGCGTTAAACCATGAGATAATAAGAAACTAGGTGCGGACTGTTCGGCACGCGCCCCACACACAAACATATTTTACAACTCCGTAGTACCTGCTCAGACCGCACGCGCGCAGATGAAACCTTCAATTGCGGGGTTTGTACAGAATTCCGCATCACCAGGAAACACGCGCAAGGAGCTTGCTCCGGGCATCTTTGAACGCGCTTCTATAGTAACAGACGCGCGTATCCTATCGTTAGGCTACTGCGATCGTGATTTCATGGGGATATTGGTGCGCGCGCGTCCTAAAAAGTAGAGTTCTGCGTCCGGCCAACCATAGGGGACTTTGTAAAAAATATAGCGCGTTGAACAACGCCTTCTGACGCAGAAGCAACCCAAGCCCTACCAGCTCCGGGCAATGTTAACTTTTGCCCGAATCAAAATGCAAATGGCGTGCAATGTAATTTGACATAGCTTACCCGCCATGCCATCATGCGCGTCTAAAGCAGTCGCACTCTAATCAGTTATATTATACTCTATGGTGTAAACATAAACTTCCAAAGGCTTCACGCACCTTACATTCGCGTTTAAAAGTACTGCGTTCACTGAAGACGCAGCAACTCGAGCAAGTATTCGATTGTTGTGTTACTCTGACCAGCTAACTGGGCAACAACAATGACGAAGAAGACATGGGGTACAACGAAGAATCTTGATCACAAAATTGACACTTTCCAAAGAAGACTACTCCGCAATGTTCTCAACATCAGATGGACCAATAACAATGAAAAAGAAAAGGTACAAAACGAAGAATCTTGATCACAAAATTGACACTTTCCAAAGAAGACTACTCCGCAATGTTCTCAACATCAGATGGACCAATAACAATTGGATACCAAACGACGAACTCTATGATGTGGACAAAAAATCAAATCCCTTGGTCTTCCGTTGTAGCACATAGACGTTTGAGATTTTTTTGGTCACGTCGCGAGACTCAAAGAAGCTCCAGCGAAGATCGCTCTGAGAGAAGCATTGAGACATACTACTAAAGCAGTTGGGAGACCTGTGACTAATTTGCTCGGAAAAATCAAATCGCAATTCAGGGACATCAACATTAACAGTTTCGAGGAAGCAGTAAACTTTGCGCAAGATCGTGATACGTGGCGGAACTTGATCACTGAGCATGTCGGATAGACTAAGACTCAACCTACTACTACTACTACTACTACTAAGAAGACATTAACAAAGAATTGGTACAACCAGCAACGCTTTCAACGATTTTTCTGTAATAATTGCGAACTGTGGGGTACAACGAAGAATCTTGATCACAAAATTGACACTTTCCAAAGAAGACTACTCCGCAATGTTCTCAACATCAGATGGACCAATAACAATTGGATACCAAACGAAGAACTCTATGATGTGACACCAAAATCCCTTGGTCATCCGTAGTAGCACCATAGACGACTGAGATTTTTCGGTCACGTCGCGAGACTCAAAGAAGCTCCAGCGAAGATCGCTCTGAGAGAAGCATTGAGACATACTACTAAACCAGTTGGGAGACCGTGACTACCTTGCTCGGAAAAATCAAATCGCAATTCAGGGACATCAACATTAACAATTTTTGAACGCGCTTCTATAGTAACAGACGCGCGTATCCTATCGTTAGGCTACTGCGATCGTGATTTCATGGGGAGAATGGTGCGTTGCGCGTCCTAAAAGTAGTGTTATGCGTCGGGCCAAGCCCCGGACATGGGCTGTACTGAAGCTCCTATACAAAACAGAAGTCAGTGTGGAGCCTCGTTGCTAAGGCAAACAGCGCCCTCAATTCACAGTGGTGTTATCGTGAATGGGCATTCAGGCGACAAGATTCGCATTTCGTCGTAAGATTAGGATATGTTCCGTTTGCAGGCCTCCTTGATTCGAGCTTCACATTATTAAGCATCTAGTTCACTCGTGATGTCATACCGTTACGCCTAGATGGGTGTTTCTGCCAGACGCAATCGATTGTATTCCAAAGAATCATGTTGTTTCTGGCTTCCGTCATAGATCGCTGATTTTCCCGCGTTTTCTGAAACGGGTAACAATCACTGAGATGTTGCACGAATCTGGCTCTATGATATGCATCTTCACCATGGAACAACAACGGTATGTTCGGGGGTCTCTGGTCTAAGAATTCGCGGATAGAGAGTAAAACAACTGAATGTGTTTACAATGTTACACACAAAGGGGCGCCTCCTCACACAACGAGATTGTGGTTCTGACGGGAAATTTCGGACAGGGCACACAATCGCGCTCTGATGTCCTCTCCAGTTAATATAGTAGCTCCATGGTCGGGCCCAGCATAGAGATTAGTACCATAGAGCATAATTAGAACTAGAGTGCGGACTGTTCGGCACGCGCGCGTCAAGAAATCGCCTACCACACACACACAAATATATTACAACTTCGGAGTTAACTGCTCAGCGTACGCGCGCGTATGAAACCGTTATCAATTGCGTTGGTTTTGTACAGAATTCCGCTCATTCAGGAGAACGCGCAAAACTCGCTCCGGGCAATCTTCGAACGCGCTCTGTAGTAAGAGACGCGCGTATCCTATCGTTAGGCTACGGCGATTGTGATTTCTTGGGAGATTGGTGCGTGCGCGTCCTAAAAGTAGTGTTCTGCGTCGGGCCAAGCATTAGGGATTTTGTACATGACATAGAGCGTTAAACAACGCGCTCTCATGCAGACGCAACCAGCTCCGGGCAAATGTCAATTTTGCCCGGACCGGTAATGGCGGCAATGCAAAATTGTACATAGCTTAGGCCCCCGTGCGATCATGCGCGTCTAAAGCAAGTGCGCACTCTAGCAGTTATATTATTCTCTATGTTCTGTACATGACATGATATAGCGCGTTGAACAACGGAATCTCACGCAATCGCAACCAGCTCCGGGCAAATGTCATTTTGCCGGGACCCCGATATTTGGCGGCAATGTGAATTTTTACATAGCTTGGGCCTCCATGCCATCATGCGCGTCTGAGCTGTGCGCGCCCGCGGTTTTGCGCGGAAATTGTTAGAGGTGGAATGTAAGAAACGCGCTGCCTAGCCTGCCCTTTGATGCATTTGCTAGAATATTGCATGTGCAGTGTTCGGCAATGCCATATTGATAAACGACTTGCCAATAAACGCAGTTCATACATAAATCAAACTGATTTTTTGGTGGATGCATTAATTTAACGTACAGGAACAGTCCAGGAATTTTAAAGAAAATTCATTTCGTGACCATTGTACTTCAAGCTAACCATCCATTGTAAGGACAAGGAGTGCTGACGCAGAGGCAGGCGTTGTGAAAACGTGCAGTCGTTTTTTCGTTGTGACGTCATGCAAAGGCTTCTTCTTGTCGGATCCTACTCGACCATGTCGACGATTATATGACTCTTATTATACAGGGACGCGTGCGATTTCACCGACCATGCACAGACCAGCAGGGAGTCTACTGTCTTAGAACAAAACTTCACATTTACCATGAAGGGCGTGTGCATTACTAGTTGTACTAGAATTTTAGGAACTGATGCGTGAAACCCCGAACTATCAATGAAATATACAAGAGAACGAACACCTACAATTGAATACCTCAGCGTTCTTGTACATGGAGGGCAAGGTATAACCCGTGGCGCCTATTGTCACCAGTGCCGACTAAGTGTCAACCCATTGTACACGCACGCGACGTACGTAATTGTTGAACGTGCATTCCCCAAATATTGTTTCATGAGTCAGTCATCCTGCTAAATCGATTGGGTTGACCTCTTGAGTCTAAATTGGGCCGTAAGAGAATTCCACGAGTACGTTGGAATTTGTGTCTACCGGGGTTCAGGAAACCAATTTAGGTTCATCTCGGCACTGGCGTAGCCAGGAATTTTGATTGGGGGGTGGCCATGGGGGAGGGGTCTAAGGGGAGGAGGTGTCCCCTCCCCTTTGGAAAATTTTTGCATTTTAGGAACCCTCAGATGAAATCTGGTTCAACATTTACCATCATTTGAAGTCATTTTTTCCTATACGAAAACTCTTGTTCTTGAGAAGTAGTCAAATTTTTCTATTTCCACGTGGCTTCATATCATAGGCGTACAGGACTCTCCATTTTTTTTTGGGGGGGGGGCAGAATTTTTTTTTTTCCCCTAAATCTTGAAAGCCGCATGATGGAAAAGTACTACCGCGCGCGAAACGTGCGAAAAATCGCTTGTTTTGATTGAAAAAATTCCTCCTGAATTTCGTCGCCGATTTCGCCTTTGTCTGAATTTTGATCATTTTCTGCCTGTATGTTTGGGTCTCAATTTTTTTTCATCCTTTTCGGCTCCCTCTTTTCGGGCGAATGAATCAACCGTCTTGGTATGAATTTGAGGGGGGGGGGTCGTACGTACTTCCTTTAAGATGGCCATGCCTTCAGCTGGCCAGGGATGTACCCAGGATGCTAATAGCCACAGGATCAACAATTGCAATAATTTAAAAAACCTAACTAATTTGCCCGAATCTCAAATAGTATTATCGGTCTGTATTAAAAGCCGACAACAAAACCACGGCTACTACTGCGCAAGAAGCACGCAATTTTTTGCGCATTGCTTGGATATCATCTATGATATCCCCCTATAGGCGTACGGGGGTCAATATTACTGGGAGGGGTTCCTCATCTTTTTGCCACTGTTTTCGCCTGAACTGGGAGGGCTAGCTAGTGCTCTCCCCCCTTGTACCCCGCTTATGTTGGTTGGATATTGACCAAACATTGAACTATTTTCAAGCAATCTGACTGGAATGAGGACAGCGGGAACAACATGAGTGACAAATGTTGTTGGAGGGGTATCTACGCACCCCCCTCGTATGCCAATGTCTTCTATGATGTAAAGAAGAAACTTGCCGCAAATCCAAATGGGTAAAAAATCGTGCTATATAAAGGGTACTACTGCGCGCGAAAGCGCGCAAAATTTTTGCACACTGTTTGGATATTGACCGAAAATTTTGGCTGTCAAAGGAGAATTCGAGCAATATGCCTAGGAAATGAGGAAAGAGAGAGCCGCATAAGTGCCAGAAAAAAAAAATGTTGTTGTCATCAAGTGAAAAATTGAAAAAAAAAAATTGGGGGAATTCGATTGGGGGGGGCATGGCCACCGTCCCCCCCCCTCCTGGCTACACCAAGCATCTCGGCTAAGTGACCACAAAAAAGGCGATATTACTCACAATCATACTTACGACAAACAGCCCTGAGATTAATAAAGGTCCATCAGCCCTTTTTCAGGGCCTCCTTTAAGCCACGAAGCTATCATACTGTGAGTACTTGGGCCGTCGATCGGGAAGGGGAGGGGGGAGGGGGGGACAAGGGGACAGTACCACCCACTTTCGAAGTGGGGGGGACATCCTTATCAAATTGTCCCCCCCCCCCCCCCCCCCACTTTTTGATCCTCGATGAAAACGAAATTACATGTCCGTTTACACACTTATTCGTTAAGTGCTATGTGTATGAGATGAAATTGAAAATTTGAGAAGGAAAGCAGCCTACAAAGGCCACATAGCCTTTATTCCGAACCTGATTGTCCAAAATTTCCGCGCGCTACGCGCGCAGACGATCTTCGCCCCATGTCTCCAAGATGTCGTGAGCATTGCATCTTGGAGACTTATTCTGGGGACAGACGCTTTTATGCAAGTTCTCTCACTCAAAAACATAAGGGAGACTATAATCTTTTTTTGTTTAAATAAAGGTCGATTCACAATTAAAATGTCCATTGATTATAACACGAACGCGTTTTTGGCATATATTCGGAATGAAGAGTAGACTGTCCAACACATTGTGGAAGTTAAAACAAGTTTGCAGATGATCGAGGCACAACCGCTTGGGCAAAAAAATAGGCACAATTCAGACAGGTAAAATAAAAAATAAAGAACATGCCAAAGTGGTTACATTGCCCACAGTGTCAGCAGATTGCCGCGATTTCTCTTTTCGGATCCCGATGAATGAGCAAAGTTTGCAATCTTGTCAAGGTCGGACGTTGTGGTTTTAATCCAAATTTCCAGAGGTCAATATACTCAATTGTGATCGGCGTGCCAGGAAAGGAAAACATTTGTCTCTCTTCATACGCATTCAGTCATTTCAAACACAAATTATTTTTTCCATGTTTCCGGCCAAAACGCCGTCATTACTTCAACAGAGTTCTATTTTCGTGGCTGCATGACTCCCTCAACAACATGTTTACCTATGTGTTATGCATATATCAATAATAGCCGATATCGTCGAATTTCCAAAATAGAAATAATTCCAGGATAAGATTGTCCACCATGCACCGTGCCAAATCACACTCTTCACTTAAGCTGTCTCGAATAGCGGCGGAATCAAGGGTCGGTCGGTAAGGGGAGAGGTGGTCTAATTCTCCAACTCGCGAAAATGTACAGTGACTTTGCTAGGGCGAAAACATATATTTTGCACAGCAAATCTGCAGAAATAATACAAATATTATTGATACTATTAGGCTATATTTATTACACTTTTTTCGAGAGTTGAAAAATATATTTGGCAACTGAAATAAGGCACAGCGAAATATAGGGCGTCATCAGGGCCGGAAATAGCGACCCTTCCGAATCCTCTTTTATTTTGATCGAATGTCCAAGAAATATGCAAGCCTCAATTTCGTCCGTTTCGGTATCCTGATAGTTGTTTCGCTGTCATTATTGAAGACCACGTGCACGATAGCTATGAGATTCCGTGCAAAATATTTTCTGAGTTGCAATTTTGTAACTCTGGGACTATATTTTACAAATAGCCTGCTAGACATGGTATTTCTAGCCAGCTGAAGGCATAGATGGACTATTCACTCCAATTTGAACAATATATATCTTGCCCTTCAATTTCAACAAAAACACTTCGTGACCCATGGACCGGAACGAGACAGCAAAAAATTGTGGAGCGCGTCGATATATTTCCACATTGTAATGAGCTATATAGGTATGAATATGTTATGTTACCAATACCCAGGCAAGAAATGTGTAATTCCTATAGCAAGATAAAGCGTCCATTCTTTGCTCACACATGCTATACCAGGAACAGTGCTAAACTAGCACCTTTCGACTAGTGTGTTCTACCTTAATGGATTGCAACAAAATTCGAACAACTTGTGATATTCAGTCAAAATTGTCATCGAAAGAAACGGGTACGAGGCAAAACAAAAATGTATAACCTGGGTTCTCTAAATGGGCTTACCGGTCTACTTCCAGCTTTTTTACCCCTATAGACCCCAACTGAAGACATTCGGTGGTCCCATGGAAGGTAGGATCCAGACCAATAACCAAAAGAAGAGAACTTACTGTCCTTGGAGCCTGGAGGAGCCATTTTTGGCACGAGAAAATCACATTTTAGAGCATGGATTTGCACCTAGAGCCAAAAATTTTCAAAGGAGACGGGCAAACCCGAGTCCCCTCTCACAGCGCCCTAATAAATGTTAGCCCCTCGCCTAGTCAGAAATGTCTTACGTCACTGCTGCCAACCGAGTGAAGAATGAATCTAGACCTCAGTGACAGATTCTAAGTTTACTTTTCTTTTTTGCACATGAATCACATGGCACTTATTAATTCCGCAGGGCAAAAAATACCTCCCCATAAATCATTTTGAGTTACGCCCCAGTCTGGACAGGGTAACTAGGTTACATAGTTTGTTCACAATTTACTAATTGTAAATCCAAACTGCTTTGATTTCTGGCTCAAACTTACCAATTCGCGTAGCCCTTTAAAGAGCGCAAAGTTTTTTCTGAGATGAGAAATTCGAGCAAAAAATGATATTAATTCGGGGAAAATTTGGACAGAAAAAGGCTAAAAGTGAAGGAAATGCCCAAATGTCCGCCTGAAACCACATGCAATTTTTTTTGGCGCGCACCGCACCGCGGGGGTGCTATTCTGTCGTTCTATTTGAACGGAACATTTTCCTGCCCTATATTAGAAGAGGCCCGTACGCCTATGCCAGCTCATCAGCATTTTTCCCCTTTCGAACCGCAAATCGCTAATTGGCAAACATTTAATATACAACTCGGGCTTGTGAGGGATTTTCAACCCCAATTTAGATGACAATGTAAATCTATGCCCAATAAAGTAAAATAGTACATCACGGATGCGTACAGAACTTGGGGAAGGGGCAAATCAGTCATATATACGAGACCAGGTCGGGAGTTGCAGGAACATTTGAGAGTGAAAACACAAACGAAAATACCCAATACGGAGAAATAATGGAAGAAATTTGGGCAAATTCAAATGAAAGTTTTCAATTATGAAATTGGTGGCTGAATTTCGCTAATTAGATATTCCAAAACACACGAAAAATTCGCGCGCATCATAACTGATTTTAAGAGTCGTGTTGGCATATAAACTGCAATGAATCCACTACCTTTTTGAGTATGTGTGAGTTGTGGCTTGCCCCAAGCTACTGAACCTTGAACGGTACGCGTGCACCTGGGTCATAGCGTGTGGTGCATAATTTGATGATTGTCTAAACTGATTCAATTTTGGAAAATTGTCTTCAGTCCCCTACTTCCAGGTGCGTATCCCAGGTTGAGATCTGGACCCCACAGGGCCGGAATCGAAGGATTACCAACTAGTACATACATACATCGAAACCCAACTTGGAATGTTTCCCGCGCCCTATGGTTTTTCCCCTTTCGATCCCACCAGGGACCGTTCGGGTAGACCACCTGAAACCTATGCAAACAAAGCTAGAGTAGAGAAGGTAATAAAACGTACCATTGTGATATGAGATAAATCATCTTAGTATGCACATTGACAACTTTTTTGTTCGTCTCTTACTCCAATCAAACCAATGCAGATGGTGCTATTGAGCCTGGCAAGTGCCGTTTCCGGCGATCTATGGGTATGAAAGCAAAAACCGCGGTGGTGGCGCTCCGCTTAGATGGTAAATTGCATTCGACGTGTCCCCCCCCCACTTTTTCCCACAAACAATCGACGTCCATGCTGTAGTAATTTATTGTATGGACATAAAAACCTACGATTAAAAATAGAATCTGTTTGAAACAGTTTTCGTGGATAGAGTCTCTGTGGCGAAACAAAACATTTGTTTCGGCCGGCCGGCTTTTTTTAAAAATTCGTGGACTGATCACCATTTTCCACCTAAATAGAATGATTTGAGTGCTGTATTATTGACTGAAGTTTTCCTTATAGATGAGTGAGGTATCGAACGATGGCATTCATTTTCAATATCATTGATGCTTATTTCCTCAATATCAGAATTAAGTTTAAGTTTAGTTCAAGTTTATTTCCACCTCATCAGCATAATCAAACATAGGTGTACATACATTTAATAATCCAATACAAAGTTTATACTGATATAATGTTACCCATTAACAAAATAAGCTACGAGTAGTTGCGTGGCCTGCCCCTAGGCTGCTAGGGACGAACTATTACCACCCTATTCGACGGAAATGAGTGAAAATTCTCGTCTTTGGACCAGTGATTTTGTACTATCAGCAGATTTTAGAGCATTTCGCCCAGAGGGGAGGGGGAGGCTAGAGGAATATCACCAGACAGGGCGGCGATTTGTGTGGCGATTGGGGGGGGGGGCGGACAAGTTGGATACTATACAAGCGGAGCGCCACCAGGGTTGGCGCGTAGCGCACACGAAATTGTCGTTTGAACAGACCCCCTAGATTGCAGGAAGGAAAAAAAAAAGGCACTCCCGTGCCTTATGGGACAGTAAGCAGCATTCCCTAAAATGATAACAAATGTTCTAATTTAGGGTAAGTTTTCCAGAAGTTATCGCTTTAGGGATCCATTTCAAGGTGTTTGCGTGGGTGCTGTGACATGGTAAAATACCATGCAAGTGAGGCAGTGCATAAAAGGAGCAATGGAAATGGGCACTGGCAGCAGCCAGTACGTTCGCGCGAAGCGAGAGATTTTGCAGAATCCAATTTGACCAACGACATTGCACTAACCTTTTTTGACAATCACTTAGATAGGCCTGAGTTTTTTACTCAAAGATTGCGGCCCCCATTTTTATCCTATTTGCGGACCACATGCGCTTGGGAGGGACACTTCCAATCAGGGGCCAGGCAGGTGGCCAAATGAGTATAACACAGAAGTAAACCGCAACTGCAAGCGCTCGCGAACATTTTTCGCTTTTGGACAGGCCCATCGAGAAGTCAGGCAATCTTTGGATATAAACTTAGCCTCACCTGAATTTTGAATCATGTCTTTGCACGATTTTGTGGCGTTCCCTGGCCGAATATTCGATGGCTATTTTATTGACTTAGTATGTGCACCGTGCATGCACCCAACGTTAACAAGTGGTCGCACCCATAATTGATTGCTGAATACTCCATTTTCAATTGCGACGAAAGAGCAGGTGGGCGTTACCAGACTTCTCATACTGAGGGGGGCACCCGTCCCCCCCCCCCCATGATCGCCGTGCTTGTCTCAGAGACACCCACCTACCCGGGGCGCCGGCTTTACCATCCCTCATGTGGACGTGGTCGTAAGGAGCATGAAGCCCGCGCGCTCATCACGATACAGCGCAACAGCACGGGGAAATTATAATTGCCAGGTGGGCACTTTTACTCCTTTGAAAAAAGGTGGGGGGGGGGGGCGTACCCTCGTGCTCCTGGTTCTACAGCCAGGATAATACTGAAGAAAATCTGATCATTGTGTCAATGAAATGCTGGCCATTTGTTTTCCTTGCCTCTTTCTGCCAAACATTTCTTCTAGTTTCAGAACTGAACTGAAGGTAAATCATCTTCACCAAGTTTCGTGGAAATCCGACGAACTTTGAAGATTAGCATAAATTTTTCAAATTGGGACACATTGCATGACTCCATTGACACCGAGTCTTTGTTAAAAGTTTCGGGACTGAAGGTAGATCATATTCACCAAGTTTCGTGGAAATCTCGACGAAACTTCAGCCATGGATATTGAAAATCAAGACAACCTAATAGCATATTTACGTTGGAAATCTAAAATCATTTCATCTACCTTATATCTGCCCGTAGGTGCCAAACCAAGTGACCATAGCAGCTACGGTTGCATCCGTAATCGTGCACGAGACTAAACAATAACTGACATAAAATAGGCTAATTACCCTAACCTGATTAAGTGACTTTTGTGCCCCAAATCTAATCAGGTCGTGTTCACCCAACCCTGATATTACAAACGAAATTTCATCGAAATCGGTCTTACCGTTCAGAGAAATCCTGCTAAAGAGAAAGTGGGACACACATACATACCAGACACACATACACACGCCACACACACACAATTACGAATAACATTTATTACACCAACCATCATTCAACACACGACAACGTAATCGTTAAGTCTCTTTATGAACTTTGTTCAGGCGAGTAAAAAAAAAAAGCAGTATGAATACAATATGGAGGCAGTCAGTTGGGCAGAGTGTTACTGACAAGTATCACGAAAGGACAGGTTTAACCGGAGAGGACAGGCTCACCGGAAAAGGACATGCTGAACCGAGATAGATTGGCTTCGCAGGCGAGAACAGGCTCCCGGGAAGGATAGGCTTCACAAGAAAGGACAGTCTCAACGAGAAGGGCATGCTGAACCAAGATAGATAGGCTGCGCAGGGAAGAACAGGCTCCCTGGGAAGAATGGTCTTCACCGGGGAGGAAATTGGGTTTCAACGAGAAGAACAAGAGTGAATGAAAAAAACAACCTACAATAATCGGAGAGGATGTTCGAGGTGAAAGGGGGAGGGGGAGGCGGTTCGTATGGATAATGGTAGGGTCGTAGTTACCACCTATTACAATTACTGCCCCCTTCCTCGTCGCAGTGCTGATGCCAGGATCAATGAGGAAAGTTGTGGCACAACTATTGGTGAACCCTTTTATCATCGGTCCGCATGAGATATTGCAGGCAGTGCCGCTTCAATATATTTACTGTTGCTGGTGCCATAGCAACGGTTTGCTATGATAATCATAGTGGCGGTTAAGAACTATCCCACTCTTGGGGTACCGTTGGTGGGGTACGGTACCCAATGGGGGGTGTGAGCCAGCATTGAGGTTGCACTCGCTCGTGGTCCGTTAGTGTGTGTGCAGGTGCATGCGTGTATGTGTGTAATGTGTGCGTTTGCGTGTCTGTCGGATTTTTTTGATAGGTTTCCAAATATTCCAATAGGAGGAAGCAAAAGGTAAAAAATTTGCAAACGCCTGAATAGCACAACACCACAAATTTTCTCTCAAAATTAGGCGGCGAAACTATCGAAAATGTTAAATTTAGGCCGGTAAAACTAATTTTGGGACAATTTGTATTTTCACGAATTTCTTTATTTTTAAGAATGGCGCTGGAGTCACAATAGATGACTGATTCCATATTTGTCGCAAGGGTAAAAAGGCCCAAATTACAACTTTCCCCCATGCAATAATCAGCCAAAAATCACCAAAAATGTGGATTTAGGGGGGAGGAAACTTGACTTTTGGCTACATTGGGGATTTTTCGAAATTTTCTCTTTTCATAGATATTCAGAGATTGGAAGGGCCGAATGGATTCACATTTTACGGAAAATGTACAGGTCTTCGAACGAAATGGTGTCCCGCATTAGTCTGGAAAGTGCCTGAATTCATTTGTTTAGGCCTATTCACTTCTTTGGGGGAAAATGCCTGTTCTCAGATATATTTTGAAATTTGGTCTATTAGAACTCGCAAAATAGTAAGCAGGTAGAAATCGGGGGATGCTCTTTGTTCCCTCTTTTTATGAATCGGGGAAATAGTGTGTCATGCGGGGAAATTCCCCCCCCCCCTTGTCGACAATATCAATATATTGGAAAATGTTTTCTGGAAATTGGTGCGTCGCGTTTACGTTATTGTGGTTTTGACTACTACAAACACCTAAGAATACAAATCAAGGACACGTATTAGTTCAGGTATCTGTATTGCTGTTTGGTCGAGCATGATGAAAAGGAATCACAAAATGTAATAGACTAATCATTGGCTTAAAAATTATTACGTACGAAATTTCGACATGTTTTAACATAGCTAATCGTGTCCCTTTCTGATGCTTCGTCACATTTCTCTTCTGGTCGAGATATAATTGGTACAAAAATGGCATGGACTATAATCATTGGCTTCAAACTTATACGGAGGACCATTTTTCAACATAGATAATTCGTTCCCTGCATGCGTTTTTTGTCAATATCGTGCTCACAGGAGATTCACCCAACGTACCCGCAAACACGCACAGTACAGCGCGTTGATGGTAAGATCTCTTCGCTATCGGCAAGAATCAAAGTGTGTTAAAATATTATTTAAAAGTTATTTGTCTAGAATTGTATAGAATAGCGCTATTCTGCCTACTGCAAAAATGTCACTATCGTTATGTCGAGGAAATCAATAATTGCAGAAGAATTTAGATGTGATACTGTAAGGGTCGTTATTCCTAGTATGTCCACAATATGGGCTGATGGACTAGGCATCCTGTATAAGAATCTGATTTTTGGGCGTCACCTAAAAAAAAAAGGTTTTGTTTTGTTGGTCTTGACAAGCACAAACACCTCAAAATACAATTCAAGACACAGTATCGATTCTCTTATACGTATGGCTGGTTCGATGTATATGGGAGAAAAAATTCCGAAAATGGCATGAACTAATTATTAATTGGCTGAAAAATTATACGTGTGGGCATTTCGACATTTTTCAAAAGTTAGTATTTTCTGCACATTTCTTTCGGACCTACCAACTAGAAGTTAGTTCACGGGATGGCAGACACTCGTCCCACCTCCACACTCAAACATTTTCGCGCTTCATACGTTAAAATTATTCTTTGTCGATTTCCAATTGAGACATCAATACCGTATCAGTGCCGGGCTTCTACCCTAAATAGCAGTTCGACCATGACATGTAATGTCGAGTTCTTCCGCTATTCTGGAAAATTGAGTTTTTGGAAAAATGGAGGAATTCGGGTCACCAACTCAGCTTAGTTCCCCAAAAGGGAGTTTCAAAGCTGCATGTACACGCACTCTACGGGAATGTTCTGTGGTGTAACCGGCGAATCAGTGGTCGTCGAGGTTCAAGTTTCAAAAGTTCTGTTATTTGGACGATTTACTATGCGTCACATTCGACCGCCGGGCATCATCCATGTAGCCATGCAAGTTGCTAAGTATAGAATCTCACAAAGCGTACCGGGTGTAGTTCCATTATCCGGGCTTTGTGATGTTTGCAAAAATCTCCACCTCCAGTACGTAGTGCCGAATATAGATCTCTACAAATATGTACCAATACTGCGCTCATCAACGACTATAGTAACGAGTTTGGTATTAAGGGTCAGAAAATTTCAGGTGCAATCACAATTGGACGAACGGTATTTTATCACAGCGTCGTTATGAATCCGGCCCACTTTATAAGCTTCGGCAAGTCAATGCAAAAAAATCGACACAAGCTCCAGGTAGTTGCAGAGATTGCAGGGGAACCGCTCAAGACCCCATGTACCCCCCCCCCAAAAAAAAAAAAAAATCACAGGCTTACTTCACGGTTCATTCTAGTTATGGAGACCATGAACATCACAGATCAAGGGTTTTATCATGGCGACGATGTTAGGTTTCTGATCGAGCACTCCCTTCAAGGGTTGTGTCCACCCCCAGTGACAGTCCCTGGATTAGGGCCTGAGGATGTTTTGACTACAATTCCAGAGATACAACTGATGAACAAGTATGGCCAGTGGCACCCCGCCATGGAGGGGGGGGGGGGAAGCAGTGGCGTCGCCCCCATATATTTGGACCCGAGACATATTTTTGTTTGAAAAATGCATCATTTGAGGCTTTTTGTAGGGGGTAGGGTGTGAGGTGTGAATATATGGAGCTAAAAGGAAAAATATGAATATACATAGCATCAGGATCGCTTTTAAGGACGTCAACATCAAGAATTTTCCAGAGAGAAAAAGAGGGTAACCACCTTTCCCTTCTAGGACCCCTTCCCCCATATTCATCACAAATCAAGATCACCAACTCCTCTCTATGCCCCGCGTCACAACCAGGAAAACCCTGGCGGCCCCCCTGAGTATGGAAGAGGAGGTACGCAACTTCCTACACACTAACAAGAACGCAAAAATGTGTAGTGATTCATTGCCATATGTACGATATAAAAATTTGTGATGAACATTCTCCTCAAAAGATCATTGGGCGATGACTGACTTGGTTGACAAAACACGTTTAAAAAACCTCCCTCCTCCATGATGTATACATGCTTAAAATTTAAACCAACGTCAGGAACTGTCATTGCATAGTGTTAAGAACAACATTTATTTAGCAATTTCTTGCCATAGGGACCTTAGATGACCATGATGGCAGGACTTGTTTTCGTAGAAAAATGTTCTACTTCAGGATGGACACAATTCCTAAATGCAAACCACATCACCACTGTTACCAAAGTATGCGCAGGAAACATGACTATTTGGCCAGTCTAGACCTTTGATGACATGGCAGTTTTGATGGAATATGTTTCCCTTGGGGATGTAAACCCTGTCTCAAAGATGGACTGTCGTCTGCTAGCGGGGTCCAGCAAACAAGCGACGGCGAATATTGTATGACGTCAGGACAAAATATCGAATTGTGCAGCACAACTCGGTATATCGGAATCACATATTCCAATATTATTATATCAATTTTATTTGGACGGAGGAAAGAAAAGAAACCCGAAAAGAAAAGAAATGCGTGAAATTTGGTTTTCAATTTATCTAAAGTGCGTGGGTGCGTTATGTTTACAAGATTTATTTCAATTGACGACATCCATCTTTAAGTTTTCAACAATACCAAGAACTGTCAATGTGTAAGTTGTTCCGTCGCGGAACTTGATAACGGTCACTGGAGGTCACATTGTGTTCGAAGGTTACACAGATGAGGTTCAAGTGTGGATCACAATGACCACCTCTCGTATCTAGCAGACCCACTTGGTTTTCATGGTTCTTATGGCAGAAAAAGAAAAAGAAGAAGATGGTTTTTGAACCGCAAGTGCCCTTATTGATCGTTCTCACGGAGAATAATTCTCTTATGATGTACACCCTGTTCTATTAGAATTCGAAGAGTACCAAGAATTGCAATGGCAATTGTCGCAGGGGGGGAACAAAAAATAGTGTTTTTTTTTTACGTAAGGATCACTGACGACCTTCGATGACATGTTATTTTCTTTTTTTTTCTTCTTCTTCAAGTGACCTCCAAGAGATGACCACAATCGAGAAGTATTTTCTTTCCAAACAGCAGATACCCGAGAGATATATGTCCGAAATGTAGCAAAACCGACGTTGACCACCCGGACTGTTAACTTGAAAAAAATCGGGTGCCCGATTGGAGCAGGAACTTGATTCGTGTTTTTGCACAAAAAGCTCTATCCACAATCCAAACAAAAGAAATTTTTTGGCCCCGTAACGCTGGAAAGTCAGCACATTCCAAAACCGACGTTTGTTATTGGACTTCATTACAATAGATTGACCCTCTGATTTATTCGGACGGAAAAAACATGAAAATATCTAATTAACACCAACTGCAATAATTGAAACCAGGAACTTCGACCACTGATATGTTTGCACACAAGGTAAATCATTGGACCATTTTGATCAGGAAAATTCAACCCAATTTATGCAATAGCTCTATTCTGAAGATCGTTGCGGTGATTCAAAATTACTTTTTTCAAAGAGAAATTATATTATATTAGGCTCATTGTAGACGAAAGTCTGGCAAAATGCGAAGGAGTGGGGTGGCCAACCGGACTTTTGGGTATTGCCAGTGCCTTCCAATGGGAGCCGGGGTGGGGTGATAGTCAAATACGGGTAAGTTGATATCTGAAATAAATAGATATTATATAGAATCGGCTTGGCAAACAAGCGAAGTGCCACATGGTTGGCGCGTAGCGTACACGGAAATGTTCTGCTTACAGACCCCCCATATGCAGGAACGGCACTTCTGGGGTATATGGCAGTAAGCAATTAAGCAACATCCCTAAAATGGTCAATAAATTCCCATTTTTTTATTTCGAGAAACATTGGGAGGAATACTGTACAATGTTTATTCCGTACAATTGGGTCGCCCGTCGGGTGGTGAGCGTAGGCAGGTACAAGAAAAAAAATTCAATATTTCTGAACGTCTTGAAGGAACTGATCGATTGTGTATTCCTTACAATGCGGGCAGGCCGCCACCATCAGTGGAAGCGTAGGTACAGGGAAATTTAGTTTACAGACCGCTCAGATTGCAGGAAACGGAGATTTCCGCGCTGTAGTGGACGTTGAGCAACCCGTCTCTAAAATGGCAATAACTTTTCAGAAAATGTATCACGAAGCGTTCTTGAAGGAACAATCGATTGTATATTCCTTACAATTTGGGCCAGCAATAGTGAATCTCGAAAGAGGTACAAGGAAATTTTGAGCCTTACGAATACCCAGGTTGCCGGAAACGGTAATTCCCAATGGTCGTATGGCATAAGCACAACATCCCCAAAAATGACAAGAATTTCTGAAATGTATATCTCAAGGAAACACAACTTGAAGGAACTGATCTACGTGTATTTGCGCCACAATAAGTTGACGCGTACCGTACAAGTCTTACAGAACCGCCCCCCCCCCAGATTGCAGGGAGCGGCAACTTCCCGCGACTTATGGCAGTAGCATCACTGAAAGTGAAGTAAAATTCCGAAAATGAATCGATGTTAATCCTTACATTTCTTCATCGTGGGTTCCATTCCTACTATAGCGATGTCTTAGAGATATTCCCCCGAGGATCCTCCCAATTATGTTGGAGGCTGCCGCCAGATTGAAAATTTGCTTTGTGAAACACACTGTATGGGAAATGTGTGCATTTTTCGGGCATTGATTAAAAGGAATTGAGCCAGTCCGCCAGACAATTTGGTCATTTTTCAGATTTGTTCCGCCCAAGTTCGTCCAAATTTTATGTATCAGAATGTTCGCCTCGCTCGCGCCAGTATATTCCAGAAGTCAATCACGGTAAACCCTCCATAAAATGTGCCACGTCCCCAATGCCCTGTTGTTTTTCGTTACATATAGCTTTAACTTTCTATTAAAAACAAGCCACGTCAGGCTGGCATAGCCAATCTGAACAATAAGGATCAGAAAGTAGACTAAAACGTGTGTGCAGTGTCAAGAAAGTGGCAGTTGGGATTGCCGGCATTTTTTTTAGTGGGGGTGGGGGGGGGGGTGCAACATGAAGAACCAAATTCTCCTCGTGGCCTACCATATGTCACCACACTTGAACGATGACAGGTATGGACAAAAATCATATGCCAGAATCTTGAACAAATGTTACTGTACACGTGGGCTGTATTATACATGTAACGGAAAAAAATAGGATACCGCGCGCGCAGCACGATTTTGTTTCGCATTTTCGGCCTCTCAAATAAAAAATTAAGCATATAATAAGAAATTGGAGTTAGACTTGGTGTATGGCCGTACTTACATATGATTATAGGATTTTTTCACCAGTCCACAAAATTTTTGGGGGGGGGGTTATTGGATATTATGTCCCCACCAAACCATATTGGGGGACATCATGCCCCCCCCCCTCCGTGATCGCGCCAATCGATTTCTACATTGACACATCTTCATGACGAAACGTATCGATATCGAATGCATTAAACCGATTTTCATTTTGAACGTCATGAGGGACGTCCATGTGCTTTCCGGCTCGTTGCTACCAGACGTCAATGTCTCCTTTGCGTATCGTTGCTACGTAATGTGTAGGTGCTTTCTCTATGTACTTATTACCAGAAGTACGATGTAAAGCCGATGTGTGCCCGTCCTATGAGTAGACTAGTACAAGGCCTTGCCCCAATTTCGCACCTATAACCCTAAGGAATTTCCACTCTGGATCTTCCGCTTGTCCCCGACTTACAGTAGAGCCACTACACAAAAAAAATTGCTCCCTTCCCCAGGCTAGCGTGGTGTTCCAAAGCACGTCCGCGAAAAATAGAAGCTGTCTTTAAATATATTCTGCGGTTTTTTCTGGTTCCAAAAGGTGCCCGGAATTTTCCATCCCCTTACCGATCTGTCACGTGATGCATCCCATATTTCCTGAACCCAGTTTCGGGGTCACCTGAGAGTATCGACAGCGGTTGTTACCATGTTTCCCTTACCGGCCCATTATTTAGCAGCTTCATTGCAGCTTCTAGCAACATGATTGGAACATTTGCATATCGGAGTGAGAAAATATTCGGGGTCTTTGAAAAAGTAAGCATATCAGCTGAGAGGAAGCAAGAAAGAATTGTGATATGTGCCTGCCCCCCCCCCCCCTTGCATGTCTGGCATTGCCATATTTAACTCGTAACCAAGTTGCTCGAATTCATTGCAGTTCATGATTATATAGGACTATAGACCATGAAATCGCAACTGTCGACAAAACAAATCTTTCCATCAATTCTACACCCCAAATCTAAAGCGAACGAGACTTAGTATTAGAAAACGGCCATGTGGCTTTGTTCTCAGTCCCATGAGCCAGTTCGGAGATAGCTCCTGCGCATTCGTCATTGTCTCCCAGAGTTGCTTTGAGACAAATTCCGTACTGCTCGGTAATCCGCCACAGTATTTCAATGGACAAATGCGCAACAATGCCGTGATTGACAATTCTATAAATGGCTTATTCAGTTAAAAGGCAACGTTCGACAGAACTTCTTCCGGTTATATCCATTATCCAGAATATATTATCTCCCCTGAAATGGGACATTGGTCACAGGTACGACCAGGAAAATCATCTGGTGAGTACATTATGTGGTTTTCTGTTGAATGCATGTAGTATGCGACCCCTGATCGTCTTGGTGTGACATGCGCCGGGGGGGACTAACTGCAGCAGTAGCTGAGACATAAAATATCACGACTGCCGCCTTCCGACGTTAGCGGTCAGCATTGCACAATACGCGACACCGTAACCTTTCTCCTCGCGGGCTACCCGACGGCCCCACTCGGGTATTATGAACGGAATTAAACGACCGGAGCGATGGTTTATTTGACCCCAAAATGGGCTATATTCGGTGTAGACAGTACGGTATATTTATACTATATTGGGACCCATAGACCGAAGGCGGGAGTTCTAAGCGTCTCCCGGAATTTCACTGACAATTCAGTCCAACCGCGACAGAACTCTAGCCGCAATGACAGCAGGGACGGGAACAGTCGTATCAACGGTCGATTTCGTTCTCGGCCATCAGGGTGAAGGCCAGCGTTCCATCGTAGCAGGACTCAATTCATCTCGCCAATCATGCCTTGGTAACAAGTCTTGTTCGATGAATCTTGCGATCCAGCAACCATCGAACCTTACAGCTACAACTACTCCACTTTTCTCACTGCAGATCCAAATTCCATGTACCCCCGACATCGGGGTTACAAACAAACCACTTGATCATATGTACTACAAAACCTGGAGGGTGTAATACGCGCATGCCAGGGCGATTAAAAGACCCAATCGGTCCTAAAAACATTGGCTAGTTTAAAACATTGCTCATGTTAACGGGAATCCCGGCTAGAATTTTCATCTCGGGTCAGACCCCGGAGGCCGGATGAGATGATGTATCTATGATGCTGGACTGTCAGTAGGGGCCCACAGACCATAGCAATCGGTTGGTTCATATGTGGATGAGAAATAAGCGCACGCTTATTGTGGGGTTGTCTGTTTGTGTAGCATGCGAACCACGTGTATGTTGTTTTGTATGTGGACGCCTGGTTTTGTAAACACGATAACACAAAACGCGTACGCAAAGTAGCCTACTATCAGTTTCGAGGTATCCTTAAATAGAAAACGAACTGGGGGGGGGTCCTCCTACAGTTCTTGGGAACACATCCAATCAATCTTAGCAGCCTTCAGTGGCGTTATTCCGATCCTGCCCGTGCACACGGTACATACCTGAAAAATATGCCAAAAAGACTGAATGCGGAAACAGTAACTTTGCGCCTACTCCAACGGGGCTGATCCTCAGGGGTGGTCGCCAGCTTGGGGGCAGGGGGGGCATGCCCTCCCGTCGGGGAAGCCTGCCCCCCCCCCCGTCGGGGAATTTTTCCCATCTCGTCGGGATCCCGAGGGGTTACGCTAAAATGTACACACCTCCGACGAAGCTTTTTTGCCCCGACAAGTATAATTTCCCAACTTCTTTATAGTCCAAATTTCCTATATTGAATCTGAAAATTTCGGCGCGCGTCCGCGCGTGCCTCATATCTGTCTATAGTAATGCCAGTTCCTCGCTGGAGCTTTTTAAGATCACAGTAGATCATCTTCCTACAGACTAACAATCGTGGCATATATAAGATAGGATACACAAGCCTTATGGATATCTTCGAAATGTCCCTGCAAGAGATTACTATTCCATTCGTGTTGGAGAGGATGCCTTCGTTCTGCCGTCTATCACTGTTTTGGTCCTCTGTTTAAAGTGGTGTGCTTTCACGACGCAGTGCCCAGTATTTCCTGTGCAGTTATTGGGAAAAACCTGACCCTATTTTACTAATAAGGGCGTCTGATTTGAGGGGGAAGCTTATTGAAAGAACATTGCTCTCACAATTGTAATTTCATTTTTTTCGTTTTTTTTTCTTCAAGAAAATGTTCAAAAAATTGAAACACCAAAATGCGGTTTTTGACTTGGGTGGTAGGGTATCCTCGCCCGGGGGAACTTGCCCCCCCCCGCCCCCCGTCGGGGAACTCGACCCCCGTCGGGGAAATCCTGGCGCCACACTTGTCCTCCAGAGTGCTCCATGTCATGTCGTACTATCCTAGAGGACCCAGATCAGTCCTTTGTTGCACATAACCATTTCCCTCGTTCCTCTGAATCAAACTTGACGTCTCCCGGAATACTAAACTACATGTATAAGGCATGTCTTTAATCCGTAGGCTATGCTATTTCCGATCCTCGACCCTGTAGACCAATGCGGGTACAATGTGACACATGATCATATTGTTGAGTGGTATTTAGAAATCGGGGCGGCGGCCCGACAATCGGCCCGCCGATATTTACGGGTTTCTTTTCTTGTCCTAGAGAACCACTTCCGGTGAGGAAATGAGGCACTTTGCTGTCGATGTGCTAGAGCCAAGTGTAAGTGCAAATGTGTTTCTTCTCCATTCCAGCTCGAGTCCATGCTCCGAACATATGCATCAAGCCCGTTTCGATTCGATAGGACGGATGAGTTGCCGCAACCTACATTTTTGTTGAGAATGAGTAAATGGAACTTGTCTGTCACCGGGGATCTTTCCAGACACTGAGATTCTACTCACAGCTCATACTACAATGATTGGCACCTGCACCACCCCCAAATATTATGTCATATAGGTAGCGGACTCCATTAGACTCTCCATTGACTTATACAACTAAATTGCATCCGTTCAGCGGTCCCCGGATCCTTGTGTTCACCTACTTGGAGCCCATGCCGCCATTCTATTTAAATCAGATAAGTGTATCATCACTGCACTTACCATTACCATATACGTGACCGATTACTGTTTTCAGCTAAGAGGCTCGAAGTTGGCGGATACTTTCACTCGACGTAATTCTGTCCGAACACCAGTTTTGGTCCAATTCTTCTGTGAAGGGTCAAATTGGTTAAAAAATACCTGATTCCCACCATTCACACCATTTGTACTTTCAAATATGCTCTTTCACTTGCAGGCAAATACAAACCCATCAGATATTAGTAGTAACAAAAAATGGGTTCCCAAAAAAAAGGTTTTTAGAGGCACTTATTTTTTGACATGGTTAGCGGAAATCCTCCGCGTAGGATATCGCTAATGGGCGTCCGCTAGCTGTAGTGGAGGTCGAGGCGGTCAATTGTGCCCCAATTTGGCTGGTGTAAGGAGCAGTCTATACCGACACCACAACAACATTGGTTCCATCAAAATAAGTTAAATTCCTCCCAAATGCCCTTCCAAATGTTGCTTCAACAGTGTACAAATTTTACATTGGAGGCCCTATGTAGTGAAATAGCTTACATTGACTTGCCCTAGTATAATTTTCCTGTCATTGTTCATTGGTTAGTAATGGTGTGGCCTCATGTCTTTTTTTTTTCATTCTGACATTGGATCAAGGGCCAAGCTAACGGAATACAATCTCAATGTATTCGTAGATGGTCTAGCTGACAACCTCAGAAGATGGGCGGTCTGCCTGGTCCCAGCCTCTATTGTTTGTCCAGTTGAAAGGGAACCCCTATCCACTATCCTGTCCCTACCCTGAAAAAAGTGGATTACTCCCTTTCCACCCAGGCGTATGACCCAGGACCCACCTAAATATCGAATGGAACGATATATCTTGAAGAGGACTCACATGGGTTGGGTTGAACAACTCCAAGACTCAGAAGGAAGAAGGCCGAATTCTAACAATGACGACATCCCAAGCACCCACGTACAGTACCCTCAATGGTCCTGAGCATTCGTGGTCAGCCAGGAAAGTTGGGGGTGGGGGGGGGGGGCAAGACAGAAGCGCCCTTTCTACTCACTCTGAAAAGAGACATGCACATCTTCAGTTAATAATTTTATATTTGGAAAAAAAAAAAAGGAGCCCCAACAAGGAAGGATGGGGGGGGTTGGTACAGAACGAGGGTCATGTCCGCACTAACTGACGATTAGGAAAACGTTCCCAAAAGGTTTAGGGCTGTAACCCGTAGGGTCAAGATGGAAGACATCCAACCAACCTGCTTCTCTACAGTTCCGACAGGCTAATTCAACGCTCCACACTCCTCTCAACTTGCTCTAGTTGGCGGTTCATGCAAGCTACCGTTGGGAGGACGCCTGGCATCACACACTTTTTTCATGGTTGCAAAAGAGGGAAGCGGGGCGAACTCTTCCATTTTAATAGGTTATGTGCCATTTTCAGACAGGGAAAGAAAAACAGCAACAACCCTCTCTGGACTTTCCACTGGGACTAAACCACTTACGGACTCATACTGATTTTAAAACAATCCCCACCCCCCGCAAGTCTGGTTCACCAGTTTGCACGCTGGGAACAATTTTAGTCGAGCCGGGCCCGTGCATTTTGCCTACGAACCTGAGACGTCGTGTCCGATTAGTAGGCCCCTAATCATAGGTCCAACTGAAGCAGCATGGGCTAGCATTGTTAGTGGGCCCTACCAATAAACACGATAGTGTAATACCGTTAGCTGTAGGAAATTCCCTACCACTGACCTTACTCACCATTTGCAACAGTACATGGCCTACGTACATGGACACCACATCAAACTGCCTGTAATGCCAAGCTCGACTGGGATTCCCAGTCCCTCTGTGCGACGCCTCTCTCTCCGACGCTGAACACTGGGCTCTCGATGAGTTTCTGCATAAACAAGTTAAGGTACAGTGCAGTAGTGGTCACCGTACTGAGGTAAATAGCCTTCAAAAGCCCACCATAGCCCTCACCCTCCGTTGGGAAACAGCTGCTGGAATATTTATTCCCAATTAGGTGAAGGCTTGGGACAATCAGACGTTGAATATTTGAGTTATGGACATGCTTCCTAGTAATTATTGCCTCATTTTGCATCATAATCCAATCACATGTGCAAAGATACCATACGGGGGTATTCCAGCACATCCTTCTGACCTAAAGTATTGATTTGGGACAAATTTGCAAATTCCCGAAAGTCCGGATAGGCTCCCGGTTAACGTAACAAGACAAAAACTTCAGCCCAAGGAAACAAATAAACAGAGAGTAATTGTATGGTAGCTTGCAAAGGCCTCACACTGACAGGCCTATGTGTGACAATAAACAACTTTTTACTTATGCCCTTGCCCAAAGTACAAGATCGGATCCTGAAGGTGGCCCAAAACTGCCGAAATCAGCAATTTTGACCCCCTGGAATAGCGTTTCACCCCCTTTGTACCACTCAATCGCGAATTTGCCCAACGTCAACCCATGTTCTTGGGAGGTTACCCTCACGCCAAGGCATCTGGCAAGATTCACCTTGCAGGGCTACCAAGAGGAAAATCAAATTTTCTCTATAGGTAGCGGACCACCATTAGACTCCCTATTGATTTATACACTAAATTGCCTCCGTTTAGCAGTTCCTGGATCCTTGTGTGCCATACTTGGAGGCCATGCGATATTATTTGAAAGCAGAGAAAGTGTATCATCAATCGGCACTTACAAATTACCAACGCTGACGGATTACTTTTTCAGCAGGGAGCTCCGAAGTTGGCGGATGACTTGCACTCGACGTAATTCTGTCCGAACACGAGGTTGGTCCAATTCTCCGGTGAAGGGTCAAATTGGTTAAATATACCTGGATGCACACAAATTCCACACCCATTTGTACTTTCAATATGCTTTTCACTTGCAGGCAAAAAAAACCATCAGATATTAGTTAAGTAACAGAAAAAATGGTTACCAACAGTTTTTAGGCACTATTTTTGAAGGTTAGCAGAACTCACTGCGTAGGAATATCGCTAATGGGGGTCCGCTACCTATAGACCTGGCATTCCTTTACCCATAGTACGGATTGGCAAACACCCATTCGCCCTCCTCATTTTGCACCCAAACCGTCTGTTTGCCAAGACTTGCGTTCTAAGAAGATTTTAGGGTTTTGCAGCGTTTTGCGCTTTCAAAAACCTCGAAATATCCTAGAGGATATAAAACACTTCTGCAGTGCTTTGCGACTTGTATCCTTCTTGTTTGGAGTGATTTTCTAGGGTTTTTCTCCCCCTTCGCGTGCGCGTGATTCGCGCGTTTCGCCCATCTGGTTCACGTATCTTTTAGGCCAGTGCCTAATGTAGGGGCCCTTGCATGTCTTTGGGGGTAACCTTACCAGTGGCTTCGTACGCTAGCGTTTAGGGTTAGTGCTTTGACTTTGAAATTTGTTTTGTCTCTTGACACTGGCGTTTGGGATGTAGTTGTGGTTGCCGTGGCTTGTTGCAGTTCGTAGTCCGAGTATACCTTCTCCCCTCCTGCCCATTGCCCCCTTCCTTCCCGCCCGTCCCCGTGTCCCCTCCCTTCCCTTCCCCGTACTGTCCCGGCCCTGGGGGTCCTTGAGTAGGGGGGGGGGGTGGCGTTCAGTGCGTGAGAAGGTTTTCTGTTACTCTTAAAAAATGGGATGGGGGAAAAAGGGATGAGAGACAGGAGAGGAGAAAGGAAAGGAGAAAGAGAGAGGCACGTGTGAGAGTTGCGTACGTTTGCAAATGTGCTTGTTGAAAATGTACTGATGTGTCTCTGTTTATGCAATGCGCGTTGCCGGGGGTCTCTGGGGGTGGTTTTTCCCGCCAGTTCCCCGGTATTCGCGTGAGGGTTTTTTCCTCATCAGGTCTTTCCAGCTTGACGATGAGTGTGGCGCGTGTCCATCCTGTCGGAAGTACAAGCCGTTCACCGCCTGGGGCGACAACCAGCAGTGCCCCCCTTATGTCGCCGGTGAACGTCGGAGAACATATGCGACGTCTGTCTGTGCTGGGACGAAACACGCTTTCGTACGGTTCTTCTCTGGAAGGAGAGCCCCAAGCGTCCTGCCAACCGCCGAAGAAAAGGAAAGACAAGGGAAGAAGTCAAAGCCAGTGGCAGTAGGTTCAGGTGGGGCTACCCAAGATCCAATTGGCGAGGGTCGAGCCGCCACCGGGGAAGTGAACCTGGGTCCGTCCGGCGAGGCGAAACCCGAAACCCCAAGCCGACCGCCGCTGCCGATGGTGGTTCACGGGAGGCCTCCGGGCGGACCCTGATGCCACAGTTGGATCCAGTCTCTCAAAGGTGTGATGTGGAGGACCTGTTTGACGCCAACTTCCATTTCTCATCTCTTCAGAGACTTCGCTGGATTCTAGGACGTCTCGGAGGGGGCAACCGCGGGCGCTCCCCATCCAGGAAGTCAGCAGGAAGGAGAAGCGACGTCATAAAAAAAAACGCCACCGACGGCGGTCTTCGTCTTCCACGGGCTCCTCGGAGGCGCCGCTCGAAAGAAGTCGGCGCACCGTTCAGGGCGGCATATCGAACAGATTCGCGTTCATGGAACAGTTCGACCAACAACAGCAACAGCAAAGACAGCAACGGCGGGCGGATCCGCTTCACCACTGCCGGTGGATCAGTAGGCTCCTACGGGTAGCCTGGGGATCCCTTCTTTTCGGTGGGGCTCGGTCGATACGCCGTCATGGCGATTTCGCCATCGGAAAGGGGAGCAGGAGTTTCACTCGGAGGAGGGATCGGACCAACCCCCTCTAGGTTACGCGCATCTCTCGGGAGGCCGTTTGAAGGGGCCCCCCCCCGGCCCGCGGGTGGAAACCCTCTGCCGGGTGCTGGGCTACGAGGAACCCCGCCGCCCCCATAGCCTCCTCAGAACAACGAGCTTCCCGCTTGTCCTCTTAACACAGCCCGGTTATGCCTCAACCCCGAATGCCGGTGGAACGGCGAAAGTTTTAAAAAAAAAACCGGTACGAGGCGTGGCTAAGTGGTAGATGGAGGGCTTCCACTCACCGATACAGATTTTCCACTGGAAGAGGCGGATTGGAAAGACCTGTTCAAGGTTCCCCGCGTTCCCCGCCAGGCAGTGAGCGGTTGAAGGCGGAGGACGTCATGACTTCGAAGGAGGTTTTTCGCGATGGAGTCCGTTTACGCGACATCGACGAGGCGGCACGGGTTGGACCCCGTTACGCGTCCACCTTCCTGTTGATAGCAGTTCTGATGCGGTCGTACCAAGAAGTGCAGACCGAGGGGTTAGCCGCCGGGATACCGGCTCCGTCGTCTCGGTGGTAGGGGCCGATTTGGCCGAGGATCTTTGATCAGTTGGCGCGGACTTCATTCAGTTCTGGCGACCCGCGCCAGACGGGATTTGATATTGGTGCTGCTCCATGGTCGGCGCTATCGTTAAAGCAGGCGCTTAAGGACCTGCCGGTAGCAGGAGAGGATCTGTTTGCAGGGCAGTTCGACGAGACCCTACAATCGGAAGCGACGAGGCTTAAGACTCTGAAGGAGATCGAATCGCAGTTGACCTCGGCACTCCAGCCCCCGCCCCCGTTTCCTCCTCGAAGGGACAGTCACCTCACGAGGGCGGGGAGGTACGGCGCCTCGCCGCCAGCCGCCAAAACTCTTACCAGAGAGGAGAGGGTTACCGTGGAAGATACCGACAGCAGCATCGCGGATCGTCCTATCGGTACCAACCCCAGAACCGACAGTCCTGCCGTTCTCGTTGGTGGGGGTTCTTGCGGAGGTCGCGAAGGCTTTCGGGGAAAAGGCACGTCCAAGCCTGTGGAAACATAGATTGTTGGGAGTCGTAGCCGAGGGCTACCCAAACGAGTTTACGTCACAGCCGCCTGGCCAGGAGCTGCTCGTAGAGACCTCCATTCCCGCGGACCCCGCCCAGCGATCCGCACTCGAAACAGAGATCGCGCAGTTACTCGCCAAGCGAGCCATCCAACCGGCACCCGCCGACAACCAACTTCCACTTTTCTGGTCGCGGTTTTTTCTCATTTCCTCACACCAATGAATGACGGTCAATGGGCGTCCATCCCAACTGTTGGGGCCCTCAACAAACATTTCATCAAGCAGGAGCGGTTCCGGATGGAGACGCTGTCCCCCATCATCCCACTTCTCACGTCGCGGATGGGCCACGTCCATCGACCTACTAGACTCTTACCTTCACATGCCCATCCACCGGGAAGATCGCCACTTCCTGGTTTCCCGGCTACCGAGGGCGGGACTACTGGTTCACGGCCCTCCCTTTGGTCTGTCCACCGCGGGTTACGCGACGATCCTGGCTTCCCTTCTCCGGGAGGGCGTGACGGCGTTCGCTTATATAGACGATTGGCTCATCGTGGCGCCTTCACGCCAGCTAGCGCTGACTCACACCACGTTGACCCTCAACCTCCTTTCATGCCTAGGGTATTGTCAACCGAGACAAATCTTCCCTTCGGCCCAGCCAGTCCATCACTTACTTGGGGCGCGCTGGACTTCTCCGTTGGCCTGGCTTCCCCCCGGAGCGGGCGGGTTGAACAGTGGTCGCAGCAGCAGAGTTACTTTTAACCCCGGGCCGGTCGGCTCCGGCGTCGGCATGACGCCATATCCTGGGCCTGATAGCCAGTATGGTGGAGGTTCTCAACTTGTGCAGATTGCCCTTCGCCCCGTGCTCCGACACAAGCCGATTCGTTACGCTTCCCGTCCTGGTGGACCGAGCGACGCAATCTGACTGGTGGGCGCCCGTTCGGGACTTGCGCCCGCAAGCCACCATGACCCCCCCCCAACAAAACGGACGCGTCCCTCACGGGGTGGGAGCAACTGGGGGCGGAGATAATCTCGGGCGGGTGGTACCCAGTCGAGTTTACCTTCCACATCAACCTCCTGGAAACGGAGGCAGTGTTCCGCGCGTTCGTCACCGGGGAGCCCGAATGCAGAACCACAGAGTCTCCGTCCTCTCCTACAACAGTACGACGGTGGCCTACATCAACCGTCAACCGATCCAGCTCGCTCCTGCCCAGGATCTGGGACCTGTTGTTTTTTTCCGACACTCTCGAGATATCCCTTCAAGCGTCGTCCTCTACGGGGTCCCTCAATTTTTTTTTTTGGTGGAGGGGGACGCGTTGTCCCGCCTAGATCCCGGCGAGTGGACGCTCTCCAAGGTCTGGGCGAACCACCTCGTCCAGGTGTTCGACCGGCCGTCCCTCGATTTGTTTGCGACCGCCGACAACGCCGACATTCTGCTCCCGGCGGTTCCATCCCAAAGCGTGGAAAGTGGACGCGTTTTCGTTCCGATGGACCACCTGTTCGCGTACGCGTTCCCGCCTCTCAGCCAGATCAGTCGGGTCCTGTCAACACTCCTCGACTCGAGCGCCACGCTTCTTCTGGTGGCGCCGTGTTGGCCGACGCAGCCGTGGTTCCGGACGCTCCTCGACCTGCTCGTCGACCTGCCTTTGCGTCTGTCGCGGAACCAACACCATTTTTTCCAGAGAGGGGGGGGGGTCACGGAGAGGTGGGGTAGTCGCGTACCACGGTCCGCACAGCCTCCATCTTTCTGCGTGGAAGCTAACCGCCGACAGCTCCGCTCAGTCGGCATTTCACCAGCGGTTGCGGACGTTACAACAGCTGCCCGCCGGAGTTCCACGCTTGAATCTTACGATTCCCGCCTCGCCAAGTTTACCCGATGGGCCGCAGACCATAGTTACGATCCCCTGGATGCGTCCAAAGATCAGGTGGCCACCTTCCTTCTGGCGTTGTATCGCGGAGGTAAACAAGTTTCAACAATCAGAAATTACCGCTCGGCGATCGCGGCCGTCCACAAAGGCTTCACGGGGATAACGTGGTGATCCGTCAGCTGCTTCGCGGTATGTTCCACGGACGTCCGCCAGTGAAACGTCTCCCTCCGCCTTGGTCGCATACGGCCGTTTTGGAAGGTTAGCGAGCCCGCCGTACGAACCCATGCACCGGGCGTCGCTTAAACACCTAACCCACCTAACTTGGTTGCGGCGGCGTCCGCTAGGCGTCGCAGCTGTCTTCATGCTTCAACAGTCAAGCCGGGTTTTTTTCGCCAGGACCGCGACGGGGTACGTCTCCTCCCGGTCCCTCCTTCTTGGCCAAGAATCAAACCGCGACTTTTACGTAAGGAGATCTACCTCCCGGCGATTACTATTCTGTCTTCGGAGCCGGCAGATAATCGGTGGATCCGTTCGGGCCCTCCGCTGGTAAATCGACCGGACCAAAGTTATTCGTAGGCATGATCAACTCTTTCTCTTGCCTCAACGGCCTCACTCGCCGCCTCAAGGACTCTATTTCCGGTGGATTCGAGACCCAATCAGACCACACGCCAGTGAGGGCACCTCAGTCAGGCTCACGACGTTCGTGATGTTGCTTCATCTCGGGCGTTTGTCGCCGGTGTTCCGCTGGAGGACATCCTGAAGGCGGCAGCTTGAAAGACTCCTAACCACCTTTGTCAGCCGCTACCCTCACCGACAATGTGTCTTCTGAGGGGGTCATCGGCGCAGAGTGGCCCGGCCCCGCCTCCTCGTCCCCTGTGCTAGTCTGGTGCAGGGTTGCCAATTAGGGTAGGATAGCTGTGAAGTAGATTCACAAACAGGACGGGTTTGTGAATCTGTGAACTGGTAATACTTACCCTAATTGGGAGGTCCCCACCTTCCGTCCCACTTCCGGGCCTTCTGCGGTAGCGTCCATCTTCGTCCTCAGGCCCCTTGGCCTCGTCCTAACCCGGCCGCCTAGCCTGGAAAATGAGAAGGGCGATTGGGGTTGCCCCCAAAAGAAAAGTGACATAATATTGGGGGTGGCGCAGGGTTGACAATTAGGGTAAGTATTCCAAGTTCACAGATTCACAAAACCCGTCCTGTTTTTGTGAATTCCACCAGAATTATAATTATTTTCACGTAACGTATTTTCCGATTCTGAAAATCCCCGATCATCAAACGGAAACTTTGGGTGACCATTTACGGCTGCAACAAATAATTGTGGTAAAAACCGGTCACCACACAGGGACTGTACACTGTACCGTACGTGCTGAGCAGGGTGCCCTGAGCTAAGGCGTTCTCTGCAACACTAATAGGCCTACTCATCGATGGACCTCTTAAGTTGTTTCGAACGTGCACTTTTGGATAGTGAAAGAAAGAACTCAGTGTCGTGTAACTTGCACACTTGCACACTGTAAAAAGTACAACCAACATTGTGGTGTAATCTGGCATAGTTTCCTCCTTTTTTTAAACACAATTTCTACATAATGTTGTGTAATTTCTTCCACAACAACCGGGATAGTGTGTTAGTTTACAGTGTTTTTAAATTATACACGACATTTTAAGAGTGTAACCTATCCTATGCTAACACTAAAGACGCTCACACTATGCGGTATGATATGGTCGATACTATAATTTATCGGACGTCGAGTTGAACATATTTTAACTCGTACGATGCGTAATGCAGTGATAAACTTGCGCAATTCTGCATGTATGTTGCATCTGAGTGTGGAACGCCAAATGGGATATTGAGGGACGTTTGGCGTTAAGAGTGGTTTTGGTGAATGTACTGGGCAGTGACGTATCTGGGACAGACATTGGCCTCTGATTCAGCTGCTCGGGCCTTAGTTGGGAGGTATACGGAAGTTTTCTGGGGGTTCGATTCACAGCCTGGCGTTTCGATGGGAACATCACCCTAACTCCCATGTGAAGAAAGAGGCGGGAAAAGAAAACGGGGAAGCCACAGTTATATGTTATGGCGGGGGAGGATATAATGTCGATATAACGCCAAGATAATAATGTCATGTAGGTCATTGAGGAAAGTAGCTTGGTACACAAGTGGAGCCGTAGGTATTATTTTACATGGTGATGCTTGTTTTGAAGCTGAGTAACCAAGCTCCGTGTTTTCACTCATTGTGCAGTCTTCCCATAGTCTAGTGAAGGGGGGGGGGGTGTTCACTGTTGCCGAGGCGAGACGAATGTTTTCCTTCTTGGCCTACCTCATTTCGCCGTACCCCACCGCTGCTAATTAAGATTGGGTGTCCAACTACAGGGTACCAGGGGAGGCGGGGATGGTGGGGTCAGTTGCCCGATTCGTGATCGTCCACTGCGCTTCTCTGGGCATAGCGCGCCTCCCGGTGGACAGTACCGTCCACCGTGTTCTGTCCCCACGGGACCCCTTGGGTTAGGGCCGTCCGTCAGGGCGGCCACGTAGCTCATGGTTGGTACCTCTTGGAGTTAGGGAAAAAGGGACAGGCTCAGGCCTAGGGTCACTGCTCGGAGGAGGCCGGATGATTGGAAACGGCGGGTGGATGCAACTAAGTGCTTTTGGAATCTCTCCGATTCAACAAATTTTGAAGCATTTTGTACAATGAATAAATAACCCATACACATACTGCTTCTGCCAGCGCACTGGGTACAATCAGCTCAATAAGGGTGAGGAGATGTGGAATGGGACTATTGTCCGCCCCCCCCCCCCCCATACAAGGTAATGGCCAGAACTTAGCTTGTACGGGGCTCGAACTCTGGCTACAGTCTGGAGTAGACTTTCAGAAGAAAATGTCGACATAGCTAGTGGGCTGACGCCGTGCGGATGTTCTTCGGCATTCAACACCCTACAAAAGTAGGTTCTTGCATAGCGTAAGTTGTGCATAGTGCTCCAGCATGGTGAAGTTGTTGTACATAGAAATAGAACTCTATTCAAGTTTATAAAGATAAGTGGCACGGAGAAGTTGAGGAATCCCCACCCCCAGACTTATCATGAGATTGGTCTTTCCTTCTTAAGGAAGAGGCCGTAAAAGATTCATTATTGGTCGATGAAATCCATACGTGCCCTGGTGGCAGCCCTGTGACGAGAGGAGGGGGGGGGGGGGGGGGGGGGGTCAGGCGTTAGATCTTACTGGGAGGATGTCATAACGTTATAATTGTCCTATATCCGCTGATTCCATCTCGCGGTCCAGCCACCGGTCTGAAATTGCAGTCTTGACATGTGTTCGGGTTGGACCCTTGCCGGTGGATGAAACTGCGAGGAGGGGTGGGGGGGGGGGGGGTCAGGCGTTAGATCTTACCTGTGGAGACTGTCATAACGTTCAGGTCCCTCTATCTTCGCGACTTCCATCTCGCGTTCGCCACCGTCGGCAAACTTTGCGTCTTGATATGTGGGGTTGAACCTTGCCGTGGAAACTGCGAGGCGGGGTGGGGGGGGGGGGGGGGTGGAGCAGAAAGGCTACGGGTCTCAATCAGTATTCCCAGAACCCGTAAGACTCTATATTGATATGTCGGCAAACTTTACAACTCATCTACCTACGACCTACCCTAACATAGTGTAGTGGGTGACCTTGGGGTCCGTGGTACATTCTAGAATGTCTCTACGTGACAGACGACATCTACGCAGTCAGACAGCGTGATTACGCAATCAGACAGCGTGATTACCGACGAATGGCACACGCTGGTGATTTGTCGTTTCAATCACGCATGCTTTTTCGGGCAGGTTGCCTTCGGCCTTTCTCGCGCCAGGTCGGATTTTTTATAACTTGTGGAAGAGATCAACGGGGGGTATTCTCACAGTTCCCCACTTGACACTTTTGCAGGGTGTATCTCATTTTCTGGAAAGATTCCGCACGGGAAATAGGAAGCTTTTAAATAGTTGGTGGGTGGGGGCACCTTCTCATTTGAAGTAAAATGCCTATAAAAAAATAACAGTTGAATATTTGAATAATTATTGAGGGCAGATATTTCTATATAGGAAATTGAAGTTAGGATATGTGTTATCTACACAGCTAGTATGTATTTTTCACTCAAGTTTTTTTTGTTGATATTTTTATTTTAGAGTGTGTCTCGGGAGCAGGATAACGCGCCCCTGCCTCTTAACTGTTCAAAAGGAGAAGGCGAGATTCGGCATGTCACGGTTTTTGTTTTTCCGAGCAAAACATCCCGAGTCTCTCAATTTCCGACTAAGGAAATATCTAGTCGTTCATGTGGTTTGAATGATCTGTCATGGCACGCTTATCATTCCGCCGGAAAGCAATGTCAATGTAGTTTCCTGTAAATGTTGCCTATACACACGTTTACAATGGTTTTCGGAAATCCGGATATTGATTAGTGGGGTGATACATTATGACCACTGAAATTGGGGATCTTCCAGGATAGTACCTTATGTGGTTTTCTGATAAATGTTCCTGTACGTCACGAGCGGGGTATGCTTAGTATAATAGTACAACCGTCGAGAAGAAAAAAAAACAGTGCGAGCTGTGATGATACTTGTCTTCGACGTCGTCCGACTTCCGGTAGACGGCATTGCGCAATACACGGCACTGTGACCACTCTCTCTGACGGACAAAAGTCGCTCGGGAAAAGGGGATTAACGACCAAATCGATAGTATATTGACCCGAAAATGTGGCCATAACGGTGTACACTTCAGGTGTATGCGAACATTATATGCCGATGTAGGTTTTGCAGAGTGACCGAAACGTCTGCTGACATATATACACTGGCGAAGCAGTACGCCGGTGAGTTGCAACGGCGCCGCCGATCGAGGAATTTGCTTGCAATGCTCGAGAAGATGCAGCAGCAGCCACGATTATATGAGAATAGGTTTAGTTTATTAGGCTAGGATTCCATAGATGCGTATGCGGGTCCAGTACGCATGTGAAAAATCGCCAATTTTACGTGAACTGGTCGGGGGGCTAGTGTTTGAATATGTTCTATTTAGTTTGCGAAGATAATTGGCTCCACAGAAGCGAAGAAATTACAAATGAAGGCAAACCAACGCTGATTAGGCGGAATAAGCACATGTACCAATGCGTACAGGGGCGAAAATACACAATTTTCCAAGGGGGTGTGAACTTTTGGACCGACAAGATGTTCTGTCTGGGACCGACTTTTTTGATTTTTGATAATTTTCCACGACGATCGGGGGGGGGGTGCAATTTTTCCGTAGGTGGCTTCCGTTCAACAGTCCATTTGTTACCGTTTTTGTGACATTCTTCGTTCACGAACATCCATCTTCGGGGGTCTAATTAAGGTCCCTTAAAAATCGGCTTTGGCCGCTCAGAGACCGACTTTTTGCCGCTACGGGGACCGACTTTTCAATATCTCAGGGGGTGTCACACCCCCCACCCCGCGAATGAATTCTATGGAATATCTTCCTTGAAAAGCCAATTAAGCAACGACAATATGCATAGGCTGCTGCCTTTTTTGGTCATTTCGCATACACATTTTTTCTCTTTTGAATCAAACGTTCGTTTTCGTAAATATGTGATTTCACATCCAGCCCGGACACGCATACGCAGGCTACGGAATCCCAGCCTCATTTATTCATTCATTCTTAGCTCGTCATTCTTGCACGTTGAACGCTGTTTAGGTATAGGCCTAACTTGTGAAACTGCGCCAGCTTGCGAAGCCAAACTGGCAGTACCGGTGCTTTTGCGGAAGCTTGCACGATTTTAAATCCGAATTGCTTCGCCAGCTGTTGCGCTGTTTGCAACAGTCCAAAACATTAGCGCAGGCCTGGGTTGTACCACAAGGCGTAGAAAGCGGGATCTGGGGCCTGGGGGACGCCACCACCCGGCGAAAATTGTGAAGTGTCATATTTATTTTATAATAAAATAATATAATTGTGAATATATACTGAAGCAGCCAAATGGAGTTGAGACAATAGTTAAATTAAGTAAGCTGCTTGCCAGCTCAGAATTAATTTGAATAGATATATTTGTTCACTGCCATCGGCTGAATAAATGTTTCTAAAAGGTGCAATGCATTCCGGAAGATTCACAGATACGGCAAGGAATCACTTCCATTACGCCCATATGGCTAACCCAACGCGGGCAGCAGAGCATTATTGCAGTCGTGGAACGTTACTGTGATACTGATTCCCCTACTGTGCGAAAATTGAACAGTCAGGTATTTGGTTATATATTGTTCGCTTTCATCTTGCGGAAAGTCCGACGCTCGAGAGATTTCCATGTGAACGTAATTTAGTAGCCTAGATCGCCGCCGACGTATAAAGGGTGCGAAAAAGTACGGTCCCGTGAGGAAATATTGAGAATCAGTCCGTAAAAACGCCCTCAGAATATTTCAGCGAAAATATGGCAGTTACGAGAGCAGGTGTGCGCGACTTTGTTGTCGCCGATACGAGCAGCCTCGTTGATGCTATAGTTGCCAAAGACTGGACAAGGTTACGATGATCTGTTAATTCGCGCCTTCTCTGGAAGTCAAATTGTTTGACAGTGAACCATATCCTTTTACCCACACTCCCACACGCCTGTCGCAGTCGCTCCTGTTCCCATATGTACCGAATGAACAATATATAGGTCTAGGCTTATGGAATGATTCGCATATCGTTTCTTTATACTAAAATGAAGGTTAAATGCAGAGGGAAAACCTGCCCACATTGAACTACGACAACTTACGCAACAAATCATATAGGCCTACACGTTCACATGGATACGTAACCTGAAATAATATTTTTGCCGAGTGCGGAGGGGTTGAGAACGGTGCCGTCTCTAGTGCTTGAAATAACAGGGTGACATGGTTCCTCCCACCCGCTATAAAAAATAATCTGGCGAGTACTTCGTTGAAAATATTTTTGCTAAAAGTTGCCAGATTTCCACTGACTGATGATCCATTTTGTAACGAGGATCAGAGGAACACTAATGCGCACAAGGCGAGGCATTCTAATCAGCACAGACCCTTGGTATCGCACAAATATATGATTTTGCCACCAAGGTTTAAAGTACTACTCATCTACATTTGGACTCTAACACAAATTATGCAGGGAAACCTAATAGCGCATAGCCTACAATCGCTTCCTATAACTTCATTTACTCGATCAACGTCATTATGAAACATATTCGTGAATTTTAGAAAAGTCGAGGTTGACGAAAGGAAAAAAGGAACGTTTGGCCTAGCTGCGGGGGGGGGGGGGGTAATGATCCTGACACCTCGGCCCAAGCCCACTTGCTGTAAACGTCAGACGACGGGGCCAGTGCTGCCTGAACAGCAGATTCCTTCCCTAATACAGTCGCTTGTGCTGAGCGCCAAGCGAGAAGGCAGCAGGTACCATCCTTAAAGTCTTTAGTATGACCCGACCGGGGTTCGAACCCGACCTCCCGGGTGGAAGGCCGACGCTCTACTAATTGTGCCAGTCACTGGGAAATATTCCTGTTTGCTTCTGGTAACTTACAGGACAAATGTTTTCTTCTGTCTTCACCTCTTTCTTCTAATATGTTTCTTTTGTCTTACCATTTTCTTCGAATGTGCAGCTCCAAAGCTCACACGTTTGTCACTAATTTGGGTTGAGGTGATTCTTTTCATACCGAACATATTCTGTCTCGTCAGGGAAGCAATAAACCTCATCCGGAAGCAATCAATTTATGAAGCACATCCTTAATCGGTATGCCCCTCCCGTATACCGCTGCGGTGTAGGCTAGTTCACTTATCAGCTTGTGGTGGTTTACCTTTAAGTGGTATTTCTTTCCTTCTTCGGGGCCATAACTGAGGCGCCGAATGAAATGGTATAAAAACCCCAAATTGCGTGCCGAGTTGCCCGGGGCCAACGGTGTCATTATATTAGCGGCAGGCTTACTCTTTATATTGGGGAGTATACTTCCTGTGTCGACGATTATGTTATCGAATGTCTTATACTATGGCAATATCATACACCGATATTTTATGATCACCTTTTCACGTGTTATTCCTACTTCATGATTGCATCTCCTGACATACCCCTATTTGAATCAAAGGTGTTTCCGTATTTTGGTTTTATATTATCAAAACGTGTTGTTCACAGGATACTGCAGGAATACCTTCCAGTTAGAATCCGGCGGCAAGTTGGCGGATGTTAATATGTCTAATCCGGGTCCAAACCTCTTCTCGGCAGTCAAACCATCAGAAGTGCGATTCTTACCCGAAAATATGTTTTTACCCAAAAGCCGGCTAAACGGTGAAGTCGTGTAATGGTTCGCCAATGTCTCTTCGAGTATTTTTAACTGAGTAACTTGCCATTCGTCAGTATCATTTGTTAATACCCTTCATGTATAATGTACTGAGATTAAAACCCCATCTTACTGAATCATCAGAGAGCGTTACCCTGTTAGGTTACGTGACAGATAAGGTTCTGCCGTTAAAGACCTCTAGGCAAAATTACGTAGTCATTCGTGAATAATAGTACTGGCAAAAAAAACGTGCTTCTTATACCAAAAATTGTCAGTTCTTTGACAGTTTTGTGTCCTATTTGGTCCTATATTCCAGAGATACATTATTCCGGAGCCAATTTTGCTGAAAACAATTAAGGAAGAATTTCCCAGAACTTAACAATGAAACAGTCGGTGTCATGCGGGAGATCATGCGAGTGGCAAAAGTGGAAAGATGTCCTGAAATTTTTACTAAATGGCCTAAAATTTGATCAATTGCATTGAAGTGTCAATTTTTGCGCGCTTCGCGCGCAGTGTATATTGGTGGTCTGCTTCATACCCACGAGCTGCTATAAAAATCAGGCTTTGTTTAGGATTCGAGCAGAATTTTCCGGCGTTCCAAATTGAAAGGGTCCCACGTACGTGGTGAGCGGGGTCGGGTAATTAACTAAACGCCCATTTTACTAAAATATCGCACCAGATTGCATCTGAGGACTTTCAATTTCAAATTTTCCATAGGGGAGGGGACACCCTTTCCTTAGACCGCTCCCCCATATCAGTCACCATTGCCGGATCCGTCAGCAAAACATCATCTCTACACCCCTCCCTCCCCCCCCCCCAATAACCAACCCTTCGCTACGCCCCTGATGTTTAATGTTTTGAGAACACTGTGGTCATTATGAGCCACCGTTTGTTAATATTAGGTGAAAGGACTCAATGTTACTTGCAAACTTCGCAGCGCCTTCCAGCCTTATGTGTGACCACGTAGCATGCGTGCCTCACTCCGACCCATGCCGATTTTCGCCATTAAGATATCTTCGAATGTTGCAATTAGTTAACAAATGTTTGTGGCCAAAAGTAAGCCTTCCTACCTGTACGTACGTAGGTACAGCTTCATTCATTAGGTTTATTTTTTGTCAGGTGTATTGAATGAAATATGACCTGCTGGAAAAATTGTCATGCATTTCAATTTTCCCAGAAATTTATTGATTTTGGTCAAAACTTGTTGATAGATACACTTACAAAGTGTCTCAAATGTGGCACCATTTTGCATCTACAGTATTATGACTCCAAAAAATCGCAGGGAGGGGGATCGGAAAATCTGCAAGGGAGGGGGACACCCCCTCCTTTAGACCCATCCCCCATGTCAGTCAACAACGGCCAATCTGCCCCCTATCGTAACACCCTGCGCCGCCCCTGGCTATATTACTCGGCAAAGACGTCCACTGTGTTCCAGTTCTCCGTTTTAGCTGATACTGAAGCGGGAACAATGTTCCTGATGTGTTTTGGAACTTACTCCTATAAAAATGTTTCGCTGGACACTACTCTGATCTAACTTATTTAAATCGTTTAATCGATTTTCTTAATCATATTACTCCTATGCGACCATTATTCATTATCTGTTTTATAGAGTGGGAATTCCGATCTCCCGGAAATTGTGGGTAATTCTAGAATGACTACATATTCTACGTGACAGATGGCATCCCGACGGATTAAGTACTGGCACACGTCTAATTTTCACTTATTCTACGCTCTTGACATGTGCGTTCAGCCTTTGTCATTGTGCCAGGTGGCGTCGGTAACGTTTAGTTTCTCGACGGATCACTGATGTTGAAACCCAGGGCCCGTAGCTAAGGTAGTATTTTAGAGTGACACTGTCCGAAAATTTTCCAGCGGAGCGCCCTGTTGGTGGCGCGCTCGTACAATAATATGTTACTTGGTTATTGCCCTCCTGAATCACTGCAAATGGCAACTTCCTGGGCATAGACTGTCCCAACGGACACTGCTCCCCAATCGAAGCGTTTATCTCCACGGGGGTAGAGCTGATCTGATTTCTAGACTATCTAAGCAGAGCGCTATTTAGGCTCGTATTTAACAAATGTGGGGATGGGTTCTTTTCTCAGGTTCGGGACCTTTTTTTCATTATGGGCTTCCTTAATTCTCCTATTTTTTAGAGCATGCTTCCTCAACCATGAAATCGTGCCGATATGATTCTCTGAAATATGGTTCAGATATATATTTAATAATATCCTGCCCTTTCGGTATAAGGGCTGGGAAAGCGGACATTTCCCAATTAGGAGTGTGTCGTTCGGACGCTCCTTCCTCCTGGCTACTGGCCTGAAAGCGCGCCACTTGTGGCGTGGAGCGACCAAGAAGCTTCAGTAGTGCAGACTACACTGTCTGAGCTAACAACGACCCTCTGCCCATCGAGTGCATGCAAGTGTCCTGGGGGTTTGCCCCGGACTAAGAAGTGTCAGAGCGAAAGCCCTATTGTTAGGTGGCAAAGAGCGCATAAGAAGTTTTCGCAGAACAAGTGTTTTGTCCCCACTTGGTTCGCCAAGCTCCAACCGCCTTGGCACTAGTTGCACACAATTTGTGCTCTCTTGGTAATTTTCCCTCTCTCTTTATGGCCACCCCAAATATCGCACCTGGTTAACCATCTGGCTAGATATGGTCATTCGCTTGCTGGGTGACCACACGCCCCCAACTACTACCTGTTTTTATGTCCTATGGGCGTACTCAATAGCGAACTGAAGAAGGACGGCTATATACTCCCCGGATTTCTCGTGCATTACAATGTGATTGATCAAACGGTGGTGAATCATGTGCTAAAATGTGACATTAGCAGGGTGAAAACGCAGATCAGCAGGCAAAAACCCCTTTTTCGTGCATGACATTAGTGCAACCGTATGACCCAACGTCACTCTCGTGATAAGCAGTTGCCGCCGGCATATTCCTAGAGATCCGTCACGGAATGCTGATAATAAATCACCGTGTGTACGCCACTGTCAGTCATCACACGTCCCCAACACTGGTAACTGAAATAGGGCGGGGCAAAGTGAGCCTTGAAGTTATTTAACATCGGTATCCGTCGCTCCCCTTCCACCTCCATCCCCGACCATACCCCCACCTCACCATGGCCCATGTCTCTACAATGTCTACACTACGGAAAGTGTTGGAGCAACATATTAACGTATTAACGTACCAAAACGTATTTGGAGCGGGACTGTTAGTTTGGTTGAAGGATATGCAACAAAGACCCTCCCCAAGTTCCAATGTTGGAGAAAGTGTCTTGGACGAATGAGAACTAATCAAATTAATTACCCCACTCCGTGTTTTTACGGATTACTACATGCTGATTGGCTAAACCCAATCACGCGACTGTCCTTTATTCTGCAACAAACAGTCAGTATCCTATATTAGACTTGTTCAAGTTGTCCGGTCATTTTTGGAATCCCACGCAGCTGGTCAGAGTAACACAACTATCAAATACTTGCTCGATTTGATTTGAAGTACGCAGTACTTTTCAAACGCAAATGCGAGGTTGCGTGAACCTTTGGGAGTTTATGTTAACACGCGCAGATCCTGTTCCAGTATAGGCGCGCTTCAAAGGGCGCTCTGCCTCAACGGAATACAAACGGAAGAAACGACGCGTCGCTCGTTGCATTGGTGAACGCCATGTTCACACGCGCATACCCTCCAGTTCGGCACGGGTGGTTTGTATTGCGTTTCCGTGAATTACGCCATCCACGCACTGCCCGATCTTTTTGTATGGTGCTCAATGCAATTCACTTCGATCGAACTAACGCAATAAGTTACCCTAGCTGCTTATTACTGTTTAGAGATACAAAGATATAATCTAGAGATATAGATATCTCTAATCGTTCGCTAATTCCTGATTTGTGGGTTGTAGAATAGGAATAAACAACAGCAGGTCGACTTTTACTGGTTCATAAACAGTCTCGACTCTGAATTTAGCTTGAATAACGGACTCGGCTGCTCCTCGTCCATTATTTACCTAAATTCATATGTCTCGAAGTTTATTCGCCAGTAAAAGTCTCCCAGTTGCAGTTTATTCCTTAAATATTAATGGAGGGGAGCAGGGTTTTGCAGTACGCGCAGTTATGTTCCAACTATACTCTTTTGGCGGGGATTGTAGGCTCACTTTAGTATCCCTACACCCCCCCCCATACACCTGCACGAAGTCGGGTCCCAATTACCCGCACTGTGTCGTGACAGTGCGTACCAGTATGAGTAACCACCAGGACACGCACTGTCACGAAATGGTTACGCAATTCATGCACCAAATATCCGAACTATTCACTCAACTTCCACGAAATGTAGCCTACTGGTAGCCAGTTTGTTTTTGTCGACCACCTCTCTCGATCCTCATTGCGTCATGCGTAGTTTGAAACTTTTCCATCAAAACCTGTGCGGGAATTATGCGCAGCCGATGCGGGAAAATTGCGCGACTTGTCGTAAGCTATTCCGTAAAGTATCGTTGAACTGGGTCGTCAAATTCCGCCGCCGCTGGGCCGATGGGCACGCATTGGCATGCACGAGCTGCCACGACTGGTTTGCGAATAATTTGCGTAGTTTCCCGAAGTGTTCACGACAAATTCTCGATTTTTTTTGTCATGCAAAATTTCGAACATTTCAACAATTTTGTCATGCATTTCACGCATGGCCCCGCATTCCCCGCACGCTGGCCACGAACCTCCCCCATTGGCACGAACTGGTACTTAACGATGCGCAAACTATGCGGGGACCCCAATGCGGGAAAGCTTAAAGGGGGCTGTAGTATACCACGGTGAAGCAACTGACCATCCCTGCTCAACACGCTCCTTTGAGTACCCATCGCCGATGATGCAGACTGGCTGCGTAGGATCTCGCCACTTATACCTTGTGATGGCGCTCTTGGCAATTCGTTACTAGAGTTCCTCTGTCAGTCTGTACGGGGTATGGAAGAACTCGATTGGTTGCGGTGACGAGTGACGACAGCTGTGTTAAATACAGAGGCGTAACTCTAAGGAGATTCGGGGGTGTCAACACTCCATCTCGCGAAAACTTGACATCAGAAGGGCAAAATTTCGACCCTGCAGGGCGTGACAATAAAGGGCAACAAAGCAGCGTTGAACAGCTCAAATGGTATTGACCTTCCCCCTTCCTCACGACCAAAATCCGACGAGAAAATGTTCGTAGGGACGGTCAAAATAATTTCAGCCCACCGCCTCCTGAAATAAATCACAGTGACTTACTCCCTGGCTATATGCATCTGATCACATAATAACACGAAGAACTGGTTTACCATGATCGTCTTGACATGTCACCGTTCGTTTTATTGTAAAAGAGAGGAGAACGTTGCTCGTTCGGGATCTCGAAGGTAAATCGATTCACCATCAACAGTTCAATTTTACGGAACTTTTAAACATACATGCGTTCCAAGTGAACATTGTTTTCAACAGGACGCTTGACATGACAATTATAATTTTCATTAGAGGTTGTCCTCGGCATTAGTACGAAAAAAGTCGCTGGTTGCCTTAGAATCTACCCCATGGGGGTCAACAGGTGGGGGCTGGGACTTTCAAAAGTGGGGGGATATCATTTCGTTTTCCCCCCCCCCCCCACTTTTCCGGACTGTAATAAAAAATAGGCACATGCCGATTTTGTATCACTCTAAACTGATTCAATTTTTTGTCTAACCAAACAATAATCGCGTTGGAAATTGTCTTAAGTCCACTAATTCTAGGGTGGCGGACTCCAGGTGAAGATCTGGTCTCGACTAGGCCGAAGTGGAAGGATACCCATGCTTCATACCGAGTTCTCGAATTTTAAATCGTAAAGCCAAAGTGTCATTATTTTTCAAGTTTTTTTCGCGCGCAATGGCGTTTTTCTTCCAGGCGTTGTAGGCTACTTATGCGATGTATGCCCCCCCCCCCCAAAATTTTTCTGAGATGAAAAATTCGGGTCAAAATTTGTGGAAAATTCGGGAAGGAAAAAAAGCAAAGTGAAAAATGACTGAATTTTTTGCAGTCTTTCTCGATAAAATGCCCGGAAACATGCAATTTTTTTTTTCGCACGCTCCGCGCGCGACGCTAGTTCCAATGACCGACTTGTCAAATTCGGGTACAAATTTTCCCCCTCCAAAATTGGAGTAATCCCGTACGCCTATGGGTATTCCCTTCGATCCCACCAGAGACCGTTCGGTAGACCCCTGGATCTCACGCAAACAAAGCCAGAGTAGTGTAAAGGTTAAAAATACCATGTGTGATAATTGGTAAATCATCTTAGTATGCACAATGACCACTTTTCTGTCGCCTTTTAACTCAATCACACATGTACACACAGGCGCGGTTCTAGAGGAAATATATATCTTTTTTTCTTTTGGGGGGGGGGGGGGCTAATAGTTTTGTAGACTATCTAAGCGAGCGCCACCATAGTTGGCCGTAGCGTAACAAGAATTTTTTGAAAAAATCTCTGACTGCCAGATCACCTAAACGGCCTCTCTCGCTTCCCCTCTGTGTGATAATCCCCCATTTAGAGCAATTATCAGTTCTGGTTGACAAAAGTTTTTAGAGTAGCGACATTATTGAAGGGAATCCATGATTGTGGGACTCGCTGTCTGGCCTGTGGCAAGCAGAGGAGGAAGTTCCTTGAAGTATGTTTGCTTGGCTTATTAATTAGTGTTTTCTGTAGCAGGACATTGTTGTGTTGTCAGTTGTCATTCTGCTACGGTTCATTTTGGTGAAACTTCTTTTAACGTTTACAGAATATATTAGCCATTTTCGCAACAATATTGGCAGCTAAATTTGCACTTCCTGGCTGCAGACCACAAATGTACCCCGAAACTGCACCGAAAGAGGCACTCCGGCTGAAAGAGATTCATGTTCACCAGAGATTCTATTTAAAAGATTGACCCACTGTATGGAGTGACCCACTGGGGTCGCCCAGTTATGTACCATCATTTAGGCTTGCAAGTTCTGTGCAGAATGCCTAGACTTCATGATGAAAATGTCTTCAAGTGACTTCGACTACGAATATATCTGCATAATAATGCCTAGACTTCATGATGGAAATGTCTTCAACTACGAATAATATGCTGGATGAAAAAATCTCTATTTCGGTATATAACATGGCGTAATAACTGAATATCGATCCTGACCGTAACTTCCCGACGATCCCTCCTGATATGCAATTTTGTCTGCAGCATCACACATTTCGGCAGTGACCCCGCAACGAATGTCCCGTAACAACTGTCGTCAATCAGACTGCATGTTTTTCAGTACAGACAAGTAAGGATGGCATCCAATCAATCAGGAGGAACTCGAATTAATCACCATTGATTAATGGGGTATAAACTGACATGTCCGTGCTACTTGCGGCTATCGTTATCTATGGTGACTCACGGGAACCGATAAAACAACCAATTGAACCGAATATTCGATGTGGCCCAGTGACTACTAGTACTTATATTTTTCCGTATATTTTATAATGGAAATTAAGATATGATCCATCGAGGAATTTTGGGGGAGCTTGGGAGGATTTGGGGGGGGGGGGGGGGGGGGGTGCGAAGCCCCCCTAGCCCCGTAGAACCGCGCCTCCAAGTTGCCGTTTCCGTTGATCTGGAGGATATGAAAATCTAAAAATTTCCGATGTACGCTCCGCGCCAACAGATGGTCGCGCTCCGTTCAGATGGTCATTCGCATTCGAATGTGCCCCCCTCCACTTTCCAAACGCCCGACGCCCCTGATCTACCGACAGTTTTCTCCTGGCAGACAATGCACCTCACTCTCACTGCTAAATGGCGCCCATACGCTCCAGTAAGTGCCCGTTGTTCATTGTAATTAGAACATTTTATTAGGTATCAAGTAATACATTTCCTGGAATCCGTGCACATTATACCAAATATTTCGTCATATATCGTCATAATCGTTGCGGGGGCGTCTGTGAAAACAGGATTCCACCGTCTGATGCTGGTCCTCTTTCATGCACACCGGGTAATCTTCCACCTCGGGGAATGCTCTAAAATTATACCATTTCTACGGGAGAGGTCGTAGTGGAGCTTTATTCTCGTATAAGGGGTCACGTGGTGACCAGACATTAGTTCCAACCGAGGAAGGAATGTCTTCCCCTATCCTGGAAATAGGAAATGAAAATAGATTTACCAATTTGTTCACAAATTTCAGTCTGACTGTGCGCAAAGTTGGGGGTATTTTTTTAACATTCAAGGTCCCGCCATCAATGAAATAATCTAGTGAATTATTGTTAGGTTATTTACATAGGCCTACAACTTACACGAACCAGCCCACTGAGCTCTTGTATCCTGAAAAGGTCTATTTTAAATATTATTATTCGGAATTCGTATTTACTTTATATTCACGCCGTAGGCGAAATCTTTTCCGAAACTGGAGGATATTTATAGCACACATGGCTTCTATGTGATATGAATAGGCGGAAGACTCAATGCCTTTCTGTTGGGGAGGGGGGGGGGGGGGGGGGGGGTGGTATGACTCACTCACTCAGTGGCTGAATGAAGCAATTTGATCCACTTTTCAAGGAAATACCTTCCGGAAATACAAAATTATCCCAGTGGCCACAGGGCATCTCGAAAGCTAAAGGTAATTGTGGTTCCCTGTTTTCGGTACGGTTGACATATAACATGGTTTAAGAAAATCTGGGAACTAATTTTTCATTCTTCTCAATATGTTGGAGAAGGTGTCGAATGACATCGATTGGAATTTTTCTCACCCGACCCGTGGCAACCTTTGGAAGTAGAGGTACCGCTAAAACATTACCGAAATCCCTAACTGAAATTATTAACCTCTTCCTCCGTTGACTCGAGAAAGGGTCAAACCAGGGATTTTCCCTAACACTGAATGGATTGCAAACACTAGTTTGGCAACAACCTTATTCCTTGACAAAATAACCGGTCAATAATTCCGTCAGCCTTGTGTGTATGTGAACACAGGGGCGTAGCGAAGGGTTGATGATTGGGGGGGGGGGGTGTAGAGATGATGTTTTGCCGACGGATCTGGCAATTATGACTGATATGGGGGAGGGGTCTAAGGGGAGGGGGGTGTCCCCCTCCCCTTTGGAAATTTTGAATATTGAAACGTCCTCAGATGCAATCTGGTGCAATATTTTCAAGTGAAATTGGCGTTCAGTAATTACTCGCCCCGCTCACCACGTACGTGAACCCTTTGAATTTGGAACGACCGCCGACATTTTTTTGTTATGCCCGAATCCCAATAATGCCCGATTCTTACTGCAGCTCGTGAGTGCGAATTAGTAGACCATTAATACACACTGCGCGCGAAGCGCGCAATAATTTGACACTTCAATTGTGCAATTGATCAAAGTTTTGGCCATTTAGTACATCTTCTCTCTACTTATGCATTTGGACATCTCTAAAACAGATTAAACTTATTCTTTACATCCAAGGTTGGGTAGTTTCCTGCCCGAATTTTTGATCTAAAAAAAACTGGGGGGGGGGGTGCTCTCCATCTCACGCCTTGTATCTAGCTATGCCGCTCGCATGATTCCCCGCCAGAAACCGACTCTTTCATTGTTAGTTCTGGGAAATTCTTGCTTAACTGTTTTCAGCAAATGGCCTAATTTTTTTATTTTCATGTATCTCTGGAATATAGGACAGAAACAAAAAACTGTCAGAGAACTGTCTTTTTCCCCTTTTGCCGAATTGCCGACAGATCGCCAATTCGTTCCCCCCCCCCCCCCCAGCATTTAACAATAAATCTCTCGCCGAGTGAATGCATCGGTAGTTGATGAAGAACCAAAAAAACCAAAATAGCCGATATAAAGTCTGGCTTACGTTTTGTTGAAGTCTCTTTCCCTTCCGTCTCCCTTCACTCCATTACTTCCTTCCGTTCCCTTTACTCTTTATCTTCCACCTATATCTTCCCTCCTCCCTCTTTCCTCTACTTTCCCTCCTCTCCTCCTCTTTCCTCTTTCCTCTTCTTTCCCTTTCTCTTTCTCCTATCTGCCGACAGACCAAAATTTGCCGACGGCACGAAATTATTGGGGGGGGGTGTGACACCCCCCCCCCTCCCCCCCCCCCCGCTCGCTACGGCCCTGTGTGAACATACTACTAGGTGAATATCAACAGAGGTACTATCCGTTTCGATGAATCAGGTTACTGAGCACATGTTTGAGGAAACTTGCTTCACCATAATGGTTGCATTAGGATTCGAGTCTAAACTGGAGTCGATTCTATCAGGAGTAGGCTTACCATTCTTGCATGTCAGCATGTGGAGTGCCGTTAAAATTTAGCACGCGAAAGATAGGACCTGAACCTTTTCTTCCTGCAGCTGCGCCGCCGATTGCGCAGCCGAGCATCGACCCCACGAATTGTAGAGAGGCACGAAGAGAATGTGGTGCAGCTGTACCCTCTGTTGGTGGTCGGGTCACTAATTGAGAAGATCAGCAGCCAGCCATCTTCTGTGAAAACACGTTGTACCGAGCTGCCTTGGTGTGGTTATCTGGAGGATGATAAGAACAAAGAGAAAAAAAAAATACCAGCCGCGATAACCTCTTTTGGTAACCTGTACATCAAGGAAGATGTCCAAAGATGAAATGAAAATAGGTAGGAAATTTTCAAGAATAAGAGGAGAGTAGGATTTTAGCTCATGAGTTTTCGGCGTTTTTCCCCTAATTCCTTTGCCTTACTATGAAAAGTCTCTTCAGTGTGGAGTGAAAAAAGTTGTTCACGGCTCAGTTCCATATGGGTTTGGCAGGATCTTCGCCGAGGAATCCGATGTGAAGGCCCGTTGGGCTGGGTATTCTGAGGAAGGTTACGAGGGATGAGCCCCCAAGTGGAGATTCAGATGAATAATGTTACAACCTTGGTGGCCGACCCTCCTATAGACTGTGGGGTCACTATCGAGGGAACTCGTATAAAGCATTGGACAGTTGACGGGCGAGGAAGCTCCTGAGGTCTGTGGCATAATTCAAAGATGCTCGGGCTGGTGGCCGGGCGCCCGAGTTGTTGAAATGTCTATACGCTCTGTTCGGAGAAGTGGTGTCACCCCAACTGACAGCAAGAGGGGGAAATATTGCCAATATGGAAGAGAGAAGGGGGGGGGGGGGGGAATATTACCTGGACTGCAATAACTATAGAGGGGTTACACCCCTCTCCGTACCTAGCAAAGGCTTCGCTAGAATCATCCTGAACATGATGGCGTTCAGCTGCGTGTGGCGCCCCAGCGTCTTGAGCCAGTTTTCGGGTTTTTTCTCTCCCCCAAGAAATGCCACTGTATTGTGGATCGCTCTGTGGTTCTCCGCGTCCTGTCTGAGCGAATTTGATTCCTTTCTTACTATCATTCATCGCCACTCCCTTGACGCCACCAGCAGGATTGTGTGTCCAATGTCAGGGTTCTCAGGGGGGCGGAGATGCTGAAGTTTAGCTACCCGATTCAGATCATGAGTCAACTGCGCTCCTTCAGGCATCCTGCCCATTTTTAGGTGAATTTATAGCTCTCTCCTCCATTTTCCTCTTTTTTATCCTCCCTCTTTCCCACAATCCGGCCCTTCTTTTTTCTTCCTCCTTTCCTTTTTTCCCAATGTAGTGCTTCCTCGCCCTGTTTCTTCGTTTTTCTCCTTTCCCCTCTTCCTCCTCCTTTCTCTTCCCTCCGGGAGTCCCCTCACAAAGTGGCCAGAGCGGACCCCTAGATGACCCCCTAGATGGATGACCTTGGCCTAGTTGCTAATTTTTTTTTGTTCATCCAATCTAACCTGCAGGAAGCAGCTCGAGACTGGTTAACAAAACAATCAAAATTCACCCTAGATTACTTATGGCATTTAGTTCATGGAGTGGACACCCTCAAATAAATGTATCATCAGTCAACAATAGACCTTAACTGAACCCGAGATGACCTCCCAAATTCTTTAACATCCCAGATTACCTTGTGGTAATGATTGTTGACCAACTAAGTGGACATCCAGTCCATTACATGGAAGTTGCTCGACTGTATGAACAAAATGTCCAAAACTTACCCCCAGATGGCCCATATTTAACCATTGGTCAATGTATCCATGAATACTGCCCAACATTGCCGGAGTTAGAAGCCGCTCGACTGTTGGAACAAAAATGGCCTACTAGATGAACTTGACCTCAAATTCAAACAACCCATATGTATCATTGGTAAATGATAATACTGACCCACTCATACCCGATTTGTATGTATTAGCCACTTGCCCGTTCGAGCAAAACGGCCAAAGTGACCCTAGATGACCTCGGACCGCAAAGTGTCAAAGTTTCTCGATCAAGTATTATGTGGTAAGAGAATTTTTACCGCACAAATTCCTGAACCACTCCGTTATTACCATTAATGACGCTTGCCAGCTTTCATGATTATCCGATTAAATAATTGGAGATGGGGTCTTGATTTCAAGATTTGGACTTAATGAAGCCAAGCGGGATTTCGAGGGAAATTTTGATCAGGATTTGTCCATCGCTCTGAGGCCCTTCTTTCCACGTTTTTTTTTTTGTGTGTGAAGTAAACCTAGTAATCAGGACCATTTTCTCAAGCTTGTGGTGAACGTTGCAGATTAGGCATTCGAGTTCGGTAGTACCTCTTTTGTGGAAAGACAAACTGTATGCAGGGGTTTGGTCGAGAGGGGGGGGGGGGGGGGGGGGGGGGTGGAAGCGGGCTCCTCGTACCTCGTTCAGACATCATCAGAATTGTGGAGATTCTCCCATTTTGTCTTCCTGGATTGGTGTGGTTCCTACCTGCCCCTACCAAAAAACAAATCTGTGCGAGTAGGAGCCTTTTCACTGTTCAAACAAAATGTCTGAAATGACACTAGAGACATCAAGTCCTCATTGGTTTAAATAATACCGACTAACGACTTCAAAATGCCCTTTCTGGCCAAAATAACCTCAGATCACCTTTGACATCAAACTTCTGAGGTCAAGAGGCTTATTATTTACCTTAGGAATAGGTACCTGGTAATGCAGACCGACTTTCTTGATCTGACTAGAAAAACTGAAGAAGCATTTCACCTATTTTCACTATATAGCCAAAAAAGGCCCCTAGAGACCTTGGACCTCTTTTCCGAACACCATAGATGACCCTCCACTTGATCATGTCAGTGTGACCATAGACCAAGTTCCACTCATCAAAATCAAAGAATGAGGGAATCCGTAGCATTTGATCAATGTGAACAGATAGACATTATTGAATCAATGTGAAAGACAGAAAGACATGCACAATTGCAACAGTTCACTCGGTCACATGGACGTGGCCGAGGCGAGCTAAAATTAGCTCAAACATAAATTTGCTAAAGTGCCTCCTGGGCTGCGCCACAAGCAAAAGGCTCGAGTTCTGTCTTGACTCATCTCCTCAGACTTCAGCAGCATGAATAGGATTTCTAACAACACTCACTAGAAGCTACAGAGCAACTTGTTCAATGAGATCTGGCTACCTACAAGCCATATATGTATGTCCTCTGCTATTTATGGAAGTCCGATCAGACAAGCATCCGATGAGCCACTATTTGATTATGCTGAAATTTATTGCTGATACGAGATAAAAATACAAAGTGGACTAGTTGGCCAGATAACATGAAAATGACATTCAACTTTCAGCCACTGTAAAAAATCCATATTGAAAATTTTCTTCTTCCCAAACCGCCTCATTAAATGTATTTATATGAAAGCTACATTATGTGGGTAATGAGAATACAATTTTGTGTTTCCTGAATAAACATAAATGCTTAAATAAGTGATGACCTTTGCTAGTCATCGAGGAACGATGTCCCTCAACGTTGCAGCCAATTGTGTAAAAATATCCTCCGTCTTTATCTGTACACCTATATAAGAAAAAATAAAATTCTCGAACGCATCCATCATGAAAGAATAGAAAAAATACATTCACGCTGAAAGACAACTGGGAATGCTCAAATTGCGCCTGTGAAGGGCCAGCCTTTCTGCACAAATTGCATGAAATGTCATGAAAAACTGTTGGCAACAAAAAAATTTGCAACTGACAAGGTCATTTCAACTTCACAAGAGCAGCATTTTGCAATTTCGTGGGACCAAGTCAATCGCAACAATATAACCTCCAGATGATGCCTCATTCTACCATTTCACATGAGAAACCTACACAAGGGAATCGTTGTGGAAGACGCTGTTCCGTAAACATGTTGGACATGCAAATTATGCTGAACCCACTTCCCCGAACCATCACCTTTGCTAATGAAATAGATTAAATACTCAAAATGTCAAGGAGCTGTCGCGGACATGGACGACAAACGCATTTCCTTGCAGTCTGTTTTAACTACTGTGTAATATATCCGATTAATGAGGATACACCAGGTGCTCTGCTGCACACGGGTACACACGAGTACTCGCGAGTACTCGTGAGCATGAAGAAAATTTGGCTTAGCAATGAACTTCATACAGGTGTGTCTACATAGAGAGAGAACATTGCTTTAACCTCTATGAGGCAGCCTACAGACATCCTCCGGACGTTTTTTCCTTTCTGACCTAGCCTCTCCCAAAATGGCCCAAGTCTCAAGATCACATTGAATGCCAAATTGCTACCCTTGAAGCAATTCTCTAGAAGGGCTAGAAGCTTAGGACCCTTGCCAATTAGCAGCTTTGTCTATCACCCTCGTCACCTGATCATCGAGTAGGTCAAATTACCCCTGATCATGGAATGAGCTTTGCAGTTTTTCGGACAGCAGAGGTTTTGTGCTGTAGGCGCCCAGCCCTCATGTGCAGGCAGTTTAGCAGTGGGACTGCGACCGCCAGACGGACTTGCGATCATGACGGTTTAATGTCGGTCAGCGATCCCACGACAGGGCATAGACATTTTCCTTGTTTCCCGTGTTGTCGTCGAGCGGGATCCTTCGCAGGCGGAAGACCCGTGGCGATAGTCCCGCTTCCCCGACTTGACCATCTCCAGGACTCTGGCAGATTGTCACGAGGATAGCTCGGGCAGCCGGCTCAAACTTGACGTTGAGCGAGGTGGACTGCTTCTTGTAGTAGGAAGACGTTGGACACGAGGCCAACTGCTACGAGGAGGAGAACTGCCGCAAACGTGGCCAGGAGGTAGGTCCATGGAGTCGTCACCGTATCTGGAGTAATGCAAGACGTAAAAAAAAGTTAGGTAATAATGTTCTGCAATCCGTGGTTGCTCCTATTGAGGCATCACCTCTGTTTCAACCATCCCGATCGAGAAAAGGATTTCTGTGTGCAGGTACCGAGTGGTTGCCACAATTGGTAGCGTCGGCCTTCCAACCCGGGAGATCGGGGTTCAATTCCCGGTAGGGTCATACCTGCTTTGGCCCTCTCGCTTGAAATGCTCAGCACAAGGATTGGAGCAGGGAAGAGGCATTGCCCTATTCCGTGTACCTAGTGGGGGATTTGCAGGCAAGAATAAGCGTGCAGTATTCCAGGTGCGCCACCCTGGAATAGGTGGCAATCCTGTGTGCTCGGCAAGTATACCATGAAAAAAAAGGGATAATAACAATAGAATCTGAAAGAGCATCATGGAGGTGGCAGCTCATGGTAGTTTGCCACCCGAAGTGCTTCTAATAGAACCATCCGATTCATTAGGAGTGACTGTTGACGTCTATCACGTCTCGTGAAAATGTGACTAAATAGACAATTTCTTAACCGCATTTCAGGGCAATTTTTGGCTTATGAATGAAGGATGATGTCCAATGACCCCAACTCGCTCTTTCAGCTAGCTCTTAAGGTTCGTCTGTATGCTAACAACAGAATACCTTGGACAGGCAGGTGCTAATTCCCCTACAGTCTCTGCCAACATGCCGGCAACTAAAATGCAAGTTAAAATGAGTGCCAGTTACTAACCAAACGGCAGATTCTCTGCTTGTTTCGTGTCATCCTCAGTTTCTTCGAAGGATCGGTCCACGAAGACGGTCCCGTTCCCGTAGTGTATTTCCACTCCGACAATGTAATCGTGGTCTGCTTCAAAGGGCCATGTCTTCCCCAAGGCAGTTTTTCGCAGAAGTTCCTGCATTTGGCCCTCTAGTTCAGCTGGTGATTGAGACGAGAATCAGTAGTCTGAAAGGAAAAGGACATAGATAGGATGAGAAGAAAAACAGGATGGACAACAACAAAATCTCACCTGTCATCAGTTAGCTTGCTGCTGCCGCTCGATATTGTACAAAAACCTCCAGACGTCTGTCAACACTCACAGGCCAGTGTGGAAAAAACGGCTAATTAAATTAGCCTCCAACCAACCACAACCCTTCCTGTAATTCCTTCTATCCTTGAAACCAATTGCACTTTCGGATTATTGTTCCAGCGACTTATTACTACTAACATCTATCTTTCTCTCATTGCACTTAATCATCAAAAACTCGCTTCACAATATTACACTCCCCCCCCCCAATTCATTTTGACCCATGCATACCAATGAAAACCCTGCTCATCCACTCCCACAAACCTTTCACCTCACAAAAGGCCCCTACTTCAGTAGGAGACAGTCTACGAAGAGTCTCCGTGCCCACCAGACACTGCGGAAATCCCACCAGGCTTCGAGTGAAGTCAGGGCCTTTACCCACACTAGGTAGCTGTGGGGTGTGATGGGAAGGTAATAGAAGCACCAATGGTGCATTACCTCAGTTTCAAGGGGGTAGGTCCTTGCTACTTGCTGTCATTTATTGAGCCCCTCCGCAACAGTGTTCATCTTCTAACAAATCTGGGGTTTGCATATAGCAAAAGTGACCCAAATCCTCAAATTGTGATCATGTGATCAAGGCCTTCCCTGTGGAGGTTCACCATTATCTGAGCCTTGCAAGCTTCACAGGGTCTGGGGGCTGTATCAACGAACATTTGCGTTAATATTGCAGACGCAAAAAACTTACGCAAAGTATCGTATGGCACTTTCGTAAATCGTATTCACAAAGCATTCTACGCAGTTCATGAGGGTCGAAGTAAGGCTAAGAACGTTGATATTTTTGCATAGCCAATCGGAGCAATCGTTACAAAGGGAGATTGCCAATTTTTTTCAATGTCCCAGACAAGATGGGTATCTTGAGGCATGTACAATCAATCCTCTCTCAAGATGCGCCTGGTTCGTATTAACCGCAATTACACCATGTAATGCATACTGCTCCACCAAGGGCTAATTGTACTGCTACGCATCGCATACCGCCCATCCTCTCTAACCGCGCTCTGGTATAACGTAATCATTGATAATTTTGCAAGATTTTTCGTGAATACCACCGCACTGCATAAGTGCCTCTTCTGTTTCACATTCAATCAGTACCCCAAAGAGACCCTGCTGGAAAAATCCCACAATTTGCATATATTATGCAAATTAGTCATGTTTACTGACCTTCAGTGACCTCTTCTGAAAAGCTTGCGACTGGAGACCTGGAGTAGTAGACTACAAGCGTTTTTGTGAGAATCCAACAATCTTCATAGTTGCCAGTGTACACCAACACTGCATGAATTTACAATCATAAGATTCTGTACAAAAGCTCTTGGGCTATTCTTCAACTAAGTTCCAATTTATGCAAATTAGTATAAACCATTTGCGCTGAATATTGGAGCTCTATGAGAACGCCTGGCAACTGCAAAATTTCAACATAGTTTTCATCATTTCAGATATTGCGACCCACATATGGCCGGACGCACATATCGCACATATTTTCCTTGCAAAAAGTTTCAATGGACAAGGTGAATCAGAAGGTTGACAATTTGTGTCATCATAGTTTTGAAGATGCTTACGATAACACATAAACTACTTCGACGGTGTGACCTCCTCTTCCTCGAAGGAACAGCGTCTCGCACGACCGCCCGAGCAGGCTTTTGGTATTCCCCTGACTCGCAAGGGACGGAATTGCAGACTGTTTTCAACGTCTGCCGCCTGTTTGGAGAGAGAGAACCCCAGGACTTGAGGCAGTTTTCTGATTGCAGAACCAACCCAATTCCTGCAGCCACTACAGTCGACTGCGGATAAGACTCACATCGTCAATGGCGTTACCCTGATTCTGCACCTGCATTCACTACATCACTACAGCCACTGCTAATGGAGATTCAACAATGCCATTCCTGCACCTGTGCCCTATTGCACCCCTCCTGTAATTCTGCGAAGGTACCACTAAACCGCACGGCCTTGTGAATTTGCCATGTACTGCGATTTCAGTCAATGGTCCATCCCGTTTAGGTTAACGTACCACTAACTCTCAGCAGAGCGCCTTGTGAAATTTGCCAAGGACTGCAACTGTCAGTCGATGGGCCATCTAGTTCAAGTAAATGTAGCCCTAATCTACCGCCGTTACAAATTTTGCCATGCGGTGCAATGTCATTCATGGGTCCATCGTCGTTCAGGCAGAGGCATCACTAATTGCCACTGTCCTTTTGACCTTTTTCATGTGCGGCAAATTCCCATCAATGGTTCATCTGGTTTAGGTAAAGGCAAGCACTAATATTCGGCACCGTCTTTGTGACTTTTTTTCATTTGTGGCAAATTCCAGTCGATTATAGATCTCGCTCAGCCATAGGTTTTACTATCAATCGCACTGCCTTGTGCATTTTTCCATACGTGGCAAATTTCAGTCAATGGGTCCCTCTCGTTCAGGCAACACAAGGTACCACCCAATCGTACCACAGTAGAGATTTTTTTTCATGTTCGGCAAACCCCAGTCAATGGTCCATCTCGTTCAGGCAAAAGGTACCACCAATCGCACCACGTTGAGCATTTTTTTTTTTATGTGTGGCCAATTCCAGGGGGGCGATGGTCCATCTTGTTCAATTACTACTTCAAGGTAACAGGTACTACCCTATCAGGCTGCAGGTGAGCTGCAGCAAATCTATGTTGCAGGTCACAATCGAGTGTAGTACATAAAAATAACCTCGGGGAGTTAGTTGCAGCAAGGTTGGGGATGTTGGCACCTTACCTGGGTGTGGGCGTGGGCTGGTAGGAAACGTCTGACAGACACGCAGAGAGGGTCTATGGTCCACAGGCTGAGAGTAATCCCCCTGAGCATATGCTGGATGGTGGGGAAAATAGATAAATAATATGAAAGCTCAGGAGAGGCCCAATTAACCAGAAAGCAACGGCTTGGGATTCCTTGACTCTTCTGACAACATATAGCTAGACACAGGAACAAATGGTTAGATTGCACAGCTCATTATGGGAAACATAAACTCTGACAAATCCTATCCACTAATAGGGTTCCTATACTTTGATAAGAAAGCACACCATAAGTTCGAGAGTTCGACCTTCACCTATGGTGACCTCCGACCGGACCCTAAAACAATAGGGTTCATCTACTCATTGTGGGGAACCACATACCAGTAATGGGCCTCATCCATGCCAAGGAAATTGAGTCATTCATGTTTACAAGCCCAAAAGTGGAACAAATATTGATATTCAACAAATTTTCAATTTTCAACCAAAATTCACCCCGACCTAAAACCAAAAACAATAGGGTCCTGTACTCCCATAAGAAAGCTACACACCAAATTTCAACCTGATCAGAAGGACCAACCATTCTGGACTAGATGTTACAAGGTTTTTCACACTTTGACCTCTGGTGACCTATGACATGACCCAAAACAATGGGGTTCATGTACTCATCATGGGAACACACATACATATTAAGTATGAAACTTCATCCATCCAAGTGTTAAAACAAGCAAAATTTGCCAAATTATTGAATTATTCACAAATCCCCAATTTTTCCCCAATATGACCCCCATTACACCAAAAAAACAATAGGGTTCCTGTACACATCATAAGAAAGCGTCATACCGAGTGTCAAAACATGATCCGACGATCATTCTGGACTTTGTGGGTTAACAAGTTTTTTCCGATTTTGGACCTCTCTGGACTGACCCCCCATGTATTCATTATTCATTATGGAGAACCATATACCAAGTGTGAATTAAGCCATCCAAGCGGGGTCAAGTATTCTTGTTAATAAGCTAAGGACGGTCACACACATAAACACACACTGTCATGTCTGCATAGATTCCTCTTCATCAAGGAATAAAAAAGCAGTGAGAATTGTGTATTGGAAGCGTTTGATTAAACGTTTGTCATAAGAACATACTTTAATCTATATCTGACAGTATAAATTGATGGAAGACAACCAAAAATATTAGTTGGGCAAATTAGTATGCAATTGCACACATTCACTCGGTGGCAAAGCAGTTTGATGAAGGAAAAAAAAACTCGACAGGGACTCGCTCTAGGCCACACCACGACCTGGACACAATCCACTAACCAACTATGCTGACCAGAGCGACCATGTCACACCAGAAACGGTCATCCAGAACTGTAGATCAGAACTAGAATGTCACTAATCCGGACAACCTGGTCACCCGACCAACCAAAACCCATTATTTGCCATTCCCCCCGCAATGACACTACCAGAGAACAACCCTGAGAACAATGCTGCCAGAGAACCACCATAGAAAATGCTACCAGCGACACAACCCCATGCTCCTGTGCCACAGAACAACTGAACATTCTGTGTCCATCCCCCCTGCAAGGACACTTAACAGAGAACAACCCTGAGAACAACGCTGCCAGAGAACAACCCTGAGAACAATGCTACCAGAGAAGAACAACCTGCTCCTGTGCCAACAGAAAGCGAACATTCTGTGAACCCAGATGAACCCAGAATCATGCCACCCACCCCCATTAACATTCACAACCTCCGAAAAACCTTCCGCTGCAATGCAAGTAATTCTGTACCCAACCAAACAGTACCATCCTGAATCACTCCCGAAATGAACTAGAACTACAAACCGTATGCTACACACACTCCTCGACTCAAAATACCACCCTACCGGCTAAACCATAACAATCCTGCCAGCCTAATGCAGAACAATCCAGTGAACTGTAATTTAATCAACATAAATCTAACCGCCAACAAGAAGACCCCTGCCATAAACCCCAACAACCCTGTCTTAACCCAGAACACCGCTAAACAGGGGCCGGTAATTACACCAGCACCCCAGAAAAACCCTGCCCCCCCCGTCTGCCAACCCCAAACATCTTACCAACAGCCAACCCTGGATGTACCTGTCACCCCACCTAGCCGCTAGATAACAGCCTATAACTGGCTTAATGCTACTATGTTGACTATAAGACAACATAACTCCAAGCAACAAGTCAACTAGCTTTGAAGCATAAGCTAGGATTCCAGGAGCACATGCGTATCCAGCCTGGCTGTGAAAATCACATATTAACAAAAACGAACGTTTGTTTTCATAAGAGAAACCTATAAGTTCTGCGAAAGACCATAAAAGGGGCAGAAGCCCATGCAATTGTCGTTGCCCTGCTTATTCAGGAAGAGTATTCCATAGAAATTCATTTGCGGTGATATGCATCCGCATTTGTACATGTGCTTATTCGGCCTACTCAGCGTTGGTTTGTGCCTTCTCAACACTACCCTCGCTCGTTCACGTAAATGGGTGATTTTTCACATCGCGTACGCAATCTATGGAAGCCCCGCTCAGGCTTGCCATTTCTGGCTTCCAGGTAATATAATATTGCCAAGGGTCAACTACCGAGAGACTGGCTACCCCTAATACAAAGCGAAATGGCCGCTTAATTCCACTACAATAGTCCCTGATGCGAGAAACCGTTCTGACAAAACCAAACAAAGACCCTAACAGCCCTGTCCATTCTTGCATGGACATACCCCTAGAGCAGCCTCGAACAAACTGTTGTCCACCCTCTCAAAGGCCCGTGGTCCTGTAACAAGAACCCCCCCTGCTTTAAACTAGCACAGATGAAACGATGACATCTCAAAACTCCACAACCCCAGTTTGAGGTTCTAGTATTGGCCTTGTTGGACATTTTAATTTCCTCTGAAGATTCCGAGGAATCTCTTGACATCACGTGGATAACGATGGCATAAACTGCTCAGACGACCCTACCGTAAATGCTGCATTTTTTTGTGCCATGATACAGAAAGACGAATAAGGTACCCACTTGGGAATACTGAGATATTCTTTGATATTCTATGAACGATCCTGTTGTTTTCCATCCGGATTTGTTTAGTACCAAGATTTCAAGTACATGTTTTTCTTGATTTGTATTGTAGAGGGTTTGCAGTTCCCCCATATGTCACAAGGCAAATTTAGCAATGAAGCTGACTGCGTTTATTATTGGTACACTCCACTCAGCTGAAAATGGGACCGAGTTTCGCTTTCATAATGAACAAATTAAGAGAGTATTGAATCTTCAGTCATATTCACATTACATACACCCTTTCGCTATGTCGCGCCCGCATGGGCGTATGCCTACCATCGTTTGGCACGTGTACGCCAGCACGTGCGTTCAGAACCCAGACTAGTTTCCAATCAAACCTCCTGTATAAAACGATGGTCTATAGAGATAGATTAATATAGGAAGTGGTACAGGCTTGTAAGAGCATTTTTTCAACCCATAGCCCCCCATTTTCACAATTCTCGCAAAAATGGAGACCTCCTCACTAAACACCAGCAGAAATATTGTTACATAATCAAAAAGCGATGGTGACCTGATCACTGATTTTGACAGTGGAGAATACAGATTTAGGAGAAGACCTTCAAAATGAAGAACAATCGGATCAAGAATCAGTATGATTCAGACGATGATATCCCTCTTTCAAGGCATATCAGCTTAAACTTTGTGGCTAGGCCCAATACTAATACTACAAGCCTAACACACAATGCCAATGATGAGAGTGTTAGTAGGCCTACCACCAGGGCCTACCAACAGGGAGGTTCCCTAACCCTAGCGAAAGGTTTAACATTTTATTCTGCCAACCTAGTGTCAGTCAACCCAGAACAATCCTCTTGGTAACAAATTGCCACTATAGGGATCTTCAACAAACGGCTCTTCATACCTGCCCGTGATGGCAGGGCACGTGTTGCCCGGCACGTCGGCATGATGCAAGTGGATCCGGGGGCAGCGGCGCAAGTGATGTCCTGGGTACAGGGACTACCGTAGACTACGGTCTTCCCTTACTGCCGTTGGGAAATTGTCTTCCTGTACGGACCGAGCAGAATGAAACACATTTGATTCTTATTCAAAACCTAACGCTGTATTCGCTAGCGCTGCTCCCCTTGTATTCTTCTAGTAGCACCTTGGGGGTTCTCGACGGGGTCCCCCCAGCCCATGTGTATGGGGAGCATGCTCCATATCTAAGGCAGCTATAGCAATTAATGCCAGGCAGTCCAAAAAGAGCAGTGTTTCCTTGGACAATTCTGTTCCTGTTCAACTGAGATGGCATTAATGTACCAGGCATGTCTCATCATGACTAGCTGGAAAACATATTCTGCCCCCCCCCCCCCCCTTCCACCCATCCTCCCGTAAATGGCCTCCTCACAACCAAGATCAATAGCATCCAAGCACTCATTAGTAACTTGGTGAGATAGCCAACACCACTTTCTACTTTTTTGCCCGAAGGAGATCCTCTACTCACAGTAAAAATTTATTAGCAAACTTACATTTATTATTTGTGTTGGATAAAATTTATTAGCGCTCATGTACAAATCCATTAGCAGCAGGATACAAACCGGCTTGGATCAGCCACATCCCTCTTACTGTAACTTGATACCAATTTGATTTTTTGCGACAAGCACCGAAAGTACCAAATTTTCTCTCCCCCCCGCCCCCCCCCCCTTCCTGAAAATTACCCCTACCCTCACAAAAATGAATAGCCTTAATGATGTACTGATCAGGACAAGCACAACTACCGAGTCTGACCTTGATCCTGCGAGGTATGTTGATTACCAGGTGCAGTACCCAAAATACCAGAACCGTACAGGTTTACACCTTTTCCCCTAAATTGATGCCCTGCTCATAGAAGGATGAGTAGCATTCATGTACAGATCATGGGAAGCACATCCTCTGAGATTGAGCTTGATCCCACTAGGGGTTCCTTGGGGTTCTGCAAATTATGTACCCGAAATCAAGCTCCGGGACCGCAAAGTCCATGACCCCCAAAACGGCAGAATTTTGATTCGCCCTCACCCACAACTAAGAAGAAGAACAAGATCGTCCAGTACTTACATCAGTCACCACACAGATAATCTCCCCGCTGTTGCAAATACAAGTTTCGCAAGGGAGTCAGCTGCCACACGGCCCCGTTAGGCCTAGTGATGAACCCATCATAGCAGTTGCCTATGGTGCCTGCTGGTGGAGTCCCAGCAACTGAGAGGGAAAAAAAGGAAAATTTGCTGTGAGGGCGCCGTTTCGAAGATACCAATAGACCTTTTCGCAAATAGCATGTTGTGGTGCACTGTGGGATAGTTTTGATGCATGCTGGGATACTTCAGGAGGCAGTTGTGTGTCAGCTTGTGTTGGATAAACTTTAAATAACTGATCTTTCACATTCCTCCAACAATTAGTCTATTGGCCTTCCAGAGATGCCTACTTTTGGCCCCCTGAGCTAGACCACAATGCATTGCGAAAAGGCTAATTGTATCGTTAGCACGATCCATTCAAACATTTCATGTAGTCAGGTTCTGCTATCAAGGTCATATGGTCCTGTGCACTCTCGGTACTCTACCAATTGCATCACTCACAACCTCATACGAAATTTTCATGGAGGGCCCGGATGCTTTCATGTCCCATGAAAATTGTGTCCAAGTTTGGCAACATGCCATCATACGAACAAACATTTAAGAGCCTAAAAAGCAGGTATTTACAGACAGTAAAATAGAGAACATTGATCAATATGCCCTAATACACTATATTAAATAATACAAGAATTGGAAGAAGAATGAAAAAACTATTGCTCACAGCAATTGACATCAATCCCGAACCCTCCAGCTTCGTAGTCGTTGTTGGAGACAAAGTAAAACCATACGGCGTCCGTATCGAATATGAAGCGAACTCGATCCCAGCCCGCCATGAAAGCGCTTCAACACCAGGCTGGAGCTGCGGCATCCCGTTATCATCCTGCAGCTCCGACAGGGCCACTTCGGGGAAGCCCCTCCCAATGAACAGAATATCCTGGTATGTCTCTGTGGCGAACAGCTCAATGTCGAGGGTAATGAACTGGCCCCAGCACAGAACACCTGCCTGAAAATGGCCTGGTTGGGCGGGTACAGGCTTGGATAGTTAGGCGACTGCACCTGGCGGGGGGGTCAGGTCTAAGCTGGTCGTGGCTGGAGGATGAGCAAAATAGGATGTAACTGATAGGTGATGCTGTATTTATCATTAGAACTGCATGCTGCAAGACAGCAAGCGAGCGAGAAGATGACTTGCAGAGCTGGCACATATGAGGCACCATATCAAAAATCTCACCCAGCCCAGCTGCGACCAACCAAAAAACTCAACATACACAACTTTCTATTGACAACATATTATATCGAGCATCTGTTAACCCTCTTCTCATGGTCAAATACAAGATCTGATATAGTGCCAGGAGGCCGGGACCTAACTTTAGTCAAATCATTCAGAAAATTTCTGACTCACCACCAAGGCAAATCCATCATTGTGCGATGTGCCTATTCTAATTATTCTGGATGATACTTCACCCTGGCTATTATATGTGTTCCTCCAATGTGACCAACTCGTGATCTCGAATTGGCGTGTACAAAATACATGTGTGTACAGGTGAGCAAAAGATTAATCCAGTATTGAAAACTGACAACACTGAGATCAACTTCCATGATCACTTCATTTCTGTAGAGTCATTGCGTTTCTATAAATTGAATAACAAGTCATGGACAAAAGGGTACTTACCCCCCATAGCTGGTATGGAGCCAATCCTGTCTTGTTCTAGAAAGTTGGTGGGGCAGGCGCAAAGAGTGTTGGTGCAGGGCTCGGGTGTACTGCACACCGGCCTCCGTTTGACAGGGATGGCCATTGCAAGCATGTGGAAATGGCAATGTTGGTGTCATCAATAGTGAACAATACCAACCAGATTATCTAGGTCTCAAGGAAAATCGGTGAGAGCGCAAGACCCGCATAAAACTGTCTCCACTTTAAAAAGACAAAAAACAAACCAATCCTCTCTATTTATTACCTACGTTTGGTTGTAGGTCGTAGTGTAGTGACGACTCGACAGTCCCTTATCTATAGGGAGGTATCCATCCACACATTTCATGAGGCAACTTCCCAGGGCTCGTATGGAAATACTACCTTTTGATACTTGTGCAAGAGAACTACTCCAATTTTACATCTGTCAACATGATTCACACTCAAAACAGAGGGAAGAGAGGGAATTGGTAGGGAGAATAAGCCTCTCGTATTGGGAGGGAGAATAAGCCGTAAGAATCAAAGCAAATCAAATCAAATCCAACTAAACACTGTACACTGTTAACTTGTGGCCTAATTGGCGCAGTTATCCAACTGCATCACATGTGAACAACAACTGAAAGAATGGTGGTCCGAGATGGTCATTTTCGTATACGAGCATCCCTCTGTTGTAGGTTGTGAGAGTGACCTGATATATTGAAAACTCGTATAGCGACCGCCCCTCTAACCAATTGTGTGACACCACAGTCCCCGGGAGTACCCCTTTCCAAGTTCCCCTCCCAAACCCCCCTCCCGATTGATTTCAGCCTACCCATTGCTGTCACATACCTCGGACCCATAGTCCCCCGAGTACCCCCCCCCCGAATCCTTCCAAAGTACCCTCTCCCGAGTGCCCCTATCCCTAGTTCCCACACCCCATGCGGTTTTAGAAACTACCAGGTTGGAAACATATGTAACATCTCCTCCAGTCCTACAGGCAGACGCACTCAGGTCGGCCTCGTTTCTGCCCAACACATGTCGCTTGTAGGTCGCACGCCGTTGGACGCCGTCGGTTGCCTGGTTGCCAGGCCCCAGTCAGCGGCAACTCGCAGGGGGTTAGGCAATCTAACGAAAGGAAGTTTCGCCTCTCTACCAGAAAGAGCCAGAGGGGTCACGTTACAAGGAGAAATGTCCCACAGAGATACACATAACAAATCCCAGACAACAATGGGACCTGTCCCAGCTCATTGTTGCCCGTAACAAACACACAAAATTTAACACAATTTGTTACAAAACATACAGAGCGTCCTTTGGTTGCTCCCAATACAGGTTTGCAATGTTGACACCCCCAGCTTTATACTGGGAAGTAGAATCTAGAAACATTATAATAGGCTACAAATACGTTTGCAATGTTGACCACCCAGCCTTGTATCTGGAAGTAGAAGCGCTTGCACTTATAAGAGAGCTACAAATACAGGTTTGGCAATGTTGAACACCCGCTGTATACTGGGAAGTAGAAGCTTAGCACCTATAAAAGCTACAAATCCATGTTTGCCATGTTGAACACCCAGCTTGTCTACATTGGCAGTAGAAGCTAGCACCTAAATTAGAGCACAAATCGTTTTTGCAATGTTGAACACCCCCAGCTTGTACCTTGGAAGTAACAGCTGCACCCTTAAAAGAGCTACAAATACAGGTTTGCAATGTTGAACACCCCCAGCTTTTACTGGGAAGTAAAAGCCTAACACCTATAATAGAGCTACAACTACAGGTTGCAATGTTGAACACCCAGCGTTGGTATACGGTAAGTGAAGCTAGCACCCTATACGAGAGCTACAAATAATGTTTTGCAATGTTGAACACCCACTTGTATACTGGGAAGTAGAAGCTAGCACTTATAAGAGAGCTTGTATACTGCTACAAAGAGCTACAGTTTTGCATATCTATGAGGTGGTAAAGTCAAGTGTCCACTGGTAGAGAATTAAGCCTTTATGGAAACATACATCGGTCTCACATGGTAAGAGGGTTTAACAGCTTTGATATCCCAGGCTTAACGCAAAGTAAGGAACCCATTGAAGGTGGCCAGCCGCATCTGTGGGTCGGCTGCAACGTCGTCCTCAAGCAGGTACCCCTTACCCCGGGAAGGGCAGGCAACAGCCCTCCACTTTGCAGGGGATTCACTCCGGGTCGGCGTTGGGTTGCGCAGTTGGGCTGTTTTCCGGTGCGTGGGGTCTTAGACCGACGTTGGCGGACAGGTGGTAGCTGTGGGCGAGCAAGCATGAGTGGACTGATCGATGATGGTGTTAATATTCTGACAGGCGCTGATGCTGATATTTCTCATTTTGAATCCCATTAAGTGGGTACCCCAGTCATGATTGTTTCGCTAACCATTCATACACAAGCACTGTAGGTTCATATTTTCAGAGTCACTGGAATGGCTGGACCCGGTGTTGGCACCCTAACAAACTTTGCGAGTTCAAACAGGTCATATGAATGTTATTGATTTTTCTTCTTGTGGTTTCACAAATAATAATACATACATCACATACCAATGACGACGGTAATGTTGAACGTTCTATATTTCAAACATGTGCCGTTTCCAACCTGACAGTGTCGTAGGCAGTATCGCACTGGCATTACCAATCAGTTGTGCCATGAACAGCCGTACTGTGGCCAGCAACTACAATTTCAGAGATTTTTAAATTTTTTCAACATCATAAAGATGTCCCCGTCCCCCAAATTTACAACAAAATCATCTTGTTGTTACCATTTCGAAGAATAAAAATCATTATAGCCACTACAACAGATTTTGTTCTTCACAATGGTACAAATCTCTGGTTCTTCTCTGGTTCCGCCTTGTTGAATGGCCTGCAACCACTGTTTCAATGGGGAAAATGGCCTGTATCTGATTTCCCAGTAAGACTGATTGAAAAAACAAAAACAAAAAAGAAACAGGGACTAGAATCACTTGTTGAATTGAAAAAAAAAGGGAACTAGAAGCCTTGTTTGATTTTTCTTGAACTACACTGATTGTCAATTACCTTAGCATGATAGTTGCCTCCTTTACTCATATAACCTTTGACCTGACCCAAAACAATAGGGTCATGTACTCATTATGGGGAACTAACATACCAAGTATGAATTCTCCAACCAGGTGGCTCTAGAGTTATCAGATTACATGCAAAAATTTGACAAAATGTGAATTTTTCACCAGAGTGACTGCAACCGAAAAAAGCAACACCGACACCCACAGCTTGATCGGACCAAGCATTTTGGAATTTTCATAATCACAAGGTTTTCAGACCTTTGTGACCTTTTTGACCTGACTGCCACAAAAATCGGTTAATGTCCTACTCATCCTGGGGTACGCACACACCACAGATAACATATAAGCCTACATTCTCCCAGGTGGGGTCATGTTAGCGTGTTCACAAGCCAGAATTGAACTCACGAAAATGACACCCATCTACACCAAGATTTCAGCTTGATGTGACTGAGCATTCTAACTAATCGTATTCAAAAGATTCAACCGATTGTCCACATACATGCTCAATCACACACACACTTCTTGACTGCATCCACCTCCTGATTTCGTCAAGGAATAAAACAAGAATGGGTGAAATCCACAGCAGCTCACCACAAGTAGTATCAGCCCGCCAAGTTGCCAATGGACAAACTTCATATCAACTACGGCACAGCTGGGCCATCGAGGCAATCCCGAACAGGCTTTTGGAGACAATCGTTTTTTGAAGCCACAGGTCCTCGGCAATTATACAAAGTACGGCTGCGGGATTGCTACAACATTGAGCCGGGCAATAGGCCCCAGCATCATGCGGAAAAAGGAGGGGGGTTACAGGGTTAATATGAGCCGCATCAAGGAATAGATGATTTATGCAAAACATGAGTGATTGCCTAAGATCGCGCCATTGTGAATGGTTCCAAATCCACAAACCAGAAAGCCATAAGCCTTAGTGATTCCTTGACACAACTGTCTGGTTGTGTTCCAGTTCTTAATTTGCCTACACCATTCCAATGCTGAACCGGAGATCAATAGCAATCTGTACTAAGGCTTTTTTCGGACCAGCCCGGCAGGTTGAACATAGCCTGATGACAGGTAAAAAAAAGTAGGTCTGCCCAAAATACCAGAATTACAAGAGTTTCCGATGGGTCTCTTGAACTGTTGTACAACAATACATAGCGTTCATGTACTCATCATGGGAGCACACCCATCAAGTTTGAACTTGATCCCACCAGGCATGTTGGAACTTTGCCTGATTACAGGCTAAAAGTGCCTAAATAAACCGGAATTTTACACGTTTCCTTTTTTGCCCAAAATTGACCCCCTTAACAACATAAATAGCGTCATTTACTCATCATGGGAAGCACCCCCACCAAGTTTGAACAGATCCCACCAGGCAATGTGGACTTTCTGGCCTGATTACAATGTAAAGTGCCCAAAATACATAAATTTTACACGTTTCACCTTTTTGCCCAAAATTGACCCCCTACTCATACACAATAAAAAGCGTTCATATACTCAGCCTGGGGAGCAACTCACCAAGTTTGAACACGATCCCACCAAGGCCTGTTGGGACTTTGCCTGATTACAAGGTAAAAGTGCCCAAAATACCACCTTTTACAAGTTCCCACTTTTCGCCCAAAGTTGCCGCCCTACTCATACAACAATAAAGCGTTCAGTACTCATCATGGGGAGCACACCGACCAAGTTTTGAACATGAAACCACCAGGCATGTTGGACTTTGCCAAGGTAGTGCCTCAAAATAAAGAATTTTACAATTCCCCCTTTTTCGCCAAATTGTACCCCCCTACCCCCATACAACAATAAATAGCATTCATGTACTACATCATTGGAAGCACCCCACCCCGTTGAACTTTTGATCCCAACAAAGGATTTTTGGACTTTGCCTGATTACAAGTAAAAAGTGCCCAAATACGATAATTTACAAGTTCCCTTCCCACTTTTCTCCCTAAAATTGATACCCTACCCATACAACACTAAATAGCATCATGTACTCATCATGGGAAGCACAACCACAAGGTTTGAACTTGTGCCCACCAGCCATGTTGGCTTTGCCTGAATTACAAGGTAAAAGTGCCCTAAAATACCAGCATTTTACAGTTTTCCCCCCCACTTTTCGCCCAAAATTGACCCCCTACTCATAACAATAAATAGCGTTCATGTCTCATCATGGACGCACACCCCCTTGAACTTGATCCCACCAGGCCTGGACTTTGCCTGATTACAAGGGTAGTCAAGTGCCGCAAAATCTAGAATTTTACAAGTTCCCTCTTTTCCGCCCAACATTGATCCCCTACCCATACAACATAATAGCGTTCTGTACTCATCAGGGAAGCACACCCCCAAGTTTGACTTGATCCCACCAGGCATGTTTGACTTTGCCTGATTTAAAATGGTAAAAGTGCCCAAATACCAGAATTTTCAAGTTCTCCACTTTCCCAAATTGACCCCCTACTCCTACAACACTACATAGCATTCATGTACTCATCATGGGTAAGCCACCCACCAATTTAACTTGAGCCACCAGGCATGTTGGACTTGGCCTGATTGCAAGGAAGTGTCCCAATCCAAGAAATTTTACAAGTTTTCACTTTTTTCCAAAAATTTGAACCCCTTACCCCATACAACAATAATACGTTCATTACTCATCCAGGGGAAGGCCACACCCACCAAGTTGAACTGATCCCACCAGGCACTGTTGGACTTTGCACTGATTACAGGTAAAGTGCCCAAATAACCAGAATTTTAAAGTTTTTCCAGTTTCTTCTGCCCAAATTTGACCCCCTACGCATACAACAATAATAGCGTTCATGTCCTCATCATGGGAAGCACACCCACCAAGTTTGAACTTTATCCCACCAGGCATGCTGGACTTTGTATCAGGCTTTGTGTTCGGCCGTTACCTACACACACACACACACACACACACACACGCCACGCGTGACTGCAGAGTATTCCTTGGACTCCCATCAGGAATAACAAAAAAGATCAGTCCAACACAGTTTGCTGTCAAATTGAAAGCCGTTAGTTACATATGTGTATCCCCGAGGTTATAGGTAACAACCCCTCCAGGTACAACGCATCCCCTGTTGTGGCGACAGCTCTCCGTTATGAACTCAACCCCTATCAGCGTTGTGGAACTGGTGCCATCTGTGGCTGAGGTTTCGGCCTAGGCAATTTCCAGTGATTGTTTGTTTTCACAACTCCTCCAGTTGTGGTTCGACCCCATCACCAGCCCTGGTGTCGACCATTGCCTGGGAGCCTTCCCATGAACGATCGTGGCGAGATTACCTTTTCTATGGTTCCTTTTGAGCCAAGGTTTCCTTCTACTCCCTGATTTTAAGCCAATACCACTTTCTTCATAACTACTCTTTGGTGGACTGGAGGCCCCTGACTGAATCTTGTTTGAATTTAGGCCAGCTTTTAGTGGCGAAGGGGAGTACAATCTGCCCAATAAATTGCATAACAAGGGTATGTACTTACTTTGGTTTGCAGGGTTCGCAGGGCACCACCAGATCTTGAGCTTGGGGTGCACGACCCCGGGTTGGTGTCGGTGGTATCGGGATCCCGCCAGGCACTCTCGCTCTTCGCCAAAAGTGGTTCACCTGGGAGAGCAAGAAGAGGTTTCAGTGGTGAGGCACCATGACTGCATGGAACACCCTACATTGTGACCTGCAGTCAAGCTGGTTACCTGCAGCCAAAGCCACGGCTACCGCCGAGCTGTGACCTGCGCAAAGGCCAAGGCTCCACCGGCTTGTGACCTGCAGCAAGGCCCCAGGCTGCTGCCATGCTGTAACCTGCAGCGAGGCCGAGGCTGCTGCCAGCTGTAACCTGCAGCAAAGCTGAGGCTACAGCCAAGCTGTTGACCTGCAGCAAGGCCGAGCTGCCTGCATGCTGTAACCTGCAGCCAAAGAGCCGAGGCTGCTGGCCACGCTGGGAACCTGCAGCAAAGCTGAGCTACAGCCGGCAGTGGACCTGCTGCAAGGCCGGGCTGCTTGCCGAGCTGTAAGCTTGGCGCCAAGCCAAGGCTACAGCCGAGCTGTGACCTGCAGCAAGGCCGCAGCTGCTGCCATGCTGTAACCTCAGCAGGCCGAGGTCTTGCTGCAACGTAACTGCAGCAAGCTGAGCTACAGCCGGGCTGTGACCTGCATCAATGACGAGCTGCTGCCAAGTCGTACCTGCGCAAAGCTAAGGCTGCTGCCAAGCTGTACCTGCAGCAAGGCCGAGGCTGGCCTGCCATGCTGTAACCTGCAGCGATTATTATTATTATTATACATGACCAAATCAAGGAATTGATGCTTGGAAGATGTGCCCTATTTGCTACATTTATACACCCATATTTATACACTATAAATTGAAGCTCAAAGATGTTCCCGAAATGCTAACTTTCATATTACTGGAGGAACACTTAAGACGTGCCTAAACTGCTCATAGGAACCAAGGCTTGAAGATCTGCTCAAATGCTTGCAATTTATACTAACCCAGCCGTAGAAATTGACGCAGGGGCACCACATCACCACCGCTGGATTGAAACAAGGCGATTGCCCCAGTGTCTCGCCGTGTGCGCGAATCTGTGGTTTCTTCCATTAGCACCATGAAAACAATTGCAAGGCATTCCCTGTGTTGCTTAAGATTTTCTATTAGCCTTTAACAAATATTCTTAAGACGTGCCTAAACTGCTCATAGGAACCAAGGCTTGAAGATCATGCTCGCAAGCTGCCTTGAATACTAACCCAGCAGTAGAAATTGACGATGGTGACGCACATCACACCACCACCACCCGCGTTGAAACAAGGCGATCTCACCCAGTGTCTCGCCTGTTGCGCGATCTGTTGGTTTCTTCCATTAGTTCAACCATGAAAACATTGCAAGGCATTCATTGTTGCTTGAGGATTGTTTCTATTAGCATTTAACAAAATAGGCCTACTACTAATCAGTGAATCATTTCAAATTTGTTTAGTACTGATCATTGACCATGTCTACTAAGTTTCGTGAAATGTGACTCAAATGTACTAACGTTATAAATTATGCCCATTAGACAGAACTTTCATTGACCCATATTCTCACTTCACATATCAGGACGCAATAGTGAACCCAACCTAAACATTCAGTATGCCACAAACTTGCATGAATGGCGCATTTATGGACACTGCACTGCATAACCCCCAGTGACTTGGTCGATTTGGGGGACTAAAGGGTAGAACCATAGCCATCAGCTTCATGAAAATCAAACAAATTTGACATGGGGAAGTAAACCATGCACATACACTCACACTGAATGAACCTCTAAGTGACATCCAGTCTATGTGAAAATGTTGGAGAGTAAAGTAAGCCATATCTACCAAGTTTATGAAAATCTGGCCGCAAATTAGACACGTTGAATGACTCCCAGTGACCTTGAATCCTATAACATACTTTTTTTTGGAACTCTGGTATACCATATTCACCAGATTTCATGATCCAAGCAACTTCAGATTTTTCATAAATTATGCATTTTTAGATACATTGAAGGGACTGAAGGTAGACCCTCTCACAAGTTTAGTGAAAATATGCATATGAATTATGCAAATCAGGCGACTTAATTTGAATTAGCATACGTTATGCTGAGAATATATCAATTAATCTTCTTTACATCCTGCATCTTTCCGAGCCAAGTCAACCATACGGCCTAAACAATAAAGTACATAAAATACCTTTGCGCCCAAATCTTAGCAGATCGTGTTCCCCAAAACCCGATACTAACATACAGAATTTCATCAAACTCTGTCTCATCATTTGGGATCCTGCTAAACGAGGAGTGGAACACATACCACAGACAGGCACACACACTGACGAAGTGATATCTAATTGTCTCTACTCTGGCTAATTGTCTATACTGCCAGCAGAGACAAAAAGCACAACCATAACACTTGCTGGTTAGTGGTTATTTCAATGGGACAACTATGTTGATTAAGGATGACAACAGCAATAGACTGGGGGGTAGCAGCAGGAGCTTGATAGCATCTGTGGGCATCGTTCATATACATGTATAAACCCCATAACCGACACTGCGTTGTTCCCCGTTGAGATTTGGCAATCCATCAACGTTGCCCGCAGAGCCACTGAGGCCGCGCCGTATGTTTCGGGAACTTGACATCCAACTGTGCTGGGATCCCACTCTCACTGAATAGCTATTGGTAGTGGAGTATGTATGTCTGAGAGGGAAAAAACAACATAAGGAGTGTTGAACATACACTATCATTCTGATAGACCTCTGCCCTCTAGGAGCACACTATGAAATTTGCAAGATTTATGATTTTTGTGAACCTAAGTTTACACTGACATAAGGATTGTCTGAATGTCTTCCTCCCCTTTCTTGGTCTTATCCCATTTCATATCTTACACAACCTCTCTGGTGTCTTTTCAGTTTCTTTTTTACTGGCATTATTCTATAGTGTGCTTTTTATTAATATCTTTCCCACCTATCATGCCACAATTATCTGCTGTTATGTAATTCTATTTTTGAAAGCGCCTTTTTATGAAATGAGTGTTATATAAATGTGGTACCTAATAATAACAGATAAGAATATTGGCACACGATACTCACAAAATCTCTGTTTGTACAACAGTGACGATATTGGCGTTGGCTCCATTGAGATTATAAGGGGGATGACTGGATTCCGTCAGCCAACAACTCTAATTCGTTCACACCAATCCACTCAAACAAGACGTCAGCACCCTGAGAAAATACAGATGAGGGAGAAATATATTAAATTTGTCCTCAAATGGTCCCAGGCCAGGCAACTGGAATATGCCCAGTGGTTCGAGACAAGGAGTTTAGAACACCATATGTCATTCTGTCATCGACTTATTTTCATTCCCAATAACTGATGGAATTCCCCCACCTAATTGGTAGGGGATTCACTAAGGAGGATCCTTACCTTCACGTGTACAAAAGATTGTGACATAGCATGCACGAAGTGGCAGCACTGACTCAAAGAGTATGCTTGTACATTATGCGCGCAGCGTCTAGAGAAATACGGAGAATCTGTACCCAAACAATGCACACTCACGCGTCCGTTCTATGGAGCCAGGTTTGGCTCGATGTGTTAGTGAGGTAATGTAGAAACGCGCGGTGCAGTGTTCTGGCTGGGATGCATATGTGTATACTACATGGCCAAAAAAAATGGCTAGTAAACCCCAAAACAAATTGATTTTAAGTAGATGCATTTGAGGTAAAATACAGAAACAATCAATGAATTCAGAAAAGTCGAAAATTCATTTGGGACCATTGTACATACGTGAGGAACAATTACCATTCAAGCCTGTGGTATTCAGGTTCACATCAATTGACCTGTGCCGACCTCAGATGTCATGTGGCCCCCCAGCCCCAAACCATGGGTCCATGTTCCTCGAATGGCATCTTGGCATCGTGCCCAATTTGTTGAGGGAAGTCGGAAACTGATGGAATATTCACAAGTTATCCTTCCTCAAGGAAAATAGCCTCATCAGAATAGCACAGCCTTGACCCGCCAGCAGATAAACTGTGGGGTAGAGTACTGCCAGTAATCAGTGGCACAGTGGTGTGTACAGTTCCAGTCAGACGCATGGGAGATGGCAACCCCTCATTTAGTGCACTCTTTTATAGTTTTAGGAACTCACAGTTTCCAGTATCCGGACGGACCTGGACCCTAGTCAGCTGCGTGGGAGCTGGGGGGGACACCTCTTGTCTCGATGATGATTTCTCACATTCGGGTGGGATCCTGACCAAGTGATACTCGCAGGTGTAGACGGAAGTCTTAGTTCTCCCCGTCAAAGGGAGGAAGTTAGGGTCGCCATAAACGCTTGCACTGATAGGACGCTGCAGGGGAGGAAATGAGCATAAACAATCGTCATACATTCACGGATCTAGCAATCTGACACGGATGAACAATTCTGCCCGAGTTCATGTAAGCTAGTAGGACTTACCGAAACCAGAAGGCTAGGATACCTGATGGATCCCAATCTGACCCGGCTTTTCACAATTTCCCCATTTGAAAACACAGACCACTTGGTCTACATCTTTACTCCCCCATAAGAAAGCTTTGCGCAGACAGATATAGGACAGTTCTAGGACTCGTCATGGATAAAAAAACCAGGTAGAGCCAAAAGACATGTGATTCGGTGAATGATTATGGCTAAACATTGGCAAGATTACAATAGGAATATTGTAGTACTCAAAATAGGAAATTTGCATACCTGTATGAACTACATTATGCAGATGAGCATGTTAAACAAGCTGAAATTTAGCAAAATATCAATTTTCACAATTCCCCATTCCTCCCAAACTGACTCCTGGTCTGCACCAAAAAACACATGAGGGGTAATAAACGTTTTGTACTCCCCCATAAGAAAGCTGCTACAAAATTTCAACTGATCAGACCAGGAATCTGGACAACAAACCTGTCAGATTTTGACCTCGCTTGACTCAGATGACCTTCGACCTGACCCCCAAAACTAGAGATCAGTCTCATGGGGGAAACCCATATTAGAAGGATGACTCGAGCCATTCAAGTGGGGTGGAGTTATCGTGTTACCAAGATTTTTTGCCATTTTCTTCTTAGTTTCATGGGATGAAAAAACCCCATTGACACTAGTGAGACCTTCCAGTAGGTAAAATTTGAAACGAGAAATTTGAACAGAACTCATTGTACTCAAATTTCAGTAGTCACATGTGAACATAAGGTCATAATCGGGTCTCCTGCCTAGAGGCAATGCATCCAACAATAGCGCCAAATTAGGGGAGCAGTAGATTTTCAAACAATAGCCGCTGCAGGGGGGAAATGAGCATAAACCAATCAGTCATTCTCATTACGGACTCGTAGCAATCTGACAAGGATGAACAATTCTGCGAGTGGGGGTTTGGGGGGGGGGTCATGTAGTAGTAGACTTACCGAAACCAGAAGGCTAGTGATACTGATTGGATCCCAATCTTGACCCGGCTTTTCACAATTTCCCCAATTTGAAAACACAGACCACCTTGGTCACATCTTTACTCCCCCATAAGAAAGCTTTGCTCAGACAGATCTAGGACAGTCTAGGACTTCGTCATGGGATAAAAACCAGTAGAGCCAAAAGACATTGTGATCCTGAATGATTCTGGCTAAACATTGTCAAGATTACAATAGGAATCATTGTAGTACTCAAAATAGGAAATTTGCATACCATGTATGCAACACTATGAAGATGAGGTCATGTAACAAGCTGAGTTAGGCCAAAATATCAATGTTCACAATATCACCATTCCTCCCAAAACTGACTCCTGGGCTGCCACCAAAAAACAATAGGGTTTCTGTACTCCCCCATAAGAAGCTGCATAAAAATTTCACCTGATCAGACCAGGTAATCGGACCAAACAAATTTTCAGTATTTTGAACCTCTCTTGACCGCAGATGACCTCGACGACCCCAAAAACAATAGAGATCATGTACTTCTTGTGGGAAACCAATATAGCAAGTATGACTCGAGCCATTCCAGTAGGGTGAGTTATCGGTAACCTAAATTTTTTGCCATTTTTTCTTGTCATGGGATGAAAAAACCCCATTGACACTATGTGAGAACCTTCCAGTAGGTAAAATTGAAACGAGAAATTTGAAACAGAACCCTTTGTACTCAATTTTCAGTATGGAACATTTGAAACATAAGGTCATAATCGGGTCTCCTGATAGAGCAGTGCATTACAAATTAGCCGCCAAATTAGGTGAAGCAGTAGATTTTCACAACTAGACAGGTCTGATGATGGGGGAGCTTCGTCCAGAATGCTTTAATGTGTTTCCAGCAAAGATTTACACACACATGACTGCACATACAGTGGACTGAAGTAATAATGCAAATATCAGCGGAAGATGGAAAACTGGTTGACGTACCAGCGGAGGCGCATCGTGGCCCACTGAACAATGGTAGCAGACACAATAGAACTGCCCCCCCCAACATAGATTGCTGGTGCGATCTTCCTTGTTGTTACAGGGGTCAGGACTGCACGGGTCGTCTGTGGTGAAATTGAGAGAGGAGAAAGAATTATCCATTATTCCTGCGATGGTCCTGTTGCCATAACCTCATCCCTCCAACCCCCCTCCTCCCCTTCACACTCACCTATGGATGGGGCAGGGGGCTCAGCTTAAAGCCATATGTATGAGGGTACAAAAATCACGAGCAGTGATAGCTGTAGAGAGCAAGGTTGGCCAGCCCTTGCCACCGGCATATAGCATTTAAACCATCTACTTTGAAGCTATCCATGAAAAATCCTGAGACTGATCACTGGGGGTGCATGACCTATGGTTTGAAAAGCATCAACTACACCCTGTACAGGTTGTATTGCAGATACGTATCTATGAACAGTAACTAGCACCCTTCAACCATTGGGTGTAGATGCATATACAATCTATTAACATGCACTAGCACCCTTGTAACATTGGTGTATATGCAGATCATAATCTATGTCCATGCACCTCGACCCTTTTAACATTGGGTGTGTATGCAGATACCTATCTATGTACATGCAACTAGCACCCTTGCACCTCGGGTGGAATCCAGATCCATATCTATGAACAGCAACAGCAACCCTTGTAACATTGGGTGTTTATGCAGGTATATACTAATGAACATACAACTAACACCCTTGCAACATTGGGGTTATATGCAGAGCATTCTATGACCCTGCAACTAGCACTTTGCAACATCGGTATCTAGGTACATGCACCTGTGCAAATCATGTAATGACAACACATTGCTGTTTTAATGGCGGTATGTTCAGTGTAGTAGGGAGTTTGGTGCCCAAGGATGCAGGAGGAACAGACCGACTGTCTGTCTTTTGTTTGGCACTTACCAAAACACACTGTCTGTCCAGGAGGAATCGTGCGCCCGGGCCTGGGCAACCACCTGGAAGGCATCGATGTACATATGCCGCCCCCACTGGCCATTGAACGATGTAACCAGTAACTGGTTATTGTTGCTTGCAGGACAGGTTGGTTCTGGCTGATTACAATTGCCCTTCAACACTGACGTCCGCACCTGGCGGGAAAAAAAACTTTGCAATTGGGTCTTTTGCGTAAGACAAGCCCAAAGTTTGTCAGCCGTAGATCCCAGTACTATGCCTGCACATTACAAACCCGTTCCACCCCACAAATGCTCACTGGTCACAGGACCATCCAGTCCACCCTGCAGAATACTCGGTTTGTCCCCAGCTCCCCCTGGTTCCCCTCGTAAAAACCCCACTGGACACCCTACACTCGGCAAATATCAACACCCGTTCCCTACCATTCCTCCACCCCCCCGCGAACTACACACAGACCTCTTCACTCTGGGCCCATACACACTTATCCTTACCACCCTTCAGCAATGTATACTCTCGAAAACATCACTGGTCACCTAGCACACACTTTACGGGTGTAAGAGTTCAAGTACGGACAGCCTCCAGTCCGACTGGGAATGCAGAACGTCGTTTTCGAGCATCATCCAGCGTCGCACCTACATCCTCGAGGTGCCGTTGAGGCATTCGCTCTTGGGTTGATGGTGGTGTCGAGCGCGCAGGACGGCGGGCAGGACGACATGGCGGTCGTGTAGGTTGAAGAGGGAGGGCACATGAAAGCTGGAATTGGAAAAATAATTATTTTTATTTTTATTTTTAATAATTATTTTTATTTTTAAGTCTTTCTTACATCAATGTATGAACAAAATAAGTGAAGATGGTGCAAGAGAGCAATGCACTAATTGTACCACAGGTGAACCAAGAATTAGGCCACTCCATGTGCACCACTCGGTAAAGCTTAGGACTAGTAATCGAAAGGGTCCGAGTTTGAATCCCAGCCAGTCGGCCTTTCCAGGGCAAGGGGCTTTATCTCTGTTGCTCCGTCCTACCCAGGCTTCATTGGTACCCTCTGAGAGGACACACAAGTGCACAAGTGCGCTGATTATTGCAGCCATGTGATGAAATTTCCCCGGGGACATGTTGTGGGGGGCAACCATTGGTGTTGCCAGTGGTGTATAGCTCAAGGTAGCACTATGTGCAAACTGAACAAGTTACCATTGGCCAGTTTGTGATGAACGGTAAAAATTTGCCATTATTACAAGTCCACAGTGTGTGAACTTCATGGAATCTTTCATATTTTGATTGAATCAGCATACAGTAATCACAGAAACTATTATACAACAACATCTCTTATCATGAAGCGACAGGTGATTGCACTTTTCTCGAGAGATTACAGTTATGCTGTTGGGCATCTTACTAGCCATAGATAAAGAATAGAAAAGTCACTTACGACATATGGGGCTCCCATCAGCTTCAAGCAGCCGGCTTCGCCAGTCGAAGATTGCGTACCCTCCGTTGCGGCAGTAGAGAGCAAACGCCTCGTACGTGCTGCAAAGGGTCCGCCTAGTGGGCAGGAATTGGCAGAGATCGTAACGGCAGGTATCAAAGAAGCTATCTGCCAAGTTGGTTCTGCTTGAATGCACTGGCGGAATGGACCATGCACCAGGAATGAAAAGTGGACAGGAGACATTTGATGGGGTGTCTGGTTGGTAGTGTGAGTGACTGGTGAAGGCAACAAGGTGGCACATTTGGTTGGTGCCCAGTTTGTTGTGAAGTGGCAGGGGCACAAGGTGGCACATTTGGTGGTGCCCATTAGTTGTGAAGTGGCAGAGGCACAAGGTGGCACATTTGGTTGGTGCCCAGTTTGTTGTGAATTGGCAGGGGCACAATATGGCACATTTGTTGGGTGCCCGATTGGTTGTGAAGTGGCAGAAGCACAAGGTGGCACATTTGGTTGGTGCCCAGTTTGTTGTGAAGTGGCAGGGGCACAAGGTGGAACATTTGGTGGGTGCACGATTGGTTGTGAGGTGGCAGAGGCACAAGGTGGCACATTTGGGTTGGTGCCCAGTTTGTTGTGAAGTGGCAGGGGCACAAGGTGGCACATTTGGTGGGTGCCCGATTGGTTGTGAAGTGGCAGGGGCACAAGGTGGAACATTTGGTGGGTGCCCGATTGGTTGTGAAGTGGCAGAAGCACAAGGTGGCACATTTGTTGGGTGCCCGATTGGTTGTGAAGTGGCAGGGGCACAAGGTGGCACATTTGGTGAGTGCCCGATTGGCTGTGAGATGGCAGAGGCACAAGGTGGCACATTTGTTGGGTGCCCGATTGGTTGTGAGGTGGCATAGGCACAAGGTGGAACATTTGGTGGGGTGCTTGATTGGTTTGTGAGGTGGCAGAGGCACAAGGTGGCACATTTGGTGGGTGCCCATTAGTTGTGAAGTGTCAGGGGCACAAGGTGAACATTTGGTGCATGCCTGGTTGGTAGTGAAGTGGCCAGAGAAACAAGTTGAACCTTTTCTGGATGCTAGATTGGTAGTTTGGGGAAGTGGTGAAGGCACAAGGTGGAACATTTGGTGGGTGCCCGATTGTTTGTGAAGTGGCAGAGGCACAAGGTGGAACATTTGGTGGGTGCCCGATTGGTTGTGAAGTGGCAGAGGCACAAGGTGGCACATTTGGTGGGGTGCTTGATTGGTTGTGTGAGGAAGTGGTGAAGGCACAAAGTGGGGTGCCCAATTGGTACTGTGGGGAAGCAGCCGAGACACCACAAGTGGCACATATGGTGGGATGCTGGTAATATGTTCCATGTATCCAAGGAGGTATAGCAGCGGGCACCAACATTGATATTGTCCCTTACCCGTTACATCTTGGAAGAGGGAACACAGCTGCTCGGCCTCAGTCACAATGCTAGCGGGCATCCCTAAACACAAGTTGTCGTTGAAGACTGGAGGAGTCGCAAGTCCACACAATCCAACTTCATAAGAGTCTCCGAAAACTTGAATTGACGTGGCAGGCTGGAGAGAGTAAAAAGACGGACATTCTAAGGTCGGGTTCAGCTCTCTTTTCTTGGTTGCCTTCAGTTTCAGGCTATTGAGCTCTCTCCTGGCTTGGCTGCAGCTAGGCCTAAGCCTCGAATTTACCTATCGGGGATACATTTTCATTCGTCCATTTCGCTCCTTCCTTCCTTCCTCACTCAGTGGCCTCTCATGTTCCTTTGATTACCTTCACTAGTAGAGTGGAATACCGCATTTGCCTAACCTTTGGTACAAGTTTCTTTCAATCGTCATGAGGTCATGAATTCACAGATTCACATACTATCTTGGCCGATAATGCAACACTTCATTCTCACAAAAATACTAGACAATGTGGATGGCATCTAGCGATGATGCAAATTACGAAGCTGAAGCTGCTGCAGCACGCAACTGGTTACTGGTGTGCTGCTGCTGCAGCAGCCGCAAGGCTGTTTATCCTGTGGCACTGGTGTTTGACTGGCGGTGCGACGTCAACTTTGATTGTGCAATCGGACTTCCTCTCTTCCATTAAATTACGGGAAACAGCCATGTCTTGCTGGAAAATTACTCTATTGGTCTGATTCAGCATTTTTTAGACAACCTCCAACCTCAGTTTCGGCATACGTTCGATGGATTTCTTTTTAATTTTTCCCCATTTGAAGGATTCATATTTCCTGAACGCTGCGGCGATACCAAACAACCTATACCAAACAAGCCGTAATACCCTGCCGCATAGCCAAAACAGTGCTTCGTCATTTTAGGCTCAAATGCATCATTCTTCTTTAAAATTCCTAATTTTCGTGGTTGTGAAAGGTTATTGAAAGTCTTCTGTAAATATTCATGACCTGAATATGGGGCGATTTTCAGCAGAATCTATACAGGGTTGCTCCCATCTATATCAACGCCCGGGTGCTACTGATGACTGACACTCAAGTCACCGAACGCTAATGAGCAAAATCCATTTTTTTGGGGATTGTCAAACGAAGTCAGCAGACGATTGTTGGTGATATTCGACCGTAGTATACATACTAGAGAGCGATAGCCCCCTCTATTTTTAGGAACGGCTTCTCCTATCGTCTGCTTTAGCAGGCTACAAGGCTGGAGCCTGCTTCAAAAGCAACTGCAGCACATCATGTGCTGCGGCTGCATGGTTTGATTCGATCGTCGAATCAATGCTGGCACCTGTTAACATGCCACCACACACCCACACAGAAAAAAATGACACAGATCAAAGCTCCACCACACCAGACACACTATTCTGGTGTGTCATTGGGATTCCCATTGAAGTTCCCGCAGAGACCCGCATGTGCTGAGGGAATAGTCCTGGTTCAGGTAAACGAAGACGTAGCCCTCCCTTCCATACGATGTTCAGACCGAAGTCGAATCGCAGTATCTGGAAGATGGCAAGAACAATCATAGAAGAATAGGGTAGACATTCATGAGGTTCAAATAGTGAACTTCCGTTCGTCTTAGGTACCATAGTATGAGTAACCTACAGGCTGTCCAGTGCATTAAACCCATTCCCCAACTCACTCCCAACTGCCACCCCCCTCAAACCATGGCTACACACACAGTTGTAAAGGAGGAGGGAAATCCTTCCTACACATCAGATAACGTGGTATTGTGATCGAATGGGGAAAGGCTTTCCATACCCCAGTGTTGAAGGGAAGGCACCATTTTCCTTGCATTAGAACCAATTCTGAGCTGAATCTCACTGGATATACATAACTGAATCCCCTAAACAGTGCCAGCTCCATCAAAAGGCAAACCATCTCTCTGAGAGACTTGCCTAACTTCTTGTCTCTTGCATTATTATGGAATCCTGGGACAACTGCAAAGCTTATTTATATCAGCCCTGGTCAAAGGCAAACCATCCCTCCCGACAGACTTGCTCAACTTCTCGTTTGCGGTTTCTTGCATTAATGTGAAGTCCTAAAGTGATGGAATGCGAGGGGGGGGGGCATTGCACTAGCCTTACACTGTCAGGGGGGGGGGGCATTGCACTAGCCTTACACTGTCAAACACTTGTGACCCAGACAACAGTCTTGGCTAGACCACTTGGACAATGCTTTTTATCAAATCCGAGAACGAGCGGCAAGGATCTGGCGAAGGGCACGGCAATACTCACAATGCTGTCATACACGCACGTAATCCGGCCATCAGGAAAATCGACTGGGCAGTACACCTGAACAAAGTCATCGCTAATATCTGTCGAGGCGAGGAGGATGATCCCGCCTTGCACGATTCTGATGGCTCTCTGCAGAATGGAAGGAACAAGAAACGGTCATGGTCCTGGGATCAATCATGTGATGGAGGATTTTGCTCAGTGAGGCCTGGATGGCAACATCTGTCAGTGCCCATACAATGCCACTGTCAGTGCCCATACAATGCCACTGTCAGTGCCCATAACAATGCCAGTTAACACAATGTGAACCATTAACTAATAGGAAAAAATGGACTACTAATGAAGGTGGAACAGCACAACATCACTCACATTACCTATTGGTAATGAATGTTCCTGTAAATAAATCGATCAACTACATAGCATCATCACCACATTACCCACGCAGTAGTGGATGATTGATTGAATGATCACAATCAACTATATTCACACTGATGTGAAACTACACAACATCATTCACTTGTATTATGTAATAATATCAATCTCAACATATCATATACCATTTGCCATATAAATCCTCAAATTCAAGAACATGGTTATTTTTTTTTAGCATCACCACAGTTGTGGATAATAAAAATGAGAGAAAATATCTGTTAATCCAGGATCGTACTCCAGAAATGTGAGAACTCACATGGTTTGGTGCTCGTACGTGGGCTCCCGAGGAACCGCTGTGGTAGTTCGATCTACCCCGAGGAATGATGCAGTCAGATCAAAGTCCTGCAGGGCTACTGGATTGGTACCACCAACGCAACCACCGCGAGTGGCTAGCTGGTACTCGCAGGTGTCCCCGCCCCCGATGAAATGGTAGCTGAAGTCATCAAAGGTTGTGACGTATGGGTTGCCATATATCTTACAGAGGCCGAGTACTGCGGGGATTGTGAGAAAAGGAAAGATTTTTCTTAGGAAGAGCTACACGGAGCTTTGCTCACTCCTGAAATTAGGCTACGTGCCCCCTCGCTCACATTCAGGTCCGTGAACTCCAAATTGGTGAATTAGTAATCCTGTGTTTGAGAGCTCCCCCGAAGTTATAGACTAACACATAGTACAAATAGTATGACTGTCAGACGTCAGCTTGCAGAATAAATGGAAGTAACAATAGAGGCCTTTGTACACAGCAAAACAATCACTTTACATGGGAGACAACAGCCTGCAGTCAATAATTGAATTGCATGAAAGGATAGATGCTGTCATTCATAGGTGTGACAGGCTGCAGCCAACCTGCAGCAGCCTTACCTTTGCTGTAACCAAGCCGGAAAACAGTCCCCTGACACGGTCTTGAACTAACTGAACTTGCCTAACTTCTGCAAAAAGAAGCTTACCCTCTTCACAATTGACGCCATCGAATCCGGCAGACAACAGCACTCTACTCCATGTCCGAGAGGACCGTGAGGTGCACCATTGGCACACGGGTTGCTAGCACATGGGTCGGCTGGAATGATAAAATTATGACACGTTACCAAGTGGACCACCGTTATGTACATCAATATTCCCCCATGTCCAAAATGTTCGAATATGACTGACTTCTTCATGCCCCACCCACTATGCCCACTTATGCTGCAGCCAGCATTTCCCTCCAATCGAATGGAAGCTGAAGCATTTTTTTCCATGGTATGCCAGTGTATATGCTGGTTACCATTTTCTATGTCCCGTCTAGATAATTGGAGCAGAACTAAATGAAAGCAAGTTGCCAATAGTGGAAAGACTCCTTTAATCTGCTGACACATACTCGATTTGAAGGGCACTGTCACATTATTCAGATTGAACTTGGCGGTAATATTATTTCTCTAAAAAAAAATTCCTCTTGTACTGAGGACTACACTCACGAATGCACTGGTCGTTGTCTAGTCGGAATCCAATCGGGCATTCGCACACAAATTCTGAGGTGGCTGGAGAGGTGCATGTGGCGCCCGTTGGACACTCCGTTGCAATGCAACTGGGAATACCGCCAAACTGACATGTACAGAGCTGTTCACAGTTCGGAGTGTAGTAGGTAGCACCGACCTGAGGATAGTAAATGTTATTTGCTATGATATTGTGTTCATTAACAGAAATGTTATTTGCTATGACATTGTGGTGTTCATTAACAGAAATGTTATTTGCTATGACATTGTGGTGTTCATTAACAGAAATGTTATTTGCTATGACATTGTGGTGTTCATTAACAGAAATGTTATTCGCTTTCAAATAGGTCTTCCCCCATCTACCACAGGAGATGGCGCTCTTCCACTTCCCAGGCTCCTAGTACGGGAAACCGTGAAATTGACCTGATAACGAAAAAGCTTGCATTTTGCAATTTTGAAACTCTGTGGAATTGCATAACAGTCTGAGCTCAGTTCAGCTCAGTCGGTAGAGCCTGGAATGTTGTGAGAAGGTTGGAGTTCGAATCCTGTAAAGCACTGATCAGTTTCTGTGATGTGCTTCTAGTTGCCTCAAAGCGCCACAAGTGGCACGAGCGCTGTCATTTGAAGTGCCTGTCCTAGTGTGTATAGGTAATGCTGCCACATTGTCTCTGGGATTGTCTTAGTGTATAGGTAATGCTGCCACTTTGTCTTTGGGATTGTCTAGTGTATAGGTAATGCTGCCACATTGTCTCTGGGTTTGTCCTAGTGTAAAGGTAATGAAACCACATTGCTTCGGGGATTGTCCTAGTGTATAGGTAATGCTGCCACATTGTCTCTGGGATTGTCCTATGTATAGGTAATGCTGCCACACTGTCTCTGGATTTGTCCTAGTGATAGGTAATGCTGCACATTGTCTCTGGGATTGTCCTAGTGTATAGGTAATGCTGCCACATTGTCTCTGGGTTTGTCCTAGTGTATAGGTAATGCTGCAACTTTGTCTTGGGATTGTCCTAGTGATAGGTAATGCTGCCACATTCGCTCTGGGATTGTCCTGTATAGGTAATGCTGCAACTTTGTCTTTGGGATTGTCCTAGTGTATAGGTAATGCTGCCACATTGTCTCTGGGTTTGTTCTGTCGGTTTGTCCTAGTGTATAGGTAATGCTGCAACTTTGTCTTTGGGATTGTCCTTGTGCATGGAGTGGTAATGCTACCACATTGTCTCTGGGATTGTATAGGTAATGCTGCAACTTTGGGACTGTCCTTGTGCATGGGTGGTAATGCTGCCACATTCAGTATAGCTGCATGAAAGCATGGGACTGTAAATAAAATTGCAGTGCTACTGCACTGGACGTACCTGGTAGTAAACCCCCAACTGGAGGCACCCACATTGGGAAGGTCGCACACACTCGCCGATACTGTTGAGGATAAAACCAGGATTACACTGGCAACCCGACTGACGAGGAACTGGCAGATCGGGCAGAGGGAACGTATCCAGACACGTCCTCCACAGCAGGAATGTCCTCAGAAAAGACAGCATTCACGGGACAACTCGGTACTGTAACATAACATCAAAACTCACAAATACCCATTCATTCCATTTTGACGATTTTGTATAGTGTATTGTGTGTACCGTGTACCAATGATGCCAACGATTACAGTGATGGATCAATAGATGTTGCCATACATAAGTGAGTGGGCAAAATACTGTAGAATAGTGTGAATTGTAATCACTACAAATTTGGCCGAGGTGCAGCAAAACTACAAATTTGGCTGAGGTGAAACAAAAAAGCATAGTATGTACGTGGTTACAACAATTAAGCGCAGACCAGGAAACATGGTTCTTCATAATTCCCTGACGTTCCCCCCCCCCTTCCCACACAAATCAGTCGCCTCTATCCGATATCCCACAATCACGCGGGGATGCCAAGAATTTCTAGCACATTTGATAATCTTGTCCCAAATTCCTCCCAAAATGTTCCCTGATTGGAGGAAGTGGAGACCCAATTTTGAGGATGGCAAGAAACCCCAAGACTCACCACAGAAAGAGAATTGTGTAATGCTGATAGTTTGGGGACAGGCATTGTTGAGATATTCGACGAAGACACAGATGGATGAAGCGTCCGGATAGTTGGCACACCCAGCGGCCAAGCAATCGTTGATCAAATCTTGTTGGCAGTTCGGGTAACCTATCAAAAGGAACGGATATTAATATAAAACAGGAGTGCCATGAGCTCTATTATTTCTTGCCTGAAAGATCGGATTAAGCCACCACGTCTTATGAATATTAATGAGTATCAAAAATACAATATTGTAGTAGTTGTCACCTTTCACTGATGTCAGCAAATTTGACGATTATCGCACCAACGGTTGTTGAGACTTTTGACATTTCAGGATTTTGCTTCCGAGCTATGCCATTCATGAGCTCGCCCACCATGACTATTAAACTAGGCACCAAAAAATGGAACCATCTACGCAACTAGGGGGCATTCACTACCCAAATTTGGGAGCAAAACCTTGTACTTATCGTATCCACCAGAAATTTTGTTGGAACTACTCGAAGCTCCACCCTTATGAATAAGTAAGTACTCGTTGGAACAACCCACTGATGTTACTAAAACAGGTCCAACAAAATGGGACAGAAGATATCAGCATTTTATGATTTTGCTTCTAAGCCCCGCCTCTCATGAATAATAATAAGATCAGCACCAAAACCTATAGGGAATATTACTCACTATGGGGCATTCACCAACCAAGTATGAAAGCAATCTCTTTGTCTTGTACTTATAATGGTTACAAGAAATTTACAAGAAGTTTTGTTTCAATGAACATGCCCACTCATGCATATTGATTAGACTGGCACAAAAACAATGGGGAATGTATAATCAATATAGAAACATCACCATCTAAGATCAATCAAACCTTCCACCTAAGCCTCAGGTTCTGACACACACATTGCATGACTATAGGACCCCTTCCACCTTCGGCTAGGAATCAATGAGGGAAGTTCTAGTCAGCCCTGCTAGATAAAAAATCCAGGTGTTTTGGTATCAAAGGTCATTCAGTCAACTCCGGTGCCTTAAACACTCCGCTAGATATGAACACCCGAAAAACATGGGCCAAAGTCGGCCACCAAGAATAGGACGAATGTATCGTCTACTTACGGTCCAGGATCATTTGACACGTGGTGGGACCACGTTCAGACGTCAGGCAGGTTTGTACAGGGACGGCGGGGGTGGGGATGCAGGGCAGGCACCCACCGTCTCAAACACACTCTGGAGAAAGAGTAGGAACACAAGAAAATTATATTCAGAATATTTATATGGTCTCCCCCCAGTGCTACTAAAGATCTTTACAGATATGACCCTAATCACAGGAATGGGGCACCCTCTTCCAAACAAAACAACGGAGAGTAAGTTGCTGCTATTTTGGGGCAGGTTGCACTGATGAGGGGAGGGCACACCAGGAGAGCTGTTGGTCCATTACAGAAATGGAACTCGCAACCTTCCGATTCCAGATGTAACAGACTAAAATACCCACTGATCGTGATTCACGCTGTGGTGCGACAACTGATAAGATGCTCTCACACTGCTCAGTTCTCAAGGAGGAGGAGGGGGAAGGAGAATGGCTGCATTCATGTCTCCTAGAATGAGAGCAGAAATCTAGCACGATGGCCCCATTAGGCATTAGTTGAAGATCGAGAGGCGAGAATATGCCGGTGCCTAATCAACTTCCTGGCAACCAGGTAGGTTATAAATTTGGGCATTGGTCTGAATCCAAATCCAATTACAGGAGTGATTTCACCTGGTCTTTGCATTCTAGAAACTTTCGCATTTCCAGGTGGGCTCGAGCATATATTGAAAAGGAGGAGCTTTGCCCAATTCACCCCTGGAACCACTAGACAACAGTTGTACAGCACGGTGGTTTTAAGTATGACCTGTGACCTAGGTCACTGAAATGGCAAGAGGGGCGAGATCTAGCACCAGAGAGAGCCAGACTCCGTGACCTTGGAACCGCAAATGACGCGGCTTCACCAAGAGCACCTGTAAGCCGCCCCTCGCCTACTGGAGCCCAACCACAAGGAGCAGAGCCCTGTGAGCCGGGTCAGCAAGCGAGCCCTTGCGCAAGGGCTTGTCGGGTCCCCTAGCCAAGGCCTAAACACGTGCTGAAAACACGAAAGGGCCGCGGTCAAACAACATGCTGGCCACCCGCCCTTCCCTGCGTAAGCGGAGTCACGAACCTGGTCTTACTATATTAGATGCCCTGTCAGGCCAAGATCAGCAGCATGGCAAGTGCGTATCCACACTGAACACTGCAACAAAGATCAATTCAAATTGCAAAAAGAAGAAACTAATCAGGTCCCCAAAGTCGAAGCAATATAAACCACATACCCAGAGCAACTGGGTTGCTTGAATAGACATTGAGGGTTCAAGAGGAATACCCACAACGAGACTCATTGGGGAACTGTTCGAACTGATCCAGCAGATTGCACAAATAGGTAACACTCACGGCACTGTCATTGGGGTCGCCGTCGGAGTCTCCGCAGGCGCCACAGAGCGATCTCGTGGGGTCGACAGCTGTAGTCACTTCAACGCCGGCCTGCGTGAATGAGATGACTGCGCCCCTACTCAGGAAGATAATCTAAAGAGGAGGAAAAGGAGAAATAGCTTAGCTGTATCTTCCTAACGTGGGTTTCGTATGTGGGTGTGTGTTAGTCTAATGTTTGGATGATTGTGTCTTTTAAATCGCCCTACGGGTAATACACCCTCTAGTTGCTTATGTATGTATCAGTGGTGTAACCCTCAGCACAATTTTCTAATCACTTTGCAAATCAAGACAAAACTTTGCCTCACATTGTAAAGCGGCCAATCGCATCATTTCTCAGGGTTGTCAATAATAACTGACTGTATTAACGCCCGCTGTACATATATGCGGGCCCCAGTTCGGCTTCTTGATTAAATTTTGCCTGTTACATCACAGCATGGTGATGAATGATACACTCTCATTGGCGCAGCTTACAACCAATTAGCGCCAGCTGGCAAGTACGGCAGTACGGAGATGACATGCTAGTTAGAAGCCATAATAAGGAGCTAAATTAACGGATTAGTCATAACTCGGTGTCCTCTCAATACTGCCACATAAACATAAACGATTGCTGGATCGCAAGAGGAGTAAATGAGTCTTGAACAAGACTAGTGTGTGTGTTCACTGTTTACATTTATAGTTACCTGCAGCTTGACTGGCTGAGACTGCAGCCTTACCCCCAAAGATGGCACTAGGTCAGTATGACCGTTCTAGGATCACTCGCCCCATTCCTGAGTTACATGGTACCCAGGAGGATATCTAGCCAGCTTCTGTACACAATTCTCATTCATTAGGCTAAGCCTAAGCTCACAAACTCGGTCCCACCATCATACATCAGAGCACGCATCTGCCAAACACCAGACGACATCTGTACATGCCCGACCTCTTCCTGAGGTATGGGGAGAACTACAATCGGCGCGAACAACAGTTGCCTCTAGTAAAAAGCTCCGAGCTCTGGTTATGTCATATGATAGACAGATTCACAAGGTCAACTAAACAGTCAGGGCAACAATTGTTTGTGTGGTGCCTCAGCAGCCTATACACCGAGGTTCATGTAGTAGGGAGCAATCACCCCCAATTTCTATTCATGCATGTCCTTTTATTAGAGATGCTGTATTGCATGTTTCACCATCACTCCACAGGAAGACACAAATATGCTGCAGAATGCCATAATATTTCATCCTACCAACTACGGGAACTAGGAGCCCAAATTGCCAGCGAATCCAAGCCCAATAGTCATGGAAGTGCATCGCCCATGAAAACTCCCGAACACAAGTTTTCCAGAAACTCGATCCTCAGTACAAGCTTGATCCATTCAGGTGGGGTTTGATTATCGTGTCCACAAGCCAGGAGTCACATACACACAGACACATGTGGTCAAGAAATCGAAAAACAGTATTTAAAAAATCCACAATGGTCGCAGTCAGAGCTGCTTGAAAGCATAAGCTCATAAGACAGACCTTGCTGGTGCAACAAATATACTGACCACTCTATCAAGAAGCCTCCATGCGACAATTTCAAGATTTCCCAAAACGACGACAGTAAACTCTTCGTTACCGATGAAGAAGCTGTCTGGCGACTCGGAGCGGGTCACGGTCAGAGCCTGGATAAAACAAAGTAAGAGATAGGAGTTTACAAGACTTATCTGTAGCCCTTGAGATACTACCACCCGTTTCTACGTTTGGTGGATTCTACGTTTTCTAAGGGAGGCGGATTAGCTCAGTCGGTAGAGCTCCAGACTGCAAAACAATGGATTGCGAGTGCGAAGCCCTTCGGAAGCCCGATGATTTTCTGCAGTGCTGTTGGACAAGGCATGTCTCCTGAAATGTTCCACGCCACCCACGTGTCAAAGTGGGTACCTTATGGAGGTGACTTGTGAAGTGTATCGAGCGCCATATGTGGCTGCTTGATATGGGGAGGTCCCCCGGGGAACACACGTACTGATATGGTGCGTCGGGAGGGAAAAAGCAGAGGGGCGTGCTGTATGATATGGGTGTGACAAGTCACTAATGATCGGGGGGAATGCTCTGTTAAAGCGCTTTGAGCAAGTCTTCGTCAAGGAAAAGTGCTATTTATAAACCCGATATTGTTATTATCACGTTTCTTGCTTCTTCAGTAGGTTTCCACTTCTGTTTCCACTGTGGAGCCGAGTTTAAAATGGATATATGGGCTATGGCAGTAACCCGTGTTCAACCCAGACAAGGCCCACGGTGCCCCCTCCCCTCCCCCCCCCCCATTCAACCAAAATTGACCCTGATGGATGACCTCCCACTTCAAATTCCTGGGAACCCCATGTCCAATTGATCGATGATAACATCTAGCTGTAGAAGAAGCAGCCTGGCTTCCAGTGGTCAGTGATAATACTGACAAAATTTCGTGATTGTTCATACTGTAGGGGTGCAAAGACTACGTTAATAAAACAAAAAATGGGGAAAATTGCTGATTTCACTCATTCTTAACATTGATCACCAAACTTCCATGATGATCTCATCTATTCTGTAGAGTGAAGCCACTGATTGTCGAGCCAAAAGAGCCCAAAACGGGCCTCTAGATGTACATGTCATCTGATCGTATTCCGAGCATCCCAATCAATTCGTTGTAGAGTAGAAGCCCCTTGACAGTTCAAGCAAAATGGACAAAACTGACCCAAGATGACCTTGACCTAAAATTCCTGAATTGCCCCATAGGAACATTGGGTCAAGGTTAGTACTGGACCAATTTCATGATATCCACTCATTCTGTGGAAAGCAGAAGCTGAGTGACCATTCAAATCAATAGCTGAATCGAAAATTATTAGCCCGAGATGAGCTTTGACCTGAAATCTTCAACAGCCCATTTATCGTCAATAATAAGATGAACAAATTTTCTCGGATCATCAAACTATTATGAAGAAGAGACGCCCGATGTCAAAATAAAAGTCACACTGACCCTCAATGACCTTGACTCAAATCCCGGAACACCAAAATTGGTCAATAATGATTTAGTCATATGTCTAGTCATCCTGATATCCAATCTTCAATGTATTGAGTAGAGCATTTTCTTCAATGATTCTCAAAACGGACCATTTTGGCCATAAGACCCCAGATAATCTGGGACATTGGGACCTCAAAGTCTGAAAAACACCAAACATGCATTGGCCCTGATCATTCAATTTAAACTATGGGAGGAGCATTGCATTGATACAAAATGGCTAAAATTGGACCCACTACATAACTTGACCTCCGAACACCGGTGGCTGCCCGCTCACTTGGTGATCATTGTGACTAAGTTTTATCACAATCACACACAATGTAGGAGAAGTAGCAGTTAGAATGAATTGTGAACAGACAGTTAAATTGCAGATAGTTGGAGATGACAATAGCTCACCAGCATATGCTGGGGCAAGCTGTGAACTAGGTGCATTAACAAACAATCAGAAATACAATTATAAACTAAAGGGTAAACAGTGTCTTGCCATGGTATTGTACTGAGTGTTATTGTTTTTTCACGGATGGCCAATGCAATATGCTTCTATTATATACACAGCAAGGTTTTTGTGTAGTCAATCCAAAGTAGTAGGGCAATTCCTACCCAACCATGCACCAAGCAGGAGAACAAAGGAGGAACAGATCCCAATCAATAAGGGTCAGTGACCCCCCTCCCTCCCCCATTTAACCCCAACAATTGGACCCAATAGAAGCAATAGCGTGAGGTGGTCACCCAACTTTAGGCCCCCGGCAGTTCACCCGGCCCCTCATACATCGAACCATCGAAAATTACCCTGGTTACATTCTCACCAAAATCACCCTTGTAGACAGAACCGGTGGAACTTGGGGTGATATGGACAAGGCAGCTCACACCGTTGCTACAGTGGTGCCAACTTACCTTCCTGTCGGCAATCACGATGAGATTGATATCTGGTTTGCGTCTGTGAACGGCACAGTGGGGTCCGTCTCATCATCAAAACGACGCGTCACCTCAAAAGTGGGTGGGATCACTGATGCGCAGAACGCGCGTAGGACGTAGCTGCACTGGCCATAGAACAGCGAGATATCTCCGTCATGGAGCCAATGAAAAGCTCCCCCTCCTACAGCCCGGCAGGTTGTCGGAGGCTACAAATTTCAGGGGAAAGCATATGTCACATAGGTGTCCAGCCTGTGTACACATACAGGAATGTCGTGGCACACCCACTGCCCTGTTCTTCAATAGGTCCTTGGCAAGGTGCCTTTCCACTTTGGACCTCTCGCCCTCGTGCTAATTGAGAATATTATAGAATTTTGACACTGTACTGTATTAGCTGCTGCTACTGAACCACTATCTGGGAATGTGGGTGTGCATCGGCTTATTACAATGGTCACAAAATGGATTTTTCTATTATCCTCCACCAAAAAAATTGCTTCCCTGAATTCATGATTTTTTATGCATTTGTATTGGACCATAACAGTAGTTCAAAATAATACACTGGTCAAAATACCGCACTGTTGATATTCCACGCATAACAAACGTGTGCCAATCCGGCGTCAGAGTGTTCACTGATCCTGGCTGCTATTTTCATATTAACAATAGAATACCACCTTACAGTGATTATGTTGCCAGGTGAGAGTACATTCGTTTTTTTTTTGTACCACCTTAACAGTGATTAGTTGCCAGTAGGTGACATTCTGTTTTTTGTACCATCTCTCCAGGTCCAGAAGCCAGTTAGGCTCAGCAAGGCCGTATTGATCGTAATATGAGCCCAGGCGATAACTTCCCCCCTCTTTCGACTAGTTGCCGATGATATCGAGGCAGGGGTGTGACCATTCCCCGGACTGCCATTTAGGTCCTCTCTGAAAACACTCTTTGAACTCCCGGCTCCCCGACCACATTTTTGAAATTTAGGACTCATGTCTAATGTGACTTCTCACAGTAGAGCAAATACCCCGACGTACCCCCAGTAACCACAGGAAGTTCACTGCATTACAGCAGAACCATGAAACCAACCCCTCCCAACTGCAGTTATGCCACCTATGGAAATCGTTTGGGACAGCTAGAATTCGAACCGGGAATATGCTTGCAAAGCCTCACCGATACCGCTTCCATTCTTCCCCACATGAGCAGGTTGAAAACTTTTATCAATGTCGCAACCAAGGGTTGAAGCAGTGACATCTGCACTGCAGTCGGGCAATTGATTTCCAGTGTGGACTGTCCTGCCCACAATAAACCATTTTTTTAAAATTTCCTCAGAAATTGACACCTCTAATCATATCAAAAATATTGTTTATTGTCCTCATCCTGGGAAGCACAAACCCCAAAGTTTGTGGAACTGGATCTGGATGGTATGGTGTGACTTGTTCAAAATACCCAAATACCACTCGGCGTTGATTACAGTAGGGTGTACGACTTGCCCGCTCTTCATTCCCTGAGACTCTGTCCAAGGTGTTTATTAACCATTACCCATCACCAGCCTATATTCTTTCTTCTTTCTACACCATCTTTGGCAGAAAGGATGGAAAAACTTACCCAATCCACAATCATTGCCAAAGTGTCCAGCTGGGCAGGAGCGGTAGGCATGAAATTGTCCGTTAGAGGCACGTGGCTGGAGCTGTGCAAGGGTTTGCTCCCGTGTGCAATGGCTCACTACGGAAAGAAAAGGTCTTTACCGAATTGAGAACAGCAGCAACTGGAAAGTATTACTGGGGGGGGGGGTACATCCCAAATTCATGCTAATATACATGGGAGAATCAGGTCACAAAAATCATGAATTTAGTTACTGTTAGCCTTATCATTTTACTAGAGACCTGCTACAGAATTGTGGCTTAGTGACAGCAATAGGGTCTGTAGGGGGGAAGGGGAGGATACCCACATACTGAAAACTGGTGCCAAGCGAGGGGTACGCAAGTATCGCCTCTTGACTGACCACCCCGTGGTTGATCAGTTCCAAGATGGGCACGACCCGTATTTTTAATTTGTCTGTGCAATTGCAAGTGGTTGGCGGAGCCTCCGCCTCCCACCTGCTAGACCGTGGTTTGAATACGGGCCAGGTGTCATACCAAAATACCTTTTAGGCAGACTCTCGCCTTCGCTGCCCGGCATTCACAGCCTCCCCCCCCCCCCCCCCCCCCCCCCCCCCCCCTCTAGCTAGGTGCTGTTCACAGAGTATTCTTCCTGTTCTCCCATCCTTGTACTGCCGCTTCATGCAGGTTCTGTTTTTAACTCGTTTGGTTTGGAGGGTTTCTGTGATGCCCGTTTTCTTAAAACCGGACTCACTGCCGATTTGTGATACACAATCTTAAATGATTTCAAGTTTTTTTAAGGGTGGGAATAATGAAAATCAATCACATCAGATCACTTGTAACACTAGGTACAGTTTGGTAGGACCAGAGGCGCCCGTTTGGTAAGGAGGGCCGACCCTGCACGATTACCAGCCCCAAGCAATGCTGATGGCCTGTGCAGAGCCTCCATTTCACCTGATCTATGGCCTGAAAAATCATTGGTGCCTCATTGTCAGTATCGGGGTTGAAATAAGGGAGCAACGGTCTTAACATTCGCAGTTGACCCTTGCCGCGAAGAAGGTGGAGCGGGCAGGCACAACTGGTAGAACCATCCACCAGGACACATTTCACCAGACATGCAGTTGCCTGCTGGTACAGGTGCTACGGCCCCAGGCAGCACTGGCACTCCTCCTGCATCCAGGCCCGCAGGAAGTCGTACCAGACTGTAATGAAAAAAACCACAATGGGTCATGATAGATCAACCCACCCCTTCCGTGCTACCACAGTCCGACTGCTCCCAAACGGGAGAACCCAAAGGTGGCCTCCTTTAGTAGGTCATATTTACCTAATAGATCACCAACTGGCTACTGGATATTCATATCAATGCAACTATTTAAGGACTACTGCAGAATAAATTATGAAGAAGCTGAAATGTATATATTAGCAAGGAATTCATACGACTTACTGTACCTCTTCGAAGTTTGTGGCATCTTGCAAGATTGGAAGCATCCCATAATGCAATAATAAATGATGTCGTACTTGCACAACCCTGCGCACAATCTTCGTTTTTCATTGAAATACGAAGATTAATTTCACTTCCGAAAAGCATTTAGTCGATGGTAGAGCGGGAATGCGCTGAAGTGGGCCTGGTCAGGTGCTTAAGGGTTACTTGGTGTAAGAAAGACCGCTGAACTTCTGCTGAGCTTATTCATCAAAATGAAACACCATAAAGAATTTACTGTGTGTGATGTCATGCCGTTAGTGACCCAAAAAATTGCGCGATTCTCCCCAATTTCTCTGCATAATGGACTAAACTGTGAAGGCCAATAGCTCCACATAGGAACATCATATTGAAATAGGGTTTGGACCAATGTTGATGGATTAGGCTAGCAGAGCAGGGCCAGGGTTGACGGAGCAATAAATGGCTGCAACACAAATAGCATTGACAGGTGTTCCTTTTTCTCCTAACCCCTCTCAATCTCCTCTCCTACATCCCCCTTAGCAGCTTTGGAATCGATTATTTTATTTTCAAAATGTTTTGATGATGACATCACTCAAGGGGTATAGCGCTTTGATTTTTTGATGATAACATCACTAACTCAAAAATTTTTCTGCATCACAATTGAATCTCTGCAGGCTGTCAGAGGTGAGGCCGTCTGTTGGCTGCTTTGGTACTTACGGTGTATACTGGTTGGTTAACATGTCGTAGCAGTCGCACGCCTCGCGGGGGTGCAGATCCCGTTGTTCCAGAGGTAGCCAGGTAGACACTCGCAGCCCTCCTGGCACGGAGTGGTACAGGTGGGGGTCGCGTTCTCCCCCTGGGTCGACCTGATTTCGCACGTCAGCGGGCAGAGGCTCGTACAGGGGCTGTATACCGACCCTTCAGGACACGTTACTGCAACATAAGTAGAGGGGCAAGGGGCAATGCAAACATGGTCAGCAACTTACATTATGGTGCATTGGGATTAATCTGTTCAAGGTGCATCAGCGTTACACACAGACACTGTTGCTTAAACAGGAAGAGGATAGGGTGGCCAACGTGAATGTCAGGCCTAAATTCTATCATATCATTTTTTTGAATACATATCCCAGGTTTTAAGGACAAAATAGCAGCACCATATCAACAGGATGCATAATATATTGTCTCCAAGAATAACGATGGTGCACTGTGTTTTTTATGTAGATATGACAATGCCTGGCAGAATAAGAAGAGCGACCGGGTGGCCCACTTGGATCAATGAATTTTCTAGATACTCCACACCATGCAAAGGGTGGCGTGCCGCCTCCAATATGGAGGAGTTGAATATTTGCAGAATAGTCGTCATCCGGAATGGGCATTCATCACTCCGCAAATGCTGCCAAATCATCAAAATGAAAGCCCAGATCTTGCCTTATATTCTTGAGATCTTGGTCGACTTGGCTGCACCAGATGGTATCTGCCTCCTTAGCCTGCAAGCCTGGCCGGCCGGTAGCCTCACCACTCACGGTCTGGCCAACGGCAAGGACTGTGCCCCCCCCATCATGCAATGCACCAATGAGGGTGCACTCTAGCAATGTTACACAAGGAAGTTACAGGACAATATACTTGCCACGCGTCCTCAGGGTTTGGTTACCCATTGTTAGTTACGATACTGAATATTCATCATAGAAGCATCTAAACCCATGATGTGATTGGTGCTGCAGCTATCTGAACAAGGTGTCATTGCAGAGAATTCACAGCCGAAATTCGTGCAAGGGAAGGAAGTCCATTTTCAGGGGTTGTGTATGACGCATAGCATTGAGCATTCCACCAAAGACCATTCCAACCCGTTCGTTCTTACTCTCATGCCACAACCACCAATTTCCAGCATTCTTCTCGAAAGATGGATGGCAGCAGTTGTGGTTTTTCAGTTTTCAAGCATGATGGTCTGTAGTACACACTTGACTGCCATTTGCACTGCTGTGTCTCCAAGACTTACTGTGATGCATCATCGTTGATCAGTTATTTCAACTGAACTGTGATGCATCCATCGTTGGATCAGTTAATTTCAACTGAACATATTTCTTAACTGCTTTTTTCCATGAAACTTTTTTTAATGGATTTGGTGACTTGCACTTCAGCTATTCAGTAAATAAAGCGATTTTTCAACCCTACATGACTTGTGCCAACCTATTTCCTCAGGACTTCGCTTCTGAAATCACTGAAACATTACAAAATATTAGTGAATCAGTCTCATTTCCAAATTTGTGCAAATTAAATTGGTGATATAAAGATTCTTACCATCACAGAGGGTTGGCGGTTCAGCGGCGCTCGCCAGTCGCCGACAGAAATGCCACGTTGCTGGCAGTCCTGGACGAAGGACTGGATGGTTCCGCAGATGGAAGGATCCCCCAAGTTGGGGAGGGTATGGCAGATGTCGAAAACACATTCGTCGAATATGATATTAGCATCACTCCCCAATGATGCGGCGCATTCTCTTAGTGGGCCTGTAGGCGAGGGATGATGGGTGGATAAATCGGTAAATGTACTGATTAAAGGATAAGGCACCTGACTGTGAAGCTGGGGGAAGAGGGGGGGGGGGGTATCACACTTGACAGCAGATTGCCTGCCCCTTGACAGTTCCCTGTTCCAAGTCCTAATGTTGAAGGCCCGGCTAGCAGCCAACAGGTTTTTTTTTTGTTGTTCATGATGGCCTAATGGCAGAGCAGAGGATCGATCCTAGTCAAGGCCAGCAAAGGTGCAGAGCGAGGTTGCAGTAATAATGGTTACTGAACCTATGTCGCTGCAAACTCACCAGGTTACACAAAATAAGGCAATGCCTCGTGGGCGCTACCTTAACTTGGGGTGGGGGTAATCACATGCAGACGGCAAACTTGTAAATTACTACACTATTTTGTCCCTGCTCCAATCCCTTGTTCCATTTTTAAAGTCTTTGGTATGACCCGATCGGGAATCGAACCCCCGATCTTTCTACCAATTGTGCCAACCACTCAGTGGTACCATAGGGTACATATTGTTTTTCGAATATGTATATCCCAATCAGAAATTGAACTTTTGACCCCCTGAGTGGAAAGCTTGCCCTTCAACTGTGCTAGACAACTCAATTAACACAGGATCTGGAGCAACGAGAGATCAGGGGGGGCGATTCATAAATGGCCTGAATGACCAAAATTAGAAGAGCCCTCGGTTTGCCAGCCCTGGGTATGATTTTAAATAGGTCAAGTAACCAATTCTCCTGCCCTTCCGTAGCTACACTATATTATTTTATTTTTATGTCAGTTTAATTATTGTGAATGCCAAAAATTCAGTACAACAGGCCCAATGCTGCATGCAATTTCTCAAAAATAGTTTGCTTTGAAATCGAACACACACAAAACATACCATCGTCCAGGTATGTTACAAAAACATGGTCAGTCAAGCCTCACCCATTAGGATTCCATTGTTGTGTATGCGAGTCAGTATGCAAGTGAAATATCGCAAATTCACGCAAGCTAAGATGGGGCCAGTGTCTGAACATGTAGTATTTGATTGAAAGATAGGAATTGGTTCCCAGAGGCAACATTTAAATGAAAACCAAAAGCAACCACACTGATAGGCAATTAGGAGCCATGTACCATGCTGATACGGATGCTTATCACCGCGAATAGATTCCATGTGATTTTACTTTTGGAAGCCAAACCACTACATATGATGGGCGCTGCAGTTTTGTGGTCCTCTTCGCATGACTTTAATATATGCTTCCCAAAATAAGGTTTGTTTTCTTGTACAATAGGCGTTTTTCCATGTGTCCTTGTTCCTGACACGCTACCAACAATAGGTCCAAACCTGAGGCCTTAGCTGCTCAGAGTCCGCACATACTCAACAAGATGCAATACTAACCAGTGGCATCAGTGAGGACACCACAAGATCTCAGCTGCTCTATCGGCAAATCCTTGGTTGGTGTCACACGGATTGGCCATCGCTCTTGTGGGTTCGCATGTTCCCCCGACATCCCCGTCTCTGGATTCGTCCCCGAAGGCGTCTGCGGTGGTCTGGTAGAGAAAATGCAGGAGTGGGTTCTCAAACTACAACCTTTCTGATCCCAGAGGTCGAAATGGCAAATCACCAGTTAGAGAAGATAATAACCGCAGAATTTGGAAGCATGAATGGGGTCCATAAAAGTCAATACACATGCTGCCCAATTTGCAATTAGCGACATATTGAATGACCTCCAGTAAGCCCAAACTTACGGGGCTGAAGAAGACCATATCCACGGACAGGGAAATCCTACAAGTGAAATTCCACCGAATCGCAAACAGATGGCTCAAAATTTGGCTAATTACTTGCTGAAATCCACCACCTAACCATGCTGTATCTATGTGCTAAACCACATAAATAACTAATAATTAATTAATACAGCAGTTGTTATAGCGCTCAATGCAGAGCCTATGAGCGCTAAGAAAGAAAATACTAAGAAGGGAACAAATGGAGTAAAGGTGGGATTTCACCGAGACTTGAAGGAGTCAAAACTTGTGACATGCAAATGTCGTCGGGAAGGGCATTCCACGAAGAAGGTCCGGCCCAGGCGCACATTCGCTCTCCATACGTTTTTGTCCTTCGTTGGCCTTGGTGTATAGATGAGACGTGAAGATGACCGTAATGTGCGAGAAGGCAGATACGGCGTCAATGTATCTTATCAGATAAACTCTGCTCTGAGCGGTGCCAGTGACGAGTTATCCTCGAGTCGGAGCGTGCCAGTGAATATCTTATACATCATTGTAACTCCTATGGTTTGACCTGAATGCTAGCGAACACAAACAATAAATCCATCAAACAGGGGTTTAACTAATTAAAAGGTTGGCATTTAAGAAGATGTTGGCATTCGGTTTAACTTTAGACAAACAAACAGAACGCCTTTGTGGGGTATGAATTCCTGGCCAAACTGGGCACTCCACCCCACCCAAACATGACTCATGATGGAATGAAGAGTCATGTAAACATAACAGTTTATAACATCAAAGGAATTATAACCTTGTACAAATTATCAGCTGTTTGATTGATACGAGACATCTGTTATTGTGCTAAACCCCCTGTGATGTTACCGAGACTGCAGTATTCTGTGCAAATACAAACCAGCACTTTTTCAACCAAAAGCCAAAAGGCTTGTGATTCCCTTGACTTTTCTGACAACTATAGCATAGACACAGACAAAATGGGAGATTGCAACAGCTCATTATGGGCAACATACATCTGACAATTTTCCCATTCATCCCAACAACCAATAGGGTTTCTATACTCTTGATAAGAAACCTACACACGGAATTGCAAGATTTTTTCCAGACTTTGACCTATGGTGACCTCAGATGACCTCTGAACCTGACCCAAACTGTAGGTTCATTTACTCCATGGTGGACGAACAAACACCAAACCCAATCCAAGTATGGGCCTCATCCATCCAAGTGAAGTTGAGTTATCAGTTTACAAGACAATATTGGGCAAATATGGACTATTCACAATTTTAGACCAAAATCACCCTGACAAAACCAATAGGGTTCCTGTACTCCCCATAAGAGAAGCTGCATTACGAGTTTCAACCTGATAGGACCAGGATCTGACTATCGTGTTAAACAAGATTTTCAAGACCGACCTCTCTTGACCTCGATGACTTTTGACCTGATCCCAAAATACTAGGGATCATGTACTCATATGGGGAACCCAATATACCAAGTATGAACTTGATCCATCCAAGTCGGGTAGAGTTATTGTGTTAACAAGTAAAATTGACCAAACATTGTCCCCCCCCAAATTTTCACAAATTTCCCCCCAATTACCACATAAAACAAAAGGTTCCTGGAATCCTCCTAAGAAAGCTGCAGACGAGTTTCAACCTCATCGTGTTAACAAGAATTTTCAGACTCTGACCTCTCTGGGGAATCATGTTACTTATTATGGGGAAGGAACCCATTTCGAGTATAGGTATACCCTCGATAATCCAAGGTGGATCGAGGAGTTATTGTGTTAACGGGCTAATATCGGCCAAATAAAAAATTTTTAAAATTTCCCATTCTTTCGGAATCTTGATGCCCTTGAATTACACACAAAACAATAGGGTTCCTGTACCTCCTCTGAGAAAGCTGCATTCAATTTCAAACTGATTGGGACAGGCATTCTGGACTAATCGTATTGACATGATTTCAGACTTTGACTAAGATGACCTTTGGACCTGACCCCAAAACAATAGGAGGATCATGTATCAGTAGAGAATCAATTCCAAGTATGACTTGCTCCATCCACGTCGTTTGAGTTACCGTGGTAACGAACTGAATGAATGGCCAAGTTATCTAATTTTTTCCCAATTTCTCCCGAATCTAACCCCCAAATTACACCATAAACAATGGGTTTATCTGTACTCCTCATGAGGAAACTGCATACGAGAGTTTTAACTGATCGGACCAGGCATTCTGGACTCATCGTGTTAACAAGATTTTTCAGACTTTGACCTCCTCTTTACCTGACCTCAGATGACCTTTGACCTACCCCAAAACAAGCGGAAACGTAACTCATATGAGAACCCTTACCAAGTGATGAACTTGATCCATCCATTCCGGGTGGAGTTTATCGTGTTACCCGAGCTAAATGGCCTAATTATCAATTTTTTCAGGTTTCACAATTTCCCTTCCCAATTGTCTGTCCTCGCCGAATCTGACACCCCGTTCACCCAAAACAATTAGGGTTTTCTGTACTCCTCATAAGAAAGCTGCATACCAGTGTCAACCTGATCGGACCTCGGCCTTCTGGCCTTATCGTGTTAATGATATTTTTCAGACTTTACCTCTCTTGACCCCAAACATGGGAACATCTCATGAGGAGCCCATTACCAAGTGAGAACTCGATCCATCCACGTGGGGTTGAATTTAAATCGTGTTAACGGCTATACTTTGCCTAATTATCACTTTTCCCAATTCCCCAATTTTTGGCCAATCGTCCCCCTCCCCCCCAATTCACACCAAAACAATAGGGTTCCTGTACTTTTCATGAGATAGCCGCATACCGAGTTTTCAAACCAAGCCTCGGACATCTGTACTAAGCTCCTATACAAACCGAAGTCAGCGTGGAACCGTGTTGCTATCTGAGACAAGCGCCCCCCACATTATATAGGGACATGTGATTCGGGCGACATGGTAAGTCATTTCGTCAGAAGATTTGATTAGGTTCCGTTTGACAGTCCCCATCTAAGCGAGCTTGAACAATATTAAGCTCTCTTGGTTCACTTCACTCCGTGATTCATACTTATTATTGCGTATAATGGTGTTTCCGCCGCGCATCGATTCGTATTCCCGAATTAATTTTTTTTTCTGCGCTTCTGTAATATTGTCCAGCTTTCTTCCCACTTCCTTCCCCGCATTTTCTAAACAGGGTAACATCACACTGCAGATGTGCAGAATCTCGCCCCATACGTGGTAGACAGCACATATACTATGGAGCACCAAAGGTATTTTCGGGGGTCTATTATTCGCAGATCGAGAGTAACACAAGCTGCAATTGTAATTTTACGATGTTTTACCCACAATGGGGCGCCTCCTCATTTCGAGTTTGGTGTCTCTGATGGAAAATGACAGTGCACACAATACAGCGTTCTAATGTCCTTCCAGTTAATATTAATAGCTCCATGGTTTCAACATGATGGGACAGGCATTCTGGACTTACGTGTTACCATGATTTCCAGACTTTGACCTCTCTTGACCTCAGATGAACCTGACCTGACCCCCAAAGAATTAAGGAGCGTGTACTCTTTATGGAGAATCCAGTATACACACACAAACACACACACTGTCATGACTGACATTAGTTCCTCCGACTTCGGCAAGGAATCAAAATCCCTGTTGAAAATGGACTAATCTGGGAGAACCAAGTTTCCTTATAAAACCCTTTCTTCCTGAAGAAACCGACCAGGGTGATCCAAATATGTTGAAGAACCAGAAATCGTGGGAGGGTTCACACCGTCGTTGTTGCCACAGAAGGCCCATCAGCCCCATCGGAAGTATTGTGTCCACATCGATGGCACCATCATGAAATCCCATTCCATTCAACATCTAAGCCAAAGTCTGATGTAAAAACGCGGTGGGTAATGGAGAAAGAAATGTCAGAAAATGCATGTTAACTAACTCAGATGAGCCAACTCGTGCCCATTCAGTAATCCTTAGGATTGTGCAATCTTGTGGATGAAGTTGCCAGCGCCAATTGGTGCCTGACAAATGCCCAGTGGCCCCCCCCCCCCCCCCCCCCCCCCCCCCAATCCATTGCCTGACAAGTGCCAAGTGGTGCCTGAAAAGTGCCATGCAATTGGTGCTGACAGTGCTATGTCTAACCCATTCAGTAATCCGACGGTAGTATTGGGATGAATCGATCCTCAGCAGTGTCCAGCATGTATGCTTTGTATAAAACCCAGTTCACCCACTAATGCTCGATTATGGGAGCATCTCCTTTCATTGCACAGCTGACGTATTAGCCTCTCCGCCTGGCGAATTCCCTCCCTCTAGGGCCCCCGACTCCCCTTCTATTGCCCCCCCCTTCCACAGGGTACCAATGCAGCACGAACACTTTTTAGGTTGAAGGCAATCAACAGAATTGGCCAGGATCGCTGCGAAGAAGAGTCCCTTGTGCAGTGACAATAACAGGGTGATCCCGCACGAGAGATCCTGTACTCACCACTAAGCCCACATTTCGGTGATTCATGAAGTTCCGCCAACGACTGACGCCTGTGTATGGAAGGGCAACCTGGAGCCAGGATCGTGATTTGAGGTCATCGTAACTTACGTTACGTGGAGGAAGCGGAAGATCACCTCACAGACCTGTCCAGGCTGGAAGAATGAAGAATGCACATCTTTGCAGGCTGCATTAGAGATTGATTCAGTGTTGGCCGATAACGCTAGTATTGGTTTTTACCGATATCCGATATTATTTGCCCCGATCAGGCCAAAAAATGACCGGAAAATATTTTCATACAGTAGTACATGATTTAAAATGTACTGATATCCCCCCATAAATCGCATGATTGCTCGTATGTTTGTGTCTATAATGTGAACCAATATTGCAGGGCAGAACTAGCCTAACTTGAATTAAGTTTGATAATTAAAAACCACCTCCGAATGGTGAAGGCATTGTTCACTCATGAAAAACCTAAACGTATCTTCTCATTGACTCATTTAAGAGTTATGATACTAACTGTTAGGATTGTAATGGCTCAACTGAAACAACGAAATACAACACCTGAAATGAGTCACGGCGTGCGCGAGGCTTGAGGACCTGGGATTGAGAACATGTGCACGTGGCCTGGAAAGCCCATTCGTAACTAACCCTAGTTCTTGACTGGGTAGTGACTATATACAACAAAATGAACACTGGGGTTTCTGGTCGTAGCGGGAGCTGTGTGGGGGGGGGGGGATGCTATGAATCATCGATTGTAGCCTATACCTATAAGTTTATTCACTGTCATGGTGTGTTTATAAAATGATAGAATATACATCAGCTTCCATTCATGACGTAAGTGTAGTATACAATGCAGTATGTACTATGTGGCATGAGTTGTACTTTTTGTTTGCAGTCATATAAGCACGGCATGATCGGAGTGAAACTAGTACCTTAGCGATGTTTTAATCCAGAACGGCGATAACAAAAAACCAAGGGTGTCATGCTGGTGAAACTTGAAAACTGAGCTCAATGTGCCATTACTGAGTCGCTTAAACCTCCCAGGGGTGCAAATAGTGGCTTTGGTATGCAACACAACAAAAATGTTGGGTACATGTGAGAGAGCGTTTGTTTAAAACAATAACGCTGCATTCTGGAAATAAACCGAGCAAACTGTTCTGAATAGTTTTGTGAACGGCCATGGGCCGAATATCGTGTAGGCCAATATCGTAAGGATCACCTGATTACCGATATCAGGCCAATACAGCCAATATCGGCCGATACCGGATACTGGTTACCGATAATCGGCCCAACACTAATGAATATATCCGAAAGCCAAGTATTTACTTCTGAACTCCGATAACCTTCAACCGAACACAAGGTCGGTCAGAACCATGTCCCAAATTGTATTTTTTGCGATTTCCTCACTTCAGAGGTTCTTGTACTGTTCTCTCAATGGTAGACATGGGTTCACCCGACTCTACAAATAAAAAGAGGGGAAGCTCAATGAATATCCCTGGTATCCTCAAAGTATGTCGTGGAATGTTAATGCACAGCTGTATTTGGATTCCTTACAAGTCCCCAATTATCATCGCATGGGTAGAGTAGGTTCCCTGAGAGTATGTTGGGGAGAGATAATGCACAGCCTGTGTTCAGATCTCCATACCAATTATCGCATTGTTGGGTGGAGTAATGTACGCAGCAGAGATGCTGACAATCTCCGCAGGCCGAGCGAGTCTCGTTCTCGAACAAAGTGCACTTACCGCGAGCTGTATGATTATCTCCCGTGTGGTCGATGCGCCGTTTGTACCGTATGGTTGGTTGACCGTGGAGACTATGATGGAGCCAGGGAGCCACATCATGTAGTAGGTGCACTCTCCCTGGAAGTCAAAGCGGCGCCCATCGAAGGTCCGGTAGTGTGGGTCTCCTCTGAAGGTGCAACCCCGTCTTTCTGCAGTGGCGAAACATGACAGGTTCAGGTTCAGGTTAGAACAATTTCTCAGGACATTATGTGTAGGTTCTCGATGCGTGTGGTTCGAGGATCGAGAAATCACTATCCAAAACCACCATCCGTACGTTCACACTGTTTCGCAGGTAATGGCTGCCATGTGGGCACTGCCCTGCGGCTGATTGGTGTTATTACCCCACAGAACACCAACTTCATTAAGAGGCTGTCCCATTACCAAGTTGATTCTTACCATTTGGAGAGAGGAGGGGGTTGGACCTGCTATCACCTAGAGGATCTACCAATATGGGTCCAACATTCACCTTGTTCTCCTTTCGGGAGCGGGGGGGGGAGGTTGATACGCAGTGTTTACATGCACTATATTATTCACCTATCGGATCCATAACAGAACCCAGAGCTAAGGCACTGCCTAGTTTGATAAGCACCGGGTCTGGCCCCGATCCTGGTCCACCAGCTATCAAGCTGGTAATGTGTCACAACACAACATGCAAGTGTCCATGCCTACATGGTTGCACGACATGCTGGAGGCTCATTTGAACCTTTCCTTCTACTCAGTCGATCACTTACCGAGCTCGCAGCTGGTGCCGCCCCTTCCGAGGGACAGATGCAGCTCTGCCTGCAATTCTGTTCTCCACAGAAGCCTGTGCCGCAGCCCTGAGCAACCTGGTGTTGGGGTGGGGAGAAATGAGTAACAGAAAATGAGGCAAAATAACCCTGAGGCACCCCATGCTGGGGGGGAGATGTGGAAATGAGCAAATTGTGCAAATGGCAAGTGATGGTAAACCCTTGCAAATGATATTTCCCTAGTTTCTTGTATTAAGATGGACATGCACTATTAAATTTCAGTACTATTAACCTATGAAATGGTCGTCGGCTAATAGATTTTGTTGAATTTCCACAGTCAAAAGGCTTAGTGATTCCTTGATAATCATCAACCTGGAACAAGCCAAGCACGGAAGACTTTGTGTATTCATTATGGGGAGCCGACATACCAAGTATGGATTCAACCATCTAGGGGGGCAGGCAACATCAAAACCTGCTACCAGACAGGCTAACACCACACAAACACACACATTGATGTGAGCGGTTCCCCAATTTTGTATTAAACATCCAATAAAAATGAAAAGTGTGGTTTTAATGATCCCATGACACCACCCGTTAATGCTACTGACGGCACCAGTTTTTTTAAGGAACGTATGTAGCCACCCCTCTACACCTCGGACACCTCCCCACTCCTCTAGTTACTCACAGATACACGTGAGACCAGCTCCCACAAAGCCAGCATTGCAGATGACGCAGGTCGGCCATTGGTCCCGACCCCCCACCAACTGGTCGACGGGCAGGGCGGGCGTTGCCATTGATTCCTGTGCGGTGGCAGACGCACCTATTCGAACAGTTGGGCCTATGTAGAATTCATTCAGCTGCCCGGCTAGAAATAGATATTGAAGCATTATGCAAGAGGTCTTCTAACCGCCAAGCATTAATCAGAACAAAAAGATTGTCGATAATGATGACTGGAGCCTGGACCACAAGATTCAGTTCCCCATGAGAAGATCCAAATTGCATGAATGATACCCCATATTTTGTAGAAGTTGCCTCTCCACCCACCATCTAAAGGGCCTCAACTGTGCGAAGGCACAGACTGCACCCCAGTTAGTAGAAGTTGCTGCCATTCCAGGCAGGTTGTAATTGCCAGTTCCTCAAATGTCACCAATTACCACTGGATTGGAACAATGTCTCGCCCTACTACAGTCGTTTGGTCTCAGCCCAACCAACTTCTCAGAAAGTCACTAACAGCCAAAACTCCAATTTTTAGAATTGCTTGAGGGGAAGCGGAATTTCTTATGAAATTCTTCCAATTCTGTTGAGAAAAGAAATCTCATGAGAGAGGGCCAACCCATAATTGCCCCATGAGGTAAGGCAACCCCCATGTACAATATAGACAGAAAAAGAGAGATCCAAACTGGTAGGTTCTATTTGAACAGTTGGATATCAACAGTAGAAGGGAACAAATCCAGAAGTACCCTTTTTGCAGACCCCTGCGACGGTGTGGGGAAAAAAGGAACAAGTGTAGGTTTCAGTGCGATGAGGAGGGTGGGGCGCAACTGGACAGAGAGTGGCAAGGAATGACCAATGAGGTAAGGCAAACCCATGTACAAGAGACTAGGGAAAAGAGGTATCCAACTGGTAGGTTATATTTTGAACAGTTGGAGGTCAAAGGTTTGATATCAGGAAGCTCTATAGTTAAAATTTTTGAACCCCAGGACTCTGCATGGTACCCATGCGAAGCCACAGGGTTTACACAACGCCTTCCCCATCCCACCATTTTAAGTCCACTGCAAGCACCCCACTATGACACTCAAGCCCCACCACTGCAGCACCCCACAGCCCCCATCCCGAACACTCAGCACCCCACTAGCCTCCCCCATCCCCACCACTACACACCCCACTCGCCCCCCCAGTCCCCACCTGCAGCACCCCCATCCCCACCACTGCAGCACCCATAGCCCCCCCCCCATTCCCCACCAACTGCCAGCACTCCACTAGGGGCACCCAACAAGAAGCCATGTGGATGGTATACAACCCCTTACCTTGAATTAGACACCCTCAGAGAGACAGCCACAGTCATCTGGTAGTACACACTCGTTGCCGGCTCCAGTAGTAGCCCTCGGGCACACTCCACCCTCCCTCGGCTTATATTGCATGGTTCGTGCTCCCCTGTAATGAAGTCAGCGCAGGTTCCTTGGGGCATTCGGAAGGCCGTACGCGAGTAGGTCTCAGTCCGGGGCGACCAAACTGGAAGGTGGAAAGAGGACATAAAATAAAAAAACCAGTTCACCACTTTTTAACATAATCCCCCCCTCTCCCCTGAATGACTGTAGTTATGAGAAGAAAGTTTGCCCTCATAACTGGTTTATGCATCAGGACATGATCCACGACCAAACCAGTAAGTCAGCTCCTAGTATTGGATCATTGCTCTTGTGGAGCATGCACTAGCATTGACCCCTCCTGTACTCTGGACGGGTGAGTCATTGTGAAGCGTTACAGCATTTACCTTCCTGTAACCCCCGGACAGGGCGAGTCATTGTCAAAGGTGGGTCATCTCAACCCCTCAGTCATTTTCTATTTCCCCAACATGATCTAGCAAATATTTGATTTTTTGATATCAGCCGACAAGGTTATCAAGGAATCCTGGTCATATTGATCATGGGTGAGCGTACCGATGATAACTCGGCCTTCTCCTTCTCTACTAGGCTCTCCTTATACGATGCAGATGTGTAACCGCCCCAACCTCTCCCGGACCCCGCCATTCGGAGGACGATCAGTGAATCCGGATCATATCACTTCCACCACGGACTGCTCACATCTGATGTACGAGGACTTTATTGCCAATATCCGAGACAAACCCCGTAACCCTAGCAAGTCCAACTGCATACATCGGAAACCAGGCATGAAAACTAGACCTTTCCCGCTGCCTTTAAAGAATACAGCAAGCAGGGAAAACAAGACTCCCTCAATGATCTCTTTTTGGACTCACCGCATCCACCAGACCTCAGTCAACCAGTGTTCAATGGAAGAGGGGTAGTCCTCACAAGCATGGTTGGCAAGGCGTACGATGAGCAGTGCGCCCTCGTGGCAGACCGCTTGCACAGACATCAATCGGCACGAGACCACGCTGATGTCTGGGCACTCATGTGCACTGTAGCAGGGGCCTGGAGAAGGGGAACGGTTTTGGGACTTGGTTGGCAATAATCGGATACAAGGAGTTCAATAATATTGCACAAAGTGCTTTCTTTATATTGCCCTGACCCCAGCTTGTATATTATATAGGCAAACAACACACAATACATACCATCTCACCCATGCACATTACTTGTTGCTTTCACATACCTTCATATCACATCGTCTCACCTACTAGCAGGAATCTCTAAACAGTGCTGCCAATTACTGGGGCACCCGTATACAGAAATCACCTCACAATAATTAGAGTCTCCTACACACACACACTTAGGACGGGCGTGCCTTGACTGCCCGAAATATATAAGAACGACAGAGGCAGGTCCTCATCTTGAACGGGTGGCTGCCTTTACTGCCGTTATTAGCATGACAGAGGCAGGTCTCAGCTTGAAAGGGTTGCCTGCCTTGACTGCCCGATATACATAGCATGAACAGAGGCAGGTCTTTCCGCTTGGAGAGGGTTGCCTGCCTTGACTGCCCGATATATATAGCATGACAAGAGGCAGGTCCTCATCTTGAGGGGTTGCTGCCTTGACTGCCCGATATATATAGCATGACATGGGCAGGTCTCAGCTTTAGAGGGTGGGGCTCAGCCCTGGGATTCCTCGTTCCATCCAACACAAACGTTTCTGACAAATGATTAGTAGCCCCCATACCAGGTTAATTCTTTTACTTAACTCCAATTACTGTATTCAATATATTCCAGCTTATTAATTGGGTAATCTCCGGGCCTTTGTGAACAAATTTGTAGCACTCACAGTTCATTCCAAATTGATATAGGGCATTTTTTCCTATTTAACCTCTGTGACAAACCTGTCTGTTGCAACCCCTAAATGGGGTCCCTTAAATCACCATTCGCGACTAACGCGATTCCGACCTTCAATTACCCTCGGTGGACCTTCGAACCACGAATCACACCTACCTCCAACACAATGCCCTCAGGAAACTTCCTGAGAAACCGTGCACTGGGTGCAGCTTTGAGTATCATAAATAATGAAAGCGTGTAATCTACTGCAAGCACCTTTCGTTTCTCCCAGAAGAAACAATGGTAGTAACAAATTGTAAGATGATTAGAGAAATGGAAACACTGTTAGGACAGAGATGATCAAACTGTAACAAAGCGCTACCTAGGTGCATGTAGTGCAATAGTGAGGCCTGGGGTGAGGGCTGTTGTGGTGATGGGGGGGAAGGGGGTGGGGGGATGGAACGAGCAGTTTCGCCATACCACATCGTGAATGGAAGCTGAATGCAGTTGTCAAGATGGGAAGGGGGGGGGGTGTTATGACATGGTGGTATTGTGGTGGCAAGAACGTGTTAGATTGGTGTAATTCCAGTCAGATGGTGCTTGCAATGCACCAAGCTGTCCTTGATGAGCGAGGCTGATCCTTAGAGAAGTGGAATGGGCACTCACCAGATGTGATAACACTTGCTGCACTGTGTATTGGCAAAATCGTTGGACAGCCTGTGGAGTTGTGCAAGGCGCCTGGGTTCCGGGTCATTGAAACACGAGGATTGTGGTTGCACCGAGGGGTGAACTGAGGCAGACTGTTTGCGAAAGTTGTCTCCTCGATACGCCATAATTCACCGAAAGCATTGGATGTAAGCTGCAGATAAACAGTTTTCAGTTCAGTTCGTCAGCAATGTTAAAGTTTGGCCTAAAGTGAAAAAAAAGACTGAATCCATATTGTATATATATCATATGTTCCTATTGTACAGGAATTGGTAAATAAACACCAATACCACACCTTTTAACCCCCTGAAGATTTCACCTTCAGTTTACCCTTGGTGACCTTTGACCTGACCCCAAAAACAATGCATTTAGGATATACATCCTCATGGGTAAAATGGGGAATATACATACCCCACCAATCTAGGCATGGTTAGGTTATGTTTAAAGGAGAAATTCTCTAGAGGTTTGCAAGCAAAATTTAGCATTTTGCACAACCCCTCCCGACCCAAAAAATTCATTTCTTCTCAAAAGGAAGCTATATACCAATTCAACGACTTCGGATACAAGCATTGTGAGTGTAACATATTACTCCTGACATATTATTCCACTAGGTTACTGCAAACAAATTCTCTCCAGATTTCATCGACCATCATGAGCTTCTAGACCCAACCGAAAATTAGAGAGCATGCACTCACACAAGTGATACAGGCAGGCGCAGTCAATTATCGTGTTTGAAAGCCGAAATCAAAGCCAAAAATAAGCAAAATATAGATTAAAAATGCCCAAAGCACAAGAGTCAAATTTCTTCATTGAATGTTTATTTTAGATGAATCAGTGAGAAAATGCGAGAAGAGGAATTTTCGGCACTCACCTGATTGCGATCATCTAGGAAACCTCCATTGAAGTTGCCACACAGTCCTAGCACCAGTGACTGATAATTGTCTGTGAGGCTGACCTTTGTTTAAACGCTCCTCGTAGTGCCACTCAATCTCCATGCCGAACGTCGTCCTCACAAACTGTGGTTGAGTGGGGCGAGGGAGATAAAGAGTCAGTCCCCGAATGGCCATACCCACTTGAACATATCTAGTAGCACTATACCAACAAGTGACCACCCTCTCCTCCACATTGCCAGTTCGAGCACTCGGCACATATTCCTACAGCATGCCCACTGAAAGCTAAAAGCAATCTGGACAATCCCCTCCAACTCCACTTTGCAGGGATTTTCATCGAGCCACATCAACTATAATTGTGCTGATATCAAGGGGAAGTCAAGTTCGGATGATTTTTACACACCAAATTGTTCTAATGTCATTGTGCAAGGAGGGTGGGGGGCATAGGTTTGCTCAGTGACAGGAAGTGATGAGTGTTTTGACTCACTCATGTTCGCCGGGTTGGTATAGTAGAAGTACCTCAGAAATATACCGTCTGCTCCTCCCCCTCCCAGAGAAAGTGGCCAGGTCCTGGGTTCACTGATATACGTCAGACGGGCATGTAATATGGCTGTCCTGAGAGCTGTTTGGGGTGGGTTACACTTCTAACCAGATATCAGACGGAGCATGTAATATGGCTGTCCTGAGAGCTGTTTGGGGTGGGTTACACTTCTGCCCAGATATCATTCGCAGCAGCATTATTAGGAAGACTCATTGCCGGTGCTTCCTCCACAATCATTGAATCGGCTCCTTAATGAGCCTCAAATCTAATTCCCGTTCCATGAACCCGTAAGCAGTCAAATCGAACCCCACAAGGGTGGCAAGTGCACCATTCTTGCCCGAATCAAAAAGCATGATAGAACATGTCATGGGGATCGTAACATAACACAAAGGGGCTGAAAAAAAATTGCAGCTGATCCTGAACGAGAAGTGTTGGATCCATAGCTCTGAACGAGAAGTGTTGGATCCATAGCTAGAGTGCTACAGGTCATTGAAACTGCTCTTGTAGAGCACCACAGAGATCTAGGAGGAAGAGCTAGCTGTGGGTAACTGAATTGTTCCCTAGCAACCATTTCCTTGGGAGATGCGAAGGGACAAGCTGATAAGTTATCCATCGTCAGTAGTAGGAGGGAACTGTCAGGCCATCTTCGAACTGTTTGAGCCTTTGTCATAGTTTGGGTGGGCGACTACATAACTAGTGTTTTCATCGAACCTCTTGTGACCCCCCCAAAAAGTTGTGCCCCGGAGTTCAGCGACCGTCACCGATACTCACTATCACGATGCCGTTGGTCTCGATCAGAACGCTTGGATGAACCTGCCAGGGCAAGTTGTAGACGAAACCATTGACATCGGTGACCCGACCGTCGCTATGCAAGGAAATGTACTATCAACAAAAAAAAAAAGACATGCTATCACAGTTGAACATCAATATCAACAGTTGAACATCACCTAGTGCTGGCCAGAAAGAGGCCTCCCCAAGGCCACTTGCCCCACTACAAACGTAGTAGTAGAGTGTTTGTTATCAGTGCTACAATTTGCTTCTGCACACCCATTAACTGATTGTTCAATTGATAAACTTGACAATCAACCAGAAAAAGCTAGAAGGCTCAGTGATTCCTTGACTGACCCTGAATTGATCAAGCTCCAGCTTTGCCAACCTCCACTTGCTACAAGATTTCCAATAGGGATAATGCAGTACTCGTTATGGGGAACTCACATACCAAGTATGAGCTTCATCCATCCAGGCGAGGTCAACCTTATAAGAGAGCTGTATAAAGATTTTCAACAACCTGAATTCGTATCAGGCGCTCAATTAACATATTCTCACCTTTGGCCCTCTCAATCGCAGATGACCCTTTTACCTGACCCCAGACATGTGGCTTCTGTACTCATTATGGGGAACCCATATACCAAGTATGAGCTTCATTCATCCAAGTGGATTGAGTTGTGTTAACTACTAAAATTAGCCAATTAGTTTTTCCACAATTTTCCTATTGTTCTCCAAAATTGACACTTGGCCATACTAAAAAACAATCGGGTTCCAGTACTCCCCATGAGAGCTATATACTGAATTTCACCTGTTGGTCGGTCAGGCATTCTGGACTTATCCGTGTTGACAAGATTTTTGGACTTTGACCTCTCTTGACCTCAGATTACACCCAAAACATAGAGTCATGTACTCATCATGGGGAACCCATATACCAAGTATGAGCTTCATCCATCCAGGTGGGGTCGTCGAGTCATCGTATTAACAAGGTTGGCATCCAAAAACACACATACAACCAGGCACACTGTCGAGGAATCAAAAAGGCATGACATTGAAAAAAAAAATCCTGAAACAAAGTGTCAATGGCAGAGTGCTCACTGCTGGTCCACTGTGATTTAAAGATCCCTTTAGCTTTGTAGGATTGATCCACCTGGCCCCTCAAACATTTGAGCAATTGTCATGCATACAAAACAATGATTTTAATGCGTAAAGCAGTGGCGATATTACCCAGTCATGTTGCCTTCACTGTCGAAAGGAAAAATTGCGACTTGGCCATACGGACAGTGTTTTAGCCAGGATGTTGTATCAATGCGACATTACTGTCTGTGGCGGTGCGGGATGGGTCTAAGGGAGGGGGTGTCCCCCTCCCTTCGTGAAAATTTTTGAATATGAAAAGTGCCTAGATCGCATATGGTGCGATATTTGACTGGATTTCTCCTAATAAAAACACAAAAATGTCGATGATAAATGTTTTCACTATTTTTGTTACTTTTGGTATTTTCATTTCATGCATTCGTATTTCTTTAACCATGTTCTAACTTCGATCTCATTGCGGGTCTCATTGTGTTAATACTTACATCAACCCAGTGTAAATTGGCCTATATTTTAATAGCTCCCCTAATACGCCCCAGCATATCGCATGTCTGCTTGCTCTGTGTATTTAGTACAAATAACCAGCGCGGTGTCCTGGAGCCAGAAGAACGTATTCTATAAACTGCACGCACAAGTTTAGTAGTTTGTCAAATGAATTCCACAAAAGCTGTAAGCATGCGACAGTGCCGTCCAACATTGTGCTAGCCTATGCAGTATGCACTGATTACTGACCTCCTTTATTCAAGTTAGTTCCCTGGCCAATCAAGTGCACTGTCAAGTTCATGCACATAGCTCCTCCCCCTGGCACGCAACGGCATGTGCACCTGTCACTCTGGCACGGTAAAAAAGTGGTACGCTGGGCGTCGATGATCGAGAGCTTTCGCGCAACCTATACCCAGTGCAGTTACGTATATTGTTGAAAATTCTGAAAAGTTTCCAAGGAACTAGGAATGCTTCTATTTCTTTTGTTTTTGAGACAAAGAACAAATTCTCATAATTTTGTCCAACACTGGGGAGTGTTTGATTTGCCCATGGAGTCCGCCCATTTCGGAAAATTTGCCAACTTCACGAGTGGGAAAGTCATAATTACGGGAATTACGAGTTGAATGGAACACCGCAATAGTATTTAAACATGTCGCTCCGTATTCGTGATGAAACGTTAGGCGATAGTCGAGGCCTTGGGTGAGTGAACCAGGGCGGAGACAGCGGTGATCAAATTAAAAGTAAATAAAGGTTGTAATTGTGATGAAGGAAAGTCCGATCGCCAAAACGAACCCAGGATGTTGTGCCAGGAAAAAAACTGTCGTAACTTTTCTGGTGTGTGAGACTTGTTTGGAGACGAGATTTATTAATTAAAATTTACAACCGCTAGAAGAATTTGCTTGTCAGATTTTTTTTAGGCGACATACGTCGCTGTTTATGCCGACAGTGCGCACAAATAGGGGCTGGCTCTACTAAACATTGCATACGGAGATTGCGAACTCTATATAACCAGAGGGAAATTGCGCTGGCACAAATTACTTTGTGAGATACTATAGTTAGTGGCAACCAGGGAGGAATCGCCGGGCGGGTGGTAGGGAGGGCGCACTGAGATATTCTATACAATTACTGCTTTTGTTTGCTGCGTTTGCATTTATCCTAAGTACCATATCTGAAGTCTCTGGGGCATCTACTGATCAAGAGATATCTTGTACAGAAGCTATCGGGCCAATTCTCATTAAATTTCAGGCAAGGCAAATCAGTATGGTTTTGGAACGAAAAGTGGATGTGACAACTCTCCACTGCCCACTGCCACGCAATATTGCTTGGACGGTCAGGAGATACTGATCCTCACATACGGAGGGGTTGGGGTCGGGGGGTCGCAACTCCTCCACTATTTATGAGAGCCTCCATACACGCACACGCACAACAAATTGTCCAATTGTGCTTGCCCCCCTTTCCCCCCCCCCCTTGAAACAACCCTCTCAACAGCGATCGGTGCACATCATCATGCAAGAACATTACTGATCTTACTTACCCGACCAAGCTGGGTCTGGCTGTCAATCAAGACGGTGATGCTGTCGGTGATGGTCGCTCCCGACCGTCTTCCACAAAATCCTTGTGCTGGATGACCTGGAAGTTTTGCCGGAGCTGCTGGCGAAGAGGTTCGTGAGGACTAGGTTTATTGGAGCATTCCATGGAAGTCGTACCAGAACCATAAAATCAAGGTCATCAATGAGGATCGCCGTAAAGTAAGCAAGAGGCAAACACTGGTGGTGGAAGAAAAAATGGTAGTTTAGTCATATTTAGAGGCCAACCGTTAGTCTCAATGCTGGCGATCGTGGTTCAGCAGTTAATTACAGGTCAGTGCAGCATGTCCTTCAGATCGTGGGTGAACTGCATGGAAGTAACATTAATTTCAATTCGGTTGGGGCATCTACTGATCAAGAATATCTTGTCCAGATCTTCGGCCAATTCTCATTAAATTTTCATCAATCAGTATGGTTTTGGGACGAAAAGTGGATGTTGAACCTCTCCACTGCCCACCGCCAGACACGCATTTGCTTGGACGTCCAGGATACTGACCCTCACATACGGACAGACCCACACATATACAACAAAGTGAGCACCTGTCGGCGAGACAATGATACACCGTATTCATCTAGCAACAATGTCATTAATGATTTTGCGTCCATGTTAAGACAATGATATCCAAATCCGCATTTATATACACCACGTATTAATGATTTTGGCCTCATGTTTCAAGGTATAAACCCAATCAACTGGCATGCTCTGATACTCTTGGGATAGTGAGGTGCAGGTGCAGGTATACTCATTCCTCACATGTCCCATTTCCACCTGGGGGCGAAAAAATACAAAAATGACCTCTCGATCTGCAGCCTGGGCTGTACAAACCAGAGCGGATCTGACCCATCTTTAAAGGACAACTGCAGACTTGGATACAACAGAGTTATATCGCATGTGATACCATTGTTCCTATCTGGAGTAACGACTTAAGTTTTGGTCCATTACTGCGAGAAATTGGGGAATCCCATTTGCGGCCATAATGCATGACGTCCCACACTTATTCAACCCGGGAATTATGTCATTTATTAAGTCAACCTTTAGCATAAGTTTTGTTGTCTTTCTCTCACTAAAAGTTAACCATTAACAACCTACCACCCACTACAAGCAATCCTCTCAGACTTGTGCTCTTCGAGTGAAAATAATGTGTGATGAAAAGCAAAGATTGTTTGTAGGGTTGTGCTGTATGATATTATTATTGCATGATTGATGCTTTTCATCTTGCGCAAATACACATCCACACTTCAAGAACTTAACTCTGTAACGTAACGTTGTATGAACTTCCTGGACGGACCATCATTATTCTCCAGCTATCCATTAGCCTCTTCCATCCCTCTGTTGATATTTCAAGTCCTTCTCCACGGAACTCGCTCAGCACCACTCGCCTTTTCTCTGCCCTCGCCTCCCCCCAATGTCATTTCAGCATAACCAATACATCCCATTTCACATTTTTTTTGCCAGTGACGCCCTGAGGGCAGACACAGTATGTACAAGGTTTCTCGTTGACGCACCAGCCTGGGCCACAGTTTGAAAGGTTGTCGCAGGGATCACTGCAAAGAGAAGTAAAGAGGGGGGGGACCAATTTGCCCTTGTTAGTTTGCGTGGCACCTCGACAGATCGCCAATTTTCCCTTTGCTCAACTTCTTTGAGCGCTGTGACAGGAACAGATGGGGAAATGATTGGATTGGGTTAAAGTAAAACTGCATTCAATGTTCGATATACACGCCTATCACTCCTGAAAGGCTGAGGGTGTAATTAGCTCTGTTGTGCAAGCTTCAAGATCGGCGGCTCCAGGCTTTTCTGTAGTGCAATAAATGTCCCTCCAACTATTCTCATTCACGTTACTCCATGTGTAAAAATGGAGACCTTGTGACTATTAGCCAGGCTCATATGTGGCTGCACCCTACTGGGAAGTCCGCCGAGGGACAAAATGAGTAACGCACTGAATGGTGTTTCGGGAGTGAACAAAAGAATTGCGTACACATGAGACAGGTGTGACTAATGATTAGGAGAAAAATCTGTGGACACTTTGGATCACCCATCGAAAAGTGCTATATAAGCACTTAAATATTAGAAGGCATGCACCGCCCGTCTCCAGCTTTGTGATGTCCGTCACGTTTATAGCCCGTTCCCTTAGATGGTGGCGAGTTTACTGATTGCAGCTATGTTTTTTTCTCTCTACATTTTCACGACCCTGGATTAAAGCTATTCCTTGGTCACGATTCACACCATATTTGTACTTCCAAGAAATGGTAATGCTTTCCATTGGAGGGAATTCATTTGCAATTTGTCCTAACAATGCTTTTCATCATGGCCCTCCACACAATATCTGTTATGTTCCGCCCACTTCCCGCTTTGTGATGTTCGTCACAAACCATAGCTTCAGAAGCACCAGGGATGGGATTGGTTGCGATGCTCAGGGGCACAGTGTCCCCCCATCGGGTGTATTTGGCAGAAGTACGTTTTCTAGTCCAACGCTTGTCATTCCCATGGTTTAGGAGTACACAGATAGGGTGGTGCAAGGATACTCCCGACGCCTCTCCGTCGTTGTTCACAGGCAGGTTGACACACGCAGCTGAGGCTGTTGTTACGGGGGCTATTCACGCCTGCTCTCTCGGCCCACACCCGAGATGGCAGCATTGTGGGAAGCTTATCTGGTACATTGCACCCTCGTCTGACAGTGTCGATAAGGTAAGCTGGCGCCACAGCTGTGGGGCAGGGGAGAAGTCTCATCAGTAATTCTGTCCCAAGCCCTGGAGTGCACTGGGGTCGAACCCTATTCAAGGCCCACAGGATGCAGACCTAACTGCGCATATTGTCAGCCGAGAATTCCTCACTCAGGTAATGAATGGGCAATGCCTCTTTGGCGGTACTTACTATGGGATGGGGGTAATCAGACACCGACAGCAACTTGCGCCTACCCTTGTTTTCCCCTGCCCCAATCCCTTGGCCGAGTGTCCAGCAGAAGGCACAGTACCATTTTTTTTGTCGTTGACCCTACAAGAATTGTACCACCCCGTTCCTTCTCCCGGTTGAAAGGTCACGCTCTACCAACTACGACAAGGTGCAAGGAGACATTCGTTACCTCAGATGACCTTGAATCTGACCCTAACAACAGGGGGTCCTTGTACCAATTGAGGGGACCCAACATACCAATGAGCTCGACCAACAGTTTGAGCTGTTTTACAAGCCAAAATTTCTCTAAATCTCCATTTTTCTGAATTTCCCTGTTTTGGTAAAAAAAAAAACGTCGTACAAGATTCGTTATGGTCATTGTAAAGCGCTTGTTCGCAATTTTGTTCAACTTGACCTCTCTCTCTTGTTGACCTCTGCCTAACCATAAAACAATGATCTCATTTTTCAGAACCCCACACCAGTTATAGCCCGATTCCTCAGATTGCAAGCTAATTTTGTTCTCCTACATTATCACGACCTGGATTAGAGCTGTGCATTGGTCACGATTCACACCATATTCGTACTTTCAAGAAATGGTAATGCTCTCCATTGAAGGAATGCATTTTGCAATTTGTTCCCACATGCTCTTCATCCTGCCTTCACAACACTTTATGAAGGATGCAGCTAGCAATAATCCATGATAACACGAACTGAATAATTATGAGCTTCATCCAAGCTTATGCATTTTGCAGTTTTACATAATAACTTATATGCTTTTCACTGATTTTGACCTTGATTCCCCGATAACCCATAGGTCCCACTAGTCCATGACAACACTGATGTAATCCACCTAATCTTCGCCGTTCCCACATATGGCCTATTATCCTCCTCCTGATCATATTTGACCTTGAGAGGTCAAAGGTTATTTTAAGGATAGTAATGGATCTTGACTTGATTAAACGTCACTTTAGTTTCCTTGTAGATTTGTTGTCTGACTGGCACTTAGGACCTCACCTGGAGTATTCTGTCAAGTGTGGAATCCTCACTTCCAAATGTCTTTGTCAATGTGATTAGGGCATCTTTGTTAACTTCGTCAAGCCTAGACGAATTTGAGGTGATTTTGATTCAATTTCTAGATTGTTCATGGGATTAGAGGGCCTTTCACTATTTCTTTGAGTTTTCCGCTGTTCCCAACCAATAGGGGTCATTGCCTCATGCTTCGGCAAATGCTTGTTGATTTGACATCTGTACAACATAATTTATCCTCGCGAGAGTTACTATGAGTGGAATAAGCCCTTCCTGACATGTCTTCCTGTCTAAGAGTGAATGCATTCCACGAACTCTCCATTTATTCCTTAAAAATTGGGCAAGTCTTAGTCAGCCATGGTTCCACCACTCACTTGTCAGAACATTGGGGGCTTGAAGAGTGTTTTAACACTCCAGGGTAGTAGTTGCCGAACGGATCGTGGCAGCCACACCTCGGTGGGCGATATGCCTGGGTCCCCTGGAGTACGTCTCCCGGGTTGTCACATTCGCAGCCCGAGACGCACGGGTAGTTTGCATCACTCGCTGTTGATCCGGTAACTGCTACTGCAGTGTTCCCACCGACAGGACCACAATTTCGGTAGAGCCCCTCAGGCAAGAGACGGCTACAGGGGAGAACATTGCAACAGAAGTGTAGAACAATTTTGTAAATGGACCAAATAGAATTTTAAAACCCCTGTGGAAGAAGCGATTGTGTTTTTACTATCCAAAAATGTAATGTGGGCCAATTGACACCAGATCATCTTGGACCCGAACCCCAAGTAAACTGTTTTTAATCTTGTGAGCAATAACTTAAATTTTCGATGGATGGCAGTTCACAAAGTACGGACAAATAAACACGTATACAACCTAAATCCAAAAATGTAACAAATTCCTAGTGCTCTGACCTCTCGGAGACACTGGCACCGGCCTGCACGAAAAAGCAGCTCTATCACACTACGTAGAAGTAAACATTACCATACCAAGAAACCTACCGATATCCCAGAAAGCCATCTATACGGAAAGACTGCTCAGAGACGCACAGATAGAGAGGATTCCACGATACTCCAGCTGGCTTACTGCCAGGAGAGCTAAATATTTGAAAGGTGAGTTAGGAATCACACAGGAAGCTTTAAATCTGCATTTTTTTTTTTTCCCAACTCCAATGAACTATGTCTGTCGAACCTGTGCACTACGTGTTATTACATACAGACACACACATATTTATAAACGATACCCTACAGATTATGCACTGTGCAGGAAGGGAAACATCAGTGAATAGGCAAAAGATATGTTGCGTAAACGTTTATTAAAGAGAGAAACAAACCATTGGGGGGCGGCAACACAGAAAGCCCCATCACGAAACGCCCTATTTGGACGAGGGACTGAGAACCTAGGGAATCAGAGGATGAGCGCAGCTTGACGGTTGCATTTTCTGGGCTGAGTAAAGTTGCAGATATTCCTTCAGGTAACAAGCGTGTGTGACAACATTACACAACTGAATATGAACCACAAGCGCTTGAAAACTTGACACCTTTGAGTGGAGGTGGGCAAGGAACGGGGAAATGCTCTTGCACGGAACACTCGATATATCCAGCAGCCTCTATTTTGAAATCATTTTATGATTTGCCAAATAAAACTTCCAATCTACCGAAATGTACCAAAACCGTTGATCATCAGCGATGCCTGATTGCGTCACAATATCATGGACGGCGTCAGACTCAGGACTTGAGCCAGTAGTAAAACAGCTGATTGGAATTCTCAGCCATCATCGCGGCATATACAAACGAAATCAGGTACATGTGTAGTATGGAGAGCCAATTGGGGTTGGAGAGCACCGCCATCATGTATAAAGCTTCATCCCATTTGTGATAGAATGGTTACCACGGCAGTCAAATGGAATCATTGGTGCCACTCGACCGGTGGACCGCCCATGGCGACAAGACATCGGGGGGCCAGAAGCATCCAATATGGGGAGATCTTGCCGCCTTGGCCAGTTCTCGCACACGTCCTGTCGGCATTCCCCATTGGCAGCATTCCGGTCGGCCATGGGGCAATTTACGAATGGCAGAGAACGTGAAGCAACAGTCAATGGCATCATGAGAGTGCAGGCTGTTCATGGCCTCTGGGTTGGGAGGGGGAGTACAGTGGCCAGTTTTTAAGTTGCCAAAAATGATATTATGAGCGTACTTTGTAGGAATGCATTTTTAATGAGACATTGGCCAAAAGGGCCAAACTGTAAAATAGATATACTGGTAACAAATGAACACAAGAGTTTGAAAAAATTGGGGATGCTACCATCTATCAAGTTAAACATGGACCGGCACGGAGTGAAAGTTAGCAAAAGAGAAAAGAGGTTTAGTGGCTTGTAACCTTCACAAACGTAGAATTCCCAGGGTACTCGGAAAGTGACTGCAAGGTCAGATAGTAGGGAACTCAAAATAACGAAGCATCCCCGCACAGTTACATCAAATGAGGCAACGTTCGGAATGGGAGAAGAAAGAATTTAGGGCAGGATCTCGTGCACGAGAACCTCTGGGAAAATTATAACGAAGGTTGGTTAAGGGGAGGTTGCAACCAAATTTGAGGGAGGGAATATGACTCACCGAAGGGGTCAAGGGATGATATTATGACAGTATTGGTCTGCCAGTGCGATGTTGGCTGGTGTCCGCACAAGCAGTGGGTGAGCGTGCGATAGCCCATGCACAGTTAAGCACCGGTGAGCTATTAGCACGACCTCTGGAGCTGTGACCGTGGAGGGGAATAAAATCAATCAAAATACTGTGATGCAGCGAAGCGGTGATGCAGCCGATTTGTTCCATTGCCCATTCAATTCTGCAGGCCAACCAGTGTTAACGTCACTAGCCATGTAGCGAGAAGGTGAACCAGTAAATTTGCCAATTAAGACATCCCATCGCCCACAGAAGCATGTAGCTACCATATGACAACCAGTTGCAAACACGTATACTAGAATTCAAAATGGCTACCAGCCTGCTACCTATATCGAGACGTAAACTCAAGCATGTTTACTAGCTTGACCAAAATTTGGAACTCTCCCATAGTTACGCTTGCAGCTGTAGTGCTATAGCTTGATTCATCCATTGCTTGTAGCTGGTTTGTAACTGTAATGATGAACTTACAGTAGGCATCGCTAACATGGCAGAGGAATTCTTCACTGCGCCACAGTTTTTTACTCCTTTGGTAGCTAGCTGAAAGATTGAAAGCTAGGCTATGCTACAGCAACTGATTTTACCCATAGTTACCTAGCATACAGGGAAGGCTTGATCACTGCCATATTTACTCTGCTGGCAGCTGCAGGACTGAACACGTTTTAATACCCACCTGGCCTCCACTGGGCAGGACAAAGTCGTTGCCAGCATCTGTCGTAGTTTCCACACAGGCACTACAGGTTAGGATTGGGAAGTTTCCCGCACTCGATAATGGCAGTGGAGACGCGATCCCAGCGGATGGTGAAGAAACTGGTTCGGAACCCACTGCAGTGTGAAAAAGCGAGTGATTGAGAATTGTGAGGGTGGTTGCAGTTATTTTAATGGCTTGAAATTATATGGCTCCTTTATTTCGTGGTGTAATTTCAATCTATTAAATTGCTTATCACAGAGCACTGTCAACAATGGAGGTACACTGTACTATGACTTCTCCATGAGTGGGTAGTCAGAAACGGGTACAACATCGAGACCCCAGATCAGAGGTGGAGGAGCAGCAACCCCTGGCGGGGTCATGATCCCCAATTATTTTTGCCAGTTTTCAACCCCCCACCCATTTGCTTTAGATGCCGTGAACTTTAGGTCGGTGGGCCCCCTTGGACAATGATGTTGTCTCGAGTGCAGAAGAATAGAGGAGTGGTGTTTGTACTTGCAGTTGAAATGGACAAGATCTTGGTTCTGCTGTGATGCGGTGGATTCGTGCATGGGTTTCTGAATATTAACAGTTTACAGTGACAGGTTATTCAGTTTTTCTGTATGAATCCTCTGCTTCTCCAGGTTCCGAGAAAGTGGTCGGATGCTGGAGTCCACTGATCGTCCTTTCAGAAGGAACTAGAAAGGCGGTCCCTGGAGCAGGTTGAGAATAGTTACAACAAAACCCCTTATGGCATTTGTTCTGAGGTGAGCCTTGCTTCCAGAACCCATAGAAATCGAACCATATCGAGTGCCAGAACCCATAGAAATCGAACCATATCGAGTGCCAGAACCATAGAAATCGAACCATATCGAGTGCCAGAACCCATGGAAATCGAACCATATCGAGTGCCAGAACCCATAGAAATCGAACCGTATCGAGTGCCAGAACCCATAGGAATCGAACCATATCGAGTGCCAGAACCCATAGAAATCGAACCATATCGAGTGCCAGAACCCATAGAAATTGAACCATATTGAGTGCCCATCCCTAAATTCAGGGTAGTTTGCTTTTATCACTCAACAATGGAAGCACCTATTGCCTTCCAGTACCCCGGCCTCTACAAAGTAACTCGGCTTTGGACACACCCCCCCAACTCCCCGAGGTATCCAGAAAAGTGGTCGCACATGCAACAGCCATTAACTATATAACGGCTGTTGGAGGCGTGTCATGTGCTCGATAACCACAGTCGACTGTCCGGGATCGGGCATCCAACTTGCCATGTCTGCCTCCATGAGCAACTTGACATTAGACATGGTAATTGCCGCCAGCTAGCCATCATCCTTTTAGTCCCTAGCACTTGAGGGTAGCTGAGACACCAACCATAACCTAGAATTAGGTAATGTTGTAGAGCACCTTGAGCAGCTGTCAGCTGGCATGGCATCATCATTATTTTCATCAGTTCAGCACTCTGACAAACACACAACTGGAGACATGCAATACCAAATTACAGTGTAATACTGCACGATGGCCAATAGTATCCTTATTTATCTACCTCGCAGACAAATGAAGAATCCTCCAATCCTTGAACACAAGATGGGTTGGGTTGCCAACATGAAAATTTACGAATGTAACGCATGTAACATACTGCTAGAAATATTCTGTTGCTATTTTCCCAACAGTGGCAAAAATATAGAGTTGGTGCTTCAGTCACTAAAGAATATTAATTTCCATACGAAACCGCCATGTCGACTTCAGTCGCCTATGGCGTGTTGGGGAGGTGCATGCATTGTCAACCAATGTCACCTATGGCATCGAGAGAGATAAAAAGACGCTGATTAGGACAAGCAAGTGATGGAAAAATTGTCACAGAAATGTTTTTAACTTACAACATCGTCGCCGCTGTAGGAAACCACAATGTTATCGGGCACGCTGTAGTATGGCAACATAAGAGGGTCCGTATCACCACTCAAGAAGACTCCATCGCTTGTCAGGTCAAATTCCAAGGTACGCGGGTTCTGTCATGGAAGTAAATAGTGGACGGGAGGAGTTACTGGACGATTCAAAAGAAATTTGTGTGAACCTTTTGATGGTAATGTAATGTTTGGTATGAAAATTCAATGTCACAAATGAGATAAGATAATTACTCCCCCCCCCATTTGCTACAGAAACCTCATTGGACAGAGTTATTTCAAGCACATGGAGTGCCTATTAGTCCATCTCCCCCCATAGACTCCAAGGCTACCCTTGCAGATGATTTTGGTTTATGATACGTCATGAATAAGTGCTGTTTCAATATCCACGAACAAGGTCACACAAATTACAAACATGGTCGCATTTTCAACGAATATGGGTATGGAGAAATCAGAACATGGTGAACAGTTATGTCACAATGGGAACAATTAGGTCCCTCATTCCCATGACACAGCTAGGAGCTTGTTGGGGATTTTTTGTTTCTGATTGAAGCTTCCGTCAAAACTGTCTCATCCTGTTGCTTACGAAAAACGAGACAATCCACAATCCTTGCAACTTGCCAAGAATCCAGCTATTCGAATAGCAATAAATTAGGTTCATATTATCTCATATATCATCCTTGGAGAGGAAGGATAGAGAGGTCCTACATGCTTGTAAAGCATTATCCAACGATATGTGTATTCTCAGTGCAGTATGTGCAGGTATTACCCCGATCATAGAAACGGGTATGCCTTGCTCCCATTGGTGCTCCACAGGCAGCATAGACAATGTGGACTGCAGTCACAGGCTCGAAAAATTTTACCGTTAATGTAATTGTCAGGCTGGACAGCCGCTGAAGTGCCGAGTTCGGGACGTCCTCCAGGGTGCCGGTGATGCGGAAAGGAGCGTTGTTGACTGCCACACTGGCGGACAAGGTCGTACTCGCATGTGCCTTGGACATTGTACTGAGACCGTCGAAGGTCTCAAAGTATGGAGCACCATAGATCTAACCCATAGGGCGCCATCTACAAATAAGGAGTAAGGGGGGGGGGGGGGAGTAAGGGATAATATAGGTATGGAAATAAGGTAAGGAAATAAAATGTGATGAGAATGTTTCAATCTTTCAATACATGCCAAGCTCAACAACATGCCAAAATGTCCAGCTGCAGTAGAGCTGCTGCGGCCTTGGTGCAGCTAGGGTACAGTCCGAATGTAATACTATAATGTAAAGTGTAAATTCATTGATATGAATCTACTATTGCCATTACAAGCTACAGCTGGGCTGTAGCTAATTCCGAGGCTGATATATCTCGAGTGCAGCCAGACATTCTCCACTCCACCAGTTTTCAATCTTTCAATACATGCCGAATGTCTGGCTGCAGTAAAGCTGCCTCAGCCTGGCTGCAGCTGCAGTGTAACATTAGGATGCAGTCTCGATGTAGCACTAGATATTAAAAGGCATGTTACAGTGTGTAATGTATAAATTCATGGATATGGCATCTCCACTGCTGCATTATAAGCTACAGCTGTGCTGCAGCTACCCGAGGCTGATGCATCCCGACAACAGCCAGACATCTCCACCTCTTTCAGAGCCTTACTGCACTCCACCTGCCTCACAGCAACTTGCGCCTACTCGGCTAGGATTTACTTACCTTGACGACAAGTCTCTCCGAACGTCCCAGGTCTGCGATGCAGCGAATCTTCCATTTTGGCGTTCCCGGCAGTCCCGCCGTTGCCTACAAATGTTGGGTGTGCAGGAATTCGCTGATAAGAAGAGCAAAATCAAAAATAGATTGAGAGCAGATTCTGTAATGTGCAAAAAGCATTGTTAGATCTCAATGGACCTTCTGACTGGGCTACATGGAGACTGTAAGGTGATACTAGGTGAGGAGTGATAACACAACACAGGACTGCTCTGTGCTGTGTTGTGTTATGTAGCAAAGCAGAGAGGAAGAGAAGCAGATCAGAAATTCAACCTCAGGATGTTGTCCTCTCTCCATTTATTGTGATTTCAGACATCAGTTATGAGGACTGAACTGCTTTGTTTGGCAGAGAATGGTAGCCGCCGGTATCCGGACCTGCACTATTCAGGTTCGGAATCCAGCAGCCACCTGACGTTTTTCCTTGGGTGGCTGTACTCGCAGTTGCGAAGACGAGGTCTTAGTCTTCACTTCATGGTTCCTCTGTGTTGGATTTTCCTGGGGTTCATACGGGATATTGCAATAAGTCTCGTCTGTCGGATGTGAGCATTCACGTTGGACTTTATAAACTCTTGCTACCTCCAGTCCTGAGAAAGTGGCTGGGTCCTGCACTGATAGTCCTTTCGGATGGGGACGTACAATGGCAGTCTCAGGAGCAGGTTGGGTTTGGGTTCACACTCATCGATATCATCTGGGCACTATTCGAGAAGGGAAAGCGAGTTGTCGGCGGTGCTTATCCACGATCAATAGGGCCAAGGGTTCCTATGGTTCATAGATGAGCCTTATCAGGTCCCTGAATCCATAGAAATCAAATTGAGCTCCTTCTTGCAGATGATTTGGTGCTACTGACAGCAATCGAATGACAAGAACACCGATTTAAAGCAGTTGATCAATTCATGCACCTGGTGGAAACCTAGTGTAAGGAAGGGGGTTCAGAATATGCAGAGCCAAGAGTTGCAGCAGCATGGATGGTGTGGAAGAAATTGTAGGTGTAATTAGCAAGAGAGATATGCAGAGGAAGCTGAAATAACTGTACAGCATGGTCGTTATGACCATTTATAGAGTATGGGCCATGGAGCAGGGGTTAACAAATCCCATCCTGCTCCTGGGACTGACACATTACATCAGAAGATTCATGTTCCAGCCGACGGACAAGACTTCATTGCAAAAATCCAGAAAAAATTGAGCCCAAAACCCACAAGTTCCGATGACTCACCTATACAGGAGAGGCCATTGCCAAAGAACCCAGAAGCACACACACAGCGCCGGGCGCCATCAGCGATTCCACACACAGCGTTCGAAGAGCGAGGTAGTTGTAGCACTGAATTTCGGCCACTCCCTGCTCGTTACGTTGGCACTGGCACCTCTGCGTGCAGCCTGGCCGGATCCATTCACTACCCAGCTGCAGGAGAGAAGAAGGCGACAAACACAAATTAGCAAGTCCTGTATTCTATATTGGTTCGCAGTGTGATATAAACGAGAAGAAATGCTGGGAAACCTGGTGATCTGCCTGCCAAAATTTCAGAACACAGATCACTTCGTTACCAAGAAAAATGGTCAGCAATTGGATTTCAGATGGTTAGTGCTCTATTGAGTTTATGCCCCCACAGTTCAGGCAAATAGCATCCCGGTGAAGAACAAACTCCAGACCAAATATTAGCCGATTCATATGTACATATCTGCCTGATGACATCACAGGGGGGACGACAAGACCCTGTGATAAAACCCCTAAACACCTGTAATACATTGTTGATGTTGTACATCAAAAAAACGTAGATGGGATTCAAAATTGCCTTTGCATCATTCCCCCTGTGATGTCATAGTTTCCTCAAACTTCTCAAAAGCAAATTGAAATATCTCAACAAGGAAAACATTCTAGAACCCCCACATTTGGGGTGAGGGGTTTTGATAATTCCTCTTTCCACCAGAGCTAGTTTGAAAAGGTCCGTTACTGAACCAATGACCTAAAAAATTCTTACCACAAAAAAATCAAGGTCCGCTGCCAACTCGTGCAAGGGTTTTCTTCTCGTGGGCATTGGTGAGCTCCCAGGGATTTTCAATCTCCAAGAGGAGAAGTCCATCTGCTTGATCAAGGATGCACATTCACAAGTGAGGTGCGGGCCCCTTTGCGGGCCTCTCTGCGGGCAAGAACCGAATCAAGCTGGAGAACTCACCGAGTAGTAACGGCTGTCCTGGTCCGTGCAGCCACAGTCGCTGGGGCGCACACACCTGTCGCCGGCCCTGAGTTAGCCTCGGAGCCACCAGACCCGGGCAGGCCTCCCTCAGGCACTGTCCATTCATCTGCATTTCTGGGGACCCCAGTTGACGGCTACAGGTGGGCTCACACTCCGGATGGGTGAACTTGAAAACGGAGAATGGTGGGCAAGCCTTGGGCTGCAAGGAATTGGTGAGGATGGGTAATAGGTATGTGAAACGAGCTGAAACCTATAGGCCAGAACCACCGAACTGGTATCGACCAGTCCTTTACAAGTGTTTGTGAGAAATAAAAAATACTGAAAGCTACCTCTGTGCGGAAAAATAACATTCAAATTTTAAGAAGAATGGGAACGTGCTACTAGGTTTGCATAGTTGTGTCGTGTCACTTGTCGCGAGTATGTTTTGTGATATGCATAGAAATCAATAGTGCCATTTTGCGATGATGAAATGTATCAGGTACTCAGTTTTGTCCGTTTTAAAAACTTACTTAGTGTGAAGAATGCATACACTGTACACATACAGATCTTTGGAGGCAAAGTTAATTTAATAGCATTACAACTGAAATTCAATAGCAGTACACTATTCTGTCAGGCCACAATATGTGGAATACTGGATAACAACGGGGGGGAAAAATACCAGCTATTCCAGCTCGACCCCACGCAGCACGCGCACTCTTTAGACAACGGCCAGAGGGAGCAGTGGGGGCGTCCGTGTGAGAGGGTCGGCACACCGGTCCTGGATGCAGCCTCTTGTACGGCGAGGGTCAATCTAAGTAGGCACGTACGGTGCCTGATGAAATGAGAAATCAACCCTGAGTGACCCATTATAAACTCGGTGCTTACAGGTGCTTCATCTGTGGACCAGAGGGCCGTACTGAGGCCTAATCAGTAATCTGGAATGGTAATAATCTGTGGTGCTGTTAGGAACTAATGAGTAGTATAGGGCAAGAGATTGAAATTGCCAATCGTTCTGTACCGCATCAAAGGCGCTTTTTAATGGCGTTTATCTGTGATGAAACGGCTTTTTGTGCCTAAGTAGTGATTGAAGATAATCTGTGCAGCTGTGGCATGATGATAAGACTATGGGCGGGATGTTGAATCTCAGTGTCATATCAGTTACACAGGGTATATATTATTAGGGCCAAGGAGTTTTCCGTTTTGTTGTAAAATTAGAAAACGAAATTTGATTGATCTCTCCTACATTATTTCAATGAGTGGAACCAGAAAACAATACAAAACGGAATTTGGCATTTGGAAAATCGTAAGATTTTGTCTCGAGTATGATGAGAATCATCAAATTCAATATTTCATCTATGATTAAACTTAAGGTGTGAGAGAGTAGCAGGCTCAATACCAAGCAGTAGGTGCTTGTGTCCCCAATTATCTTGGTTAAACATACTGAATGGGCTGTCATTGGATTTACCCATATTCACAAGCCGGTCATCTCTTATGCAGGCATGGGTGTTTACATCGTAATCATATTTTATGTTTTCGGATCCAGTAGTAGAATTAAACAAACCATGTGCTGTAGCTCAAAACTATAATTGAATTGAACACTTTGTGACAAGTCAATTTAATCACTGCCCAAGGAAAATTATGACAGATTCTGAGAATTCTAACGGTAATTTGTAGAAGTAGCATGTTGTGTTTTTCATATGCTATTTTGCACTTTTCATAACTTGACCTCCCATTTTTGACAGGAAGTAAGGAAGTACTGGATGCGTCTATTCCACACATGTTTCACTTCCACAGATCTTTATGCATCGATCCAATTCTACAATACTTACTTCACTCGGTTTTCAGAACGCGATTCAGAGTCCTGAAATTTGATTCAGAACAGTTTGCTTGAATCCTTCAACTAATCCTTATAATGGCAGTACATTCTAATTTGTAGCATATTCCGATCGCTCAGTCCTGGTGGTCCATGATTCAACTCTCTCACCTAAAATCAGCAAGTTTGTAGAATTCAAGTGGTACAATGCACAAAAAAAAGAAAAGGTCATTTGTTTTCTCCTTCAGTCACTCCGCTCCCCGATGCACTCACCTGTATTGAGGACACCGCAGATGGTTTCGCTCTGTGAACACAAGGTTGGTCGACGTCGTCGCAGGGATTAGGGGGCGCCACAGCAGGGACGATACATGGCTCTGTGATATCCGAGCCACTGTTGCCAAAATCTTGGCCCGAGAGGATCTTTGGAGGTTGAGTAGGTATAACACTATAATCTTCGAACAACCCTTCCACTCCCTACATGATATGTAAGACTCTTCCAAGCCCTAATGGATTCTAGTTGTTTCTTTTCTTAATCAGTTCTCAATCATTTCAAGATGCACCTGAAATCATCAGGTGCATGGTCTGTGAGAGTCCTCGAAAATAATCAGCCACTACCTAGAATAATAACAATCGAGACACTTTACTCAATTTGTACATTTTTCAATTTTTGACCAAGGAAGTGAAAATTTATCAAAATACAACATTTTCACCTTAACCACATTTCTTATTAAGAATGCCAGTCACTTCCTGAATGTCAATTGTCATTGGGATTCTTTAAATTTTCCTGGCCTCTTGTTTAGGGCTTTCCGCTGTGCTGACCCAAGATAACCCCAACCAAAACCATACGGCAAATATACTTGTATCTTGGGAAAATACCAGTTACATTCTCCTCCTAGGCACAATTGGTATCAATTGATACAGATGACCATTTACCTCTAACACTTGAGCAAATTTTATCATGATTGAGCCAGAATATCAATGTGACACATTCCAATTTCTACCAGAGTTACACACCGAATCTTGTTTGATCAGACCAATCATTTTGGGAAGTAACGTGTTCCCAGGGTTTTCAAAACTGCTGAGCTGGTGATAAACATTAGGATGATCAACCCAGTTCATTGTTCACACGCTAAATCAATTAACATCAGATATCTCGGACCTGTCCCATATACAGTAAGGGTCATGCCCTTCTCAAAAATAGACAGACCGAATATTCGATAGTTTGAGAATACTCAGGCCAGATTGTTCTCTGCCCTCGGAACATTGATCAACTTAATGGTCCAAAGTTGAGGAGTGAGAATACCCAGGACATCTAAGTTTCTTTGAATTTATCAACTGAACAGTCATTTTTCCAACTTTGCAAGGGAAATTGTTGAAAAGTGGCGGTCCTTTGACAAAGATGCTATTGTCTTTCAAGGTTCTAAATTGTTCCACTGCCTGCCTCTGTGGTTCACTTGGTATCATGTATAATCTTGCTCTTCTTGATGATACGTTTATTTGGACACCAAAGTTTGAAACCAACCTTCTATTGCTTTCCATGTGTAGATAATCATATAGCGTTCCATTCTTTGTACGGAATACATTTTGAGCTGACCTTAAAACAATCGGGACCACTTATGCCGAGTATGAACTTTTATCCCACCGAGGCACACACCACACACACTGTTGTGACCCTGTCAGAACTTTATCCACCGAGGCACACACCACACACACTGTTGTGACCCTGTCAGAACTTTATTCACCAAAGCACACATACTGTTGTGACCCTGTCAGAACTTTATCCACCGAGGCACACACCACACACACTGTTGTGAGGTATTCTTGCTAGGTTGTGACGAACAAGTTGCTACCACGAAACTAGGCTACGAGACATTGACTTTCCATTTCCAATGTTGCCACAGTTGGCATGCGTAGACATGCACCAAACGCCATGGCTGCCAGCATCTGTCTTTAAGTTTTGTGCATTTAAAGAAATAGTTGTGTACCTACCAAGCTAGCAAATATATAATGTGGGCATATGGGCTCAACGGGGTGACAATTGTATTTAATACAGTAAATGTCCAATGACTAGTACCCCCTATCACCACAAATGAAGCTGGGCAGAAATTTGCAGTAGCAGCCTGCTTATCGTTATTGTTGTCTGCCAGAAAATATGTTAAACTGGTCAACCCAGTCAGTTCTCACCAGCATCCAAAGAGAAGTCGAGAACAACAAAATCAAAAACCCACCCCAACAAAACTAGTTGGTGGCAACACAACGGTTAAATTCAGACCAAAAATGCTATACATTTGGGCAGCCGCAGACTCAGATGGTGCAACCAGGAATTGTAACTGGAAAGTAGGACAGAATAGTTGTCTTATATTAAATTGATTGGCAGTTATTTTGTCCATTTAAAAAATAGTGTGTATCTATATAGAGAATGAATGTTATCCTCGATATAGGCTAATGATGTTTATAAATTCGTTTGCACCAGCAAAATTATACTGCTTTTCTTGTCATACAAAACAAATTAGGCCAGGTCTATATCAAACTGGTAGTCGTATACTGACTACAGAATTTTTTTCTCAAAAAATCACAATCTCATGGGGGCGGGAACAGGGGGGCAGGCTTTCGAGGAAGGGCACGTGCCCCCTGCCCTCCCCCTTGCCCCCCTCCCCTCTGGCGACGCCATTGCTTCTGAAAAAAAATACGAATTCGAACAGAATTTTACATGAATTGCTATGGGTTATTTATCGATAATAGCTCTTTTGCATCCGAGTGAATAAACCGACTGAGTTGAGAAAAATGGAACAACACTGAAACAAATAGTCCGAGCCGGCGTTGATCATTTGTTTACGTACATCCCTTCAATTGAATGCAAGTACGAACGATTCAGCCAAATTGTAAGCCTACATGCAGATGCACATACTCAACACTGTTTGTTGTATTTCATGCAGTGTGTCTGATACCAATATCGCTCTTTGTACACAGCACTGGTGCCCGTGTATAATACAGTATGACAGCTAGTGTACCGATATTGGACAAGCTATAGGCTTTTCGGGCATAATGATAATAATACCAGTTGCACAAATCGAAAAGAAGTCTACCGAAGGGACTGGGACTCGAGTGACTCCAAAAAACTCGAGTGCGGACGGGACAGACTTGCGTCTCTTCAGTAGACTCGAATCGCATGGCTCAAGTCAGTCAATTTCAGTGAGACTTTGAGTCAAGTCAAGTCATTTTGAGCAGCGACTTAGTCAAGTCATTTGGTTTTGTTCCAAGTCAAGTTGATACGCGCCTAGAGTCGACTCGTCCGAGTCGGTGACTTGACTTGTTACCAACTTACTGACCGAGGCACACACCACACACACTGTTGTGACCCTGTCAGAACTTCATCCACTGAGGCACACACCACACACACTGTTGTGACCCTGTCAGAACTTTATCCACCGAGGCACACACCACACATACTGTTGTGACCCTGTCAGAACTTCATCCACTGAGGCACACACCACACACACTGTTGCGACCATTACAGAACTTTATCCACCCAGAGTTTTCAGAACCAGAATTCAAAACCTTCATTGCGGGGTGGTCAGTGGTGAGTTATATGGGTGATTTAGTATATGACAGATAATGTACGATATGTAGGTAGGACATAGCCGCCGTGTCTCACTCTTCAACAGAACTACCTGTCATCGCTGGGTTGAAGAAAAGGTGCAAATATGAAATGGTAAGCATACATGTCATGACTCGCCTTGGTGATGAGAATCTTGTTATATTAAGGTGTGAAACAATAAGTGTGACAAGGATTCCATCCCATGCTACTAACGACAGGGAGTTAATGGCATGTTGTAGAGTGACTTTAGTTTTAATAGTTTAACTTGGACCATTTTACTGCATCCATAATTTAATCCCCACCAAAGTTTGGCCCCTCCCCAACTCTTCAAGTGTGTTTCATTTTGTTGAAGCAGGTGTGGAGTCTTCCTTCAAGTTCGATAACAGTCACTGTTGTCATGTGATATATGCACAAACGGCGGTGCCAAACAGCGGTTGCTTTGCTGTGTCCTTTGCTTTGCTTTGTTTTCGGAAACGACTCTTAACAAGTCGGATTTGTTGTTGTTTTCGCCAATATGACCTCGGGATTAAACAAGACTTATTCTTTAACAGGTTCGGATTTGTTGTTGTTTTCGCCAATATGACCTCGGGATTAAACAAGACTTATTTAAACATGTCTGATTTGTTGTTGTTTTCGCCAATATGACCTCGGGCTAAACAAGTCGGACTTGTTGTTTTCGTCAATATGACCTCGGGTCATAGGTTATGACGTCACTTGTTTTCGTCAATATGACCTCGGGTCATAGGTTATGACGTCAGAACGATTATGTGATCGCCCGAAAATTGTTTAATTTCGGCCAAAATAATGCGCCCGTGGACATATTTCAATGATTTCTTAGTCCCTTGAAAATATAGCAAGGTATTCCATGCGTTCAACACCATCAGGGCGGCTGTAACAAAGATAAATTGGCGATTCAAACGATTACCATCGATCAGGCTAGTAAACAATTAGAAGTGTTCCTTCAAAGCTTTTGTGTGTGTTGCCACCTTACGGTTGATTTCCGGGGACTTTGCGTCGAGGCACACACCGCACACAGTGGTGACCCTGTCAGAACTTTATCCACCGAGGCACACACCACACACACTGTTGTGACCGTGTCAGAACTTTTTTCACCAAGGCACACACCACACACACTGTTGTGACCCTGTCAGAAGTTTATCCACTGAGGCACACACCACACACACTGTTGTGACACTGTCAGAACTTTATCCACCAAGGCACACACCACACACACTGTTGTGACCCTGTCAGAATTTTATCCACCGAGGCACACACCACACACACTGTTGTGACACTGTCAGAACTTTATCCACCGAGGCACACACCACACACACTGTTGTGACACTGTCAGAACTTTATCCACCGAGGCACACACCACACCACTGTTGTGACCCTGTCAGAACTTTATCCACCGAGGCACACACCACACACACTGTTGTGACCGTGTCAGAACTTTTTTCACCAAGGCACACACCACACACACTGTTGTGACCCTGTCAGAAGTTTATCCACCAAGGCACACACCACACACACTGTTGTGACCCTGTCAGAAGTTTATCCACTGAGGCACACACCACACACACTGTTGTGACCCTGTCAGAACTTCATCCACTGAGGTCCACACCACACCCACTGTTGTGACCGTGTCAATGTGTACATCCTTTAGGGATAAAAGAAGAGAGCGACTCACCAGTTGTCCTCCCGGAGCTGTGAAGTCGTTGAACTGGTTGCCGTCATTGTTGCCACAGAGACCGCAAAGGTCGGTTGAGAACTGGGGGACCTTGACATCGACGCTGAATCGGTTGTTCCAGCGTACTCAAAGTCTTGGGCCAACACAATCTGGAGGGAGGAGCAGGTGAAAGAAAACCATTCCTCAGGGTCGTCAGTAGTTTAGATTGGGGTCTCACAGCCCACAGGTGAGGGAGGTCAAGATGCGTCAAAGCATGCATTGTAGTCGTTGTTTGTTAGTCTTGTTTTCGTTCTTTCTCTTTATGAGGGAAAGACAAGGCCCGGGGTGGAAAAAGTTGAGAGAGAGTGTAAAGAGAGGGCTTGGTTGAGAGGAGGAAACCGGAAGGCAGAGCGTTCCGAAGAAGAGAGGTCCTTGCAATTAAAGAGAAAGGGAGAGACAGCGTGGGCGAAACGGCATGGCCATGCATGCCGCATGGAGAAATAGTCACAGAGGTGGGTGAAAGAGCAGCGCCATGATTTCATACATCTGGGAGCAGTGCACAAAAAAAGTAATGGTGGATAAGGAAGAAGAGAGAGTAGGAAAATATTGGAGTGTGGCAATGAGTCCAATGGACTGGGATAACCGATACCAAAAAACTGCACAGGAGTCGCCTCCCCAAATGTGGGAATGAATGCATTGGCTTGAAATTTACAGATCGGAAGAGAAAGCGAAGTTTCTGAGAGGCACGTTCAGCATTGTCAGTTCTGTCTTCTTTTTCACCGACTTTGGGTGGACGATACAAAGGTCGCCTATAGACCGTGAATGCTGCTAGCCTGCACCATCATACCAGGAAAGTGGTATTCATAAAGAAATCAATATATTCAGCTTCTGTTTCTTCTGTGAATATTTTCAAAATTCTAATTCGGTAATGTAATGAAGAGAATAATTTGGTGAATTTTTTTTTGTGTGTGATGCCATTTATCGAACAGATTACTAAACTCTAATTCCTCGCTCTGATTTTGGTCCTGTGACCGAGCGTCATCCAATGAAATGTTTGACGAAGAGTGTAGATATTGCATAATACAAGCATTACACATAGGTGTTATGGCATAATACTCACTGTGTTATTTCCAACTCTGAGGATGAATCCTCCGTTTATGGCGGCCGGCAGGTTGACGAAAATCCCGTTGATATTGACGAATCCGAATCGATTCAGAACAATCGTCTGTGAAAACAAGAGAGACCATGCAGTTTCCCATTTTTACAATTCCCGGCGAGGTGATAGTGAAGAGCACCTATAGTGCAGCAGCTCATCACTGTAGATCGCTGATTCACAGAGGGGTAGTCAACATCTGGTAGACTTTCAGAGTTGCTCTTAGCTCAGTCCACATAGCAACCAGAAGATTAGGTTCTTCTAACCCATTCAAGCCCAGAATCTTTCCTTCTGCAATGCGTGTCTCCTGTACACACATGTAAAGCGAGGCAGTCTTGCCAGGGTCGCCTTGTTCTTCTAACCCATTCGAGCCCATAATGTAAGTCACCTCTACACACATGTAATGTGGGGCCCCAGGCCCTTGTGATGTGATTTGTGAAGAGTAATGAGGGCCATGTGTGCCAACTCGACTGGGAAGCCATGCAGATACAAGAAGTGTCGAAGTGAACTACACAATGCTCATTTTTTAGGGAGATGAACTTATACAAGGCCCGGGTGGATGGGTTCGGACCATGGATATTGCCGACTGCGAACTTCCACCAGGACACGTCATGAGGTACTGCAGGGTCCTGCAGCGTGTGGCAATGCAAAGTGACAATGACAATGTTAAAAGCGACGGACTAATTATATATATATATTATGAAAATAACAGCACTTCAAGAAACTAACCTCCAAGTGACAATTGATGGTCAATGTTTTTTGCTGGGTCCAAGGTCAGACTTTGAACATATAGCAGGGGTGGGAGCAGAGAATATGGCGAGAATCGTGTACATTTAGCCATTTATTTGAGACTCTTCTCTGCTGCCAATTCCCCCCCCCCCTCTGAATTCTTGGATGGCAACAGTGCTAGCCAGGGTCAGCCCCTGGTGTGAAAACCCTTGTCAATGATCCGAAGTGAACCTGGAATGAGACTCCTTATTTTCATGAGCCTGACGCAGCAACAATACCTGTGTTTTCAACTTCTTCGTATTTTGAAAGGTTCATCTTGCCAGGGTCGCCTGCATGTTCCGACAAGGGTAACAAAACGATGTCACACATGGACAACACAGAATATTATGTTATTCATTTCATTGTTTCATTTCGTTGAGTGAGTCAACATTTAGCAGAAGTTCTGCTGTCTTCTCTCACCAAAGTAAACAACACCTACCAACCCACAACAGCAATCCTCTCCATGGACTAAATGCTTTTCGAAGTGAATTGATGTTTGAATTTCAATAGGAAACTAAGAAAGTTTGTAGGGTTGTGCAAGTATGGACATCATTTATTATTGCATGCTTCACAATACACAAACAACTTCAAAGGACTAACTCCATAACAGAAAGTCCTATGAACTTCGGTTTGGACTGAAGCATTAAGTTTTTATCCAGCTATTATATTAGCCCCTTTAAAAATCATCCTGCAGTTGTCCTCAAGTGCATTCCACTCACATCTCCTTGGTAGATAATGGTGACGGAAGCCGTGGAGGTCAGCCCTTTCCCATAGAGGTCGTTCGGACCGAGATAGGAGGTGTTCTGGTTTCCCGGTGAACAGCCGTTACGTGCCAGGATGTAGGAGCAACGCCCGTGGAAGTCAAAGAACCGTCCATCAAAGGTCCTGTAGTGCGGATCACCAAAGGCGGTGCACACGCGTTCGACTGGAGGTAAGAGAAATAGACAATGCATCATCACACCATTGATATATATGGCACTGAATAAAAATATTGGTAACAAAATCTCCCACCCGCAGACAGTCAATTGACAGATGTATCTTCCTACCGAGTTGTTCAGAAATTTAGACAAACACCCAAATCTAGCCCAAAGACCATCGTTTGCTCTCAGGACTTCAGACTGTCCAGAATAGGACAGCCAGTATTGCCCTAATGATGAATTAATTGGATCATATCAATCCTGCCCTTCAGCACTTACATTGTTTGGCTTCCAATCGAGCAAAGTCAATTACAAAATCCTCCTCACATGGAGAGCACATCCTGGCAGGCACCACAATATTCTTCATGTGATCTAATCATTCACATACCATTCTGTTCGATCACTCAGTTCTCAACATAATGGTCATCAGCGCTTGCTTCAAAACCTGCTGTGATAGCTGTGTTTTCTCCATAAACAGAACATTCCTTGCCATATAATCCAAGAAATAGGGATAACCTGTCAACCTCCTAGAATGTTGTCGAATGAACAGCTCGTCAAAAGTGCTTTTCAAGCTGTTACAGTTCCAGCGGTTTATGATCGAGTACCGATTTATAATTTGCTCACCAATAGTACAAAAATCTCCCACGAATCCTCTTGGACACCGACAGCCAGCAAACACAACCTGGTTGAACTGGTTGACCTCAGTGAGCACTCTCCGCTGTTGCAGTTGTTGACCAGACAGGGATCCGCTGAGAATTACAGGAAAACGATCAGACAATAATGACATTTTCAAGGATGGAGAGACACTCGGGTTGACTACCATTTAAAGTGACCTCCACGTCTGTAGACATCCAGACATTGGACACAATTACATAGAGTAATGAGTAGCTGGACATTCGAGGGGACGTGCCTTATCCAACAGCACTGCAGAGAAAATCCCTCAGGCTTTTCAATGGGACTCAATTGGGCAATTCAACAATCTCAATCCAGAGCTCCACGGCAGCTCACAAAAGCAGGTGGCCATTAGACGATAGGTTTAGACTAGGATTCCATAGATGCAGATGTCGTATACGGCATGCCACCAATGAAGGGTTCATGCTACAACAAACATGAAAAGGGATAAATGAGCTGCAATTGGTTTGCGCAGATATGGAGACAAGTTCCGTTGCAGTTAAAAGAACATCCAAATAGTAGGTAGACACCATACTTTTACAATATCTCAGGACCAATGGTGAGCATTTTCACACATTGAATAACCCCCATTGACTCCATTCCATGTTAAAATTTGGGAGGGGGGGTAGACCATACCCATCGAGCTTCGTGAAATTGAACAAACTTTGGGATGAATTATGCAAATCAGACACTGAACGACCGACCTCCAGTCTTATGTTATAAGTGTCGGGACTAAAGATACACCATACCCAAGTTTAGAATTATGCAAGTTGGATTACTTCCAGTGACTGAATCCACGTTAGTAATTTTCGGAACTGAATGTTAACCATACCCAGGTAGACTTGGGTGAAACAAACTAAATCTAGGCAGTTCAAATTCGTTCCTCATGATTTTATTCTCCTTTTTCATGAGGGAGTTGCTAAATAATTGGGGTCCTTTCATTCCATCATACAGTTCACTCTTTTCTTAAAAAATCCTTTTCCCTCGCAAACCAGCAATTTTTACATCCATACAGTCACACTACGATCCTGGCTTGACCAAGTCTTGTGAGACTTCCTTGCTGCATATGCCTATGGCTCTTTACCTTGACAGGGGCTGCCGCCGACAGAGACGGTGCCAGGCAAGCAGACGCACGTCGGTCTACCCTCCACCGTCACACACTCCTGACTAGCCGAGCAGGAGGAGGGCTCCTGGAACAGGGTACCGTCATCCAGACAGGTGGTCAACATATTACAGATACTGTTCAGGAAAACTAATCCACGCTGTAGGAGGAAGAGAAGAGTGAGAGTATTGGTGCGTTCTTTCGAAAAACTTTTGGGTATATACTGGATATCGCGTGCGTTGGTTACACAAGTGGTGACTTGAAGTGGTGACTTCGGGAATTATCAGATGAACCTCTACTTTCATGACTTGATACAAAATGGCAAAAATTCAATACTCTCAATTCAGAAATCGAGAGTCATTCCGAAATGTTCCATCCATGAATAGGTAATTCATGTGAATAACTTAAGCGATGGCTTTTCGCGTAACCACTACCCTATGCATTGCATAGATACAGGGGAATTTCGATATGGCCGCTGAACGACCCGCTGTATTGGACAAGTGTTGGTGTCGAAAGAACGCATTTCACCAGTTGTGAATTCATATGTACGGTATATACAAGTTCGAAAGAACGCAGCATCTGTTTACCCCACATGTTAAACTGTCCATGCTATGGAAGGGTGGAAAAGAGTGCCGTTGTGAGAGGGGGTGAAGAGTGAAAGCAAGGGTGATTTTAGTTGGGAGCCTGGCCCAGTTTGGCGCCTACAAGCATCTGTTTGGCGCCGTGACCTGCAAAGAAACCCCCTCATACATTTCTCAGGTTATCAAAAATGGAGATGTCATGGGAGTAACGATGCGAAAGTCACTCACTGACTTCACACAGTAAATGCTGATATTTTGCACCATTATAAGTTATAACAGATGTATTCCTGAATGAAATTATTCCTTCACATTGTGTATATGAATATATGTTTTGGAATGACTTTGTATCACACACCGTGACTCTCGTAATGTCACGGGCACATTCCCTACAACGGAATTGTCTCCCTTTCACACACTAATCAGTGGGAGGGTTTAAGTATTTAATGTCTTATGGTAAACTGTTCCATGCTGTGGGAGGGTGTTAAGTATTTAATGCCATTTTAATTTACACAGTGGGAGGGTTGTTTTATGTCATATGGTGAACTGTTCCATGCTGTGGGAGGGAGTTAAGTAGTTAATGCCATATGGTAAACTGTTCCATGCTGTGGGAGGGTGTTGAGTATTCAATGCATATGGTAAACTGTTCCACACTGTGGGAGGTTGTTAAGTATTTAACCCCATATGGTAAACTGTTTCACACTGTGCGAGGGTGTTAAGTGTTCAATGCCACATGGTAAACGGTTTCACACTGTGGGAGGGAGGGTGTTGAGTGAAATGACATGGTAAACTGCTCCCCATTGTGGGAGGGTGTTGAGTGTTCAATGCCATATAGTAAACTGTTCCACACTGTGGGAGGGTGTTGAGTATTCAATGCCATATGGTAAACTGTTCCACACTGCGGGAGGGTGTTGAGTATTCAATGCCATATGGTAAACTGTTCCACATGTGGGAGGGTGTTGAGTATTCAATTCATATGGTAAACTGTTCCACAGTGTGGGAGGGTGTTGAGTATTTAATGCCATATGGTAAACTGTTCCACAGTGTGGGAGGGTGTTGAGTATTCAATGCCATATGGTAAACTGTTCCACACTGTGGGAGGGTGTGAGTATTCAATGCCATATGGTGAACTGTTCCACACTGTGGGAGGGTGTTGAGTATTCAATGCCATATGGTGAACTGTTCCACACTGTGGGAGGGTGTTGAGTATTCAATGCCATATGGTAAACTGTTCCACAGTGTGGGAGGGTGTTGAGTGTTCAATGCCATATGGTAAACTGTCCCCCACTGTGGGAGGGTGTTTGTTAAGTATTCATATGGTAAACTGTTCCATGATGTGGGAGGGGAGGGGGGTAGAGTTTAATCCAAATGCCACATGCCAGGAGTTGGAAGAGTGTTTAACGCTGCATGTTCGACCTCCCAGACTGGAGATTGAACATTTGAAAAATGGAGAGAAACCTTGTACTCTCTCCAAACACCTTGACGGGGTCATAAACTACTGATGCATGGATTTTCAGCGAGCATATTTGAGATCAGGGTCAGGTGAACCTTCAGCTGCCTCGAGCTGAAACTTACCGTTTCAGCTGTCCAGTGCCACCGATTCTATGGTGATGATGGTAGAATGAAGGATACTGTCCAGAAAGTTACATAGTAGATAGTTTGACTGGCCTTTTCCCTCAAAATAATATGCTGACAGGACCGGGAGGAGCAGCACTCTCTGGTAACTATTCCAGCCCATACCAGCCATACGTCCAACTTCTGTCAAGGCGTTTTCAGTGACTTTTGAGGCAATCATGGAAACTTGTAAACTGTGTGTAACTGTGTTTAACTGTCATACCCACGTGACCAATGAGATTAAAAACACATAATCATGTAATGATATCACTGATCAATCCAATTTACTCACAGGGTAGTATCTTCCTGTGTTGGGATCTAAGCAGCCACACTGGTCCTCCGGGATACACTCGCCGTTATCCCAGATGTACCCGTCCAGGCACTGGCAGCCTGCTGTGCACAGGCGGTCGCACACGGGGGTAGGGTTGGAGCAGGTGGGCGGGTTGGCTGGGCCGCAGTCGTTCCACACCGAGTTGGCTGGACAGCAGTCGCCTGGTAGGTGGAAAATATAGTATTTAGCATAAAGCTGTCTCTTTCAATGCACCAAGAGGTCAGCCTGCAGCATGGGTGCAGCAGCCTCCACTTTGCTGCAGCTAGGCTGCAGCTTACAATGTACCAATAGGTGTAACCATAAATCAGTGAGCAATCACGATATGTCGGGGGCATGTAATTTGTGGAGGAATTAACTCCGGATATATTCCAATCCTAATATAAGAGCAATATATCGAGCAATGATCTAAATTGGCAGACAATTATCTGTTCACCGCACTACCATCTATTTATTACGATGTCAGTACCCTAGGGTCATCGGCATGTCACAATCATGTACAATGACTATACTCCTATAGCTCCTTCAGTGTCTCATTTGCAATCCTTTCGCAGGCGGACCCCGTCATAGGTTTCGAGCCTTTGCCCGTCTTGCGCCCATGAAAAAAAACTCATACCTGGCAACCTGCCACCCCCCACACCTATCTCCCATCCTTGACCAGCCATTCCCGGCAACTAACTCACCGCAGAGAGCTTCGTTCCTCCAGCTGTTGACAATGACACCCGCCGAGAGGCAGAAGTGCTCGACGGCCTGCAGTGTGTCACAGAGGTATTCCTGGCTGGGCAGGGTCTGGCATCCGTCGTAGAGGCAGCTCGCCTCAAACTCGGCTACCTCATTGGGGAAGAGATTCCTGCACGTCGAAAAGGCACCTGGGGAGTTTTAATACAGAAGACTGTTGATCTGTGCTTCAAGGAGGCAGTGAATCTCTCTTGGGGACAGAGGGGTGGCATATCCTATTCAACACATTTTGTTGGTATGACAAACCACCTTCAAAGCTGTGTGACCCTTATTGTGGCATAGCCATCCACAGTCCAGTTCACGAAGACTTAGTTATGCCAAGTGTGCAGAATTACTGATTTCTGTCGGAGTGATTAACCAGTATGGCTCATGTTGTATACAGTCAATTGACTGCAGAGAATAATTTTTCAACCAATTCTTGAGTGGCCGTGCTCATTCCTATCAAATGGAAGACCAGCTCCAAGCACACAACATTTACTGGTTGAACCGACCTCACTCACGCATGCCTTTTTTTCATGAGGCGCAGGGTCTCCATCCTATTTTATGCTTTGGTGGAGGACCGCACATAATGGCATTAGAAATACCTATGACACAACCTGGCATCGAGAGCATGTCCCACTAACATGGTCTAGTTCCTGGTGGCGTTGTGTTCCACGATACATACCATTGACGTCAAAGGCAGCATTGCAAGGGGAAGGTTGATAAGGGAGGGCTGGGTGGTTGCCACCGTTGCACGCATCCAGGGTAGGGGGGTTGCTGACGCAGCTCTGCGGCAGCCTGAAGGTTGCTGCAAACTGGTTATCATTAGGGATCTATGGAAAGAAGGATGAGGCAAAAAACTACAGATTCTCAGTCCTGTTCAAACTCTCAGAATTGAATACAGAGAAACAAAGAGTAAAGGGTTCGGTTTCGCTATTTTGACGGGGTCACTGCTCGACATCCCATCAAAACCCAAATTAACTTACCATAAGGATTCCCAGCAAACAATTTCATCAGCAAGATTTTTCAGAAAATTCCAAGATTAAAGAGTTCTGTAGTTCCCACCAGTGCCTGTGTCTAACTTCAGAAAATTTGCAGATGAAGCAAAACAGCCTGGTAAAGCAGTGTTTTATTAATATCAGCAAGCTTAGGTATCATATCAAAAAGCTGCAACACAGCTGCAGCCACCTTGGTTAAACTGCGATAGTAGATGCTACCATGCATAATGTCATAAACAAGCACCATGTATTCATGCTGGGTGAGCTGCAGCTAGGCCAGGGAAGCTGCAGCTCAACTGCAGCCCCACTCTGACATGGCAGCACCCAGGAAGGTAAATTGACACTTACGTCAACGTTGCCAGGGACCGGTGGTCGTTCGAGATGTCTCCATCGGGAATGCCACAGAGCCCATTGACCAGGCCCCGGTGGGTGAACGCGCCAATGAGCTCACGAAGTGGACACCATTCCACCAGACTTCGACGTCAGCGGTTCCCTGGGTGCTCTGCAGGGTCATCGTTACGACCTGTGGGGGGGGTAAGGACATGCCACGTCATCAAGTATGCATTCTCGGCAAAAAACAGGTGGGGGGGGAATGGGTTGAGCAAGGTATCCAGATTGCTCACAATAAAGAGGTAGGTGGTTTGCATGTTGCAGTCTACACCCTCCTCCACTTTGTGGTCATTGAGCCACCACAAGGGCACGGTCTCTTCTCACGTCTCAGTGAAAGTTTTCAGCTGACCATGAAAAGGACAGGTCCCATGAGCCAATAAATATTATCCTCCAAGTACGAATGGATGGGCGGAGGCTGTGGCGGATCACAGTAGCATCGCTGGTTTGGGCCAGTAAAAATGTGTGAATTACCCAACCCCTACAGTAGCGTGCATGCCCATAGTGGGTAATTCGGAGTAGACCTGACCAATGCAGCCCAGTTGGCAACTCCAGGGATACCTAAATACTGCAAAACACCAAACCAGCCAAATCATACAGCTAGCTGTGGGAGTGGCGCGTTTCCCCATCGCAGCCCGCCTTCACAGAATTTTGCTTCATCTTGGGCCTTTTGGGATTTCCACATCCAGAACATCCATGGAAAAATGTGCCCATTAGAGCCCTCCTGTACAGGGTGTTGTGCTGGGTATATTAACGTAATATTCATGACAGATAGAAAGAAAACAAGATGGAAATTCTATTCGATTCCCGCAAAAAAAAAAAATTCTGGCAGTGTGAGGCTGTTAGCTCAGTGTGGGTTGCCTTTACCTAACAAAATCATAATTACTACCTTGCATTCATCCGTTTCCATCAGTTTGACTTTTCATTATTCTTCAATTATTAAAATACCAATGATCATGTAACAGTTTGGTTCAAATTAGCACAGGTGAAGAGAGGACATATCGAAACCCCACACCCCAAATGTGGAGGTTCCAGCCTATCTAGCAGGTTGCCTGTTGAGATTATTCCAAATATATTTTAATCTATGACATCATGGGGGGGACCCTGCACAGAAAATGCTGCATTCTTGTGCCATGATAAAAAAAAAGGTTTTCAGTCAGAAATGAATGAATGAGCTTGCTCTTTAATATTCGGCTGATAATGTGATCAAAAGTCCTGTCATATCTACATGTCCATTGGCCTTTAAGCCAATGGAATGTGACACATGACAATCTGTGTTCCAGGCTTTGGGTGTATTCCAAATACAAATCAAGCTTTTATTGCACCATCTCAAGAACTCACCACAAACTGTCCGGCTTTCCTGATTGATAGCAGGTTGTTCTGTACGAATGGCAGATAGGTAGCCATCCCGTTCACAAGTGTGGCCCCTCCCTGACGCAACTCGATTGTCTGGGTGAGAGAAGGAAGAAATTCAATCAATTCAGTCCAGCTTGAATATACAAGAAATCGGTCAAATAATGCTACTAATTATATGTCCCCAGATCCATATCAATTGTACTTTGGATTGGTAATACTAAACTATACATGTCCCATAATTATATCCTCACAACACTGTAGTTGTTTGGGGATATTACAGTTTTAGCCCGGGCTGTGCCCATCGCCGCTGCGAACCTTAGGCGTTAGCGCATAACTCTAATGCTCATCTGATTGGTCTGAGAGTTAACTCATGAACATAACTGCCCTAATAAAATCGTGGATCCCAAGAGTTTGAAAGTGAGCATCACAGCACGTCTGCTGCCCTTTTACAGATTTGAACGAAATTTGGTGGACGAGGTCTGTTGTTAGTCCTTAACCAAGTCATGACAAGGTCCTAGAGGTCAATGTGCTTTCTCTAAATAAGGTCCACAAAAGTAATTTGTGGGGATATACACATCGGCGGTTATCCTTACAATTGATAGATGTATGCAAGACATTCTGTAACTGATACAACCCACGGTGTATATTACCCTGAGCAAATTCTACAACTCCCAAGACCATAGGGGGTGGGGTGCTACAACTCCCAAGACAATAGGAGGTGGGGTGCTACAACTCCCAAGACAATAGGGGGGGGGGGTGGGGTGCTACTGTGAACCAGGATGACTTACATAGTTTGGAATTGTGATGGTGATGTATTCGTTGCCTGTCACGGGGGAGCCTGCGTAGGGGGCGTCCACCGACTGGACTATCTGAACGTCCAGCCCAGCGCTAATGCCAGAGCTGGTGAGGAGGATGTAATCGCAGGAACCCTGGAAGTCGTAGTAGAGCCCGTCGAACGTGTAGTAGTGAGGGTCGCCGTAAGAGCCGCAGTAGTACACAATGGAAGTAGAACATTACCCAAAAAAAAAAAATGTGAAAGCGGAATCGATTGCAAGGGGAGAGGGGCCGTACATCGTTACCACCCAGAAAGCTAGGAGCCTGTCGATGATTCCTGCCTGTATCAGCCTTCTGGTTCGACTAGTAGCACTTGTTTGGAATGTGGGGCAAATGATTGCGGTTTTTGAAATAATATAACCTTTTTCCTGCAATCTGAGACAATAATTATAATTTCTGAGGTATGTGATGACATTTTTACTCCTACATTTTCAGGACTTGAAACAGATTTGGAGATATCCAAGAGAGCGTTCACACATAGTTATTGAGCTTAAGAATTTTATTCCCCTCCAGATGAGGCGTTGAATGGTCCTGTAATTCAGTCCCATCGTTGAATTGTCACTAATTTAGTGTTATTGTTTATTTTTTTCTCCTGGGCCGGCGTACGCAGTCTCCGCCTATGCTGGCTACGCCACTGGGCCCACACCTGACTGACCACGCCCGGAGTTTGGTACACTGTGCAACCGACGAGTACATGAGCCACTTGGAACCTATGTGGATGATGATGGAATTGCAAGAATCGCTAGGTCTGATTGGATAAACGGGAATCCATACGGCGACGATAATCACATACCTTCCTGGCAGTCGTTTCCAGCGTAGCCACGAGGACACTTGCAAGTGTAGGCAGAGTTGGGCAACTTCACGCATACTCCCCCGTTTTGGCAGGGGTTGTTTCTACATGGGTCGTCTGTGGAGAGAAAGTAAAACTCCCAGGTCAAAGAACTTCCCTGTCAGCCAATTGGACACCACAGTCTGGGCAGAAGCTTCAAGGACTTCAAGGATGATGAATGGATTATTTTTAAAGTTACATTCAGCCTTTGAAGTATTCAAAAATAAGCAAAAATGAGTGCCATCGTTCAATCACTCATCTACGAGCAGAGTCTCAGTCAAAATTACAGCACTATAATTCCATTCTTGGAAAAATAGTGATCAGTCTGAATTTTTTAATAAGTCAGCCAGCCACAACAAATGTATATGTTTCGCCATCTAATTCCATGATCTAATACGTTTTGACAGATTTTTTTTTCCAATTTTGTGTTTTTCGTATGGGTAGCTTCATGGCTGGTAAAGAGTATATGAAATTAAGGCTGGATGGAACTTTAAGTAAAAGATATCTTAACTGCCAATTATGTGCTAATACAACCTGCTGCCACTTTCCTTTTATGAGATAAATGTATACAGGTTGCTTCACAGCCAGATATTTCGACCTCGCGGAGGTGGACATACTTGCCGCAAATTCCACTCTCTATAAAAAATTCTGGAGAGTTACAATATATAAAACAAGTGGGTTCTCCAACTGCCAAGTTTCGTCGGTGTCCACGATTAGTGGCTGTTCTTGGTTCAGGTATTGAGGTAATTGATTCGGCCAATCTGACCCGACAGGTCACAAAGGAATTTCTACTAGGTAATAACGGCGGGATCTAAAAGCATGATGAGAGATTGCTATAGTCTGTCTCCCCCAAGTGCTTTGCATATGAACAGCACTAACCAGTGACCAGCCCTTCCTTCAAATTTGTTGGTACTGAGAATGCTGACCACGTCTACAAAGTTTCGTAAAAAATATGTCTGAAATACTCATTTGCATTAACCATGCTACTCAGATTGCTCTAACTTTAGGGCCGAAGGTGAAACACATTCACAAAGTTTCATGGAAATCCAATGTGAGAAATTAGATAGACTGAATGACCTCCAAAGACTGAATGACCTCCAATGATGCCAAAGACATTTCAAATTACTGAGAACTGAAAGGCAGGCTACATCCACCGAGTCTCGTAAAAATCTGACAAACTTTGGGACACACTGAATGACTCCAGTGACCCAGAATCTTTTGAATCACTTGGAATACAGGTAAGACAATGATCAAGTTCTGTGGAAAATCCATGGTTTGAAATTTTGCAAAAATCATGCTCATGCACCTACTATCTATACTGTACCTATATCCCCAAATTCTCAAAAGATTCCCATCCTGATAATCATTCAGGCGAGGCAGAGGAAGTACCGAAGTGAATCACTTATGCTTTAACTTGTTAATTTTTTCTACATTTATTGGATGGCCAAATGAGGTTATATAACATTAAGCAGTTGTAGCCTGCAGAATCAAAACCACAGGTCATTTAATCTCCATTATTCAATAGATCAAGACAAGTGTGAAGAACAAGAAACACATCACGTCAGAGTGATTTCTTGCTACTGCATGACTGATATGGTCCCTCCCCCCTCCTAGTCTCCTCCCCCCCTCCTAGTCTCCTCCCCTCCCCCTCCTAGCCCCTCCCCCATCCGTACGCAACATAGAAGCAGCACTGCCATCCCCTATCAGCGGTCGTCCTATCAGTGTTCCCGTACATCCAGAGTAGCCAGTCACTGCTGTCCCACCCATTCAAGTTGGTGTCCCCGGTGAGGCTCAGCACTCCCGGCACGTCGTAGCGCCACACGCACACCGGGTCCAGGACATCGGGGCCCGGACCTATGTGGAGGAAGTCCTTGCCATCCTCAGTGCCGATGTCGGGGCATCCACGCGGATGTTCATCGCGCAGGGGGCAGCAATCACGTAGAGCAGCGTCTCCCAGTTGTTGTAGTCGGACACGCCGTAGTTGGGCGATGTCCGCAGTGGCCATCGCACTGTTGCCCGTAGCATGGCTCGATACGGGTGATACCTTCATGGAAAATGGAAGTAATTGTATACCGGTCAGTTGAGATGTATGATACAGTGGTGGTTACGCGCCTAGATGAAGGTATGGCTAGGTTCAACAGTTTAAACGAGTGGTTGGCAAAATTAGTAGAGCATCGACCTTCCACCTGGGAGACCCATCGATCTTCCACTTAACAGATGAATTACTACCAAAAACAATAAGGGCAATGTCTATTGATATTAAAACAATCTTGATTCCCGGAATAAACAGACAAGCCTACAGGGGATCACGGAAATGGTGCATATCAAATAAAACTAACCCTTGATTGTGTCGAGGATGCAAACTTCGCCGTCGCCAGTGTAGCCTGGGGCACACCTACAGATGGGCCGATTCTGGATGACTGTCGTGCATATGGCGTTTGGATGGCAGGCATACTTCTCGCAGGTGAAGGTCTCTCTGCCCGTGCAAGTGCACTTCTCGCTGCAGTCGGCGTTGATGTAGCTCTCTCCGATCTGAGGAAGGATCGAGAGAACTTCTGTTCAAATCTCAGCAACTCTCATGTAACAGACTGAGCATTCCATTTAACCTGCATGGTAACTAAGCAAACTCACTTTGATCGATGGATCAAAAGTAATAGTGAGAAAGTATTGTTTACTTTCAAAAGTTTCCCACTAGTTTATTTATATGATTGTTAGGAAACCTGCAATGATATTATCAGTAACTGGTATTTTGAGTGTTAAGCAGCATTAGCACACCAAGGAATGCTAATTCACTGTATGGTGAATGAGACCGATGCCACATTGGAACAGGTGGGTAAATTTGCCTTCACAGTGCTCGTTCCATTTCAGGTCCATTGGAGTAAATTTTGCTGCCATAGACAGGACGACAACCATGAAATTAAAAGATGTCCTCGTTCTCATGACAGTTACGTACGTGTAGTGAGTCTTGGTAGAGCGCAACCGCAGTAGGAAGGCTCGCACGCAGAGTCCGTTGGAAGGTAGTACCCCGGGGGGCACTCACAACCCTCGAAGCAGGAGCCATCGGACACTAGTCGCACATTCGTTCAGGAGGAAAGTAGAGGTCCTCGGAAGGGTTGACACAGTCGGTGTAAAGCCCCGATAACACCAAGACAAGCTGTCGGAGGATGGAGGGGGGGGGGGGGGAGGAAAGGAAGAAAACAACAGATTTATCAGACTAGATTTAGTTTGCTGCAGGCAAGCTAATTAAAATGTAAACAAGAAAATTGTCTTGCATGAAAGAAATCTATTGTTTGTGATACTGCAGCCAGGGCTGCAACAAAGCCAAGGATACTGCAAATCGCTGCAGGCCGCATTACTGCATAAACTAAACATATTCAGGGAGGGATGGAGGATTGCCACCAGACCATTTTTAGAGCGGGGTAATTTGTGACAGTGATGGACGTCCTGGGGGAGGGATTTTCAAATCCTGATGGTGCCTACAGCCAGAATGGTGGCATTTAGAAAGGATGTGTTCCTCAAAAGATACCCTAAGATACCCTTTTTTTTTTCTTCTAGAACACAATTTCCTAGGACCCAATTTTTTCTAGGACCGAATTTACCTCGAGTACAAGATGTGGAAATTGGAGATGCACGGGTGGTGTGCCCGGTGTGGTGCAACACTGATCAGATAAGAAGAGTACATGCCAGTATACGTACCACCGTTGTCGCCCTCTCCAGTTTGATGACCACGTACTGGCAGCACAAGTCCTAACGTAACGTTCCAAGTACTCGCAGACTTCGTCCATGATGCACACTTCTGGATGCAGGTGGTGACGAACGGTGCTGGATTCACGACGCCCAAGCAGGCACCAAAAGGACCTGGGATTGAAGGAGAAAACAGTGACACTTACTGCAAATACATGCTCTGGCTGCAGCTGTTATTTGTAAGTTTTGATTTGGATCCCACCACGTTTCACAGGGCTTTCAGAAGCCAGTTTTTGAAGTAACTCAACTGATTTCCCCCCTCAGAAAGTCTTGCTGGTCATTGTACTACATATGTCCCATTTGCCTCTTCTGATGATAACCAAAATGAAGACTGGAGTAGGAGGACCTGCATTCCATTCTTGTGGCTCAATTTCTAATCTGCTCCAGGAGAGGAAGTGCACTGTTTGGAAGAGCCTGCGGATAGCCATTAATGAAACGTGGTTTCACGCCACCGAATTCACAAATCAAACAGGGAGCTCCCAATCAAGTGTTGGCTCAAGATCTAAATAACCTGCTCCTGGTCCATTCAACTATTCGTGAATGCACCGTTGCCCCAACGTGGACTGCAGCTCGGCTGCGTAAAGCTGGGCTGCTGTCAGCCCTAGCTTACACAAGCCTGACAACGCATCAACCACTTGCAAGGTCAAGGGAGGTGAAGGCAAGCCCTTAACGAAAGCATTGGGTGGGCCTGATAGTTTTCATGAGTATAAACACTTGAATACAGAGTTCTTACCTTTTTTTTCTTCCATAATTCCATGTTTTTCTAACGACCCCCCACCCCAATTCCATGACTCCCCAGGTTTCCAGGGCCGCATAAGAACCCTGGAATATCGATTATTCTCTTCCTCATTCCATGTTCCCACCCACTGTGGGGAGGCCTTCTAAATCAAGAGACTCCGCATTCACTTCATTTTCAGTAACACCACCAAAACATCTGAACCTTCTGTGGGTAGGGCCGTTGCTAAATCACGAATACTCACCATCACGTCAGTCAGGACACCACACATATCTGGACTTGTCCGTGGGGATGCCGTGCTAAATCAAGAAGATTCACATTCACGTATTCAGGACACATATTGGTATTCATGTGTGTGCAACGCTGTTTTTGCCGGCCCGGGGAGTACCAACCGCTGCCCTGTGGGTTGCCTTGTGATGCTCTATGCTTTTCAGGCCCTCTTTGCCGGTAACATTGCATCTTTCCAAGCTCGTCTGGGTCGGTTGCGTTCTTCTGAGTACGCCTGGAAGGTCCCCCTGTGTTTACCCCGGTTTCGCTGATACCATGGTTTCGTTTTTCTTGGGCATGAGGATACAGGTGGATCGGTGCGCTGCAGGCCTGCCCGCAGAATAGTTCAGAGGCCCTAACCCGGGGTGGCGCCTGGGGAGGCTGCCTTTCAGCTGGCGTAAAATCCCGAGCACCCTCCTCTGCTAGTTCGCGCCTAGTTTCACACTATTCGGTGTTTCGTGGTGCCCACTCGACGTCCGTGCTCTCCGAATTAGTCATTGTTGGTGTCTTGTCTCTGCCGATGGGTTTTCCCACTGCCCTTCTTTGTCCTCCCTTCTTAATACCTTATCATGGTTATTCGTTTCTCATACGACCCCTACTGCGGCCCCTCACGTGACACTGGTTCCTTTTTTCTTTCTCTTCGCAGAATATACGCGGTCTCCACGCAAGCCTCAACAGTCCACCAACTCCTCATGGCTAAGCATCCTCATCTACTTTTTGTAACTGAAACCCAAGATTAATTCACCACTTGATTTAAACACATCTCCATGTCCCAACTATATTCTTCATGATTGTTTTCATTTTAAGGCTGCGTGTGCGCCTTTTTTCCTGCAGCATCCCTGTCCGGCCGCCTTTCTGAATTTTGATCTCCTGTTGTGAGACTTTCAACTTCTCTGGCTCAAAGTCCTGCTCTTCCTCGTTTTGGACTAAGGTTGTCGTTTTGTGGTTTACCGTTCGCCCATTGTAATAATCACGGGCTCTCTTCTCGGCATCTCACCTCTGCTGTTGAATTCTAATTCAACGAATCACTCTGTGAATTGCTATACTCTGGGTGATTTAATTGCATAACGCAGAATGGCTCCATACACTCTAAGGACTCTGATAGAGCTGGTGTCGAATCTAGGTCGTTGCTATTCCCATGTCTCATCACCCAGCTCTCAATTCGTCCACCCAGCCCCATAGCGGCGCCTCGGACTTCTGCTACTGTTGGATCTCTTCTCACTACTCCACCCCTTATGTAACAGTTCCAGCAACTGTCTCTCCCCCTATTTGCTCCTCTGACCATTGCCGTCATACCCTGTCTCTCAATCTCAACTGCTATAATGCGCCCCCCAAAGCAGAAACTCTGGAACTACTCCAAGCTGACTGGTTGTTGTCTTCGGATTTTTTTCAGTCCTTCCTTGGGATACACTACCTTCTCATATACCCCTCTACCTCTGCTTCTGCTATTTTGAATTATGCTTTTAGGAATGACACTTTATTCCTACACGTTAAGATCAGGCTCCTCTTCATCACCTGCATGGTTGAACCAGCAATGTACTACTGCCGTCCCAGGAGAAGAACCGACTTTAGTCGCGCTTGGCTATCTGCTCCTTCACCTGATTCCCGTCACGCCTATGTTATCGCTCGTAAGGTGTGCTCTGAGACTATCGACGAGGCAAAAAACTCTTTCATTTCACATATGGCTAATATAAACTGTCATCCTGACCTTATGGTAGTCGTTCATTTTGGACGCTGGCAAAATCTGTGTCCCAAAACTTCTGTACTTCCAAAGTCCCTCGCTGGTCAAACCTGATGGCTCTTTTGGCTAGTGATGCCACCTCTAAAGCTAATACTTTGACGAGCGATCCCTCTTGCTAAATTTTTCCACCCCCCCCCCACTATGAACACAGGATGCTCATCTCCCCATCTTTTTGCCAGCTTTTGTGAAACGATTGGATGTTGTTTCACTACTCGCATGTGTCCGCTCAACAACTCAATAGTTATTAATAAAGCATCTGAGTTGATGGTATTCATCCTATAGTCCTCCGGAAGTGTGCCCCCGAACTTGCGCCTATCCTTAGCAAGCTTTACCGCTTGTTATTCTGGGATGCTACCCTTCTGGGTGGAAATCATGCTCATGTCTGCCAGTCCTTTAAAAGGTTGTGACAAATCCAACCCCTCAGATTACCAGGCCGATTGCCATCACCTCTGAGTCTCTCCAAATTATGGAAACGATAGTATTAACAAGCATGTTTTGAACTTTATTGAGTGCCCCATACTTCTCATCAGTGAAACCAGGATGGTTCCGGCATGCCCATCTACTGGGGACCATACTATCTTTTGTCCCCAATCAGTGGGCCAAGCATTGAGTTTTTCGGTTTGATGAATGAATGAAAGTAGGGATATTGCCCTTGATATTCTAAGGCCTTTGACGGTTGCAAGCCGCGAACTCCGCCTTGCCAAATAACTTCATTCGTTTAAGCCCCCCCTTCTAAACCTCTTGGCACTGCCAGTTTCCTTACCGTCGCTCGATCTCTGTTTTGGGTTGAGGTGCTCTCTCGAGACCTTCCGTAGCAATGCTGGTGCTCCTCAAAGGTTCGTTTGGTTTTCCCTCCTACACTGTTTCTCATTTTATCAATGATCTTCTTTAGCTCTACCTCCTGTGATAGTATTCACTGTCATTTGACTATGATTCTACCCGTCACACACTCTCGGCTTTCCTCTGCTCCCGGAAGGGAACGATTTGTCTACAAAAAAAAACCGTTCCCTAGTTGACAATCAGCTGAACAATGATCTTCATTCTATTTTGAACTGGGGCACGCGTTAATCTGGTTACCACCGTTCACCAATCTAAACTCAGAACTTTGCGGATTTCGGTCGGACGTGTTTTCTCTGATGCCCAGCTATTTTTTCAATTGGCTGACCAATCCAAATCCCTCAGTCGACTTCTCTTAATATCCTGTAATGGAAAGCAGCAACAACCTGTCCTGTAACTCCCATATCAAGTCTAACGCTACTAATGCTTCTAGAAAGTTGCACTATCTTATCCGCACACCGGAAATACTTCACCCCACAACAGCTAACTTCTGCTTTAAAAAGCCCAAATTCGCCTCCCAATGGGAATGTTGCCATATTTGGGGTGGGCTTTGCATCCTCTCTCAGTGTCCTTGATCGATCCAAGCAAGCCATTCGTCTCATCAACGCTGATCATCTTACCTCCTCACTTGAATCTCTTCCCATTCGCGATCTGTATCCTCTCTCTGCCTCCTTTACCGTACTTTTAGTCCATGTTCTTCTGACTTGGGGATTCTGTTCCTTCCTCCCTATTTACTCAGGTTACCGCCCATACCGAGCTCTTCTTCTTTTCTTCCAGCCACCCGTTTCGGTGGCATCTTCCACGTCATCGCAACGAACCTTATGCTCGCTCCTTTTTTTTCCTCCTCGGCACTTCGCGTGCCTGAAGAGGCTTCCGATCCTCGGGATGTGTTTCCTCCTGATTTTGACCTCCACCAGCGGTTCAAGAGTAAAATTAACAAGACTGGATCTCTCCTCTTCCATTTAGTTTCTTGTGCTTGGGGGTTGCCTTTTTGTTTTAGCAATTATGGGTTCGCCCTCCTATTTCAGTTGTTTAAAAAAAAAAAAAAAAAAAAAAAAAAACACATCTGACCTGTCAGTGGGGAGGGCTGTGCTAATCAAGCAAGAGCCTCACCATTTCGCCGTCATTCAGCCACCACCCTCTGGTGGCGGATCAAAGGCACGCCATATCGTGGTGCAGTGGGGATGACTGGAGGATTCAGCGGATCTGGCAGAATTGCAGTCATTCAGGGACTGGTCACTCATGTACTGTTGTCGAAGGCGTGGCTGCTGCCATTTTCCCTAGGAGGAGAATAAAGTAGCGTTTAAAAAATCATCTTGCGTATCAATGACAGCCACAACCATCCAAAACCACTATTCAGGTGCACCCATTCTGATGGAGGCTCATGCCCAAATTAGAAAGCACTCCATTTTTGTCCAACTCGGTGGTTCCCCGTCACCGAAAAAGTACAGTGACAACGGAACCCACATCATCCCTCCCATTCATACTAACGTCCTCCCTACCAGCTTGGCGGGCCACGGACCAATGTCCCCAGACTTTTGGGTCTTCGTTAGGACAGCCCAGGCTCGAACCCTGATCTTCTGGCAGTCGGAAGGAAGCTTTTGGGTCAAGATGCAAACGCAGCCAAACTGCAGTCACCCGCACTGTCAATCCCACATCAGTGAAACACAATCCTTTGTGCCTGCATGGCATTGCTGCAGGCCTGCTGCACCCACTACTCCAAGCATCCCATCAGGAACACAAGAGTATAATTTTACTCACAAAGTTCCCAATTCTTTGAACTCCGTCCTGGAAGCCATCACGTTTCCACAAGCCTTTCTGTCTGGCCCAACATAGTTCGTGGCCTGAACACGATGTTGCCAATGTTGGTCAGAACACAAACCGGATGTCTTCGGCCGATACGAATCACCCCTTGGGGGTGGAAGAGCCAAAGGGTGAGGACAGATCAGCCGAGTATAATAAACAATTCAATTGATTTATACACTCTTTCCTTTTCAATTTCTATGTTTTGATGTGCATGATGATTTTGTTTTGACCTTTGCTTCTTTGTTCGATAAAGTGAATTTCGACATAGGTTATTTTTTTCAAATTGTCACACTTCTAATGGATATGAAAAACATCGACTGATTTTTGTCCAAGACTTGGTCGTTGCATTTATATCAATAAAAAAACGGCGTGATTCATCTGTGCTTTGATGATGGACATCCTAACCGTATACATACTGGGCATTGGACCCAGGCACACCTACATTTTAACTGCCTGGCATCGGAACCCCGGCCACACCTACAGTATACTTGCCTGGTCATTAGGAACATGCACAACATATGTATACTTGCCTGGTCATCAGAACCAGGCATATCCTTCAGTATACTTACTGGTCATTAGAACCAGGCACATTCCACAGTATACTTACCTGGTCATTAGAACCAGGCAGATTACCTGGTCATTAGAACCAGGCACATCCACAGTATACTTACCTGGTCATTAGAACCAGGCACATCCTACAGTATACTTACCTGGTCATTAGAACCAGGCACATCCTACGTATACTTACCTGTCATTAGAACCAGGCACATCCTACAGTATACTTACCTGGTCATTAGAACCAGGCACATTCCTACAGTATACTTACCTGGTCAGTAGAACCAGGCAGATCCTACAAGTATACTCAGAACCAGGCACATTCTCTAACAAGGAGCCAACAGAAGTAAATCGAACGTTGAAGAAAAAAGCTTGAGAAAAAGCTTGATCTTACCAGTTTCTGGTTGCTCCTGTATATCTGCATTCCAGTGATTTCAATCGGGAACTGCGCGATGACACCATTGATCTCAACCACTCCCCAGGCCTGAAGTAAGATAATCTGAAGAGACAAAATAGGACAGGATTAGGGTAATAGGCACTGTACGGGCAGCTCAGGGAACCAAACTTCATGATCCTTGGTGACAACCTCAAATTAGTTCCACACTAATCTTGGTTTTGTATATACCAATTGCAACATTTTTTAGGCTCAATGATGTCGTTAGTGGACACATTTGAAGGATTCCGCAGGCTTTGGACACAATAGAGGTTGTAATGTGGGGAATGGAAAACTAATTTCAACGGTCCAAACCCATTTCGAAACATGTTTCTATGTTGAGTTATTGGCTTCAAAGTTTGGTCCTTTACAAAGAGAAATTGAGGAGAATTTCTAATGTGCAATAATGCATAATGTCACAGTTGAACGACACAGATAATATATTAAGCATTCCATTGTTTCATTGGGTTGAATAACTCGTCATTCTGCAGTAGTATATTGTTCTGTTGCCTTTCTTCCACTAAGTACACATCAACACCATACCAACCCATTACAGTAATCCTTGTCATAGACTTCATTTATAAGTCCCTTTCAATAGAAGACGAAGTGTTTGCAGGGTTGTGCAAGTATGACGTCAGTTATTGTCCGCATGATGGATGCTTTTAACCAAAACTCGTGTATAGGCTACTAACTTCTGTAGTTAGAAAGTTGTTGATCGTTAATTTTTAGACTGAGTGACCATGTAGATGCATTCAGCTGTAGCTGTGATGCAGTTAGCTGTAGCGGAGATACAGCCAGCTGTAGCGGAGATACAGCCAGCTGTAGCGGAGATACAGCCAGCTGTAGCGGAGATACAGCCAGCTGTAGCCGAGATGCAGTCAGCTGTAGCCGAGATGCAGTCAGCTGTAGCCGAGATGCAGTCAGCTGTAGCCGAGATGCAGTCAGCTGTAGCCGAGATGCGTCAGCTGTAGCCGAGATGCAGTCAGCTGTAGCCGAGATGCAGTCAGCTGTAGCCGAGATGCAGTCAGCTGTAGCCGAGATGCAGTCAGCTGTAGCCGAGATGCAGTCAGCTGTAGCCGAGATACAGCCAGCTGTAGCCGAGATACAGCCAGCTGTAGCCGAGATGCAGCGGGCCGAAGCCGAGATGCAGCGAGCGGTAGCTTCACTTACATATGGGCCAATGATGAAACAGAGGACCAGTCTAAGCTCTCCAGTGGGACATCTGTCGTACCAGATCGAATGATGAAAGCCTCGGTTGCTCCAGGAAGCGAAAGTAGGGTGTACCGGCAGTTGCTGTCAATGGTGAACTCGGACTGGTCGAAGGTGACGTAATTGGTACTTTCCGAAACGGTGCAAACCAGAGCATCTGAGTGGAAGAAAGTGACAGGGGTAGAGAGATATCACGAGATGGATTTTTGTAAAGTGCTCAATTTGATGGAACGTTCAAAGACACAGATGAACAACACCATGTGTCTTGGAACAAATATATTGTCTCACACCTGAATGAACACACTGGCTCAGTTGAGCTATATTTTCTCACACCACAAGACTATTCAATTATATTGGTTACCAGTTGCTTATCACATTGAATTCAAGCTCCTGATTATGGCTTATAAAAACCTGAACGGTCAGGCATGGCAGTACCTATGCAATTTGATCACACCTTATTCTGCTTCCCGTTCACTTTGTTCTTCAAGCAAGGGCCTCCTTATGGCCGCCGTTCATTTTCTGTAGCAGCTCCTGAACCTCTGGAACAAACTTTTGTTGGATATAAACTAATCGCCGATGTCATCACTTTTAGGAGAAGACTAAAAGCTCATCTGTTCTTGAGAGCATTTTCCAATTGACTCAGCGCCACTGAGCATTGTGGTACACTTTGGATATTAGGTGCTATACAAGTTTTGATTGATTGATTGATATCATCTTATGCTTCAACAAACAACCCAGAGGCTCAGTTTAATATATTGTCTCTCAGGCCTCAAGTAACAACACTGTGTGGCTTCGTTTAGATCCCAACCAGGGGGAAGTTACCCCCAGGGGGGAAATTTCAAGGTTTCAGGTGAGAAAAAAAATGTATACAAAGGTAAACATTTTCGCAGGATTTTTCGAGTTGTGTAATTCACAAGTACATAGCAAATTTAAACCCTTTCCCACATCTCCTCACCCATCAACCTTCAATTATAATGTATTTCATAAGGGGAATGGCTTCAAGCAAAGGCAAAGAGGGAAATGGGGAGAAAAAGGTTGTGAACCACTGGTTTAGATTGTCTCATGCCAAAACAATGACTTGGTTAAAATATAATGTCTCAAGCTTCAGTAAACAGCATCCTGGTTTGGTTTAGATGATTTCATGCTTCAACAACCAACACTGTATTGTCTTATGCCTCAACAAATAACGCACTGGCTCAATTTATTTTCCATGCCTTCAACGAACGACAGTGTGGCTCGGTTTAGATAAGCACAATGCTTGCGGAGCATGAATTGATAGCATGAGGTTGGGGGGGGGGGGGGGGGCAACTTTAGTGCATTATGGCAATAACATGTGGTAGGGTGTACCATCAAAAATTGTGAGCACATTCTGTCACAGAGAAGGGGAGGGGAGGGCGGACTATATACACATAAATTTTATCTATAACTGATGGAACCAAAGGCGATTATGCTTTGTGGTATAGTGAGAAGGAAAGTACCTTCCTGAACCAAAAGGACCAAAGGTCATTATGCTGTGTGGTATAGTGAGTGAGGATAGTACCTTCTTAAACTGAAATGATGGAAGGTCATTATGATTTGTGGTATGGTATATTGAGTGAGGATAGTACCTTCTCAAACTATAAAGAACCAAAGGCTATCATCATTATGCTTGTAGTATGGTGAGGGAGAATAGTAACTTCTTGAGAGAGGATAGTACCTTCTTGAGAGAGGATAGTACCATCTTCAGAGAGGATAGTACCTTCTTGAGAGAGGATAGTACCTTCTTGAGAGAGGATAGTACCTTCTTGAGAGAGGATAGTACCTTCTTGAGAGAGGATAGTACTTCTTGAGAGAGGATAGTACCTTCTACCTTCTTGAGAGAGGATAGTACCTTCTTGAGAGAGGATAGTACCTTCTTGAGAGAGGATAGTACCTTCTTGAGAGAGGATAGTACTTCTTGAGAGAGGATAGTACCTTCTTGAACTAAGGACTAGCATGTAGATGTTCGTTGCAATTTTACTCACCAATTTCACAGAGTTGTCCAAAGTATTCGCCTCGGCACCTGCAGAAGAAGCCGCTGGGTTGCCAGCCTTCTGCCTACAAATACCGCCATTCTGGCAAGGCTGGTTCAAGCATGGATCGGCTGCAGGAGCAGAGGGAAAAAGAAACAAATAGATGAGGAAATTGGCACAGCAAACCTGTGTGTAAAGGGACTGTGCGTTAAAAAAGAAATATATATTATATTATTATTATTATAAATATTTTACAGAGTCAAATATAATCGGGAATAACTTTGGACCACAGAACAGCGACCCAAATCTTGGGTGGTGCTAATCCTGAACCTCTATTAGTTATTACATTCATTGAGTAGCAACATCAAACAAGCCCAATTTAAAAAAGGGGGAAAAATTATGTGGACAAATGAGCTTGCTTTTCACCTAAATAAAAAGGGTGGACGGTACATGGCAGAGACCTTCCAGAGGCGAAGAATGGCAAAAACAATGGTTGGTTCATCATACATTATTTGCCATTTTCAAATCCATTACTATGAGATATAATACTGATAAACATTTTGGGGTGAAAAAAGTCAGACAGACAAACAGACCTACACACAAACATTCTCTAGCAATGCTTTTCAATGTTGTGGGAACCTTCCTAGGATATCATCTTTTTACTCACTAGATGGAGCTATGCAGGAACAGCCATCATCCCCACATCCAAAGTTGAAACCTGCAGACATGGCAGAGCCCTCCTGGAAGTAGTGCATCTGGTTGAAGATGGCTACATAGAACCGTATGTTAGGGTCGATGTGGGAGACCGTGTGCTGGAGGCCCGCACTCACGTCCAGGAGAGTCACACTGCACCAAGTTATGCCCTCTGCCACGAAGTAGTCAAAATCTGCGAAGGCGGTGCCATCTAGACGAAGCCCATTCCTGTCGTCGCAAGGGATGTAGACTGTGAGGGAGCCTGCCCCCGATGCCTGGCACGTAGAAGCTGACCTCCCCGGTGAAATCCTCCACGGGGGTAGCACCAGCTTAGCGGGGTCGCCCGACCTGTCGTCGGAGGTGAAAGAATCAGGTACTGATATACGTAGACCGGGTTGTTTGAGCGGATCTCGTACACATTGAAGTCATCGCGAATGAAACGACGTGCCTGCTCGCCTGCGTCGAGAGCTATCGTCTCTCCGCGGAATGAGATCTCCGTGCCGTCCTGGACTGCGGTGAAGTGGACAGTATAGGCTTCCCTCGCGGGGGCGGGGCCAACAACGCTGAGGGTCCCCAGACTCAAGACTGGCAGGAGCTGCTCAGTGGTGAGATCACACCACCCGTACATCCCCCCGGGGATATTGTTGCATATCACGCCATCGATGACGAACAGCTGATCCGTGGAGAATATTGTCGTCCCGGTCAGGTCGAGGTTGCTGGAGAGGTAGATGGCCTGTCGGGGAGAGAAAAATAGAGCTGGCTGAATATTTTGAAGCAATTTCAGGGAGCATGGGCTAGCGCAGAATGAAATGACAGTTCGCCTATTGAGGTACAGCAAATACTACCCAACGATGCCGAACCATGTTACCATAGATAGATACCAACCATAAATTGACATGTTCATATTGTCAAACTGCTGACTGGTAACCTTCGATGTTGCTTGTTGACATCGCTGTCGGTCTAACCATCCATCAACAAAATCCCCATATTCACAGCGGGTATTTCGTGGTGTGCCTGTTCACTTTCAACCAGACGTTGATACAGTAGTCGGACTGCCAAAGTAGCGGTGCAATGAGGGAATGCATGCTGGCACAGTCTGGACAGCATCTAGCAGCTTGGCCCTACCTACCTGCTTCAAATGTCCAGAGGACAGGGCAAGTGCTGCCTGGACAGCTGGTCTTCTTCCCCAGTGCAGAATCGAGGCACTCGAGCTGAGCCAGGATCAACTGGGGCAGTGATCAGTACTGTGACTACCTGGCAGTCAACTCGATTCTTCCTGCTAGAGGAGAAACCAACATGCTGCCTCTCCTATTTGAACTCACATCCTTGGGATTACAGGCATACCACCGAACCATGACCCAGATAAAGAGATATGGAGACCAGGAACATATCAACAATTAGCACAAGACTAGTCGGATCCGTGCACCTGGAACGGATATTTAAGGTTATTTCTCCCCCCTGATCTGCCAGAGCAAGTGCCTTTTTTCCACAAGAGAAAGAAGCAGGAGAGTTGTTAGTAACAGATGATGACACGGAATAACCGGGGGAACCTCTGGCATACCTCATAGGCTGCAAGTGTCACAATAACCGTCTCATCAGGCTGGTAGTAGATGCCGTTGAAGGTGTAAGGCACAGAGAATGTGATGGCCACCTGGTTTCCAGCCCGACCCCAGAGGCAATGGACACGAAGCTCTCAAAGAATGGCCCCGGCTGGGCATGACCACGTAGTAGTTGCCCAGGTTCCGGTAGGGGTAGATATGGGTGGTGTCCCCGGTCCCTCCGAGGCTGCGTCGGTTTTGCGAGTACAGGTGGACCAGCCCGTTGGTCTCCACCCGGATCACAAGGTTGTGGAGATCGGGCGGGTCGATAGGGAAGGCTGCGGAATCCGGCAGCTGCAAGACGAAGGATCCTTGAGGCCCGATTGTAAACGTGTCAACGAAGATGGTACTGATGGTGACTGTCACAGAGACATCAAACGGTGAGAGAGACACAAAGTAGAGGTAGTTGTCATCCACATCTAATGGTGGAGTCAGAGTCAGGATGAATTCGTCGCCTGTCAGGCCTGGATCGCAGTCCCCTTTGAGTAAGAATAAGACCAGTGAGATTTTAATTTGGTAGAATGATACAAAACGTACACAGGGAAGATGTGCGAAAGTTGAACAACCCGAATGTAACTCTTCAATGTACCCTAGCAAACAACTGAAACTGCTCTCTTCATCCAAGCTGTATTGGGTGGAGTTACGCAATAGAAGATAGCGCCTGCTGCAAAAGGGCACACCTCAGTGTTCCAACTTCCCCACCACGTTTTTGACTTCACACCGAAATAATAGCACCAACCACGGGACACACACTCAAGTTAAGCAATTGATCAGATGAGGCATATTCGACTTGGCCCAATACCGAGCTACAGATTACACTCCACTCGCACGAAATCAATAACGTTATGTGATCACTTTGCATTTCTGACATCGCTGTATAGACAAACGCACGCCACACAACTGTATATAGGTTCATGAAAAGAAAAGAACTCACGGAAGTCTGCAATTGTGCAGGTGATGGCGGCCTCCTCCGGAACACTCGATACGACTCCGCGGCCCAACTGAGGACAGGGCTGCCGTAAAGGTTTCCAAGGGTTGGTCCGGCTCAGGATTGTTTAGGATTGTCACCCTGTATGGGACACAAGGGCCGTCTGGTTGGCCTTGGGGGAAGACAAAGGTGGGGGGATCTCTGGTGATGAAATCCACATTGATGAGTGCTGACCCACTGATCAGATCGATAGCTGTGGAGGCAACGATAACAAAGCGATGCTGTTAAGAATTCTGGACCTTGCTGAAGGAGGGGGCCAAGGAAGTTGACCCTCCACTGCCTTCAGGCGAGCTATTGAGATGGGGGCCGAATGATTATTGACTGCAGTTTGGGGGGTTGTACAGGGTTTTGAATGCAACTAGGGAGAAATAGCACTAATAACCAGCATAGCTGCTGTGAATTCGGCCTGGATGCAATCATGCCCGAGGAGTATGAACGAAGCAGGCTAGTCAGTATAGAGCTACATCAGGGCTAGCTCTAACCGAATCACAAACAGGTGGGTAGCAGGGGCTGGTGCAGCCAGCAAAAAAAATTACGGCTCCAGCAGCAGATCAAAAGGACAGTACCTACTGACGAGCCTAGGCTCATACCCACTGACCAGCATCAGACTCAGTCCCTACCTTATGTAAGTACAGGAGAACTATCGGTCGTCCCTACCTTATGTAAGTACAGGAGAACTATTGCGACCAATTTGTGGATCCTGAATGAACACATTATGGAATACCATTTCACTAGTTTGAACGACAGTCAGTCGAATGTTTGGCAGTAGCGAGGCTGCAGCCGCGTCAGGCATATGACAAACCACCGTACAGTGGGTATCGCTCACATGCGGACGTGAATCGTTGTCACTGCAGACCGCCGCTGAGGAGGAGGACAGCACCCTTTTTCTCTACCAGGATCGATGTTGGAATGATTGGTAACCACTGTCGGTAAATATGGGTTGGGGTAGGGTTAGCGAAGCACACACCATGAAGTCACTTCCGCATCGGCCTCTTGAATCGGGTCTGGGGGTTTTCCTCTGGATAGAAATCACACTCACTGCAGAGAAGAAGAGTATATTCATCATTTTAGCGACCACAGTCGATATTAGCAATACAGTTGTTACTACTTCGGGGTATGTCAAGGAGGTAACCAACCAGGGAGGGAGGGGGGGGGGGGTGATTGTCCTGTCTGGGAGGTAACCATTTAGAGGGTAAAAGGCTGGGAGGTGATCATCTGGGTAGAAGTAACCATCCGGGGGGGGGGGGGAATGGCAAAGTCTGGGTGTAATCAACCAGGGGGTAATTGTCCAATCCCCAAGGTAATCATCCAGGGGGTAATTGTCCAATCCCCAAGGTAATCATCCAGGGGGGATGGGTTACTACTGTCTAAGCCTGTTAGGTAATCATCAGAGGGGGGTAATTATCTAAACCTGGAGGTAATCATCCAGGGGGCAATTGTCCAAGCCTGAGAGGTATTCACCCAGGAGGGTAATTTTCAATGCCCAAGAGGTAATCCATGGGTAATCGTCTAAGTCCATTAGGTAATCATCTAGGGGAGGGGTAATTGTCTAAGCCCGAGAGGTTATCATCCAGGGGAGGGGTAATCGTCTAAGCCCGGGAGGCAATCATCCAGGGCATAATTGTCTGGTGATTACGAGGTCTCAAAACACTCGCACAAGTCACACCTACCATCATTATCAAGGATGGTGACACTGGAAGTTGCCAAATTCTCGTCGATCGTGAGTTTCCCGTGGTACTGACAATCCAGACTTCCAGGATCTCGTCGAGCTCCACTATTTCATCATCTATGAGCTTGAGGTGATAGGAACCTTGAGTGTATTGGCTGCAGGTGCTATGAACGGAACCACTCTGAAGTCCACTCCTGGTGTGGCAGTCACTGCAGTCACGCCAATGTCTTAGAGAAGAAAAATGTGCTTCGTTAGGCCGGAAAAACGCAATTCTGTTTGGTCACTGTCACATGTCTGTACATGGGTGAAGTATATACAATAGAGCATATTTGGACTGTAATGACCTTCATGCAGAGTGGAAAACCACAACTGGATCGGGGATGGGGGGGCTCCTTTCCATGAGTCACAAGTCTCCCACAAAGACAAGTCTCTTGCTACACCGTTGTACGGTTGTGGCACACACGTGAACATTAGCAGGTCTCAATAAATCACCACTGCAAGAGAACCGATCTACTGAACAATGATATCCTGAACTTCTTACCATAAATTTTGTTGGGAATAGTGAGTGATTTGTGTCTCATCCCCATACAACCTGACTAGTTGTTGTAACAGGTAGCTGTACATTCCTTCTGGTTTGTACAAACAATTTATCAGGGCTAGCGTCCTGGCATCCTGCTAAAAGTCTGTAGTTCAATATCAAGACCAAATTGATTTTTTTTTCCTACCAGGAATTTTGTTGTAAATAGTTAAGTGCTATGCGTCTCCATACATGACTGTAATTTTTGTATTTCGTCATCTTATTTGTAGCACCTTATTTTTACACATGATCACCAGCCTTGATAGCGTCTTGCTATGGAGCCACGTGCATCGATCGAAAAAAATTGAACAAAATGAGGCATACTCACTGACGAGGACATCGTTCGGGAAGGTTGCATCTGCAACAATGTTGATGGCTGCTGCTGCGTCGTTTTCCACGAAAGAGGCCTGTAGAGGCTGCGCTGGAATGAGAACCAGCGTCTAGGAGGGGGCAAAAAATAAAAATACGGGATCTTGGTTTGCGAGAGGTACGTTGGGGAAAGTTTTCCACCAGGAGATCCCCATGTGTTCGTCAAGGCAGTGGTAGTGTATGTAACAGATGGAAAGCACAGGTGGAGAGTGGACAATTTAAAACCAGCCCACACCCCCAGCCCCACACTTACTTGGCATGCCCGGGCCAGGCTTTGTCCGAGAAGATTGAAGATGAGTTGAATGCACGTTTGATATACCTCATGACAAGAAGGACTTCAGTCACAAATTACAGGCACTCAAATCATTTTATTTGGGAAAATGGTGACATTCGCAAATTGTCAGCCGGCCGGCAAATCTGGTCCTCCAAATATCCTGCTGAGACCTATCTACTGCTATATGGAAGGCATAACCCAGCCAAATTAAGATTTATTTTGGTGTTTATATTGTTCAAACAAAATAGACAATCATTCACATATCACTTTGTGCCAGGATGTTAGCATGTTCGTGCTTCTGCTTGTGATTCTGTGCCCAAACACTCCAGATGGAGGTGATCACGCACAGGCCAGTGTGGAAAAGTATGGCAACTAAATTTTAAACCTGTGCTTTGATATCAAATCTGTAGGTCAAGATGGCTGCCAGTCTGGATTTGAATGACTCGATAGTAGGTGTGCTTCGCGGTTCTCAGAAGGGAGTTTGGTTGGGAAGCTACAGCTTCCTCAAATATCATATGAATTTGGGATTTTGGCAAACTGAACCTCATTATGTTCATATCTACCTATTATAAGGGGAAAGTTAGACAAATTTCTTCACCTTTCCTGTCAGAATTGGTTAGATATGTCATCAAATGTTGCCCAATTTGCTGCAAAATTGCAACTCCGCGGTGATTATAAATTAATGATCTTTAAGAATTTATAACTTTATAACAGAACATGCTATGAACATGAACAAAGTTTGATTGGCGAAATTTTCAATGCACAATTAATGTTTCAATTTTTTGGCTGGACTTGCCTTACACAGACCAGAATGGGCTGGATCAACCCTGGTCACTTCCATAGCTTACCTTCGACCTCCAGGATAGTGACTGTGCCACGTTTGGACCACCGTCCCGAAGGTGGCACTGCAGAGAGACGGTGAACTGCCGTTGGCTTTCTTTGCTGCGTCGCCGCTGATCGTCGTGAGCACGATTGATTCCAGCGATGACCCTCGGGATACCCCCGATATAGCCTGTCAACGACTGTCGCAAAGTTCTGCGGGCACCACTGTCCCCTGTAGTTCACATTACTAGCCTGGTGCTTGGTAGGACATTGTGGGTATAGTGACTAAATCGTTCCATTGCAGCATCGAGTTGTAGAGACATTGTGGTAAATGCTAATGGTCAGAACCACATTTTCTTAAACTAAAAAGGTGAAAAGTTACGAGCACTTCCAAAATCTCTACATCCAAATTTGGACGGTTTTAGCGATGTTGCTTTGTTGTGAGATATTTCAATTTACTTTGATGAAATGTTGCGCAATGGACCCTACACAGATAAATGCGGATGGCATTTATGCAGCCATGATAACAGAAAGATGATAAAGGCTTTACTTAGAGAATTTAACGAGGTTATCTTTATTATTCTGTGATTATTCTGTTTTTTTTTTAGGTTTAATTAATCCGGCTACCCATGCTACGTTTGTGTAGTACAGTACTTTCAAAAGTATGTTTTACACTGACTTGTTTATAGGTATGCTTGCGTTCCCCCCCCTGAAGTCACAAGGAAAATTTTGCAATAACTGATTGTGGCTTATCGTTCCATTCGTAATCGGCTTAAATTCAGTCTGGAGTTGCGGCTGTCCAATGTAACAAATAACAGCACCAAAGGGGCAGTCATATTCCACATGACCATCAGCTCTCGAAAAATTCCAACATTCTGTAATCCATGACGGCATCCCAGGTATTTGCCAGCTTTTTTGTCTGTCACTGCTGTAGAGCTGTCAAACAAGTCACCATCCAATGATCACACCAAGGATCTCTCAGATACAAGAAGGTGAGCATTTCGATTTCCCACGGCTATGGTTGTCCCCTGCTGAACAATTTCTACGAGAATAAAATTCTCCTTGAAAGATTCAATACCGCTCCATACAACTACCAGCCCATCAGATTGCAGAAAACCCAAGGTATTCATGAACAAAAATTGAAATTCACTTCACAGGCCATATTCCAAACATGACAATATCAAGAATATTTGTGTAAATTCGAACCGACAATGTTAGTGATACTTCTCAATTCATTCACATAATAATGCCAGTTATGAATTTCACTACACATGTTTGCACTGCTGGTTGCCTTGATACATTTGACATTTTGGGGGCCAATACAACATATTAACACAGTCGCAGTACAGAGGGACCCCTGTGATAACTGATGAAAGGCAAATATCGCGAATTGCCCAAGATGTGAAGGCATCTTGACCGACAGAGCAACCGACACATGCAATACTACTAAAATGGCCGATTTGGCTTAAGTACCACCCCCCAGTATTTACTACAATGGTAGGCTGATTATCTGTGAATTTGGCTAGGACAATGACCCGTACTTGAATACCACAGTAGGTTAACCACCTATTGACTAGAATGATAGCCTAATAATCAAACAACGGTATGATTCCAAGCGCCCATATGTTATGTATGCGGTTGCGTCTCCCTGTAAAGAATATTTTTCCAAGGTTGAACGCACTCGAGCATTTGAAGGAGGACGTTAGGTCAGAACTCTCTCTTTGAAAGCGACCGCCACAAGTGTCCCGCTTGATGGCAATCAGAACTATAGGTCCATCTGCCAAGATTCATACAGATTGAAAGACTACATACTCATGGATATTTTATGCAAATAGGCACTTCAATGTACCCTCCAGTGAGCCTTTACCCTTGAGATTCTCACAATCACTGTATGTAATTCAGAGAACTAGTCACATCGAATGACATTCTTTCTAGTTTTTGTTTACGCCATTTCCTTAATATACCCACTCACCAGTATCACCAAGGCACTATCCCTCATGAGGACGATTTCGGAGTGAAAGCAAGTTACGCGATTGAAGCCTAACTCGGGCCTTCGGAGGGTTTTTTGGTGTTGATTAATCAAGAGGGGGCCCTCCCACTCAAGGTGCTTTAGAGCCTGTTTTTACATGAATAGGCCGGGACCCAGCGTTCTCGCCGCGTTTCAGTTTAGCACAGTGAATCGGAATATTCTTAGTCACTGGCCATTTTGCACAAAAGGCTCCCTTACTACTAGCTAGGCAGTGTTTTTTTCACGGCCTCGGCTAGCCTGTATGCTTTCAGCGTCCGAAAGAACACTTCTGGTTCAGGGGCAGGCCTGATATGGAAGCCTTGAGGGTTGAAACTTCTGGTTCAGGGGCAGGCCTGATATGGAAGCCTTGAGGGTTGAACTTCTGGTTCAGGGGCAGGCCTGATATGGAAGCCTTGAGGGTTGAAACTTCTGGTTCAGGAGCAGGCTTGGTATGGAAGCCTTGAGGGTTGAAACTTCTGGTTCAGGGGCAGGCCTGATATGGAAGCCTTGAGGTTGAAACTTCTGGTTCAGGGGCAGGCCTGATATGGAAGCCTGAGGGTTGAAACTCTGGTTCAGGAGCAGGCTTGGTATGGAAGCCTTGAGGGTTGAAACTTCAGGTTCAGGGGCAGGCCTGATATGGAAGCCTTGAGGGTTTAAACTTCTGGTTCAGGGGTGGACCTGATGTGGAAGCCGTGAGGGTTGAAACTTCTGGTTCAGGGGTGAATCTGATATGGAAGCCTTGAGGTTGAAACTTCTGGTTCAGGGGCAGGCCTGATATGGAAGCCTTGAGGTTGAAACTTCTGGTTCAGGGGCAGGCCTGATATGGAAGCCTTGAGGGTTGAGGCTTCCGGTTCAATTCAGGGGGGGCGGGCTGATAAAACTGAGTGATAGTAGGGGTACTCAAGCTGGAATCAGAACATGGAGCATTTACAGTTAAAGAGAGATTGAGATGGATCTACATAAAGACGCACACAATCAGAAATCTGGTCTTGACATGCCTACAAACACCACAGGTGGTTGTGGGAGACCACTAAGGCACCAGATAGCTTCCTGGTAGATAGGTGGTTAAGTGTTAACGACACATGGTCCCATGACAGAGTGTCTGTCCAGCTCAAATCCGAATTAATTTTCTCTCTTTGATCGACACGATCAACATCCCTCCAATCATAGGGAGGGGAACTTCACCAGGGCTCACTTACTGACAACGTTATTCTGGTTGATCTCCTGGTTCAGGCAAACCATCGGGCGACCGTCCCGCCCTCCATGACAGTGTAGAACACGGATCAAAGAATTACGAATGCAGGGGAAGACAAACATATAGTCCGTGTGGTTACAGTCGGACCATCTCAAACTTAACGGCATTCAAGAGCAATGCACTCTATACCTCATTGTTTTTTCGTGGTAAATAACTTTATTGTGTAAATAGGTATATTTCAGAAGAATGCAAACAATTTGTATGGGTATTTGTAAGGCTGTGGAAGTATGACATTACTATTGCAATGATGTGGCATTCTCAATCAATAGACATGCACAAAAGCTCTAGCTCCATAACATAAAAGCATATGAAAGTCAGGTTTGGATTGACACAAACAGGAATTTCCTTAGCTATCATATTAGCTTTCTCAATAAATGATCCACAGTATTGTTTTCTCATCTATTGGTTCAAAATATATAGCGACACGTTCATGCTAGCAGGCAAAAAGCGTATGTACAATTTAGCCAGCAGGAACCAGAAATTAAATCTGAACTCACTGCGATCAACAACGTCGATGGTCACCGTTGTCTGATCCCGGAGCGGATCGACCAATCCCTCGTCCAAACATTGATCCCGATGTGAATGTTCGTCAGTGGGGTCCAGGTCCGCTTCAGTAGGGATCATTATCGACCCACAGAGTTGGTTTTGCAGGTATGAAGATTGTCTGCGGGGGCAACCCAAGTTCAGGAGGTCAGTCTGAAAGGCGGGTGGTTGATAGTTTAGGTCAGTCCTGTTCGAGGAAGATGGAGTATTCGGGATTGGCATTGCACAATGACAGCTATGGAAATGTATCACATCAGATTTTGGGATTCTCCAGCATGCTGCCCCTAGTTGTTAAAATTAGGACAGAGAGATTGACGGACGTTATTATGAACCTTGATATCCCTGGAATGGGGATGATTCCTTTTTTTTTTTTTGTGAGTTCTTTTCCCCTTCCAGATCCCAACCATACAGCATATATTACATGTTTTCCATGAGAAGGGATTCAGCACATTATTCAGTTCACATATTTAGCCAGGCCAAGGACAATATCATTCAATAATGCATACAGTGCTAAGCTGTACGACAGAAAAGGATTATCCGTCACGTGATGGGTCACATATATTTTTTTTTACAGAGAGTTATCTGCTCACGTTATGGATTCACATATATTTGTTGTAAGAGGGTACAGTGCTTGTGCTCAGCATGCTGGGTCGAGAAGTGTTCAGCAGTGAAAGGATTAGCTGATGAATTTTGTCCATCAAACCACACTCCAGTGGTTACAAGTTATGGTCCAGGGCTCACAGGTAATCCTTGACCAATGCATTTTGTTGTAGTGTTATAACCTATTAACCTTCTATACAATCTGATCACTGTACTGCCATACAATCGTACTGTAATGTGGGCAATAAGTTCTGGTCCAGGGCTCACAGGTAATCCTTGACCAATGCATTTTGTTGTAGTGTTATAACCTATTAACCTCATGAATATTCTGATCGACCATACTGTCATACAACTCATACAGTAATGTGGGCAATAAGTTCTAGTATTCTTTGACCACTCCATTGTAGTGTTAGATAACCTATTAACCTCATTAATGTTCTGAAAACCATACTGTCATACATCACGCAATTGGATTGTCTGTGCAATCCTTTCGTGTGTCTTACCTACGAAATTATTAACATTCTGAGCAACGTTGCCACAGACCACAAGCTCAAAGGAGTGCCTTCAGATACGTGTACGTAGGTTGCTCGAATCCTATCATCACTCCCTCCGTAGTTGATAAAGTATGCATAAAAATATTATGCAATAGTTTAGTTCTAGTTTATTACATACTACGTCCATGAAAAAATGGAACAAAGTGTAACACAATTAGCAATGGGCAGTCAAGAAGCCTAAAGGGCTTAGGCTTCCATCGACGGCGGATGTAGTGTGCAATGTATTTGAAAATATGCCTTACCGCTATAAGGAAATATATCCAAGGCCAGTTCGCCATTTGGTTACTCAGTATTCTGCCTTCCAGTGCTGTTCCATTTTATTGGATGTTCTTTTACTGATACGAAAACAGTCCATCTCTGACAACCAATATCAATCATGTTCTGATGGTGCTCGCATCACCCATTATGGTTTCTGATGGTGATCGGATCACACATTATGGGTCGCTCATTAGCGGGTTCTAATCTATGGAACACCTAAGTCCAAACTCATTCCTGATATGAACCCATGATCAGACACAAGAAACAAATAGGGTTATGCATCAGCCCTCATAGGGGCACAACATGTATATCTGGACAACAATACCAAGGAGATAATACCCAAATTCCATTCTTATTGGGCTAAGCATTGTTGATCTTGTTAACAAGGTTACATGGACTGTTTCAACCAAATTGCTTCAAATATACACCAAATTAAAACTTTCTCAAAAATGATTCCCAAGCTCTACCAAAATCTTCAACGAACCCAACCATTCAGGACTACCGACCACGCATCTAGATCTCCTGTGTTTCTTACTGAGGGATTTTACTGATCTATGTTCACCACAGATGACCGCTGAGGTCAACCCAGGAAAACAAATAGGGATTATGTACTCATTATGGGGAACATGCATAGCAAGTATGGGCTTCATACATGGACACAGCAACTCAGGGGCTTACAGGATTTAAATGCTCAAATTTTCCCATTTCCCACAAAAAAAGTCATGCAAACAAGAATGGGAAAAATGGTTTTTATATACCTCTGAAAGTTTGAATCTTCATAACACATATTCCACGAATTGATGAAGCACATTCCCCTCTAAACAAAGAGAAAGTATCCTCTCCATATCCACAATTGTTGTAGCGTATCCCCCTCTAAACAGTAAGGTTTATCCTTTCCGTATCTACAATTGATGCAGCACACTCCCTTCTGAAATAAGGTTTATCCTCGTCATATCCACAATTGATGCAGCACACTCCCTTCTGAAATAAGGTTTATCCTCGTCATATCCACAATTGATGCAGCACACTCCCTTCTGAAATAAGGTTTATCCTCGTCATATCCACAATTGATGAAGCACATTCCCCTCTAAACATTAAGGTTTTCATCTTCTTAGTATCCGCAATGGATGGCATATCCCCCTCTAAACAATAAGGTTTGTCCTTGTCATATCCACAATTGATGCGGCACTTTCCTCTTTAAACAAAAAGATTCATCCTCTTAGTATACACAATTGATAATCCCCCCTCTAAACATTAAGGTTTGTTCTTGTCATATCCACAATTGATGAAGCACATTCCCCTCTAAACAATAAGGTTTGACCTCTTCAAGCCACAATTGATGCAGCATATCCCCTTCTAAAAAAGGTTGATTTATCAAAACGATGCACATACCCCATTTCATATCAACAATTGATGCAGCACATTCCCCTCAATTACAATAAGGGTTGTCCACAAAAGATACAGCACCCTCCCCTCTCAACAAATTCTCTTCTTTGTTCAGTGGGGTCACAGGTCATATTACATGCACCCACAAGTTATCAAACACAAGTTATTTTGCATGGTTAATTCTCCATAAATCATGCTGCAGTTTATCGACTCAAGGCCGAAGTCATTCATATGGTCACGGATTGGTAGTCTGCATGACAGCTATCAGAACCCGTTTTGATCAAGGCTCCATGCTTTCCTTGTTCTGGTGACAGTTCAATTATTTTCCACAACCGCATCTGGGATGGCCAGCTCTAGTCTGTACTCGCCTATTGATGCATAGCACAGCTGCAGTAAAGCTGGATCTGCGGTATGGTTGCAGCCAGCCAAGTTTGCACTCGCACCACAGTATGGCTGCAGCAGAGCTAGGTCTCCAAAGGCCAAGCTGGAAGTGCCACCTAGCCGCAGCAAAACTGGGACTGCCACACGACTGCAGCAAAGGTGGGATGGGCGGATGCTGGCAAGAACAGAATACAGTTCAGAATCACTGGTATATTCTTACCCTTGGTCGGAATCCGCTTCGCTGAAGTCTGCGTCTGTCATTGCATTGATGATCCCTGCCAAGAAGGCCGAGAAAGGCACTGTTCTGTCAGCGGGTGAAATCAGGATCTCGATGGTTTGCATTCGTCGCCAGGTAGAATATTCCCGAAAGTGAATGAGGGCGCAGAAGTAGTGGAATCCGTCACAGCTGTAGGAAGGAACAAACATTCACTGGTGAGGTCATGAATCGAGAAGCCAATGGTTTAGTAATTCCTTGACTCTTTCTGACAACCTATAGAAACAAGGACAAATAGGAGATTAATGAACAACATAATGACAAATTTCCTATTCGTCCCACCAACCAATAGGGGTTCCCTGCTCTTGAATAAGAATGCTACACAAGGTTTTCAGTCCTTGACCTCTTGGGGTTTTTTGGACCTCAGATGACCTCTGACCTGACCCCAAAACAGGCAGACCAAATAACAAGGAATAATTACAAGAACCAGCCTATATGTGACAAAAGCATGGATCAGCATGGTGGTGGTCTTCTGATCGAAGTACAGGCGAATGTCCCCAATCATTCTAATTGCATGCAGGGCAGCTTCACAAATGGTTTGCACATACTAGACATTCTAAAGGAAGAGTCCATGATCATTTCTAAATTGCAGCTTGAGATACAGGTTCAACAACAGAATTGCCGACTTCAATGGTAGGAGCCAAGAAGAAATTACTGAAGTGTGACGAGATAAACTCCCATCAAGTAGTGATCTGTAGTGTGTTCAATGTAAATTTACGCTTTTACGATTTTGCTTAGCCGCCCCCACATTCACCATTTTGCCCCCCTCCAAATTATAGCAAAGGGACGCTGAAACCTGTACCATGTTTAAATTGGAGCAGGGGCAAGCCTTTACTTAGCTATTGTGTCAGAGCAATAGGTCAGCGTTGAATGGAGATTACTGATGACCGCGGATAGCCCGCTTGGCAGCCAGTCGGGGATAGTTGAGAGGACAGGCTCCAACTTCAGGTTCTGAGAGAGTGCCATAGGTTCTGTAGTTCACTGATCGTCCCTTGGTATAGGGACGTAAAAATGGGCGGGTCCCCGGAGCCAAGTTGGGATTGGCTACAAATCCTGCCTCGATTTCATCAGGCACCAGTCGAGAAAAGAAGGCGAGTCATCGGCAGGCAGTGTTCATCACGATCAATACAGTACATAAAGGCAGTAACACTAACCTAGCTGCAACAAGTGGAGATGGGGGCAGGGCAGCTGCGGCAGAGCAGAAAGGTGAACTTGACATTGAAAGGTCTGAAAAAAAAAAAAAATGGCTTGGTCCGACGTATATGAAAGAATCCTTTCAATTTACAAAGGACACCCACTGGCATGGATTACGGTCGTCCACAACTAACGACTTATTCAATCAAGGTGGGAAAACGGATTACCACGAAACAAGTATTCTCCCACAAAAAATTCTTATGATCGGAACTGATTACCAAACGAATGCATAGAGGCCAAATAGTGTCTATCTGCTTTTGAACATTAAAGAGCTTGTTTGTGAGAGTTTTTTAACCTCCGATGGTCCTTAATATTTTGTTTTCTTACAATTGATTTCCGCTGTTCTATCTGCAGGTCTTTCAATGATGATGTCCCTTTTTGTTATTTTGTTGGCAATCATTTATGAAAACTCCCCACGGTACACTATGTGGATGGTTCTTCTTACTAACCGAGGTTACCCTCCATCAGTATGTAAAGTGTAATACATAAATGAAATAAAATAACCATTGTGCCACACTGACATTTCGGAAACTGGGCAAACAAGCATCCCCTTAGCAATTATTGCTGCAGGTTTTTCTTTGTTTCCTGTTTTTTCCCAGTTCCAGCAGCGATGCTGTACTAAACTAACCGAAGAAAGTGACGTTGACAGCTTGAGGGACTCGTGGATAAACACACCCGGGGCATGACCGACTCGCGCAAAGGGGAATGTCCTAACCTGCAGCTCGACCCAGGCAAACTGCAGGGAAAAGGAGGAGGATCGTAAAAGTGGGTTCACGTTCAGGCACAGGACTTCTGTGCATATTCAACAATAGTACAGATTTGCATGAAACATATCCAGAACTGCTACTGCTACACAAAAGTGTGTAAATAAAACAAACCAAACCAAAAGGTACACACTCTGAATACAAGAGCTATTGTTAGGCCTGCTTTTATTATTTAGTCACGAACCTTGGCCTATATAGGTTAGTGCATCGAGCTTTCGGTTATTCAGACAAACCCCATTATATTTTCCGATGTAGCATCAGAATACATTTTAATCCACTGTCAGGATATTCCCCAACCCATGTATATTAATACTAACCAGTCAACCTGGAATGAGTGGTATTTTCAAAGAATGTTCTTCCAATTAGCAATTTTGCACCCAAGGCTAATGGATAGACATACAGATGTGATTGAATACATTTGTTTTTACTAGAATGGTTTTTTTGTTAGCTCGTTCGTAGCTATTAAATTTTTTGGTAATTTTAGCTAGCAGTGCATATCCGCCTACAGGGTCGGGAGCATGTGGTAACCTTTTAATGAAACATTATCAGTTATGTTGAGTTTATTATCGCAATATCCCTTTTTTGTGAAAAGTGATCTGCCTCCTAGATTAGGTTATACCTTTGAACGTAAAAAAAATTTTTAACGTAAGAAATTTGCGGAAACAAGGATGGTACATTCTGTTGTTGAAGCTGGGAAAAAATTATCAGATTTCCAGTCACCAGCTACCTGTGCCTGTAGGTTTTGCCGAATTCCTGGATTCATTGTGGTGGTTTTTCTAACTGCCGAGTCACGGGAGGAGAAGGAATACTCCCAGTCGGTGACCGTCAATATGAAGGTGTACCGATCAGGGTCAATGCCTAGGAACTTGTTGCCACCGCTGGCGATCGGGGGATCGTCACAGTTTCGGGTGCCTCACTGAGCCCGTCATTGATGACCCCGATACTGACAGGAGCACACGTCTGCTCAGCAGGTATGGTTACACTAGCAGGGATGGTGAAGTCAACGGACTGGAGGGCATTGGAGTCAAGCCTGTGAAGGAGGCAGAAATGATTTGGGGGGTATTCGCCACCAGATTACCAAATGAAAGACTGCAGTGGTCCAGTTCAATTCCCATTAGAGTCACACCAACAAGACTCGATATCTGGCCTTACCGCCGGAGTGTGATCGGTTATCGAAGATGAGGGATGCCATTACTGAAATCGCCAAACCAATTGAGCCCGGTCCTTTGTAAATATATAAATTTGGGAGGACGGTGAAACGAAGCCGTCTTCCCGACCCTGGCACGATGCCCCCCCAGTCTATGGAAGGGTCCCCAAGATGCTCGTCTTGCATGGTCGTTTTGTCCGACAGTGCTACAGAATAGAGTGGAGAAAGATGCACCCTAGCCTGTACATTATTTAGCTGCAGCTAGTAATGGTCTACTCAGCTCCCCCCAAAAGGGAGACGGTTCTAAAATATAGACTGGGTGCTTTGGAATGGACTGACTCCCCGCTTGCAGTGCCATTCTGTACCAGTCAATTCCTGAATGATCTCTCCATGACCAGGCTTCTCACTTGTTTTCTTTTTCATTTTCCTTTGCTCCCCAAGGGTAGCAGGTACTCACTGGCAGTACGTTCCTGCTTTGCAGACTTACCCACAGTTTACAGGAGTCGGCAGTGCTATGGAAGGGAGTGATGCAGGATAGTGACCTGGACTGTTCCAACGGTTTCCACCACCATCTGAGTAAACGGGGGCTGGAATCCAACAGTCTGGAAATCTGTAGAATGATAGGAAGAGAGTCGATAGACGCTTCACCAGAATGGTTATTTCTTGGACCGATTCAGATCTCGTCAATCCAAGCCACTCTCCCACTTGAAAAAAAACATGTTTACAAGGTTTATAGACTGTGTTGACAAGATAGTTTTTTCATTTTCGTTACAAAAAGGGGCCTGCATCTCACACGAAAAAACAAGGAGGGTTCCGGTACACAGGGACAAGAGCCATACACAAATTCAACTAGATCAGACCAAGCATTCTGGAAGTTGACCATGTTCGTCCGGTCTGGCCTCTGCTGACCGACCTCATCACACTAACAGGTTGGTTCTGTGCACTTAAATGGGAACTTGCCAACCTCTGTCGATTCTTGGATGGAACCTCTTGTACAAGAAGGACCTGTATATGACTTAATTAATTGCAGGGTTGCAGTTACTTATTGAGGGTGGAAAGAGGTGTACTAACCATTATCATCCACCGTTATTGTGTAGAAGGCAGCGTTGGTGTTCAGATTAGCCGGGCCAGACAACACATTCAGGTTTAGGTTTAAAAAACCCGGGGGTTCTGGTATGGTGTCGTCAATCACCGTCACTACCAAGGGGTCGCAAAATGGGTGCCCAAGCAAAACTATGGTCACCGGCGATGAAAATGTTGAAATCAGTAGTCACTCTGATGTCACACCTGTGAAAAAATGGGAATGGTCGAAATAGAGAGCAGACCGACTTGGTGTTTCTTTGGCTGTATAGGAAACGCCCTGATTTTCACGGGGAGTTTCTCAGATAATGTCCGCTGACAAAGTATGGGTGACCAAGTGTCTGCCCCTGGGACTGACATTCCCAATTGAATTTGAGTTGATGAGGAATCCTGGGAAACTTTGAGCATGTGGCAGATTACTGCCACTGATTATCACTCCGTTAGACTCTCACATTCTCACACGACACTGCGGTTAATCCGATCAACTAACCATCGCTTCATTTATTAGTATCCCCGTGCGGCGTATGCTACCTATTAGCTTGAACGAACCCTGCAAAAAACATAGTAGATAGTGGGTTTATGAGATATGGATAGCACCTCCATTTTTCTACAATCCAGAACATCCTCAGTGGATGACGATTTAGTGTCTTTAGCCTCAATCATCGCGCGGCCACAGAGAGATGGCAATGAGCTGATAGTTTTGGAACCTGGAACGAAAGCACTCAAAGAAATTCAGCTCAAAAAGGCTAGGCTGTATAGCCGAACGCACAGTTATATCTAAGTCTGTCTGATGTGCATGTCTCCGTATATATTGATGTACACCATGCTTCAGGGTGGATCAGTTGTATAACAAGGATATATCCTAGGAACCGAAAAGGGCAAACCAATTATCCTACTATGTATCAGATAATGCTGCCCCATATTTTTTCTGGATGAAGTGGGTGGCATTCTCTACGCTCGGAATATTTTTTTTACTCTTTACTTACGACTCAAACCATTTTTCTGTGATTGAGGACGAAGAGGGCAAAGACCTATATTGGACCCTACAACAGAATGAGGGGTAAGACAAGGCCCCACCATAGCTACATTACTGTCGTTAACAAGACAGGTACCCAGATCAAATCTCTGGTTACATGATCATCATAATTTCGACACCATATGTGACTTACCAAGGACTACATCTTGCGTCAGGGCTGCAGCAGGGATCAGCAGATATCGACACCAACTGTACCAACAGATTCTGGCACCACAGCAGGGTTTAGAGGCGTTGAAAGCCAACCGAAGCATCAACTGGAAGATAGAAGAGAAGCGGAATCATCATTATGGGCCGTTCACCATACTGCTAATATACATAAATGGATTCATAAGACTGAAGAACTGTGTCAAAACTGCAGCAGAATCAGCAAACGCTGTCCAACCAACAGAATTTGGTTAGGCATAAGTAAACATGCAGATGTTGGAGGTGGCTATGAAAGCAGCCATTATACCAACTGTGTAGACACGGGCAAGCGAAATGGCTATACTACCCACCATGCCCTAGGCTTGATTCCATAGATTGCAGATGTTTTTATGCGGCATATGTGTACATCGTAATTTTGCGAAGGGAGTTGATTTGAGAGACTTTGACTGTGTAATAATGTGATGAAGGGCCATGATCATCTAGCAACTAACGATAGGGCATTAGGAAAATATTCCAAATTTTCTAATATTCGGGATTACTGCCACAACAAAATCCGAAGAAATGACTGGAAAGTTTGAATACGCGCCATGCTGTCTCCCCCAAAGGTGGGCTTGGTTATGTAGTGTAGGCTTTGTTAGGGGTTGTGTTAGGTAGTTTTTGCTTCAAAACCGAAGTACCAAGGATTTTGTTTGAAATTATGAATTCTGCTAGGCCAAAGATGATTGATCGTTTTGTCAAACCATAGTATTGTCAAAATATACCTACTCTCTTCAAAAAAATATCACAGAGGCAGAACAATGGTTTCATTTTCTATTCTATTTCTTATTATGTTCTATATTCCAATTTCATTCCACTACTGTGCTTATTGTTACAGTCAGTGGGACAGTTGCGTTCCACCGTCGTGTAGCCACTCACAAATTTACAATCAATCTCTCGTTCTATTATATATTCATACTAGTGTCCATACGAGGCAAGAAGTTGATAACAAGGCTGGCCCAGATGTCTCACCTTGGAATACAAAGGTTGCTTCCTCAAAGTCTGGATGCACTGACCCAAGTGAAACCTGAGTTATAACGGACGATACGTCCATGGTGAGGCCGGCGACATCAACTACCACGTTAGCACATACGTCCCCAGGTTGAATGGTCAGGGCAGGGGGCGAGATCACCTGGCCCCTGTTAAAACTGTAGGATGAACCAACAAAATAACACCCGGTTAAAGAGAATATTGATTATGGTGTTGTTAGGGCTAGCCCTGGCAATCCAAGGATAACGCGCCTAGACTTGATTGACGCGGCTATGTGGAATATGTCATGTTCTTGTAACTTTTCTATGTGCAAGGCATGTAAACCGACTTTTAGCATCAGTCCCTCTACCTAGAAGCAAAACTGCACTGAATGAATTGATACTACATGCACACATACTGGCACTTTCCACATCCAAGTTGCTCTACCTAGAGTTTGTCCTCTGAGCTTCTCTTTAGAGTAACACGAACTGTATGTTGCTGATAATATGTTACCCATACAAAGAGACACAAGGCAATTTGTGACCTCTCCAAACCGAGTTCACCAGTCAACAATATCACGATTGTTCACGACAAAGGTCGTACTCAACCGAATAAGCGACTGGGACCGGTCTGATGTACCTGAGGAATGAAGCACACTTGGCCCTTTGCTGTCTGATCGCCTGCCCCAAACGGGTAGGTCAACTGCAAAACCCAGACTGGAGGTCTGTAGAGGAGGAGTGAAAAATGTCAAACAATGTCTGTTGTCTCTTGTAGCTATGGTTGAGCTATAATCCTGGACATATACCTCTGATCAGGAGATCCTAAAGTGTCATTTTGTCCGACCCATGATAAAAAAATTGGCACAGTAAAGAGAACCTTTTTTCTTTTTCTTGAGACCCTTTTTCTCAATTTTTCCTCAATTTGTGAATTTCCAATATTTGAACAACCACCTCACACAATTTTGATTTCCTGCTGTTAGTGGTTGCCACACAAGAACCTGAAGTGCAACACCGTCTTGACTAGGTGTTCAACAATCCTCCTACCCAAGCTCCATAATGGGCCCCGACCCGTTCTCTCCTCCGATACTTCAAAACAAGGGTGTTTTTAAGCTTCCATTTAAGTTGACTTCAAAACCAAGAGAAATAGGAATCATACTCCATATGGCCAGCCTATATATCAATATGAGCCTTCGACAATCTTTGCCTAGAACAGACTGTTGTTCATCCCGGCAGACCGGGCTCAACCAGATAGCATGACCCTCTACCCCTTTTCATTTGACCATTGTTGACCTTGGGGACCACCTATTTCTCATGCCAACCTACATTCCAGGTATGAGCCCACTAACTCCCTCCATCGGAAAGTCCCTAAAGAGTTTAAGATCTGTTGACCTTAGGTGGCCTTGAACCTGACCTGAAAACAGAAAAGGATCTTCTTTCCCATTCTGCCTAATTTCATACCAATCTTTGCAGTTTAATGATAGGATTTCAGATCTACCACTGTTCACCTAAGCGATTGGTCAACTAGAACCAAAATATTAATAATAGGAAACACTTGCCAACATACACACCAAGTAGGGCCTGAACATTGACAGATGTTACAAATTTGGTCTTTCCTGACCCGATGAAGGACTCTGACCCCAAAAAGGCTGTAACAGTAGGGATCAACCCACAGTACACAATGAGCTATATGCATCCAGGCCAAGCTCAAATTGCCAAATCTATCACATTTCCAAAATTTGTCAGCAAAAATGGTGGGTATGTTAAAATGACCCAACTAAAATTCTTCGGCATCCCATGTAAAATGTGAACATACTAGCAATGGAAGGAAAAGAAGAAGAAAATTGAGCATGGTAAGCACATTCTCGACTAACTGCTACAAAGCTATCCAGAATGGATGTTACTGCAGAACCCTCGAGAGTGCCGAGGAATGTTAAAGACTGTCCAATCGCCCTCACTTACCGTTATCGAGGATGGTCACCACTAGTACATTGTTACCGACCATCACACCATTGGATTGTAGCTGCACCTGCACCTGGGTGGGCACTTCAAACATATTATCGTCTACCGCCTCGATGGTGAAAGAGGAACAGCTCTGCCCTGCGGGTATCACCCCGGTCAATGGCTGTACTGTCAACTCTACTGGATTACCGTTTAAACTAGGGCTGAAATGAAGAATAATACATACATACATATATATATATATTCAGATTACCCAAGTCAGTCAGTATGTTACATTGGTGAGCGTATAGTAGATCTCTGGTGAAGATCACATACATGTCAAGTGTACCCTTGAGCCGAACGATACAATGAATTGATCACTGCCTATAAAGATCATTAGTGCACGGCATAAGGCACCCCATTTGGTAGGTACCTTGGGAAATGTCACTGAGTAGAAAGATCACTCGCATGAAAAGGTCACATACTTATTGTACCCCCCGGTTGGTCAGTCACTGTGTATAAGAGACCACTAGACGACAGCGTATAGAGCTCGAGTCGGTTGGTTTCTCTAGATTGAGTTAATTGATGTATGAGTGAGTAAGCTGCATATAGGCACAGCATATTCGAACAAGGATTTCCTCGACATTTCCCCGAAAAAGCCGCAGATAGATGATCCATCATGACAGGACTCCGTCCTTGTGCACTCAGTGCCTCTTCACCTGAATTCACTAGACTGTTGTAGAAGGACTTGGGTATGTTTCACGTTTATTTATCAACATTACTCTGACTATATACATACATGTGATTATTGACATAATGGTATGTTCAGACATTAATGGTAGATCTTCAAAAAAATTTAACTCATTTAATGTGCTGGTGGAGTGACCAGAGGTAAGGTTACATTTCAAGTCCGACCTTTCGAAGCAGTAGTAGTTACATAGACAATATTTATTTACACTGAGAAAGATAAAGAGTTCAAAGGAAGCAATAATTTAAACAGGTGAATTGAAACGGTAAGGGGAGGTTTTTGGACTAATTTGAAATAATGTAGATTCAAAGCACCCTATACCGTACTTACATACCACTGAGAGGAAATTTTTTCGAACTTCCAGAAAGACGACAGTTGGCAAGAAGTGGGGGAGGGGGCTCTGCTGGAATGCTATAGAGCAATTTCTAAGACTAGTCTAACGATGGCACATTGCAGGAGGTTAATTCTGATGTAGACAATAGTCGACTATGGCATTGACAAGTTTAACAACACCTAACATACTGTCATTATGTGCAGGATCTTCATTTCCAATGTTCCCCGAACAATGCTTCATTGACAAGGACACGAGTTTAATCAACCTGGGATGCAAGACTGCGGCAACTTACTGTACGCAATTGCGGTTGTGGTAGGAATGTTCAGGCAGACTGCACCGCCCTCGGCCCGTCCCCTTCTGTGAGTTCAATCTGAGTCTCTAGCAGAGAAGAACTAGTTGTTGATCTTCAAGGAGAAAAAAAACAAGGGGAAGGATTATGGCACCAATTTTTTTTTTTTTTCTCTTTCTTTTTTCTCTCGGGGAGGAAAGTCGTTTACCACTACCCGCTTGAGACAATCAATGGACACTCATTTTCTGAGTGAAGTGTTCCACGCACCGAGTGAAGATGGTCTAAATCAACGCATAATAAATTATGTCCCACATGTCACACCAGTTGATTTGATATTTTTCTCGCTACAGGGGAGCTAATTGGGAAGTTGTCCTGCACTTGCCGTAGTAATCATGCTCATGCCGATGCAACATTTCAGTGCTTTGTCACATGATGCCTCATGATGATGGCACATCAGAGCAGGTGAATTTAGCACCCCTGTAGTGAGAAAAATATCAAATTAACTGGTGTGCTTGTTTTGGTAGTTCTATGTTCATATTCACATGCCTGCATGGTTTGTGTTACATACATCAGTTCTGTGTTTGTATAAGTCATATGAATATTTCCTTTCATATAATTGCCATAGTTTTATGTTACTGTACTCAGTTTTGTAGTTCTGTTTCATATTCACATGCCTTAATTGTTTTGTGTTACTTTACACAGTTTTGTAGTCCTATGCTTCATATTCGCATGACTGCATAGTTTTGTGTTATCCAAGAATCAGTTTGCTTTCATGTAACACGACTAGAGGGTTCTCTGTTACCATTCATCTCCGAATAAAAATATAATTATACATAATATATATATATGATAGATTTGCATGGTACAGGCTCTCTCCTGATTCTCAAAATATCTGAACCATAGAGCAAAGAAACACACCAAGCATGATGCAAGAATGAAGCAGCTTGTCTTGAACATAAAATTGTTTTCACCTGATAGAAGTGACACCTTCTCAATTCACGAGTCAATTGATTTTAGTTGATATAGATAATATCAAACATTATATATCCCCTCACCACCTAAGTGACTAACTAAAGCACTCTACTGATATCAAGCTGGATATCGAGAACAGGCACGCTCTCCCACAATCCTAGAGTGTGAGTTGTTGCTATTTTGGAAGCCTGTGTGAGGTGAAGTGCCTGCTCAAGGACACACTGCCACAATCTGTTACCCTCTAACTCGGCCGCTCTGGCGACTGCTAATTTGAGCATGAGAATGGGAGGGTAATCATCACACTAACCGTCATCATCCACTGTTATGGTATAGACGGCAGCAGTGGGGTCAATGGTGGCTGGGCCAGCCAGAACATTCAGGGTGAGGATCAACGAGTCCCCTGCTGGTTCCAGAATCTGGTCGTTGATCACCGTCACGACAAAAGTTTCGCAAACGTCACCGGCGGATATGACCATCGGTGATGTGTAGGTGAAATCGGTAGTCGTGCCGATGTATTACGCCTAGGAGAGAAAAGAAGACATGGAACTGACTGGCTGGCCAAATTGGTCACCAGTTCCCCAAGATTTCAATCTCTGGGTTGGTAACTCTCTTGTGCAACAAGGGTAGTCACACCCAAAGCTGGAGCGCTTCCCTCTGTCGGCAAAGTGGAAAAAATGTCTCATCTTCTCTTCCCAAATGATAAACCAACAGAGGACGAGGATGGAGGCAAAACAATTTCAGCAGACAGCCCTAGGTTTCCTATGTATTGTATACTAATGAAGCACACTTGTCCTGTGATGCATCCTAGTAGGTTACCTGCCTGCTATTTCACAATCATTCCAATCTTTCAACTGCGTAAAATTTCATTTAGCCTCCATCGAGTCGTTCCATACAATGTTAAGATTTGATGCTGCAGTAGTAGCCATCCTGAACCTATTTGCACAAATACCAAAACAAATGAACACAGATGTAGATGGTCCAGTCGGGACCGAAAATTTCTCGATACAAATATATAGGTGTAATAACCAACTAACTTCATCAGTATATCCATTTGCATTGGTATTTGTGAAAATGATGTCAGGATGGCTACTACTGCAGCATCAAAACTAACGTTCTAATCTTCCCTCTCAGTACGACTGATGGGTCATTGCAGCACAACTGCAGAATGTAATTTCTGTAGTAGCAGGCCCCGGATCAGTGCCTAATTTCAGATCGGTATGCTTCTAGTTTTACTGAGCAGGAATTCGGCGGTCCACCGACGTCTTCTGGGACTTCCTAACACACCAACTCTTGTGTTGAGCTTGTGCCCATACAGTGATAACTACCAGTTGGTTTTTGCATGGTACCAGTCAGGACTAGGTCATTGTCAGTCTCGTACCAGCAACCTGCACCTTCTCGAGCCAACCGTCCTTACATTCGCCTCCTTGCAGTGAGGCACGTGCTAAGGATTCTGGGATAGCTCAGAAAAAACTGCAGTCTTATGGAAGGCTATCAAGGCAAATAAATATCCTGGCCGGAACAGACAGGTGCTAGTCTGATTTGTCACAAGCACAATGAAGATGGCAAAATCATGAGAAACGATGTCTGGCAAAATTTGAGAGAAAATACTCGGGTCTAATATGAGTTTTCCCAACACATGCTCTCACAAACTGCCTCGAGATGTATCCCAGCATGCATCCAACCCTTACACCATGTTCTGCAACATGCTATTTGAGTGAAAGACGCCATGAATCGTGCACATTGCAAGTGAATTACATTTGTTGGCAACAAAATTTCTCCAGTGATAAGTGTTCATACATTCACTTACCAACGGTGACATCGGCTGCCAAGGGCACCGGGGGGGTCAGGCAAATATTGACATCGACTGTACCAACAGATTCTGGCACTGCAGCAGGGTTCAATGGAGGCTGGAAGCCAACCACCGTGCCAACTGGGGAAGAGAAGAAGATTGCAGAACTTGTTATTATGGGCCAATTGCCGTCAAAACCACCACAGTAACCATGTCATAACCATGTCATAACTCCAGCTGCAAAACTGGGAAGCTGCAGTGTTAGCTGCAGCAGAGCTGCAGGTAGATGTAGCTGCATTGACTTGCTGCCAACCCTGCATATTTGAGCTTGTTGTGCCTCCAACCTTAGGTGGCACCCACTGCAATAAATACACCGACTAATGCAGCCCTCAACTGTAATTACCCAGGAGACCCCGGGAAAGGTGCGTCATTGTAGTGTCATTCACCAGAAATCTAGGGCACAGGGTACCCTCACTTTTAGCTAAATGTTCGTCACAATCAGATGAATAGGCATCATGGACCGTCACTTCATAGGGACCCGCCACTTTCATGTGTTTGTACATCCTTCTGCCCAATTTATGGTGTGTCACTTTCAGGCAGTTGTATGTCAACTTTTTTGGACGGAGGGTCTGTCATTTCACCAAGTTGTATGACGCACTTCAGTTAAGTGATGCACCTCTCCCGGGGGTCCGAAGGTGGGGATTATAATTGACAGCTGCATAAGTATCATGATAATCCAACTTTTCTGAGACCGACATTTGGTCAACATCCATCAAAGAACCCAAACTTCGGGGCAAGAAAGGTGAGCTGACAGACAGTTGGGTAGACCAAATGACATGTGGATCACAATAGCTCTACCAACAAAGCTAAGAAAGCATGTATGTACTTGCTGAATTATGCCCCCCCCCCCAATATTTCAGAAAGTGCCCACTGATTTGGAAAGAAGGTCATGTCCTAATGTGAATTAAAACATATCCTTGCTTATTCCTGCCCAAAATATGCAAAAAGTATGAGCCTGATCCATCCGGGTAGGGTCAATTTATCGTGTTCACAAGCCAAAGCTGACCAAAATATCCAGTCTCCACAATCTTCCCATATTTTTACTAGAAATGGCTCCCCAATTCACATCACAATTGGATTCTTGTACCCTACATAAGAAAACTGTTCACCATACTTCACCCTGTTCGCATGGTTACCAGACTTTTACCTATGTCGACCCAAATGACATTGGGACCTGCCCGCAGAACAATAAGGTTCAAGTACACAAACCAAGTACAAGTTTCATTCATCCAGACGAATTGGTGTGGTGGTCATTTCATCATATTCCTAAAAATAATATACAGCGCAAACTCCAAGAAAAGAGTTGTTCAATGCGCTTCACGGATGCTGAAGAGTGCAGTGGAAACATTAGGACTGGGAGAAAAGAGTTTTCAGACAACGTCTGAAAAGATGGATAGAGTCAAGCGACCTCAAATCAACCGGGAGTTCCATAAGCGGGGACCATTGTTGCGGTCATCAAATGTTTTTTGTTTGAGACCTGGTAACCCTGGTAAAGTTGATGTTGAAGATGGATGCAAACAGGTCTGTGTTGACTCTGTGTGTGTAGCAAATTATGTAAATAGGCTGGAGTACCAGTTTTGATAGCACGAAATGCCATGATGAGAACCCTATAGTTGGTACGCTGAGAAATAGCCAACCAGTTTTACTCTCTCAGAATAGGGGTAACATGTGTAAATTTCTTAACCATGCAAACTACATGGGAAGCTGTGTTCTGAACTCTTTGTAGCCGAGATGGTTAGTGGAAGACCCTAGTATTAGAGAATTTCCATAGTCGACTTACAAACCTTGATAAGTTTCTCAGTTGCTAATGATTTGCTGCACTGAAGGCCGTTTCAGAAATTTATCCTTCCCCAGCTTGGAAACTGGAGCTGAAATGCATAAATCCCCTAACCACCAAAAATGACCTTTGGCCTGAAAACATACAAGATTAACACGTAAACACATCGGTGATCAGTTGCTAGGCCTTTCCTCGAATACGAGCAGAAAAATAGGGTTCTTTCACAACACAAGGAAGGAAGGACTACACACAAAATTTTGACTTTCTGACCGAGGTATCATGTTCACTGAGTTTCTAGACTGACCTCTGATACAGACAAAACAATTGGTTTATTACACACCCACAACAAGGAATGAAGAAAAATAGAAAGTATGGAGTCTAGTATTTGCCTCATAAAACAAGATACGTGAGATTTATCCAATTATAGACAGGGAATGATCTAAGTTGGGGACCAGTTGTGTGGTACCCATGTGGGAACTACAAACTGGACATTGTATTCATTTTTCATTTATCATGAGAAAAGTGAACTTGGCCAAATAAGGGCTCAAATCATTAGACTACCAAATCGTAGTTGTAAGCACATGCCAACTTGTTTCCCCCACATGGGGGCGCTGTTTTGTCGATGTTAGGATAGATAAGTTTGAGGACAATCGGAATGCAAAATGATCAAGTGATCGTAATCTGCCTGGTTGACAAGGCAGACGTACTTGGTTACAAAATCAGTGTGACAGTGGGCATGCCTAAAACTATCAGTCTCTTGGACTGTTAGCTAGTTAGAGATTGGAATGGTGTTCACTTGACTCGTCAGGCAACAGCCCCAATTGATGGCTAACTGCGTAATTGTCTAACACTAACGGTCTAACTGAAACAACATCATACATCATCACTTGTCCGAATAAAGCACACACAACCACACACTCGCAGGATCCGATCGGCTGAAATACTCTGTATCCATCCAAGTTGAGAAAAATGAACAACTCCCTCACCTTGGAAATTGAAAGTGCAAGCTGGAAGTATCGTTCACTGGAACACGCCTAACACTAACTATTACAGATCTATGGCCATGAGTCATGCCCGTGACGTCCCGACAGGCACGTCGACACATACTTCCCCAGGTTGGATAGTAAGGAATAGCTGCTCTCCTCCAGTTATACGTAGAAGGAGAAAGGAACATAACATGGGAATGGAGAACCAATCACACGCAACATGTGGTGAGGCAGAGCCGCAGTGGGAGGGGGGGGGGGGGGAATGGCCAAAATCCCCAGTAATGTGACTCTCCTGATAGGCACCCAGCACTGAAAGCCAGGCTTGCCGCGAAGCGCAGCGTTTTACCTCATGGGCAGACCGAACCAGGTAGAACAAGCCCGTCCAGGCCAATTCTCATTAAATATGCAGACTTATGCAAAATGAGTATTGCTCTTACGGGACAGAAGTAGATGTGCATGTAGGGGGAAGGGCGAGTGTGTCAGGGAGTGAGATGACCACCTTAGGGGAGGACTCTTCTCGGATGAACCTCGGGCCATCGAAAGGGAAAAAGTGGTGAAAAATTTCCTCAACGATGACGGTAAATGACTTCGCAGATTTCAATGAATCAAATAGGTAACAAGAAAAAAACATGCCCACATGACTGCATGGGGGCCCTATGTACAATCTAACTACATCCTTCTGGATGGACGTCTCAAAATGTATGTGTCAGCTGACCAAATTAAATTATGCTTGCTCCATCTACCAATGTGTTTGCCGGGCCAGTTTCCACACAACTCGATTCACCATGCAATCGGAGAGGACAAACAACCCTAACTGTAACAGAACAAGACGATCGTTCACAACCTAAGGCGTCTCACCAAAGAATGAAGTTGGAGTGCTCTGAGGAACCTGAGGTATGAAGCACACTGGCCCAACACAGTGGTATCACCAGGCCCAAAATCGTAAATCACGCAGTGAACCCGTAACTGCACAGCTGTAAGAGAGTTTATAGAATTATTAGGCTCTCGGAGAGAAGAACGGAAAGGGCACCAATGTGCGATAGGTCAATGTAATATCATTTGAGAAAGGGCCTCTCAGAAGTGCAGCTATTCATCCTGCAATTTAGGCATATCATGGCTAGGGAATCGAGCAGAGCAACTCTTGGACAAAAGGGTTTTCATGAAGAAACCATTTATTAGGGAGTGAGAGCCTCCAGTAATCCAAAAAAAGCGCCCGGTCATGATGATGATGCCTGATCAGAGACTTGGCGATTCTTGAGGGTCTTGACCCCCTGTTAACATCAGGATGACATTGACCTCACGAATTAATAAACCGAGCTTTCAGATTCCGATTAGGAGGTCCCGATTGGCAGTGCATCAACAACCCAACCTAAATTGACAACCTGAGCTGTGCATTTCCATGAGCTACCAAATTTATATCACCGAATGCCCACGTTAAGGCCAATTAGCTGGAGATAGATCATTGGGACTACAAAGGACGTTAACCAGGAGGTGAAGAACAAATAAATCTATGGCTGTGGTAGTTTTAGCAATACAGGTTTGCACGAGGCTGAAAAGACCACAGGATCAACCCTCTCCCCATCCACTGTGAGAAAAATATGTGACATACACATGTTACACAGGGCCTCAGGTTCATACATTCATGCTGGAAACTCAAATTGAAACATCCGCAGAGACGTAGACTGTACTGATCTGGTATCATCGCCTATTGATTACCATAACACACCACCTGAATGGGACTACTGGCAACACCAAAAACTAGCAGCCCTGTGCCCAAGAAGGAGGGGGGGGGGGGGGCAGCAGCATTTACCTATGTCATCATCCAGAATAGTGACTGTAAGCAAGACCGGATCGATGTTAGCCTGTGTGGTCGACAGGGTCAGTGTGAATGTCTCTGTGCTTTCGGCGTTGGGATCGTTGACCGCCGAGATGGTGACTGGCGCACAGACGTACCAGCGGAATCGTCGCAGACTGTGGGAAGGTCAAGTCGGCAAGAGTAGCCCCTGCTTGCAGGTTAATGGCTGTCAGACCTGGGAAAAAAAAACATGGATCCATGTCACAGCTATATGCATTGTATACTTGTACAAGAGGCGTATACCTGCCCCCATCCTACCCACCACCCAGCAATCAATAGATTTTTACTTCCCAGCACTGAAAGTAGGCCCAGGACATTTTTGGGTTTCTAACTCCAGATGGATCAGCAGGTATTGTCAGTCCACATGTGCTATGAGGATAATGGGGAATTGACCTCCAATGGCAGAAGAGCCAGAAGGCCCAAAGGTTTGGTGTTCATTCCCTTGATTGCATCCTAATAATAATGGACTCCACATGTGAACAACAATTTCACTCGGGTGTCAGAAGTGGGAAGCCTTCAAGAAGATCAAGAAATGATACCCTCTTGTGCGTTCCAAACCAAATCATTGGATGCCCTCAGCCGGTGGTGTTGAAGATGAATGTTCTTGCAATGGGAGTATTGGCTCGCTGTGAAGGAAGAACAGTCCCCTTTAAAGTTATGGCTTTGATGCCAAAACGGAACGGACCTTCTGTAGACCGCTGTGGTTCCTTTCCCGCCTCGACGACCACAATCTGACAGATGTGCAGCTGTTTCTCATGATAATTCAGTCAGTATTCAATACACCATCGGGTTAGAAGTACTCACCAAAGATCACGTCAAAGGACCGATCGAGAGCTGGGTCAAAACAGACATTAACAGTACCAGAATTCTGTTGGCCGGGGTTCTCGGAGATGGTCACAGCGGTTTGCTCGAACTGAATCATAACTGCATGATGGAGGGACAAAAATATCAGTATCCGAGAGGAATCGCAATATCATACAGGCAAACAAGGGCACCTTCTTATAAAGCAGTTTGATGTTATGTTGCGACGTGTCCCATCTGTGATAACTGTCAGGGACCTTGACATGGACTTCACAGTAAGACGATTAATATTGGTCAAACTGAATTCTGGAGAACTGCAGTGAATATCTAATACTGTTGAGTAAAGGAAATAATAAGGAAAGGTTTATACAAACAGAAAGCCCCCGGGGCCAAAAAAAAACAGCAAATATTTTATTCATCTGAAAATAGACTGATCGACAGCAGCAGTTCAAAGCCGACATACAATCTGGTCTGTATAACATGCTAAATATTGTTGACTGATGATTGGATGGACATAAATAGCAACACATGCCATAGATCCCAGAGACAAGAGTGCCACATTTTGGGCCGATAAGTATATAATACATGTAAAATGTCAATTTTATCGTAACATATGTATCTCACTGAATATCAACTGCTCCAGTGGAATGGAGCTAAAATTTAGTGTGCTCGAAGCTCGGCATGACGGTGAATCACACTTACTGCGAATTTCACACAGCTGTCCAACAAACTGCGTGGCTCGACAGTCACAGAGCGCCTGTCCCCCCAGAAGGTATGCAAACCCCGCATTATTCTGACAAGGGTTATTGGCACATGGTCCTGATCCTGTGGGGAAAACGACAATGGAAATGTGTTAAGGCCTGTCTGTGTTCATTTTTTCCTGTAAGAGGGCAATGAAGGATTATTCCACATGAATGCTGCAGAAATCAATGCACGCAGGATGTATAGCCCTATACAGACTAGAGCACCAATAGCACAGCAGCTCATCCATCAATTTACAGCAGAATGATAAAACAGACCGAAGTAAATCATCATCCCATACATTCTGTTGGAGTTGGAAGTTGATTGAACTGATGCTCTAACAAGCCAAAATTCACTCCAAGAAGACCCCAGATTCCTGAACACCCTACCCTGTATTGGTCAAAGATGACAGAGATCACAAGCCAATAACACCCATGGAATCTGACTGTTCGACCCCAAAATTATGCCTAAATGACCCCGAACACCCTATAATACTAGTCAGTGATACTACTGACCATGAAGAAAATCCAACATGATCTGTATTGAGAAAAGGAATTTGTGTTTCATCAATCGGTTGGCAGTGAGTCAAAATTGTATTTTTTAAAATCTTAGCGAGTCAAATTCCCAGTGTGCACATTGTTTGCCATAGAAAAAAACTTTTATAACTTTTATAACTTGCTCTGAATATCAGTGCTCGAATTGGGATGGCACTGCATCAAAATGCAGAATATGCAGCTCAGAGGAAACCATGTCCTTAGATGACCTCTGCCCATTACTGGCCCTGTTTAATCTTGATACTAATTTTGCTGATCGTCCAAAAAATGACAACCCCCCAGTTGGAGAAGCAGCTTAACCGGTGGAACGAAGCAACCAAAATTGACCCTAGCTGACCATGGGGTCAAATTCCCCACAAAAAACCCAGTTTCACAAGTTCCCACTTCTATTCCCCAAATTGATCCCGACTCTTACTAATATGAATAGCACCTCTGTACTCCTCATTGGGAACACACCCTTCAAGTTTCAACTTGATCTGGCCAGACATGCTGGACTTGCTGATTACAAGATCAAATTACCCAAGACATACCAAGTAGGAGTTTCATTCATCCATCTGAGTCATTGTAGAGATATAGTAAATTTGTTTCCAAAATAAGTTATGTAGTGCTAATTAGTAGTGAATTACCGAAGTAATAAATGGATTTTGCTGGGGCGGTTGTAAAAGACGACATGCGGGTAGGATAATTTAAATTTGTATAGAGTGCCCTCACGTTCACAAATTCAAGTTTTGAATCGCAACTTAATAGCTCACCCGCAAATGACGGAGAAGAGCTAAAAATGCAGTGAAAACCAAAATAGAACCCTGATTATATATATTCAATAGTGTATTCTCCCATAGGCTTGCACGAGTTTGTCATAACATGCATGAATCTACCGGATCTACGATCCACCTGCTCTGATAAATGATACTGACGAATCCATATTCGCAAAAGGTGCTCTTCTATGGATTTAAGACTGATATGATAAGACTTACCCACTTGACAAAATCACCGAGAATCCAGTCCAGTGCAGTCGCATTGAGGGTCGGAAATTACGTCACTGCACACACCCCCATTGAGGGCATGAGTTAACGGGGAAACACCGACCTGTGAAAATTGAAAGCCAAAGCTGGCTATTTCCTGCACTCATTCATGAATACTCACCTTGGCCACAAGAAGAATGGTGAAATTTGCCACAAGTACATTGAGAGCAACACGTGTACGATGCTTCTCACAATTCCCATTTTCCACAGAAAAATATCTTGACAGAAGCCCCCGTACTTTTGGATAAGGAGCTACACACTAAATTCCAACTTGAGATCAGACCAAGCCACCGTGAACTCTCAGTCAACAAGAACGTTGATCTCCTCCTCTCCGCTGGCTGACCGAACCCTCAAAAACACAAGGGCCTATGTACTTCATTATAGGGATCACACATACCAAGGAAGTGAGAGCTCCATCCATCTCTGTGCGGTTGAATTATGTCCACGAGTGAGAAGTGGCTGAAATATCTATTTCTCAGAAATTCCTCATTTTCGATTAAAAAAAAATCAGCGCCCCAACTACGAAGGAAATGATAGGATTCACTTTTCCCTAGATGGGAAAGCTAGAAAAATTTCTATTGGATCAAACTAGGTATTGTTAACCTACAGGCCATCGTCGGAGAACACACAATACTAAGAATGAGTTTCATTCAGCAAGGGGGTTGAGGGTACTGTCTTCTTTCCAGAACATGGCGATCATCTGGAACAATTGTGACCCAACCGGCACTACTCCTGGACTTGTTCCCAAAACTCTCATATAAGGTTACTTTACAGAACATGGTGATCGTTTCCAGGACCAACTTCAATTTCGCCCCATGGGACCGACCCACCAGCCATTTGGGGAATTGCAAGAAAAAGCACAGATTTGTGCAGAAAAAAAATCTCAGATAACTCTTGAATCAAAATAGGCGAAGGGGAGGGTCTGAATGGCATAAATTGTCATGAATGAACTGGGCCAATCAGAAAATGGGGAAACAATAGAGGTCATAATGAATAGGTACGTGTGTTCACTGGTGCATAGTAACATCTAATGCTAGAATGTGACTATGCCTACACTGCATTCAAAACAAAAACAGGTGCAGCCCAACAATGAACACTGCCTTTATGTATGATGTAAATAAATGAGTGTTCCTATATAACTCTACACTCAAAATTCAGAGTCATGTAGCAGCTTTGTGTTCGTAATTAACTCTGCACAAAAAATGTGTAGCTTCTTGCTAGTAGCAGCTTGGTTGGTTGTGGGGAGTACGTATTTTTACATTGACTGTATAACAGGTGTTCCTACTGTTCCACAGTGGTGTAACAACATTATTTTCACGATAGAAGATTGTACCTGTCGCTGGGGATCGGCTGAATTAGTATGCGGGCTTTGTCATAATGTAATTAGTAGAATGTAACATCTAATGTTGATTGGGATTCCCACCTCTACTGCTTGCAGAAAGAAAGCAGCTGCAGCCCAACAATGAACAGTGCCTTATGGTCGTACCCTTTTTTTTTTTCTACAACCAAAATTGGAGCTCCTAGCATGTTGCCATGTTGGGATACTGAATTTAAAGGAGAATTGAATTCTGAACTTTGGAAAGTGATGGAAAGTGAACTAATGTGTCATGAGAGACCATCATGTCATGAACATCTTGCCTAAATTTAATCTGAAAATATTGCATACTTTCCGAGATATGTCACTTTTGAGGAAACAACAGGACGCTGCCATTTTGATAAGGATTGTGATATCACCTAACCACTTTTACTCGATAGGCTTTTGTTGTTCATTATAATTTATGATCAAATAATTCTGAGATATGTGCATAGATTCGATCCAATTTAGTCTGAAATTTGTCTTTGCATTATACCCTCCAGTGATTCAATGTTAAAGCCTACATTGTTGTGCACAGTCATGTGAAGATAGGTGGGAAGAACAAAGAAATACATTGAATGCAGCTGGTAGGGGTTGTGTGACATCATGAATAGACTTGTTCAAGTCTCCTGCCATCCCGGAGGGAAAGGAAAATGGCAGCGCCCGTCTTCTTGTTTTAAACGCATGTAACTTGGAAATGGAACAATATTTTTTTATGGAATTTTTTTGTAGAATGTTCAGTACAGACTGCTGCTTCATATATGTGGAGATATTTCCAGACTTTAATTCGCCTTTAACTTTGAGGAATCTAGAACGTCACAGGCGCACAGACAGAAGGACTGATGGACTGCACAGTAAATGCTGCTCCTTTGCACTTTGATAATGGAATAAAGGAAATTCCCTTCACTAACAAGGTGATTTTTCCTTTAGCAGTTTGTCTGAAATTCAGTCTGAGGGTTGGGTTGTCCCAATGTAATAAGTAGAAAGCACATAAATTTTGTCACATTCACATGACCATTGACAAAAAAACAATCAATATGTGACACTCACAGCAACCTTCCATTGGCCCACGGGCCCCCCCCCCCAAAAAAAAAACGATCTGTTCTCATTTCAGACATTTTCCCCAATTGGATTCCAATTAGGCCAACACTACGGAGGGCCTCGTCAAAAGCACTCCTTGGAACAATGACATTGAGCGACTGCCGGTTTGGAGCTACCCTCTGCGGCCCTTCGGCTTGGAATTCAAGATTGAAGCCTGCATTAAGACTGGGAACCTGGACTTCGACACTCTCACACACTTGCGATGCGGGTATCACAACATTCCTTCTTGAAATTCCGGAAGGTGATGAGGCCAGTAAGATCAATGAGCGAATCAACATCTGTGGAGAAAAGTGACTGAAGAATTGAACATTTTTTCTATACCAGTCCGCGCGAGACTGCACGACAAACTCTCAACTGGCTTTCTTAGTATATTTAGGTTGTGTTCATCGCAGTTGTGTATTTTGTTATTAAAACAACCTTGGCCTATATAAATGTTCTACTACTACTTTTTCTGCTACTACTACAAGCGAATGAAGAATAAATTATTTTCATTACAACTTCTCAAAGAAGAATGATACAAAGGACAGCGTGAGGAAGGGCTATTAAACAAAAGATCTTCATATTGTACAGTCATCATATGGCGAGAATTACCTGTCACAAGCTTTTAGATATCGAAAAAATCCTTGCAATATTTGGAAAGTATGGTCAAAGTGTGGTCGGGTCTCTCACATATCACCTATTTTCCATGACCTTCATTGGCTCCCTGTTAAACTTCGCATTAAGATTCTTTTATTAACCTGTAAGTGCGTCTATGGTATTGCTCCTCATACTTCAGAGAACCCGTCAAGATTTATCTCCCACACCTCCCTACGTCTAGTACACAATCTCTGCTAAAATCATACAAGTGTCCCGCACAATCTTACGGGCACAGGTTCATTTCAGCCGTATCGTTTATTTGGAAACAGCAGTCTACCAGTCCATGTCAAAAATGATGCTGTACTCAGTTGTTGACAGCTTCAAATCTTGTTCAAAATCTGTTCTCAATCTGTGTTTCATTGTGTTAGTTTAGAGTGTTATTTTGTTGTCCTGGTTGATGTTTTGTCCAGCGCATCGAGACTTTTGTGTAATGCGCTAACTTTATTATTATTATTCATCCCACCCTGAAACAATAGGAATCATTCATCCACTCTGATAGCCAACCTAAATACCAAGTGTGAACTATTTTCAATACAGAATCTGACCTGGTCTCAAAACAATGGGGTTTGTTTTGTACTCAGAACTGACATACATCCATCAATATTCCATTTTTGGAACCAGAATGATCTTTTATCTAAACTACAAACAATAAGGTTCCTTACCTGAAGCCGAATACCTAATTTGGGAAAGATTTTTCAAATTTGGGCCGTTTTTGACCTCATGACCTTTGACATGACCACGGAACATAGCACTCTGCAGCATTCCAAGCGGTACTGTACTGTCATGTTTTTCTTTGAATGACCAAAACTTTGAAACCGTCACTTGACATAGATGGTTAACCCAACATTTAGAGAGTAAAAACGCAAACTGTGGAGTTATAGTACTAAGGTCTGATGCTTCTGCTATTAAGTCACAACAATATTGGAATTCATAGTCTCCGTTTCCAACAATTCCGTAACATACACAACAGAGTGATCACACAAAACAGAGGACCCGATGTGAGAGAATCACAAAGGCAGCCTTCAGAACTACAGAGCTGTCGTATGCAGAGGCATATATGAACAAATATCATGGGGTTGTGAATTCTCCAGGACCCTAGATCACTGGAGACACTTCTGCTCAATACAGTTATTTTGAAGCAGAGCCGCGACAAGAGGAGCACAAGGTTCGCAAGGTTTGCCACTTCATGGTTCATCTTGTCCAGCAGTTCCTACCATACTGCATTCATCACTATTGATCATGCTTCGAACTAATTCTGGGCGTTGTCCGACTGAATGTTTTGGTGGTCATGTGGACAGACTTTTTAGAAATTCACTTCCCGTTCTCCGCCTTAAACATCTAACTAGTGTTGTGAGAAATCCATCAACAGTGTCATCCAGCTGCCAGCCGACAGGGCAAGTGCACAATGCCCATTCGTAGAAGCTATCAGCAACAAACCAATGAATATGTGGGCCGAAATACTCACAATTACTGCTGCAAGATTGAAATTGTCCGTCTTGCAGGCCGTTATCTGTAAGGTGTTGGAACTGGTGAACTGGAACGTTTTTGCACGTGATGAAATATTCTGTGTGGAAAGAGAAATCGGGATGTTATTAATCCGTGCCCACTCCGTCACGGACCAATATCCCTTGTGAAAGTAGTTCGGGAGCCATGGGCACTATGCTGTGGGCGCTCATCTCCCGATTTTGGGGGTTAGGAGCCTGCCGTAGATGTCCAGGCTGCGACGCCACAGCTTCCTGTAATTGCTGAAGCACCCCCTCTCTTGAGCCACTGCAAATGTTTGGAAATGCAACAATTGTTTCTAACAGGGGATTAGAAACATTTTAGAACCCAGAGTGAAGTCAAGTAGCACCCATTCAATTCTACCAAAGCGACATCGCTGCAAGAACCAGGTCGTCAAAATCTACAAAGTGACCAGTTTTCTGTTGAAACGGCTCCTGTACATTCAATATGTACGTACTCATATTTACACCAGGGTAATTTTCATAGCGAGATAACTGAAGATTTTGGGGACCACCATGCAAAAGTGTTTTCTTAGTGTTTCACCGGCTCAAACCTCTTATTGAGATGACCATTTCCTGTCGTCTGTGTCGTGGGTCAAAGGTCATAGGGTGAGTGAGAGGCATGGTATAAGCTTTGTCCTCAATCATTGTCATAATTTGTCATCCGCCCTTTTCAATTGTATTTATCGCCAGGACGTCAGCTGGTGCAACCAATATCATTGAGACATATGGGAACAGTAGGAGAATGATGCTTGTTCCCCTTGGGAAATAAACTGCTGCAATGGCTTTGCAAATAAGGAAATTATAGTTGGACTGTTGTAAAGTACAAGTCATGATCCGGGTGGCAATCGATGGTAATGCTATTGCAGTTTGTCAGAATTTGGTTAATTAGGGCTCAACTGGAATACCCACGTGGATAATATGGTATTGAAGGTCAAACAAAGGTTCTATTGTATTGAGAGACTTGCTGGGTTTGGATTAGATTTCCAGAAGCAGCTTTGGCTTTTTTGTAGCAATGGTGTTGCTTTTAATCATTTCTTGTGTCTCAGTTTGGTATCCTCTTTATAGAGGTCCCGTCACCTGCTTGGATAGATATTTCAAGAGATTTTCTATTCTGCTATTCTAATATTTAATTAACCATGTATAGCTTGAGTTTGCAAGCTGGAATATTAGCACCCCAAGCTATCCGTTATTGCAAATACAGAATTCTGATTGGCTAATACCAATCACGAGGCCATCTGTTATTTTTATAATAACAGTCAGTGTTTCTGCAATAACAGGCAGCTGGTCACAACAATCAAATATTTCCCTAAATTGCTGCGTCTTAAGAAAACACAGTACAAAAACTTTTTTGAATGCAAATGAAAGGTTGCGTGAGCCTTTAGAAATTTATGTTTACATTTTTTTTTTACTTACTTGACATGTTGGCTACAAACCAGTCCCTTCTGGCAAATCCCATGAATGAAATGGTTTTGTGGGGATATGCCATGTTGTATGCCATCTCTCTAGGCCCACCACAAATTGAAGCCTTCATGCAGGCCTTGTATATAGGCCTACAGCCTTGATGCTTTGTCATGCAGGCCTTGTATAGGCCTACCACATATAGGCTTAATGCAGGCCTCACTTCACAGACAACACCATAATTCAACATTGGCCTGTACTTGATCATAGGCAAAATATGTGCAATTTTCGGGCATTCGATCCTTTCAAGCATTTTCAATATATCATGTTCACAAGATTAATTAGCCAATTTTCTCAATTCCCATTTCCACCAGAAAAAACCAAGGCGACTGCCCCAGTGTCTCGCCTGGTTGCGCGATCAGTGGTTTATTCTAGCCGTCATCATGCAAACAATAAGTAATTCCATTCCATGTGTGCCTAGATTTTGGTATTAGCACCGAACAGGAACAGCCTACTAATCAGTGACCAATTTCAAATTCATTAAGGACTAATGTTGACTCATGTCTATTGTCTACCGAAGGAGTACCAAGTTTTGTGGGAATGCGTCTAAACTTGGCCAAATCATGCAACAGTACCAACAATACTCGACTTCCAGTGACCCATTTTCTAATTTTAAATATCTCAGGACCAATGGTGGATGTTTCATGGAATTCAACAAACTAAAAATGTGCATAAATGAAGCAAATTACCTGTATACACAATGAATAACCCCATAAGACTATGTTCAAATGTTCAATTTTGGGGGACTAGAAGTAGACCATACCCATCAAGCTTCAAATCAAACGAACAATGAAATTTGAATGAAATATGTTATTAGAACAACACTGAATGACCTCTAGTGACCCCAAGCCAATGTTAAAAATGCTTGGGGACTGAAGGTAAACCATTACCACCAAGTTTCATGAAGTCTGAAAAAACTTGCGATTAGAACGGTGAATGACCGCCAGGCAGTAGTCAGTGACCTTGATTCCATATTAAAATTTCTTGGAACTACAGGTAAAACATGCAACCTAGTTCCAGGAAAATCCAAATATAAGTTTCCTATAAATATGGGAATAAGACACATTGAATGACCTCCAGTGACCCTGAATCTTTGTTAAAAAGCTTCAGGACTGAAGGTTGACCATATTCACCACGTTTAGTGAAAATCCGAAATTTTGCATGAATTATGCAAATGAGCATATGTTATGCTGAAAATCTAATCAGTTTGCCTTCCTCATACCCTTGCAACTAGGTGCCAGACCAAATCACCATAGCACCTACAGTTCGTCCCTACTTAACTAGTGACTTGTGACTTGTGCCCAAAATCCGATAAGATTGTGTTCACCCAAACTGAGACTACACAGCAATTTCATCAAAATCATCCTACCGTTTCAGAGAAATCCCGCTACTGGGAAAGCGCGGACACACACACACTTACAAAGTCACCACTAAATCTCTTCCTGAACTTTGTTCAGGCAAGACAGAAGTGTTATTGTACTTTCAGCCCATGAAAATCCAATAATTTACAAAAGTAGTATAGTATAATAGCAGGTGGAGAGAAAAAAAGAGAAAGACCACCCCCCACCAATGTCACTGTGAAACAATTCTGTTGTTGTCATAAAGTACATGTCATTTAAACACTTCTGCTATTTTGGTGATTTATATGCTAGTATATGTAGAAAACTTATCCTCCGAAAGAATTTCAGCCAATTGAGGGAAATTAAAAGAGACTTCTGCGTATTGTGAATGTTCGCCCCAACATGAGAGGAAACTGGGGACCTGTGAAATACAAACTCAATCCAAAACTTGTATTTTTATCGATCTAGTTATGAAAGAACTAACAATGGGATCTGATTAAAAACTCGCAATTTAAGATTTAAGATATGAAAGAATAATTTCATTTATGAATATTAATTAACCCATGTTTTTCTGCTCTAATGCAAAGTCAATGGGTGATTTCTGCATCACTACTCTTGTGACGTCTCTCTCTGTTGAGATGAAATACATCTGAATAAAATAAATAACTTGACAAGAGAACATTCTAGAATCGCTAAATTTTGGTTGTAGGCTTTTGACACGTCCTCTTCATCCGTGCCAATTCAAAGACCTGTTGCATGACCATTGAACTTTGAAAACCCACCAGTCCATGGGAATACGACCATCGTACTTTAGGCTGACAAATACCTTTCGATCATTAATGTGAAGACCGAGCAAGATGTTGACTCACCATTCGACCCTGTAGGGTGGATGTAGACCAGTAATTCGGCCCAGTGATCTCGCGTATGTCTGTCCCTGTGTCACCCAGTACGATGGAGATGGCATGCCTCCAATTGGGCGCTGGGTCCATTGAGGAAGAGTACTAATAGGCCATAATCCCTGCACTGATTACCCAGGTTTGCATTCTGGATAGTGACCAAATTGTTGCTGAGGTGAGAGACAAGCTTTCCACAGCTGTAAAGAATGAATAGAGAGAGGCTGTCAAATTTGTCACAGAGGACTCCATTGGTATTTAAAAAAACAGGGAGCTATTCAACTTAGTGATGGACTTGCTTGTACTCTTAGGGGAATTCACACACAAGAAGTAGAAACTCCATCATCCTTCCAGATGAGTCTAAAGTTATTTGGCCTGTGAACAGATTTATGATTGCGACCCGCCCACTACCAAAGAGCCGACCTCGGGCATGTACTCGGCATGAAAACCCCATATACCAAGATATGGGAACTTCATCCCAATCCATCGGGGTCGACCGTACCATGTGACCAAGCTAAAGTTGGCCAGAATATCGGTTTCTCACAATTTTCAAATTCTTCTCCTTAAAACTCCAGCCCACAATGAAAGCAATACGGACATGTCCAAGAATACTAGAGCACCAATTGTGCTGTAGCTCAAACTGCACAACTGTATGCAAAGCATGCAGAAACCCCACATTGCCTTTAAAAGTGCTTTTTGACCCTCTATAATACTCACAGTATAACCACAGTTTCCAATTTGACTAATTGCAATATATGTTGAAAGGAAGGCATCTTGTGCCTCTAGTCATATGGTTAGCTCATCTATCCCTTTATATTATTCATATTGACCTTTAATTAGGACAAGGAATTTCTACCAGTTAGGTTACAAACATCAAGCCTGCTGCCCCCTCGATGGATACAATCATACAATGATTGACGCCTGTCAAAGCTTGGTCCATCAAAGACTGAGCTTGACAAGCATAGCTGGTTGAGCTATAAAAACTTAGTCCTAATCACCGGTCCGGCCGGTCACACTATAACAACATTGGAGCAGTCACACTATATAGCGATAAGGAGCCAAAAGAGCAGACGTTAACAGTGCCTCGGAGCAACGGAGGGGGTGACGTCCTGGGTGAACATTCTCCTGATCCGCAAACCAGTTTATCATAAGTTCATCACTCGCAGATCATTATTATCGTTATTGCTCATGAGTGGCCTGTGCTATTGGGTTTTTGTGGTGCGAGCTATAATTTGGACTGGTATTGTTATCACTACAGCGTGACGGGCCTCCAGACAGATTAGGTGTAACTCTCCAGATCTTGACACCTCGGTGCAACAAGAAAAGGTTCATCACAACATTTTCAAGCCTGTCTGCACCTTGTGCTCCCAGAAAATAAGTTGGGATGACAACCAAAGAGATTTATAATGAAAGTAAACCCGGGACCATATCACTTCCTTAAAACCCAACGAAACTCCTATACGAGAAGTTTAGATTGGTGTATGAGTGTGCACAAAAGCTAGTCAAATCCCAATTTTAAGACCCATTTTTCTTGTAAGTATTTGCTCTGGGTTGCAATGATGGACTTTCATTTGCGTACGTACTAAAGCTGAGACCGGAAATAAGAACGCAATGCTCGCCACATCTACTGGTATGTCAAGGTACTCCCAGCATTCCCTGCGATGGACTGCCTCCCAAAGAACATCAGACCTGTAAGAGCAAGAGATTTAATATTGTTAGTGCATTACAAAACCAGGGTGGGGGGTTCATCAAAGAACTATGGGTTTAGCACGTTGGCCCAGTACCCACTCCTCCAGGAAATAAACCACATGGTACCTATGGAGGGGTACCTAAGGTCGATGTCGTGTTTAGGAAGTTGGGGTTGTCTGCTCTGCTGGACAGGATGCATTATGTGGAATCCGAGTTTGTTAGCTTAGGCTTAGCTAATGCCATGGGATTTGTGTGTGAAACTAGCTAGATGGGTGAACACTTCTACCATAACCTCTATTGCATAGAACACCATTTTGGGGTTGGTCAATCCCATTGTCTGTATTCAAACAAGATCACACAAGCATTGCATGCGGCATTTCCTTGTAGCTTGCCCACATTTTCAGATGGTGAATTATTGAGGTGGACTACCTTCAAAGCAGGAAGTCTTTCATTGCCTATCTTCCCGAAAACCCCTGATAACGTTTACCGTATTCATTCTAATTAGAAGCTTCATGCACTGATATGTGCACACTGGAATTTTAGCAAGATTTATGATTTTTGTTACTATAAGTCACACTTTTAAAACTGGTTGAACGCTAATCGTACACTGACAAAGTAACTTACTAGGTACTTTTTGTAGGAATAATGCAAGGTGTTGATGTTGGAAGGGGTGGGCAAGGAGCAGCACTCCAAGCTCGCCTTTTGTGGTATCTGTAGTAATGGAGCTTCACTCACTCATATGTGTACCGGTTCCGGAGACGTGAGACTACTAAACGCAACATTTTGTTTCTGAATTGTAATTCGCGCAGCGCACGTCTATTAGAAGAATAACATCAGTGCAAAGTAAAATTGATGACATGATGATGTTATTTTCAAGTGACTTTCAGAAGGTCCTTTTCTGTTTTAGGCTAAGTTTGTCCCCTGTACAAAATCATGGAAGTTCATAACCTAGGCTTTTTCCACACAAAATACAATTTTGCCAGGAAAGAAATCCGCTATGGCCAGAAGAATGTTGCCGGTGAAGGATTGCACTTCGCGAAGTCATGTAAGCTATAGGTGCCGGAACAGTAGGGGGAATGGCATGGGTTGGCATTATCCTCATGTACCCCACACACCTATACATACGGTATACTTTTGAGCCGATAGTTGCAATGTAATCGTCAGAGAGAGAGAACCGGGGAAACAAATTTGGGCAATAGGAGGCTGTGACCCCTTCTCGCACACCCTTCCCATTGCTATTGTTACAAACTGGCATGTGGCAATGTTCAGGCAGTTGTATGGGACCAAAATTGCTTGATCTTTTTTTTATGTACCCCCACCCCCTAGATTCCGAATTCCCCCTTTGAAACATTTTGAGGGAGGAATTCCCTCACATTTCGAGTCCTAGTGTAAACGCTGAAGAACATGAACGTGTTCTTTATTTTTTTACAGAGTAGGCATCATCCCATTATATGCCATAACTCGTTGGAGTCCCCAATCACTCACCTGGCTCGAAGAAGGCACAGTGGACTTCTGATGGTACGCTGAGGACAGAGAAGAGATAAAAAAAAAAATAGGATCATTCGTTTAAAAAAAATAGGATCATTCGTGAGAATGAACACATCAAGAGGCGATCATCATTCAGGGAGCTTTGGCCCAATGCCACTGAACGATAAATCCACATCCATTCTGATTGAAGCTAATGCCCCGAATAGAACTAATGCAAGCCTGCCCATTTTGGAATAACCTCCCACATTATTATTGAACAAAAGATTTTGTTGAAATTTTCAGTTGTCTGTGAAGATAAGATGACCACAAAATCAAGCATTTTTCCTTATATGTATGTGCGAATACACATGTGCTTTGATCCATTCTGCTGGCACCACATGCCTTGGACAGAAGCGCATCAATTCCTAGAAGTGCAGAATGGCTAGTTCCGGGAATCTATATTCCAATAAACGCACGTCTTGTTGGTTGTGGTCGTGCAATGCGTAGTCCAGATTTATTTGGGAAAACCAGGCCTTCTTTGCAATCAAAACGTGATGACATCAAGGAGCAAGAACGAATAATAACAATGAACCCAGAAAGCCAAAAGGCTTAGTGATTCCTTGACTCCTTCGTACAACCTATAGCTAGACACGAGACAAATGGGAGATTGCACCAGCTCCTTATTGGTCAACATACAACGACCATATTTGCCTTTATATCCCAACCACCATAGGGGTCCTATACTCCTATAAGAACGCTACACACTGAATTTTGAGATTTTCAGACTTTGACATATGGCCGGACCTCAGATGACCTCTGACCCAACCCCAAAACAATAGGGTTCATGTACTCATCATGGAAACACACATACCAGTAGTAAGAGATTCATCCATCAGACGAGTCGTGTTATTGTGTTTACAAGTCCAAATTGGCCAAAATATCGACGTTTCACAAATTTTCTATTTTCGACCAATTTCACCCCAACCTATACCAAAAACAATAGGGTCCCTGTGCTCACCATTAAGAAAGCTACACACCAAATTTCAACCTGATCAGACCAACCATTCTGTTTACAAGGTTTTCAGACCTCGACCTCTGGTGGCCTCAGATGACCTCTGACCCAACCCCAAAACAATAGGGTTCATGTACTCATCATGGAAACACACATACCAAGTATGAGCTTCATCCATCAAGGCGGGGTCAAGTTATCGTGTGTACAAGCCCAAAACTGGCAAAACATCAAACTTTTCACGAGTTTCTATTTTGGACCCAAAATTCACCCCCGACCTATACCCAAAAACAATAGGGTTCCGTGCTTCTCATAAGAAAGCTACACACCAAATTTCAACCTGATCAGACCAACCATTCTGTTTACAAGGTTTTCAGACCTCGACCTCTGGTGGCCTCAGATGACCTCTGACCCAACCCCAAAACAATAGGGTTCATGTACTCATCATGGAAACACACATACCAAGTATGAGCTTCATCCATCAAGGCGGGGTCAAGTTATCGTGTGTACAAGCCCAAAACTGGCAAAACATCAAACTTTTCACGAGTTTCTATTTTGGACCCAAAATTCACCCCCGACCTATACCCAAAAACAATAGGGTTCCGTGCTTCTCATAAGAAAGCTACACACCAAATTTCAACCTGATCAGACCAAACGTTCTGGAACTTATCGTGTTTAAAAGGTTTTCAGGAAATTTGACATCTGGTGACCCTAAGATGACCTCTGACTAACCTCAGAGACCATGACCTAACCTTCTCAAAACAATAGGGTTCATGTCTCATCATGGGGAACACCACACAAACCAAGTATGACTGGCACCATCCATAGCGGGGTCAAGTGATCGTGTTTACAGCCAAAAACTGGCAAAAATTCAACTTTTCACGAATTCTATTTTTGACCAAAATTCACCCCCAAACCTGACACGAAAAACAAAAAATTGGGTTCCATGTAACTCCCGGGACATGAGGCAAGCGACACACCAAATTTCACCGGATCAGGAAGCCAAACCATTCTGGATTATCGTGTTACCAAGTTTTTCAGACTTTGACCACTGGTGACCTCAGATGACCTAGGACCTGACCCCAAAAACACTAGGGTTCATGTACTCATCATGGGAAACCACACATACCAAGTATGAGCTTCATCCATCCAGGCGGTGGTCAAGTTATCGTTGTTTACAAGACAAAAAGTGGCCAATTTATCGATTTTTCAAATTGATTTTTTGACCAAAATTCACTCCAACCTATACCCAAACCATAGGGTTACTGTGCTCCCCATAAAAAAGCTACACACAGAATTTCAACCCCGATCCGACAAACCCATTCTGGGACTTTGGACTTAGGGTGTTTACAGGTTTTCAGACTTGACCCTCTGGTGACCTTCAGATGACCTCTACCCAGGCCCAAACACTAGGGTTCATGTATATTCATGGGGAAAACACACATACAAGTATGAGCTTCATCCACACGGGCGGGGTCAATTTATTCGTAGTTTACGCCAAAATTGGCCAAAAATATCAACTTTCAAAAATTTTCTTATGTCTGACCAAAAATTCACACCCCGACTTTACCCAAAACCAATAGGGTTCCGGTGCTCCCCATAAAAGAAAGCTACACAACAAATTTCAATCTGATCGACCACCATTCTCGGACTATGTGTACAAGGTTTTCAGACTTTGACCTCTGGTGACCTCTGACCTAACCCAAAAACGATAGGGTTTCATGTACTCATGCATGGGGAAAACACACATACCAAGTAGAGCTTCATCCATCCAGGCGGGGTCAAGTTATTGTGTTTACAAGCCAAACTTGGCCACAATATCAACTTTTCACAAATTCTCTGTTTGTGACCAAAATTCCCCACAACCTATACCAAAAACAATAGGGTTTCCTGTACTACCCATGAGAGAACTCCACACAAATTTCAACCTGATCAGGACCAACCCTTATGGACTTATCGGTTTACAAGGGGTTTCAGACTTGACCTTGGTGACCTCAGCGACTCTGACCTGACCCCAAAACAATAGGGTTCATGTAATCATCAGGGGGAAACACACATACTAGTATGAGCCTGACCTAATCAGACCTGATCAAGGTATTGTGTTTACAAGCTGGGACGTACACACACACACACAACGTATGACCTGCATAGATTCCTCCGAATCGTCAACGAATTCAAAAAACCTTCTCTATTCGATATATTTAAGTCACCCAAAATTCGCCATAAGAACGTACACACCCAAATTTCCAGTATAATTGAACCAAGTATTCTGGAGAACAGACTGACCTCTAGTGACTTCAGATGACAATGACCGGACCCAAAAAACAATAATGGGGGTCATGTAATCATCATGGGGACAACACAAGTGTGAGCTTCATCCATCCAGGTGGGGTGAGGTATTTCAAAAGCCAAACTTAACAGAAACCTCATGCGCTCTGCGCAACTGCATAGTTCTTTTGGAAAAGGAATAAATAAGCCCATTTGTGGTACAGTTTGAGTGACAATGATATGGGTGTTGAAGTCATGAGGGAACAATGGCAGTACGACGTTTGAACGTTCGTAAGTGTGCCAATACGAATCATGCTATAATGTAGGGAGAATCTCGTCTATTTCCACGAAGATGTTCAGTGGTGAGGCATGCGCACTTACAACGGCAAACGCTAGATACCAGTGGCCAATAACTACAAGTTAGTCAGTTGCAGTGATGCGCAGCCAGTTCACTGGCCATCTCGATAGTGGATGGAAAGGGGGGGGGGGAGGAGACTACATTTTCAACATTTATTAAGCACTTGCAAAAAAAAAAAAGCCAAAAAAGTCAGGGGGACATGGCTCCATGAAGGCTTCATCCCAAACCTGTTGACATGAATGCATGCAAACAGGCAGACATTAAGCCCCAGTCAAACCATTAGCTGACACACGGGTGGCACGGTGTTGGAAAGGGGATATGTAGACCACAGAGAAAAATTCTAATACTATCAATTTCTCAAGGAATAAATACTCCACGATTATGCTTGATACTGGTTAGCAAGACAGTCTCAGGCAGGGTGTTGCTCACTTCGTCGAATGCAACAAACAGCCGAAAAGAATTGCTTCGACCATTTCTCACTCTGCTTGGTCAACCCCTGAGTGAAAATCGAGTCTTGGACTGCATTAAAAAAGATTGCAACAATGTTGGCCCAATGAGTTTCTAGTCCATCCGCATCAAATCAGCCAATTAAATGATTAGGGAGACTGATAAATATGCGAGAGGAAAATGAAAACAGGAACAACTGCCAGTGTTGGGCGAAAGGGTAGGACAAGATGTCTGTCATGGACATGGAGGGACCGTAGCCTTTTTATACTGCACACCGGAAAAAAACTACAACCACATAATTCCATTTAAGAAGTTTCATTCAAGAACCTGTGCCCTGCCTATGGTACCCACTATGTGGAATATTTACAGTTCCAACATTGGGTCTTGGACATGAGCATGAGATAACTATCTATTAGCTTCATCGTCTTCCAAGTCTTTCAGAGCATGTTATGCAAAAACAAATAGAGAACATCTGTTTAACAGCAGGTCCGACTGGGTTAACTTTTTCCAATCTTCGCATTTCCAGGGAGTGCAATACTGGCCCGTGTAGAAAAATCCACAAATGGGGGTGCACTTCCAGGTTCCGCAACAGGAAGACTATGAATCAGTCCGGCCAAATATTTGAGGAACAGCGAGGGCTCGAGTAGTAAGTGAAGAAATTGCAAGATTAAGGAGTCATGGAAAATCGCATGATAAGTGATTCAGTTTACATCAAAAGCTAGTTCAGAGATAGACCAGGTCATTATGCAATTTATCCCGACTGGGAAAGGAAAAAAGTCGTCAACCGGACCGTTCAGCGAATGGGCTTTACTGTGGGTACTCCATTCTCAGTGGAATTATTAAACAGTAAAAAAAGTTGCAATGGACTGTTGAAACCGCCTGAATTAGACAATTAATCAGAAAAACTATTCGATAAGTTACCATGCACGATATTAATTACACCAGGCAACATCAGGCTGCCACAAAATAACACACAATATTTGGAATAACTACAAAAAGGACTGATCGAAAGCCGACGGTCACTTTGCCTACATGCGGCCCACCAATCCAGCGTTGAGTAGTACGCCATCACAAGCGTAAGAGTAATATTCCATTATACTTGCGGGGGGGTAAGCAGCAGTCAGGACATACTAGCATGCAATTGACGACTGAAAAAAGGCATGCACATTTATGGAATATTTAAAACGTAAATTGAGCCACATAGCAATCACAGGAATGGAATTAGAAAAATTTCTTGCAATGTGAAGCTTAATTTGAGAATTCTTTGACAAACGAGGGAGTAACAAAGTTTTACCAACAGATCACTGCCACTCCTTTTGAGTACTGTGGCCAGCTAACCTAGCAGTAGGAAAAATGGGTCCCTCTATCTGTTTTTGCGAAATGGGCATCCCTCTGGGGCCATATACTTACGGTCTATCATAGGTGATTCTATTGTGAAGCTGCCCAATACGGGGACAGTGATGCTTTGACCAGTTTTCATTGTGACTACAGATCCTGCGCGGAGTATCCCAGGTAAGAGCTGGGTTCGTTGCAGTTCCCACCAAATTCCCTGGCTTCAAGGGTAAACTGGAGGTTGATCTCGTTCATATCCACTCCAATGGATGCTGGTTGTCAATAGCAATCAATGAGACCTCCCTCTGACTGCCAGCATTGAATATGTTTTTTTTCATTCTTGATGATCCTGGCTGGAGAACTCTGGTGGATGAATAAACCAGAAAGCCGAAAGGCCTTAGTGTTCCCTTGACTCTTCCTGACAACCTATACCAGAACAGGGACAAATGGAGATTGTACCAGCTGTATGAACTCTGACCGTGACCCCAAAACAATAGGGTTCATGTACTAATCACACACATACCAAGTATGAGCTTCATCCATCTGGGTGGGGTGTGTTCACAAGCCAAAATTGGCCAAACTGGTTGACTTTTCCACAAATTTTCTATTTCCGACCAAAATTCACCCCCGACCTATACCAAAAACAATAGGGTTCCTGTACTCCCCATCAGAAAGCTACACACCAATTTGAACCTGATCAGACCAACCATTCTGGGAACCATACTGTCACAAAGGTTTCAGACTTTTGACCTCTGTGACCTCAGATGACCTCTGACCTGACCCCAAAACAATAGGGTTCATGTACTCATCATGGGGAACACACATACCAAGTATGAGCTTCATCCATCCAGGTGGGGTCGAGTTATCGTGTTCACAAGCCAAAATTGGCCAAACTGGTTGACTTTTCCACAAATTTTCTATTTCCGACCAAAATTCACCCCCGACCTATACCAAAACAATAGGGTTCCTGTACTCCCCATCAGAAAGCTACACACCAATTTGAACCTGATCAGATCACAACAAACCAATTCTGTCGTTCTTGACTTATCCTCTTCACACAAGATTTTCAGACTTTTGACCTCGGTGGACTCAGATGTCTCTGACCTGACCCCAAAACAATAGGGTTCATGTACTCATCATGGGGAACACACATACCAAGTATGAGCTTCATCCATCCAGGTGGGGTCGAGTTATCGTGTTCACAAGCCAAATGGCCAAATTATTGACTTTTCACAAATTTTTATTTTGACCAAAATTCACCCCGACCTATACCAAAAACAATAGGGTTCCTGTACTCCCCATCAGAAAGCTACACACCAATTTGAACCTGATCAGACCAACCATTCTGGACTTATCGTGTTCACAAGATTTTCAGACTTTTGACTCTGGTGACCTCAGATGACCTCTGACCTGACCCCAAAACAATAGGGTTCATGTACTCATCATGGGGAACACACATACCAAGTATGAGCTTCATCTATCCAGGAGGGGTCGGAGTATCAAGTTCACAAGCCAGGTGTCACACACACACACTGTCATGACTTACATAGATTCCTCCGTTTTCGTCAAGGAATAAAAAACTGTAGCAATAGTACAGTAGCTCACCTACTGGTCTGCAGCAGTCCAGCAGTGCAGTATGAAAATCATGCAAGTAGAATGACCCTTTGGTGAACACCTTCTCCCTAAACCCCATTTATGGGCAAATGGTCATCTCAAGCCGAATGGTACCTGACCAACTTGCATTATACTCCAATTCAAACTGTCGGAGCTGAGCATAGCAGACGACCATTGCATGGCCTTTGAAGGCAAAGTCCAGCCAAAGTAATACTCTTTTTGGTGTTATAAATGTCAAGAGAAACAAAAATCATTCAACTATCAACTTTGTTCCAGGTTCATAGCATGTTCGCGGTTTGGAAGATATGGCTTCCTCAGTTTCATATAATTGGTGGATTGGGCAAACGGGCAAAAACACTTTTTCGACGGCAGTTCTCACAAGTATGAGGGGAAAGTTAAGACATTTTCCTTGACCTTTTCTTCAAAATTGTAGAGATATGACTCATCAAATGTTGCCTTTGCAAAAATTGCCAACGTAGCAGTGATAAATTATATAATCTTTAAAAAATTGTGAATTATAACAAACATGCTATGAACATGAAATAAAGTTTGATTTGCATGATTCTCAATGCACGATCATATAACGTTTAAATATTTTTGGCTGGACTAGCCCCTTGAGCATTGATCACTTCATTGCCTATTACAACTCCATGGGTGTAACATCCCCAAGCATTCCATACATTTATCTCTGGGTCACCAGGTGATGATAAAACCAAATAAACTACCACGGAGATGAAGCGTGTTACCATGGCCCCCAAATTTACCCTTGTTGCATTTCCGACCTGAATTCCTGAACAGGTTACTCTCCTTTCTGTACCCTCCCACCTGCGCTCCTTGTCACTCAGCCGAATTTTGTGGATAATCAACGCTGCACAAAAGCAAAAACAAAATTAAACTGCCCGAATTCATACCACCAAAGAGCTGAAACGCCTAGTGATTCTCTCCTCATTTCTGATAACCGATGGATGAGTGAGTACTCTATATAGATTATGGTATTCCATTTTAGGAATGGATGTGTTTGTTTGTAGTTTCTAATTGAATATGATGCGTTTTTTGTTCTTTTTTGCTTCTGTGATGAATCAGCTGGTGCCAGAGCAATTTTCAATGTTTTCTGAAACAGGGTAACACTCACTGAAGATGTTCCAGAATCCTGCACTATGACAAATGGATAATGACTATCAGGAACAGAGTATTTGTGCCCCTCCTCCCCGGACCATCCTAGTCTACAACTACTACGATGCTTACCACCAGCTGGAAACCAAATGGGAGACCGCAAATACCACTGAGGCATTGCTCCGGAGCTACTGCCAATTCACACCTGACAGTGTCAAACCGATCACTATCAAAGCCTGAAAAAGAGCAGACAATTTTTGTCATGTGAATGAAGGCCAAAATGAAATCAAACGATTTCCTACTCTAGCATAGGATACTAGATAGTACACACAGCATATATATTAAACTGGAAATAATTTTTCATGAGGGTTCATGAGTTATTCATTGGGCATGGCCTCCTGAGTACACACAGTATAAATATTAAACTGGAAAGAATAGTTCATGAGGGAGGTATTTGGGTATTTATTGGGCCTGGCCTCCTGGGTTGGCCTGAGCTTGAGTGTTGTCCCTGAGCCACCTAGAGACAGTATCCCTCAAGTCGTCGAGGGGAGAGGGTGAAAAGTAGATCGTCTTGGCAGATGAGTATGGCTCATTCAACGTACCTCCAAGAGGGTTTGACAATGAGTTTGACATCGGGGAGGCACCTTTAAGGTACCAGAGATTCAGAGCCTGGCAGAATGCTATGAGGCAAGGAACAACAGACATGGCAGTTAGCTTCAGGTCTGGAGGAATCAAGCATATTGCTCTGGGTCCCCTGAATGAGTAAGCTCTAATCCATAATGCTCTTCCTGCATAGGGGGAATCAAGCAGTGTTCAGATCCCGGTGACCGCAGTTGCTAGCTGCAGCTGTACAGCAGGGATCGTGAACACCCGGGAAAGCAGCCAATACAATAGCAGGTTGAGAACCGATAGAGGAGCATGCTACCAACTATAAACAAAGGATTTATGAGCAGTGAAGCATTGGAAAATCAAGAACAACATCTAGGGGAACTGCATGTAAGCGCTCAGTACTCGGTGGGGCGGGGGGGGGGGGGGGGGGGGGGGCGGGGGGGGGGGGGGACACAAGCAGTACAAGTAACACAGGGAAAACTGGTACTGCTGAGGCCTCTTCTTCATACAACTCTCTGTTACAGTCCTTTGAAGTTTGTGCATGTGTGTTGCAAATGCATCCCATCATGCAATAATGAATGATGCCATTTTTGCAAACAATCTTTGTTCGCACATTATTTTCACTTCAAAAGCATTTAGTCTATGGGCGAGTATTGCTGTAGTGGGCTGGTAGGTATTGATGGTTTCTTTGGTGAGAGAAGGACAACAACACTTCCACTAAATATTGACTTATTGGACAATGAAAGACATGACATAACTTCCCATGTTTTCCAAGTGTGACGTCATGCATATTGCCAATTGGATTTTCCCATTTTTTCCTGCATGATTTACCAAACTTTGCAGGCAAAAACTCCACATAGGAACATTGTATTGAAATAGGGTTTGGACCTATAGATAGAGTTTTCCATGATATAACCTCAGTTGTATCCAAGCCTGCAGTTGTCCTTCAATGGATTATCATACACATGAGGTACACAGTACATTAAGAAATGTGGGAAACACTATCAGTATCATGCATGGCATTATTAACATTAACAGATGGGAAGAAAATCTCTAGAAAAAAAAACCCGAAGGCACAAATCGATTGATTCCTCACCCAAATAAAAAACTCTGAGGGGTTAGGCCGAGGTAATGTATGTGGAGGGGGAAAAAGATGTCCCGAAATCAACGAAATGGAGGGCTGAAGGGGGCGATGTCAGGACCAAGCGCAAGAAGGGGGCCAAAACGCACATTTCTGGGAGATGGGTGGTCAACATCTAGGTTGGGCACAAGTGTGGGTGAGATGTCAAAATGTTGGAAATGACCTGTTCTTTCCATTTCTGGAATCAAAAATGTTGACCCACTCTTCTATACCCCCAGCACCACATTCTTTTAGCCAAAAATGAAAAAAAAAAATCCGAGAGTGGGGTCAACATCTCGGTGTGGCACAAGCCGCACAGTGTGGGTGCGGTGTCCAAAATGTGTGGATAACTGTTCTTTCCATTTCTTGGATTCCAAGATTTTAACCTCCCCTCTGACCTAGCACCACATTATTGCAGAAGAAAATAGCAGTGATTTTGCAAAAGTGGTACCAACTTTGGTATATACCTAGGTCTTCTAATGTGATATGACTATTAGGCAAACCACAGGTTTGTTATTATGTTATCCTGCACATATGAGTGAATGGAGCTGATACAAGGGCGGCAACGGGTGGTCGTCAATTGAGTCAAGTGGCATGACCAATATAACCTCCTAGTGATCTGAGATGTCTCAACAAGGTAATTCGCTTAAATCTCCTAATTTGGGGAATTCATGTGTCGTATTTCCACCCATGGATGTCATTCCAAGTATATCTGTTACATTTATGACATCCAACGGCCAACGTACCTGCTCATACTTTCAATACATGCATACACACTTAGCAAGAAAAATTATTAAGAAGAGGGTCATCCATACTTGGAATTTCCAGGACAGTCCCGCATCTTGCACGCACCAACACCAGTGGGAGCATAACGAACACCGGTGGCCGATTCAGCAGGCTGACATCTAGGGCACCAGAGACGAGCCACCGCATTGTAAAATCGACCGGAATGAAGGAAGCCCTGGTGATACTGATGCACGGGTTCTGATAACAAATGTATATGGCAATGGGTTATGAACTCAATGAAAAAAAAACAAAAAACAAGAAAAAATGCTCCGGCTAGGATTCAATAGACGAGGATGCAGGATCCGGCATATAGCACTAGAAGTGGTGGATTTACGTGAGTACGACAAACTATCTAAATGGACATAGGCTGCAATTGGATTTTCGGCTGTGAGGAAAGTAGATGCAAGATACCATATTTCATCTTCACTGAACCAAGCCTTATGTAGGACATGTGGATTTCCAAATTAACAGCTGAAGCCGCGTCATAGAGCTCCTCATGCCAAAAGATGTCATACTCACAAATTCGCAAATTTTAATATTCCAATTTACAACAATAATTTGCACTTTAGAACATAATTAGTCAAATAGAGAGGATTGCTGTAGTAGGTTGGTAGGTAGTAATTGATAGCCCCTTTGGGTGAGAAGACAGAAACACCACATGAATCAATTAAATACATAACATCATTATTTGTGTTGTTCAACTGTAACATATGATCAATATTCGATTTTTTTCGCGCTCACATGTGGCAACCACAATCTCAAACGCTTCAAACATCATTATTACTCCTGCTCATTGGTTACCTTTTCACACACCTACTCTATGTGCACAACCCTTGTGTTCCACCTGGCACACTGGAACATTTCTGCCACTCATTGTGTCCCCTGGGGGACTTCCCATTAAGGTGCTCCACATACAGCGCAACGCTATGTAAGTTACCTACAGGGTACCCATTTACCACCTGGGTGAGTGAAAGGCATCTGGATCAAGCAACTTGCTCAAGGTACAAACGCGGACTCGAACCCACAACCCCCTGGGTTAACAAGTCTCAAGGCCGTGACCCCTTAGGCCACCACCACAATCATCGATATTCCACATAGAGATCTCCCCGACTTGTCCTGCATGATGGACGAAACTTGGCACCAATACCACACATAGGAACTCTGAAAAAATGGGGGTATAACGCACCTATAGCCTAAGTTTCCCATTCCCTGCAAAGAATCCTTTGTTGTATCCATGTCTGCACTGTGTTCATTATGGTTAGACAGTTCTATCTATTGTGCAGTTATGACTTATTAGGCCTCATAGAGGCACTCCTCCCATGTGATATACTAGGTTAGGATAACTATATGCCAGGGCATAGGAACGATTTCGAGTGGGGGGATGAAGTTCGATGACGGATCTAGGGGGAGGGGTCTCCCCTTTGCAAAAATTTTTCATTCAGTGGCATTAAGATGCAATTTGGTGCAATATAACACTGAAAGCACTCCAAAACACACTCCCTCCCGAAATAATTTTGCATTTTCACGTCCTGAGATATGTTGTGTCCGACACCCCCCTGCATATCCGACCTACACCAACACCATACTCTTGACACCGGTATCAGAAATAGGAACCTACAACCCGATACTAACACACTAAAACAGTGTTTATGAATCACACACCTTTCTAAACAATTGTTTATCATTTTTATTTGGTGAGCAGTATGGGCACTATGATCAAATAACACATACTAACATTTAGCATTCTTGGCCAATTAAATTGACAATCACTACCAGTCTGATGTCGGTTATATGCACCCTAGGGCTGGCCGACCCCTGAGTTACTGCCTCTAGTTCTAGACCCTACCCTGGTTCAAGCCCTGTCTGTGTCTGTGCTGTACGTACCGAAGGGCCTTTCCTATTCCCCACCAAACTATACTATATTCAACTATACTATGAACCCGGCAGAGCCCTTCTCCCTAGAGAGTCAGTTGGGAAGATATAGAATGATTTACCTATGTGATGCTTAAGCAATTTGCAAAGATAAAAGTTGTGCTCGACAACCCTGTTATTATATAAATATCTGATTTCTTTTCTGGCACTACACGATTGTGCTTCCATTATGACTGGGCATGCTGTCAAATTACAAGATAGGCCGGGATTCCATGATGCTTATGCGTAGTAAACAAATCGCAATTACGTGAAGCTGAGCGGGGGCTAGTGTTTGAATATGTTTCTATTTAGTTGCAAGATAGATATATTTCCACAGAAGCCAAAATTCATGAATGAAAGCAACCAACGCTGGCATAGCGAAATAGCTCATTCCCATGCGTAGCAATGCTTATAAACCGCGAATGGATTCTATGAATGTCTTCCTTAAGAAGCCAAGCAACGCCAATATGCAGGGCGTGCTGCCTTTTTATGGTCCTTTTGCATAACACTTTATCTGTTTTATCTTCTGAAATAAACGTTTGTTGCCATAAATATGTGATTCTGACATCCCGCCCGGATACGCATAACGCGTCTATGGAATCCCACCTTATAACTGTCAGTACGGGATCGGATAAGTTGGGGTTCCTGCAGGGAAGTAGTCTAGGGTCATATGATTGGGGGGGTTAAGAATAAAAAATTCCAACTGGCAGATTCATTTTTTCCAACTCACCCCACCTCTTATACTGAAAGGTGCATTTTTTGCGTTCTTTTGCTTTTTTTTTGGATCTGGGGGGCTCCCCGCCTTTTAATTTGTAGAGGTTTTGTCACTTGGTGAAAATGTCTCAATCGAACCGAGAGTTCACAGATCATGGAGTTCAGTGAAGTGAGTCAATTGAGCCCCATCTCATCATCTGAGAACTGCTTTCGGGGATGGACTGGTGACATCCACCTAATGTACGAAGATGGCGACTCGGCCATCACAGCTCGAGTAAGATCCACAAGTACACAACGCATATAACTGTAGGCCTACTCTCTATCCCATTTGCCTATTTTATAGTGCATTCAGAACTGCCTTAGTGGCACTCTCGGTATTGGGAAGTTGGGGGTAGTGGGCCGGCTGGTCGCCACCAGCTCCTGAGGAAAAGAGAAAAAAAAAGACCGACTGCCACACAGCATGACAGCATTTCTAATCTTGAGAAACAATCAGTGGCGTAAGCACGTATTTTTGAGCGGATCTGAATTTTGATATGGAATCTCTGGGGTATGTTCTAATAAAGGGAGGGGGTGTCGCCCTCCCTTTTGCAAAATTTTTGCATATCCCGTGACCATAGATGCAATTTGGTGCACTACAGCACTCCAAAACGGTCAGTTCATTCCCGAATATTTCGCATTTACATGTCCCTAGATGGCGATTTTTTTTTTGTTTTCTCTGGTCCAAATCAATCGAGGGCAGCAACTAGATTAAGTGATTTAGATCTCCCTTTCAGGACCGCCGATGCCCCCCTCCCCCACTCCCTAGAGAATTTTTTTGCATTTCAGGTGGCCTAGATGCAATCTGAGGGCATTATGACACTCCTACATGCACATCGTGTCCACGAAATAATTTTGGCATTTCACGTCCTTGGTTTAATGCGACTTCTACTCAGGGATCTGTGATTTTTTCGGCTAAATTGTACCGAGCTCCATGGGCAGTAAGAAGGCTCTCTTTTGGGGTTGTGTATTCTACTGACAGCGTACCGCCAAAATAGGCATACGTGTAGTAACCCCCCGTACCGTGCGCCCCCATTTTCTTTTTGGCGTTTTTCGTCATTCTATCAAATAACTGTTTGCCAGTCAGCCAGTGGCGTCGGCCAAACTTTTCATACTGTGTGGCACTAGGGAGGCAGATACATTCCTCAGTGGGGCAAAAGAATACCATTTAAGCGGGCGCAACCTGGTTGTAGCGGAGCGTCCAAGCGAATTTTTGGTTGCGCCAAGCTCCCAGATGTTTCTGGGCTCCAAACCGGGGCATTTTGTGATCGAAAAGTTTGTAATCGGTGGAAATTTGAACATTTTGTCAGACTCGATCTAATAATCGCTGCTTCGGCTTCAACTTAATGTTCAACAGTTTATGCTCCTTACTACTGCTAACCAAGTGCCTCACAGCGCGCCATTTTTTTAGGGCACATCTGGAAAACAGGATCTTGTTGTCCACCGCCTTCAGCTGACTATCCAAGACGCTATTCGTATATTTTAATCCCATTCAAAATTACAAAATTGCACTAGCCTATGTAAAATAATGCTCGTGGGCCAATTTGCAGATTTTACAAGCATTTTCCGTATTGGTTGTAACGCGAATCTAATCCTGGTCCTGCCCTAATCTCTAATCATAGCAATAGACACAATTGATTCATACAATACCGACAGCCAATCACGGCGGTCGTTGTAAACATGCGTGTTAATTTAAAGAAGAAGTAATGTAATTGCGCGTGAAGCGCGCAAATTTTTTGCACATATACCGGTAAAATTATAATTCTTTGTTGTAATTGTATTTCACCGTTTTGACATGAATAGAAAATTCCTTTTGGTCTAGTTGGAAAATTTACAAAGTTGAACTGCCTCGGACCTCAGTCCGTAAATATCAATCTGGCATTTGAAAAAAAATGAGTGGGCCAACGCTTGTTTTACCCCCCACCCAATATTTGCAGATGTTCAGGAGAACATGCAATGTATGTATTTATTTGCTAATCGCCTGATTTTGACCATTAATATTTCAACCTTTCTAGATACTCCGTGAATAGTGATAATCAATCATTTAAGTCACTCTGGAAGCTATATAAAGCATATGAGTCATCTTCCAAGCGCATCTTTGCGGTCCCAAAAATGGCCCGAATGTGGGTACTAGTGAGCAGAAGGGCTGTTACTGCGCGTCGCATCGGTTTTTGACATATTCCTGTTTCTGCATCCTCACCCATAGCAACATCACTGTAGCCTATTAAACCACTAACAGTCTAATATGCCACATTATGTAACTCCTTAGACCGTGGTAATCTTACTCCAGAAACCCATCAAATCAAATCAACGAGGTTTGCGATGCTGTCAGGACGTAGAGCCGATTACTAATACGAATATACCTAAGTCAGAGGGCCATTAAAATGAATTTACACTTGACACTTTCTGTGTATTATATAGGCTAAGCATTAAAAACACAGTGGTGCGGTATTATTTCCTTGTATTTTCGCTGGTAATATGCCCTGTCACAGGATTAACGAAATGGCTTGAAAACTATTTCGATAATGAAGGACAAAACATGTGCCTACTCAGCATGTGCTGCATTTCTTAAGATGAGTTAAGAATATGTAAAATTTAAGTAACTATTATGAAAAAAAGATAATCCATTTTGAAAAATGGTAGGAGTGATGCCTAAGTAAGTTGGGGGAGGGCTATATTTCAGCAAAAGAGCATACCCAAATTTGAAGAATAAAATTCGGTGTGGGATCACCCTCATCCAAGACAAGGATTACTTTGGTCGGTCAATCTTCAAAATTTTGCATTTCAAATGTGTGTTTAAACCATATGCTTGTAAATATATGCAAAATGGAGCATAGCTTATTACATTCAGGGAAACGACAGCGCATCTCAACCTGTCAACACGGTACAATACTTAGAGATGTTTGAAATGCACATCGGCTGGATCAAATAAATACCTTTTACGGAGTGACATTTTTCATTCAACTTGTATTAAAACTTATATCAATGCATTTTTTCTATGATGTGTTCTGAGATTAATGCAATTTCACACATCGAGAACCCTTGGTGATTTTTACCTAGTATTTGTAGCACAGGCCCACGGCAATGCCGTTTTCGGCCATCTAGACGGGCTGGAAACCCAAAATTTCTTGCACGGCTTCGCCCAAACCAATGTGGCGCTTACGCTTAGATAGTTAAACCGTCACATTTAGCGCCACAATAAAAATTACATTCTGCCGCGCCTGCAATTTGGCGATCGTCTGTCAGAAATTCCAAAATGGATATTCGAAAATTTCCAACTGCAAGGTCCCTCTGACCATTTTTGGGGGGGTGAGACACCCCTGAATCATGACATCCCTGGTTGCCTGCCGGGTTGCCCCTGTAGCTCATGGTGAGGGGCCGGTAACCCGGAGAGTTTAGTCAAGGTAGTCACTTGCCAGAGGAGGCTGGTGATTGGAGGGCGGTTTCTTGATGGATGCGACTGCGGCCGTCCATGCATGTGCTCCCATGTCCAAGTGTGTGTATGAGTGGAGAGTGAGTGATATATCAATGTGGGTCTGCGCCATGCAGAATCTGTTTCACACCCCAATTTCAAAATAAAAACACATGCTGAATGTTTACCTCTTCAATTAATATTACCCTATTCCCAGGTACCATCCAAACCCTCATCTGAATGTACCTTGGTCATTTAACTCCAAAGTTACTTTGGAACCCTACTCGCCAACTCTAATCTAACACTAACCTTCACACAACAAAACACATTTCCAACACATTTGCACTACTCGTGCTAGTCTTACTTTGGGGTCATGTGTGTACCAGTTATGCAAAATTTTAGCTCACACAGATTCAGGTGGTTGCCTACTCGTAGCAATTGCCCGGGAGCATGTCCAATGTTCCCGGAGTCTGATGTTCCCAAGGTTTTGATGTTCTTGGGTTCGAATAAGTTTTGATGACACCTAAATTAACATGGTTCTATGTTCCCAAAGGTTTGAGATTTCGATTTTCCCCCCTTTTCTTACATTTTATACCCCAAATTTTTAAGGCTCCAATGTCCATGTATAGCACCCACGGAGGAACAACTGTTTTCGGCGTTCTTGTCATCCGTTTGTGCGTTGGAGTGAACAAAACCAATTTATGGAATCTACTCGATTTTTTACTCCATAAAAACTTATACAAAAAACAACAAGGAACCCCGGAAACATCAAACCTAGGGAACATCTCCATAGGCAATGTATGAATAATACATATCCATGATTGACCAATCAAATCCCTTGGTCTTCCGTAGTAGCACGTTTGAGATTTTTTCGGTCACGTCGCGAGACCAAGAAGAAGAAGCTCCAGCCAAGATCGCTCTGAGAGAGAGAAGCATTGAGACATAACACAGCCAGTTGGGAGAACCTGTGATCCTGTTGCTCGGAAAAACATCAAATCGCAATTCAAAAGCATGCACAATTCATTAACCGTTTTGAGGGAGGCAATAACCTTGAGCAAGACTCGGGATAGTCGGCCGCGATTGATCCCATGAGAATGTCGGATAGACGAGATCGCAAAACCTAGCTCCTTGTTATTTTAAGGTCTACTACTATATCCAGGTAGTAATCAGTTCTATAATTTAGACAAGGGTAACAGATGCACATTATTGATGCAATACTTCCTTGTCAATGCTAGAGACCCCATCGACCATTTTGTCAATGGTATCGTCAATAGTTGAAAATTCGTGAAGTCCAAATCGAGTGGCTTGTGTTATAATATCGCGAAATTGGTACCACCAACCACAGCCATTAGGACAAAAGGCACCACGGGAGATACCACTGCAGATACGGCTTTCCCAATAACCAAAAAATCTTACACCCATGTCACCACCTGAAATATGCTTTGTGTATTGATATTTGATACCTTATATCCGATTATGACGAGGACGGCGTCTCGGAGAGAATCAGTAAGGCGAAAATCGAAATCGTTTGCAGATGGCAAGTTGAATTCAGTGAGTGTAAATCATCACCCCCTCTGCCTTGTTAAGGTGGCAGAACCCCATAGGCTACTCCCATCGATTATACACACTAAAAAGGACCTCTTCACCACCCTGTAGAGAGAAACCAGTGGGAAATTGCGCAAGGGCGCACGCCAGTCCAAAACCCCACACCTCAGTAAGCTCGTAGCTGAACAAAATGCCCCATCATAGCACCTATTTACCAGACCTTGACCAGTGGAATTTTGAAACTGGAGCAGCTTTAATTTAGCGACATGTTTCGGACACACTCTAGCACTTGGGGAAACCCCATTCTGACTGTGGCCACAGGGAATAGGCTGGAAAAAATTGTGAAAACCCTGGCAGATTCATCCCAATTTTACATCATCTGTAATTATATCCCCACAACACTGTAAGTGTGCGGGGATATTAGGTTTTGGCGGTGTAACGACCGCGCGTATCCGCCGCCGCCGGCAACTTTAAGCGTTAGTAGCTCTAATTCTTTAACACTTTATCCGATTGACCAAAATTGGTACACATGTCAGCCAGATGAGTAAATAAGTTCGAAAAATGGGCTATATCGTATATTTGTTGCCCTCTATTTTGCAGGTTTTTCGCGCAAGTTCGTGCATTTACACGGAACGTTGTGGTTGTGGGTAGTTGTTCGAGCCCGAAAACATTGCGACAATTTCAAGTCTCCGAGTCAAGTTTGCATTTCTTTGTGCCCGTGCCTAATTATAGCATGGGGTAGGTGATATTTCAAACTTCATTGGATTTTCATGAAACTTGGTGTATAGGGCCAACTATCATTGCCGATGAATTTTCCTAATTTGGCCGAGGTTCACTGTAGGTCATCTTGCATGACTAATTTGCATAATAGAGGTTTCGCTTCGCCCAATTAGCAATTAGGCAAATTTATAAACTTTGGTTTGGATTCCCGAAACTTGTTGAGTAGGACCTTCTAACAGTCCCGATAAATTTATTCAGTGCGTTGAAATCACGAGGGTCATTATGTGGTTTTAATAATTTACATATTCGTTAGCATAATTAGAATTTGATGCAATTAGTTTCTCCAACGTTTTAGGGGATTTTGACGAAACTTTGTCAATAGAACCTACTACCAGTCCTGATAAACTTATTCCTATGTCATCAAGATCACTGAGGGTAAATTTGTGGGACTCATTGCATTTTAGTTGTCCCTTCTCAGTCAAATTGATGATTTTTAATACTTTTTTTTCGCAAAAACATTAGACATGTTCCTTGGAATGCAATATGCTTCTAGGAGTGGAGAGTAACACATTTCATAAAAACCGCCAAGCATTGAAGGTCATTAAAGGTCCCTTGGGGTCCAAAACTATTTTAAGTCCTTTTTCTCGGCAATCGCACTGGGTGGGTTTTTCTCAGAATGGCAAAATGCTCCTATGGTGGGATGTAATCACTGTAAGTAACAGAGTTTTCATAAAACATGTCATATCATTAAAGGTCCTTCGGGGTCACTTAGGGGTCAAAACTTTTTTTTGGCTATACTCTGAGAATTGAAATATCTGGCGAAGGCGGATGGTTCACCATTGTGATATAATGTTGACCTTGGCTGTGTGTGGACCTCTGACTGAAATTTGACCTCTGTCGGGTGGTCATGTGGTTGAAGGTCGAATCTTGAATAAATGTCGTCTTATTTAAGGAGTTACGACGGCGGGCAAAACAAATATAACTGGTTTATTTTTGGATATGTGATAGCTTGTGTTCTTTTATTGAGGGAACAACTCCCGCTTCGATGGACACTTTGGTAGTTACAGGGGTCAAAGTTTCAATTTTATACTTTTTTTCGCAATACAGTGGGACATGTTTCATTGAAGCAATATGCTTCTAGGAGTGGATGCATCACATGGATTGTACAATTTTCATAAAAACGCCATGTCATTGAAGGTCATTAAAGGTCCTTGAGGTAAAAACTGATTTTAGTAGCTTTTTCGGCAATAGCACTGTGTGTTCATCAGAATTCAAATGCTCCTAGGAGTGGATGTATCACATGAAGTACAATTTTCATAAAAACTTCATATCATTAAGGTCATTCGGGTCATTTAGGGGTCAAAAACTGTTTTTTTTTGACTATAATCGGATAATTGAATATCTGCGAAGGCTGGATGGTTCACCATTGTGATATCATTGTTGACCTGCATGTGTGTGCCTCTGACCTGAATTTGATCTCTTGGTCTGGTGGGCATGTGGGTGAAGGTCGAATCTTGAATAAATGTACTTATTAAGGACGCACCTGTCCGGGCTGTAGGGGTGCCCTCATCCAATTAACAGTGCATATGGAAGGACTCATTTACCTTAACGTTGTCCAGCTCACAATTCTATAAATTCTTCTTTCCCACGAATATTGTCCGGTTTCATGTTCACCCAATTTCCTGAATAGATATGGGGGTATATATACGTCTGGCGGTTACCGCCCCGACATTTTTAGTTTTTGATGTACTCTTTCAGGATTTGGGCAGAATAGGATCCAGCAGACAAGATAAATCATCATAATCGGGTCTCAAGGAAATTGAAGATGTAAATTTTTTTGAGGGGACACTCGACGGATGTACAGCAAATGTGATGGTGTGCTAACCGTAAGCAGAAACTCAGTCCTTCCTGGCGCGCTGTTTGTGACACATAACTAGCTGGCTACATTTCGACGTTTTCGATATGTGATGTCAGAAGATACTGACAATCAGGTTTATGTATGGAATGTATGAAATGATTGCAGTCGCACTAGCAGTGTTGGGCGCTAAATCTTGAGGCTGTATGAAGTGAAGGTATCCTAGTTCAAAATAACGAAAACTGATAAATACGAAAATTCGATAGATCACTGGAAAAATAAATTAAACGATATCCAATGAACCCTGGGAAATAAAACCAGAAACGAAACGAAACGCAAACAAAACCAGAAGCCAAGAGGCTTAATGACCTTGACTTCCTTCACAATCTTCACTTCATAGTAGGTCGATTTATTGTGTTACAATTGAAATTGGCCGAATATCAATATTTGCCACAATTAACCATTTTTTCCTGAACCCCTCCCCCATCTCTACACCAAAAACAATAGGGTCTCGTACTCCCCATATGAGGCTACTCACCAAATTTCAGCTTGATTGGACCAAGCATTCTGAACTTTCCGTTGACCTGAACCCCGAACAATAGGGATCATGTATTATTATGGGAACCCACATACCAGGCGTAATCCTCTTCCAGAAGTGGAGGACATGTCCACAGTGTGGGGGGGGGGGGCATGACTCGCCGCCAAAAAAATTACCGGTGTGACAATGAAAGTCAATGGGAGCATCCTCGAAATGCGGGGGGGCACGTCCCCGTTCCCACCAGGATCTCATGTAACCCCACATATGGAGCTTTATCCATCTAGATGGGGTCTAGTTCTGCTTGTCTTCAAAAAACTAAAATTTTCAAAATAGAAATTTTCACAATTTCCCTCCAAATAACACCCCCAAATTACCCCTGGTCTGCCCGAAAAACAGTAGGTGCTTCCACTCTCCGCACAAGAAGCTAAGCTACACAACCAATTTCCTTTCTGCTTGATTGGACTAAGCATTCTGCACTTAGTCCTCTTCACAAGATTATCAATGATATCGGAATACGATATGCACCCTGTCCCATTATGATAAGATCAAGCGAGTGAGTGTTCCAGTCCATTATGTAATGTGGACCTTTTTTCGGAAATTCGCACTAAAATTCCGAACCTTATGATGTGTGTCCCCGCGGCGCACACCAAAAACCACCTAGTGTCAAGGGGGGGCGCAGCCCTAGGGTCCGGGTCATGACCCCCAACTTGGGGGTTAGGCCTCCATACTAATGATTTTTCACTGCTTCTGGACAACCCCCTCCCCCCCCAAAAAAAAAAAAAAAAAAAAAAAAAACTTTCAGCAGCGGCTGCTCCTTTGACTAGTGTTCTTCAACTTCCCAGACTGGCCTGATCGGAGCCCAGAAACGTCCTAGTTATTATACAACAACAATGCTCTACACCACACGTGGGTTTTATTCCTCCAATTCGTCAAGCGAATTGTACAGAGAAAATTACTCACATTTGACCTCGCAAGTCTGTCACGACTGAACGCAAGGTTGTGCGAACCAGTACGAAAATCTCCATGTCGTTGCTGACACGGGCCGGGCATGTTGGTTTGTTGCATGTTCCCAATATGGGATTGCAGGAGTACGACAATTGGAGATTGTTACTGAGTGGGGACCTGTAGAATACCATATTCGTCCGCTGCTGTGACCTGTGGAATAGTAAGTTGGGAATGTAAGGGTGTGGTTTATTATAGGCTAATGGTTGTCGGTTTCATGCGGAGAAAAGTCCGTGAGATAACAGACACTGGGACCGGAGTGTGTGAGAGTTGGGCAACATACTTTGTTATCAATTGAGTATATAATTTTATTATCTAATTTGTAATGAGATCCATTTCACAATTGCGATTTTCTCATTGACGGAAAAAAGTATACATAGAATCTGGAGTGTGCTTGCGTCCCTAGTGCTTTTTCACAACACTTTTTAGAATTACCCAAGTTTTCCCTTCACACTTACTTATGGTATTAATTATAATGCACTTCGCTTCGGTTTTGAAGCCACATCGACTCCTCTTGCAACCGCCGCAGGAGTACAAAACTATCAGTTTGTAACGGCCGGGGGGGCGCTTTAATGATTTTTTTTTTTCTAGATCCTAGATTCACTAGAATTCTTGGATCGGCGCGAAAAAAACTCGTCCTGTCTCCCTCTTCAACTAGTCCGTTTTCTGCCTTTTTATTGGTCGATATTTTGATCGGAATTTTATCCTCTCAATTCCCAAACAGATGGCTCCCAGCCCTTGTTTTGCGGTTTGCCCGCCTACCTAATATCCAATTTCCCTTTTGTAAGAACCAGCGACCTGGCGCTGTCCCCACAGGCCTTGAATACCCCCAAGGCAACAAACCCAACGGCAACGTCAACTGCACTCAGTGCATTGCATTCTGCAACATACATCCATCATGCAAAGTCACTGATTCAATCCTGGGCACGGCCTACACTTATTGTTTTTTTGCTATTGAAATGTCCACATTGATTTCACTTGGCGGTCGATAACTCCACATGGAACATAGTATCGTATGATATGGGTTTTGGACTTACAGAATATATGTTACGTCCGCATCCGAAAGGACTATCTATCAGTGAAGTGATTTAACTCGAGGACCCTACCACTTTCTCGGAGGAGCTCACGTTAACGTGACCGCTCACACCCCGAAAATATCCCCGTAATGAACCTAGACAACCTATCAAAAGTAAGAAAACCCGAAAATCCACGCTGTAATACGACCGGAACTTGTTTTGTAAAGTGTCCTTCTACCCAACAGTTCCAACAACTCAAAATGCGAAGAGTTATTCAAACCGGGACGCAAAAGTCTTGCCAGACATGAGGACAAATGGAAAAGTGAACCAGCTCATAATGGGCAACGTTCTTTACATGGCATGTCTGACCAACTTCCCATTCCACAAAAACTTACGCTATACCTTGATCGAGCGATTGGGTTCCTGTACCCCTAACACGATAGCTACACACTAAATTTCTATTCAGATCGAAAATTCTGGATTCCATCGTATATCCAGCTTTCCAACCGAGTCTGGCTTTATCCATCTAGCGAGTCAAGTTACCTGTTTTATAGCTTAAATTTCTACTTCACGATCGGGAAAAATTCTGATTCCACCGTATATACAGTATTTACAAACCTATATGAGCTTTTCCATCAGCTATCAAGTTATGTGTATAAGCTGAATTGGCCAAAATACCTCTTTCACATCACTCTTACACAAGGTACTCTTTTTCTCCTGATTCCAACTGGATTGGACCAAGCACATAATTTTACAAGGATTTTCTGCCGTGGGATGCGGTGATATCAGGTGACCTTGAACAATCGGCCCCAAAGGGGCAATACAGGGTCAGTGCCACCATCATGGGGAACACACATAACAAATCATCTAGATGAATCGATATGTTCACAAGCTAAACTTGGCCAGAATATCAATTCTCCACAAATTTCCTTTTTGTTTTACAAAATGACCTTGATCAAAACTAGAAACAATAGGATTCTTGTACTCCCCCTATGAAAGCTACATATTAATTTTCAACTTGATCGCACCAAACATTCTACCATTCTGGACTCACCGGGTTTACAATGTTTTCAGACTGCCCTCGGTGACTCTCAGATGACCTCTGACCTGATCCCACCAACAGGAGGTACATGCACACACATACCAAATATAAGCTCATCCCATTTAGATGGGGTCGAGTTCTCCGGTTTACAATCAACTTTGCCAAATGTTATTTTTCATTCCTGTACCCCGTAATTAAGCTACAATACCAACATCAACTTGTGAACAACCATTCAGAACTTATCGCATTGACATGAAATTTATCATGGAACACACCAAGTATGACTATCATTCCATCTAAGGGGTTCGAGTATCGTGTTTACAAACCCGAATTTACTAAAATATTGATTTTTCACGAACTTTCTATTCTTGACCAGACGTGACCCCGATCTACACACCAAAATAGGTCCATGTACCCCCCCCCCCCCCCCCCCCCCCCCATTTGGAAGCCTACACCAAATATCAATTGATCTGACCTCCAGTCTGGACTTAATCGTGTTGTACAATGTTTTCAGACTTCGACGTCTGGTGCCTCGATGACCTGACCCGACCCTGAAACATGTACTCATCATGGGCCTCCAGGTGGGATCGAGTTTATCGTGCTGGGCGTCACATACGCACACCCTGTCATGACTGCAGTTTCCTCTAACTTTGCCAATTAATCCAAAATCGCCGAGTACTGCTTCCATAAATCAAGAAACCGGTTGCTTGATTAATTGAAACAAAGCACAATGTGCTGTGCGCCAACCGTAAAATGTACCAAATATTTTCATACAAAGAGACTAATGATTATGTGCAGATGCCATTGCTTTGCATATTCACCCATTGGCTGTCTCAACAATGTGAACGATGCACCACTCAAGAACATACCGTATTCATTATGCTAAGCACTCAGGGCGCTTGCAAATTTCAGGATGGGTCCTTACGAGAGTATAAACTTTTCATTGGTTTATATTCGTTTGGAGTGTATTTTAGCGGGACTAACCATTAGCGTGATTGCACATGAGGGCGCCCTCTGGCCCAAACTGAAACCTGAAGATATGGCTATTAGACTTCATTATGACCGAACATCAGCACTGACCTTGCATCCAAATTTGTAGAAACATTTTGCATGATACAATGATGGGCCCTAGGCCAACATTGGGCCCTTCAGCCCAAAGTTCGCAAACACCCCCGATTGACTACTAACCGAGAGGCATTGACATGTAACTTGAAGAAAATCATTAGAAATTGTGGAAGGAGATGCATTTCAAGTACCAAATCCCATTAAATTTTGTTCATGAAATGGGTCTTCGGTCCCAAGTGGGACCTTGGTTCAAAAATTCCGAACACCCCGAATTAACAATTCATAATGAGCACTAGGGCCCACTTGGGCCCTGGGCCCATAACTTCCTGAACATCCCCATGGAGCCCTCTACAAAACATTACATGTAACTTCGAAGAAATCACTTGAAGCTTGTGGGGAGGGGACATCAAGCACCCTTGTGTGACATAATCGGACCTTGGAACCAAAAATCCCGAACACCCCAAGGTTACGTCTATGGTTCATCTTTATGCCCGAACACATTAGCACTGTGCAACCACAATTTGGAGGAGAAACAAGAATTTGCAGTATTCACTGAATGGCCCTTTGGGCCCAAACTGAGCCCTGTGCCCAAAATTCTTAACCCCCCAATGCCTTCTACCCGAGGAACATACATTTAACTTAGAAAACGAGCGCATTTCAAGTACCCTTGTGTGAAATTTCATAAAATTGGCCCTCGGCCCAAGTGGGACCATGGACCAAAACATTCCTTAACACCCCAAGGTCCGCTATAGACCATCATGACCGAACATCAGCCTGTGCAAAGTGGCGCTTTTGCATTTTTCCCATTAATGCCCATTGTGCCCCTTTAATACCATTATGACTCGACCTTTAGGTTGTCAAAGCATGACCCCATCAGTCAAGTAAACATTGTGACCAAGTCCTGTCTAGATTCATCATAGCTACTTTTCGTTTAGCTTGACAGTCCCCGCCAGCCGAATAAATTTCCAACTGGCGGGGACTTCCGAGCGGAACATACTTTTTTTAAATCACATAGGGAGGTCGTCAATGTATATTTTTGCAACTCTTCCATCTTAAAAAGAGGGCGCTGTCCGGGTTCACAGCATCGTTTTCAATTTGCAGCCACTGTACATAGGCGCTCCATTACAGCACAACCGGGGCTCACGTTAACGAATCAGCTGTGAGAAAACGCGAATCACACTGCCAATGTTTCGATATCGTTCCATTAAAAGGACATCGTGTCACCATCCCAGCTTGGATTCCATAGATGCGATGCGTATGCGGCTGGATGTGAAAATCACATATTACATACCGACCGTTTCAGCTTGATTGGACCAAGCATCTTTGTTCACTAGTTTTCAGGCTGTGACCTCTGTTGGCCTTGTATCCATGCTTCCCCTGCGAGAAAGTAGCACACCAGATTCCACTTGACTGAACCCATTCTGGATTTACGTGCTATCGTATTTTCCAGACTTTGCCGCCGTGTCCTCGTATGACCTGACCACAAAAATAAGGGCTCCTTAATAGTACTCCTCATGAGGACCACAGGTTCCAGCCATGGGCGACATACACACAGTGACATAACTGCATAGACTAATACGCCTACAATTTCGGTAAGAAAAGGCTTCCCGCTGTCGACAAAACATCTGCTTGGAAGGCGATTGCATATTGCATATGTATACTCGTGTACCTGGATGCAGGTTAGGGATTAGGCTACGGTAGGGTTATATTCCCAAATCTTTTCGTTCCAACGCCTGAATCGACAGTACCCCAACCTCACTACCTATATAACCGACCCCTATCCCTACAATCTCACTCCATCCAGGCACATATTAAGGTATACACTATCCTATCTGCCTTGCGCTCTTCCGAATGTCTAATTTTCAATGCTCTCCGCGAAGAAAGACTGCAAGCGAAAACAGTGACTGGCCCTCTGCTCTCTACGTATTGCTTTACGTGGGTGGCTCCCCTCAGTCCCGTAAGACTAAGGCTGGGATTCCAAGATGCTTTGCGTTGTTGATAAATCGCCAATTTACGTCCACTGAGGCGGGGTCCAGTGTTGAATATGTCGGTATGTCCTATTTGTTTTACAAACATTGATATTGGTTCCACAAGGCTAAAAATGATAAACCAACACCGAATAGGTGAAATAATCATTGTAACAATGCGTGACGGATGCTCCACTCTGATTATTCTAGGGAATATCTCCCTTAAAAAGCCAATCAACGAAAATACGCACAGACTGCTGCATTTTTATGTTTTTTCGCATAAACTTGTAGTGTTTCTCTTCGGAAACAAACGTACGTTTGCGTAAATATGTGATTTTCACATCCATCCCGGACACGCATCTATGGAATCACCGCCTGAATCTTTGCTATGTCTACGCGCGAGGCACGAAAAACGGGACTTTCGGCATCAGCTGCCCTATAGCCAAGAAAAAAATGTCCCCAGACCCTTAGGAAGCGATGGTACGCTTTCGTTTATACTACATCACCACATACTGTGCATCAGTTGCTGTTACTAGACTTGTCCTCAACAGCTTCCCGGGCAAGTTGCACTACACGAACTGAACGCTTTTATTGCTGATATTCGTTACGCATGTAATATATTGCTGGTCCTTCATTGCAGCTCTTGGGGGAATGTTTTCCCTCTCCAATATCAGTTACCTGCTATTGTCCTAATATATAGCTCCATGATATAAACCATCCCAGAAACCACCATACCAACCACCCAGTCACAGCAAATACTGCTATTCGCCGTATAACGGCAGTTGTCCGATCCGGGAAATGCAAACGGGATAGATTTGGAAGAACTGCATTATCTTGGCCGATATGGCCCATGCATGTCTTGAAGTGGGCCTTAATTACTTACCGCAAAGTTCAGATTACCGCCAACAGTGCAAGATGGCAATCCCCGCCGATATAGCGTCGATGAACCGTAGTTAGTTGTGTGTGTACGTAGTCCATACAGAACAGCACTAGGAAAAGACGTACGAGAGCCTCCCTTGTGTCGCCGTGGAGGGGGGGAAATCCCGGCAGCTTCGCGCCAATTTTCCGTCAATTCAACCACTGGAGAATTCTTGAAAGGTAAAGACGAACCGCTCGAAAAGAGGTAAAACTCAATGAAATATAACCGACTAGGTTTCTCCTTCCCTCGGTACATACGGGCGGCTGCTTCGGGTTTAGCCCTTCCCAGCGAAGGGAAACGCCCAACTGCTTTCAGTGCAAGCAGGTTTTGGTCTGCCGACTCGCCCCAGTGGACAAGCACTATACCCGTTTCACACCAGCGAAGCTATTCAAATATTGTGCACTGATGGGGTTTCATTGTCTCCTAATAAAGCGGAATCCCTGCAATGCACAACGGAGCCAAATAATAAGGTCGTTTATCCGGAATGGTTGCCCCGACAAATACATCAAAAAAAGTAAGCCATCAGAATATCACTGAAAGCCCAATAATGACAACTACTCCGTTGTATAGGTTTATGTTACGGCTGCAGGAATGCGTCGAAGTTATGCGAGGACCGTTCGGCTTGTTCCTGTGTTAGGCACCACACAATTAGAATACAATTGCCCAATCCATGGAATTTAAGTGAACAAATTGATATTGAGGGGACTTCTCACTGTTTTCCGAGATTATTTCGTCATTAGATGGTTACAGGCTGCACCGAGTATTCCAACTTTTCCCACGATATAATTGTCACATATCCTTTTTTAACTTGTTGTAGGCAAAATTTTTTAAATCGGAATTGGATTTCAAGGGTAGAACACTGAGTACATACAGGGGCAAGAGTAAAACATACTGCTGCAAGGGTTGGTACGGCAAATCTGAGCAGGATGTTTTTTTTTTTTTTTTTGTGTGTAACTGAACGAAGACGATAACCCGATATCATTTACCTATAAAATGCGAAGTCATTTTTTGCGTTCACAGAAAAATGCTGCTGGCTGAAGGATGTTTTGTTCTAATTTCGTTCCTATAACAGTTGAAAGGTCATTTCCCATACAAGCACGATTGAGAGTACTTGTCATACACTGGATGATTTCTTTAAGCACTTCAGTATACTAATATTACTTTGATACATATTTGAGTGAAGTTATGTTCCTTACTGCATTCCTCAAGAAAAGAAAGGGAAATGAGAGTTGGAGGAGGAAAATCCAGAGACATTTCCTTTCTTGCGAATATGCGGAATATATGCCTATAGTCCAGATAGTATTGTGAAAGTAGCTGTACTAAAACATGTGAACCCTTATCCTCCACTCAGTCCACGAAATACTCGGGCATAGAAACAGGCGCCGTTTTTTGTATCTACTGATTTTTCACTCATGCGAATGTTGCCTAACAATTGTTGTTTGAATACCTCCTATTGTTTTTCTAAATTGAACTATAACTCCGATGACGTAAGTAGGCCTATATACATAAAACCTAACCAGTTGTTACGTAGCTCCCTATCCGTTAAAATTATGGCCTGTATTGATGAACGAATCGTTTGATCGATATCGGTGTAAAACAGGTTTTCAAAAATCCAGCCAACCGAAAAATGCTTTGGATTTGTTTGGTCACTTGGGGGGGACACCAAGGTCCTTCCCGCGCGTATACCACTGATCTCCGCCCCCTCCCCGACAACTATATCCCTATCCTTCTCTCCATTTTGTTCCTCTGCGCATACCCTTCTTTACGATCTCAGCCATCATTTGATACGTGCGAATTCCGGCGTCTATATATGCTTTATAAATGCTTTTTGGTTATTAAAATGACCCTTAAAATAGTATTGAGCCTGTTATTAGTGGGCTACGTTATTATGCTAATATAGCCTCACCATCTTGGTGTGCCGACAACTTAACTGAGTACTGGCAGCTCCGAACATGACCTTATGATTGGTGACTCAGTTGGTAACGTCATAAGGGTGTCGTCCTGTCATTGACATTCGGGGAGATAAAGGCACCTGTTCAAGCGTGAATGTTAATCGGAACACTGATAATGGCCAAATGAAATTATAAATTCTCCGATTCTTCAACACAGGGAGTGGTAGAGAGGTTCTGTTGGCATAACAAATAGCTAAATGGGACTTTGTCTTATAGATGTGAGGGGCGTTGCCATGTTTGGGTCATTAGTTTTGATTTGCTGACGGTCACTATTTACGGTGAATCAGAGGGTTAGGGCGTGGGGTCTATTTCACAGTTTTGCGGGTGGCAGACCCGTGCAAGGTTGTTACCGTAACCTCCGACTTGGTTAAGATTCGGGTTTATAGTCTTGTATCAGGCAGCGCCTCTTTACACGACGTAACCCGATGAAGACCTTGCCTGCACCACCCAGGATGCACTTTCGCTCACGCCCTACTACAAAAAACCCCTGGCAGCCAACCAGCGGCGGCCTACTCTTCCGTTACCTCACAGGTAACCATTTTTACACGTGGGTGGGGTGAGACTATCGAGGAGGACCATGCCTTTTTCTCACCACTGCGGAAAAGCCCTCGGGCTTTCAATGGGATTCGAACTCCGCGATCTCTTGATCTTAATGAGTCCGGAGCTCTCCGACTGAGCTAATCCGCACTCCTCAATTGATTCGCCCGCCTCCCGAGTTCCAGATCGGAGGCTGACACGGCATTCCCTGAGACAACGCACATGGGGAGCAGTCATAGAATTCTGTATTTACTGGTACTTGTAACAATGGATTCCTTGGGGCCCCGTATGCCACTACATTTAATACTTCAACCGAACCCAATAGTCATGTTTATTAAAGGACAAACCTTCAAGATGGATACAAAGGGATAATCGTGGGAGACTGGAAAACTGTTATTTGTCGGTCCAAACCCCATTTCAGTACGGAGGGGTTTTTCCGATGTGGAGTGATTGGCCTTCCAAATTTTGGCATTATTAAGGTTTGGGTTGTTTTTTTTTTGTCTTCCTCTCACCAAATAACCATCAACACCTACCAACACCCTATAGCAATCCTCTCCCATAGATATGATTTCAAGTGGAAATAAAGGTTGTGAGTTCAATTGAAAACAAGATGTTCGCAGGGTTTGTGGCATGTCATGGCATGATTTATTACTGCATGATGCGATGCTTTTTGATCCTGAGCAATACCCATGGCAAAAACTTCTGAGGACATGTTACTTCGTAACGGAAAGTCGTATGAACTACGACGGGTTTGAACTAACGCATTCCATTTTTCTCCATGCAGCTAAAATATATATTAGCCTCTTTTCCATTCATCGGCAGATGTCCTTAAGTGATACAATACCTTGCACGAGTGCTCACCGTGACGAGGGCTCTAGACAGGGGACACAGTTAATACTTACAAGTAAACTGGAGTAATCACCGAGAAACATGCCTAATTGATACCATGGGTTCCTTTTTTCTTGCATGAGGATACAGGTTGGAGTCGGTTGCGCTTCAGGCCTGCCGTCAGATATGAAGGCCCGCGAACCCCGGGTAGCGCCCGGGAGGCTGCCTTGGTCATCTGGCTTAAAATCCCGAGCACCCTCCTCTGCTAGTTCGCGACTAGGTGTCACCCTAGGTCGTTGTTTCGGGGTGCCCACTCGAGGTCCGTGCTCTCCGAAATATTCCTTGTTAGTGATCTTGCTCGTTCTGTGGGGTTTTCCCCTTGCCCTGCCTTTGCCCCCTTCTTACTTCATTCCATGTTTTATTTAGTTTCCCATACGACACCTACTGCACCCCCTCACGTGACATCCGGTTCCTTCTTTCTTCCTCTTTTGCGAATAACGTGGTCTCCACCGCAATCTCCACCATGTCCAACTCTTATGGCCTAGCATCCTCATCTACTCTTTTTTACTGAACACAGAATAATCTCCTCTTGATTTAACACCTCTCCAGTGTCCCAACTACGTTCTTCATATTGTTTTTCATTTCATTTCAGGGCTCGAGTGTGCGCATTTGTCCACTCCAGCATCCCTGTTGTTAGCCTCCTTTCTGAATTTGATCTCTGTTGTGATGGACTTTAAACTTTTCTGGCTCAAAGTATCTCTTTCTCCTTTGACTAAGGTGTTCGGTTTGTGTCTAACCGTTCGCCCATTGTCATTAATCACGAGGCTCTAGTCTCGCACGCTCACCCCTGCTGTTCATTACTAATTCAACGAATACGACTGTGGAATTGCTATACTGGGTGGATTTCAATGTGCATAACGCCGAATGGCTCATACACTCTCACGGCTCTGATAGAGCCGGTGTTGAGGCAGAGTCTGTTTGCTATTAACCCAAGGTCTCACCCAGGTCATCAATTCTCCCACCCTTACCCATATCGGGCATCGGACTCTACTAACAGTTTGGATATTTTCTCACTACTCAGCCCCTATTTACAGTCCAGCACTGTCTCTGCCCCTAGTTGTCTCCTCTCAACATTTGCCCACTCAACCTACCCTGCCTCATCAATCTAATTCCTATACGCAAGCTCCCCCACCAAAGGCAGAAACTATGGAACTACTCCAAAGCTGAACTGGGTCTGGTCTTCGGGGATTTTTTTTCAGTCCTTTTCTCCCTTGGGATAAATTACTTTCTCTCAGATACCCTCTACCTCTGCTTCTGCTATTTCGGAAATTATTCTTTGGGAATTAAAAACACTTTTATTTCCCGACACTTTACGATCACTGCTCCTCTTCATCACCTTCATGTTCACCATCAATGTATTACTGCCGTCCAGGAGAAGAGTCGACTTTTTCGTGCTTGGTTATCTTCACCTTCACCAGATTCTCGTCAAGCCTATTCACTACTGCTCGTAAGGTGTGCTCTGAGACTATCCATGAGGCAAAAAACTCTTTCATCTTCACGTATGGCTAATGAACTTTCAGCCTGCCTTCGGTAGTCGTTCATTTGGTCGATGCCAAATCTGGTCCCAGAAGTCTGTACTTCAAATTCCCGTCCGCTGGTTAAACCTGATGGCTCTTGGGCAGTGTGGCACCTCTAAAGCGATACTTGCCGAGCATTCTCTTCTTAATTCCACGATGACACAGATGCTCATCATCCCAATCTTTGCCAGCTTTAGTGAACGATCTTGGATGTTGTTTCACTACTCGCCTGGTCCGTCAAACATCACTGTTTAGACATAATAACAGCCTCTGGGTCTGATGGATAGAATCTCCTATGCCTCCTGAAGTGTGCCCCGAACTTGCAGCTTAGCAACTTTCCGCCTTTGTATTCTATGGGATGCTACCTTGTGTGAAACCTGCTCATGTCTGCCCAAGTCCCTAAAGAAGGGTGACAAATCCAACCCCTTCCAATTACAGGGCCGATTGCCATCATCTCGGTTCTCTCCAAAGTAGTGGAAACAATAGTTAACAAGCATGTTTTGTTTCCGGCATGGCCGACTACTGGGGACCTACTATATCTGTCACCAATTAGTGGGCCCAAGCAATTGAGTTTTCGGTGAAAGTAGAGCTATTGCCTTGATATCGCTAAGGGCTGTGCCGTGTTTGGCACCGCCGGGAATCCTGGCTAACCAACCTCATTGGTTTCAGCCCCCTTCTAACCTCTTGGGACTGCAGTTTTCTTACCGGTCGCCCTATCTATTTAGGGTTGATGGGCTCTCTCCGCGACCTTCTTATCACTGCTGGTGTTCCTCGAGGTTGTGTTTTCTCTCATACATCTTCTCATTTTTATCAATGATCTTCTTAGGCGCTACCCTATAGTATGCACTCATTGCTGATGATTCTACCCTCACCACCTCGTGCTCTTCCTCGTCCCGGAAGCGGAACGATTTTGTTTAAACGTTCCTAGTTGCCATCAGCTGCACATGGATTTCATTCTATTTTGAACTGGGGCACTGCTAATCTGCGGGGGGGGGGGGGGTGTTTGGGGTTGGGGCTGAACTTCAAACCAATCTAAAACTCAGAATTTGCTGTTTCTGGTCGGCGTGTTCGATGCACCACTCTTTGGCTCGACCAGATCTCACTCAGTTACTCTCTTCGAATTGTATCTGGTATGGAACTCACAACAACCTGGTATGGAACCTCTAATACAAGTCTAAACGTACTTATGCTCTAGAAAGTGGGCTCTATGCCACGCAAGGAAATAATTCACCTCACAACAGCTACGCCTCTTATAAGCCCCAATTCGCTCCCTAATGGAAGATGGTTGCCAATATTTGGATGGGGCTTCGCCATCTCTCTCAGTGTTCCGATCGTATCCAGCGAAAGGCCAGTCGTATCATAACGATGATCACTTACTCCTCCTTCAGTCCCCATCCAATCGAAGAGATGTATCCATCTCTCTGCCTCCTTTACGGTTACTTTTAGGTCAATGTTCTTAGAGCTTGGGGATGCTGTTCTCCTTTACTCGAGGTTACTCGCAATACTCACTCTTCTTTTCGCCACCCGTTTCGGTTGCATTCTTTCCACGTAATCCGCACGAAACCATGCTCGCCTCCTTTTTTCCTCGCACTTCGCGTGCTGGGAATAGGGTTGCTGGGATGTATTTCCTCCGATTTTGACCTCCAGCGGTTCAAGAGTAGAATACAAAGTGGATCTCTCTCTTTTCTTTTAGTCGTGAGCTTGGGGGTTGCTCTTTTGGCTTAGGCAAGTAGGGTTCGCCCTCCTTCAAATGCATGTGGGCACCGGGCTCCACAATGTTCCCTTGCTTGCACCTGTGGCAGTTTAAAGAGGAATATGTCGCAAGACCATTGTCACTTCTACTCTGAAACCTATCACTAAATCTATTATTCACTTTGGGAAGACCTTTGTTTTTTTTGGGAATTACACTCGAAAACAATCAGGTCAAATCGACTCAAAATTGGGTCAAGAGGGCCACCGAGCCAAATTGTAGGTCACATGTTGACTCAAATGAGGTCGAATATAACTCAGTTTTGGTCAATTTGACCCAACGCACTTGCAGGATCATCCAGCAATGTTGAAAACGCCTAAAAAAGAGAGAGAGGGAGAGAGAGGGGGGGGGGTGGGGAGTTACATCACTTGAGTAATCTCCTCTTCTAAGGGGCGTCAACAGGTGGGGGCGGGGGGGAAATGCCCCCCACTTCAAAAGTGGGGGGGGGGGGGAGGGGGATATAATATCGTTGGTCCCCCCACTTTCCCGGACGTAATAACAAATAATAGGCACATGCCCGATTTGTATCACTCTAAAAACTGTCAATTGTCGTCAACCAAACAATAATCGCGTTGGAACAGTGGACCTAAGTCCACTAATTCCGGGCGACCCCAGGTGAAGATCTGGACCCGACTAGGAGCCGAAGTGGAAGTATACTCAGCTTCATGCCGAGTTCTCGAAGTTAAAATCGAATAGCCAAAAGTGCATTAATTTTCAAGTGTTTCGCGGCAATGGCGTTTTCTTCCAGGCGTTGTAGGCTAAATATGTGACGTAATACTTCGAATCATTCGTTCACTCGATGAATTCAGAAGCCTTGGGGCAGAGTGCCCCCCCCCCATTCTTCTGAAGATGAAAAATTCGGACGAAAATTCGTGGACCAATCTAGCCCGGACCACCAGCGAAAAAAGATGAGTGAAACAATGCCTGAACTTTTTTCAGTCTTGTCCGATGAAAGCCCGGAAAACATGCATGTTTTTCGCGTGCTTCGCGTGCGCTGGTACTTTCCGATGTCGGACTTGTAAAATTCGGTTACACATTTTCTGCTCCCACATTGGAATGGTCCCGTACTTTGGCTTTTCCCTTCGACCGTTCCCAGAGACCGTTCGGTATACTTCTGGATCACACGCAAACGAAGCCAGAGTAGAAAAGGTAATAAAAAAAATTACCCATGCCTGTCTTTTACTCAAATACAATGTAGATGGGTGCTATTTGAGTTAGCAAGTGCAGTTTCTGTCGATCTGGAGGTATGAAAATCTGAAATTTTCTGGGTACTCTCCGCGCCAACATATAGTGGCGCCCCCCCCCCCCCCCCGCTCCGATTAGTGGTCATTTGCATCGATGTGTCACCCCCCCACTTTTCGAAACGCTCCAGATCGCCCCTGACTCTCTACTTAGTCTGAGTCTTCCGGGATGCTTCGAGTGCTTGTTTAACTGGTATTCCTTCAGACTGTCGAGATAATAGATGTCAACCAATTCGCGTCCTTTTGTTTTTTATTCCCGTGTTTTTTCTGGGTATACATTACCCGCTTCGAAAAGTGTCTAGGTGGAAAAACCATGCATGAATTACTTGTATGACCTAACCCGCGTGACCTCCTTAATAGCAACCAGAAAAATACAAGTTTAGGACGCGGTTAACACTGGTCAAGTGTGAAAAATCTCTCACTAACTTAATTTATCAGTTCACTCATTAAAGCGTATTGCTATTCACTATAGAGGATTGCCCAGAAGCTGTAGAAAGGAAGGGCAGTTGGGGGATCACGCGTGAACAGCGCCTAGGATGCGGGAGCATATGATCCCGACCCTCGGCCCTAGCCTACCCCCCCCCCTGCTATAATGTCCAGACGGACGGGTGGGCTGCCTGGACAGCAGTTTCCCCCCCAATGCGAACAACAGGTACTCATGACAGCTGAGTGGGACGGGGCGCACCAGCAGCCAAAATTAAATGGCGCGATGAACGGTAGTTGGGCGTTCCGCGCCCACGACTTCCGATTACTCGGGCTACCTGGCAGCTGATTCGATTCTCTGCCTCGGAAAAGAACCAACTCCTCCTCATTGGGATTCCAACCACACCAGGGCGGAGTACCACTGTGGGGGCCCTGGGCACAGGCTCATGTGGGGACCCCTCGACTGTAGTCGATGGAAAAATTACAAAGACTAACTAACGAGTTGTGCCAACGCCCCCCCCCCCACCGGTCTTTTGCCCGCTCCCCTGCCGCACAATACATCGGTACAGGAGCACAAGCAATATACAGAATATATTGGATTAGGGCGGGGAGATCATTAGAGTCATGTAGAGATACAAAGGTTGTGGGCGGACTTGCCCGCCCGACCCAATACTTTACCGCCACCTTAATCCCCACCCCCCACTCCCGACCATGTACTTCCTATCAAAAAAATGTCATTTCCTTTTCATTGTGTTTCCCCCTGTATTCCTAGCCTCCTCAGTCTAGTCATTCTAAATAGTGGCTGAAATTCTACATACTTCTCAAAATCACGATATGAATTTTTTGCCCCTGGGCAGGTGGCCCGTCGCCATGCTTACATCCGGGCACTGCCCAACCGTTGGTTCTAAGCATTATCACCATACCCCTAGACCACGTTTTGGCTCGCCCTGCGGCTCGACAGAATCCTGTAAGTGTTGTGTACAAATGGTTGCATCTTACAAGGGTTGGCCTATTTATACTCAGTGTTTGGGAATTGCGCATTTTTTCCTAAAGCGGCGTTTCCATCCACGCACGCGGTCGGGCGGCGGGCGTCTAAAATCGCTCACCGTTATTTCAATGCAAGCCTTTCATGCACGCGGGCGGGCGGGCGTTTTCCCTCCGAATCGGTCATGTAGCGATTTTTTTCCGTAAACAGTTATGAATTTTGTTCGGAACATTATTTGAACCTAAAATTGTCCTCTACTTCTCTCCATTAACGGGCTACAAGCCGGTACGATTGCAGGGGAATCCCCTGGAATTGATTACGAAATACCCTCGGACACGCGGGCGTGGGAAAAAATCGCTACTTGACCGATTCGAGAAAACGCCCGCCGCCCGCCCGTCCCCGTGCGTGGAAAACCCGCTCCATTGAAAATAACGATTAGCGATTTTAGACGCCCCGCCCGCCCGCGTGCATGGAAATCGCGGCCTAAACTCTTTTTTGACATCACTTTAAAACACGTACAGGCGCGGTTCTAGGGACTTTGGAGGAGGGAAGAATTATGAAGTGACCATTTATGAGAGAAACGCCTCCATCAATCGGAAAAGGCCTCACTCCAGCTGCGAAAGTACTATAAATCATTGGATCGTTCAATTTCAGAGCACTCATCAGTTGCAGTTTCACGCATTCCATGGTCAAAAATTGGGTGGGGAGCTCCGACGAATTGAGCTTCACTATGGGAACGCGCTAAACACGTTATACTCTACGTGCTAATGTTATCAATTGGATAGAATTACACCGTTGGCCTATGACTTACATGCATAACACAGTTTAGGATCTACAACATGTTATAGGCATTGTAAATAGCGTACTTTATATAGTAAGTAATAGGCGGAATAGTGTATGAATTTCTAAGTGTATGAATTTCTTACTGCTGTTTTTATACAATCAGACTATATCTTTGTGAAAGGTATGCCTACGCCCATATCGTGAAAAATACTCGCCCGCGCTCCTCGCATACACATACGATAAATTGATAAATCTTAAACTATCTTGAGTGTTTTTGATTCCCTGTCCCCCCCTGCCGAAGGCAACAGGATCTATGCAGTCATTCCGTGTGCGTATGCGCGCGCGCGCGCGGAGTGTGTGTGTGTTGTGTGTGTGACACTCCTCCTTGCCCACGCAATTTAATACGCGAGCAGGTAATCCAAGTTCAAATTAGGCCCGTGGGCTTTTTGCTCATGTGGGAGAGAAATGAACCCTATTCGTTTTTAGTGTCAGGTCTAGGTCATTGAAGGTCACCATGGGGCAAATCCTTCTATATCTTTGCAACGAAACATTCAAGAGTGATGTCGTAATGGTAAGTTCTGTTCGTCTGTTCTCTTGGTGAACTACATCTGGTTGGGATACTTTGACCTCAATTGACCCTTTGCCCTCATTTGACCTAATGACCTTCGGGATGTCGGGTATTTTTTTTTTTTTCTCGAGACGAACCACACCGTCTTGTTGCAACAAACCATAAGTCAATTGCAATGACGAACTAAAACACTGGATCACAACGTACTGCAGCTTGTACTCTGTAAAATGTGAAACGGCCGCTAAAAAACACTGATCACTTTCTATTTTCAATATATCTTCGCAACAAAACATTTGAGTGGTTGGCATTAGAGAGACACTTGGTTCGTCCGTGCAAACTACGTCCGGTGACCTACTTTGATTTTCTTTGGAGACCCAGTTGACCTAGACACATCTACCTCTGGGTCCATTCTTCGTTACGACCAGACTCGTCGTGTGCCAAGACAAACCAATAGTTCAATTACACTGAACATACTAAAACACTCTATCACACCCGCTATCTCAAGTTATGTCCTCTGTAAAGAGGGAAACAGCTTCGAAAACACACCGATAAATTTCATGTTCTACCCTGCTCTCGGTCAATGAAACATCTCAGAGGAATACGTAAAAGGGAATTTTTGGTTCGTCGTGTGGCTACCACTGCAAACCCAACTTTTCTGGTATCCCCTCAATTATAACTTGGTATTGGAAATTAACAATCATTACTCTCTGTCCACATTGTTTTCAATCCTGGAGTGAACCAAGCTTTGACTGATACATAATTTCGATATTGTATTTGATTGCTCATTACCAGCTTTAATAAAGGCAGATGAAACCCTAACCATTTTCGGAAAAGTAAGGATTATAGGTACAAGGTTGTATTGCATGTAGTTATTGGGAGGGACTTGGTACTATGAAAACTCCACTGACATTACAATCTCGGATGTGTTGTTGTGTGGTTAGGTAATTAATTCTGCTACTTGCCTGCTTCAGAATATATATTCATATTTCAAGTGATCTTGAAAGTCCTCCCTCCGGTTACAGAGGTTCGTCTATTTGGCAAGGAATCACTACGCGCCTAGTTGCTTTCTCTTGTTTTTCTTTCTGTCCCCGCTTTGAGCTTGCTTTCACTGAGTTCAGTTCACCATATAAGAAGAATTTGCTTCGGCGGCGGCCGGTATGGTCGTGGTCCTGGCATACGGGAGCGTGGCCTAGCTGCCCCATCTCGGTTGGCCTTACGCATGAAGGTGATGGTGATTGGTGTGTTGACCCGCTTCAGGACCTCCTGTCGGGGATGCCGTCCTCCCATGTGCCGGAATATGAGAGGTGGAGCGGTTTAAGACACCTCTTTTCAATGCCTCCTGTATGGTGTCCAATCGTCACTAGCCCTAAGGAGGTGTTGAGAACCATGCTCGGTGGACTTTCCAGCTTCGTCTGAAGGTCCAACCCTCTCTCCCAGACATCCCTCCGCAGTCACTGTCCGAAGGCACCGCTCGCCTTCGCGCTACTCTTGGCTGAGTTAAGAGTCGATTTAGCGTTGCAGGAGAGGCTACCTGTCTTGGTGCCTGTAGGGTCTGTCCATGCACCAAAATGTGTGGATCGAGATTGGTTGCATGGGGCTGGGCTCTGTGACGAATATACCGTGATCTATATAAAATTGCTTTGTGGCGGTTTTCCCGCCAACCGTGCCTGAATAATGTGTTGAACGGGGGGAAAATCCAGTGGGTTTGATGACTCGATTACATCAGGAGGGCGCCCTCGTAGCTCATGGTTTGCGCAGCTTCGAGGGTACCTCATGGGAGTTGGGGAGGGATATCCCAGCCCATGCCTGACGCTTGCCTCGGGCGGCGTGCGATTTGGGAGGCGGCGATTGATGCGCAGGTGGCTCTTCCTGGTATGTTCCCCTGAGTTAGTAGTGAGTGATGATGAGAGCTGTACTTTTGTGACAAATATACCTTAATCTATATAAAATTGTTTTGAGGGCAGTTCTTCGTCGTGATATCGTGCAAACGTTGCCATCGCGTTCGGCCGGTTGCTACCAGACGACGATGCTTTGTCAATTATAATATAATATCATATTAGATCGCATTTCATCAAGTAAAATTATACTCTGTAAGGTTTACAGTTATAAAGATAGAAAACCCCTATGTTTTTGGATGGATCTGACTCATCTAAGGTCGAGAGAGATCAAAGTCGGGAAAAGCTTGTGAACACGATAACTTGCATCGAAACGATGTGTACTGTCCATACTTGGCACGAAGGGTTGCCACTTGGAGTAGAGGATTCTATCGTTTTTGGTTCAGGTCGAAAGTCACTTGGGGTCTGTCTACGCAAATTCTCAGTCCCAGTGCGCGGCAGAGGAACATTGAGTCCTCTGGGTTCTTGTTAAAACGTCCTCTTTTCACCAGTGCGAGTTCACAAGAATTCTGTTACATGGGTTACTTGAAAATATGGAGCGATGGGCACTCCTGAATGAGAATTTCCTCTATTGTGGTGAGGCAGGGTTGCACTCGGGCTCCTCACTTTCAACACCAGTATGGACTGGATTATGGAGAGGGTGACCGGTGACACAGACTGGGGGTTCATTCGGTGATGTCCAGTGTGTGACTGAGACTTTGCTGATGATGCGCCAGTACTCGCTGAGTTTGTGGATTCTCTCGTGGTTGCTCTCGAAACACTCGGGTCGGGAAGCCTATCCGATGGTCTACGTGTCTTGGGCCCAAGGACTAAGATCCAGTCTTTTGGTGGCATCTTGGATTCTACTGTGAGTCGGTCCGGTCTTGGGTGTGAGGGTCGAGGTCACTGAGTCTTTTTACTCGGCAGTGTCATCATGGCTCTGGGCCTTGCGAGCCTGAGGTTAGTAGATGCCTTGGGCTGACTTGTGGAGTCATGGGTCAATGGATAGTGGCGTGTGGCGACCACGCTATCTGTGCAGTCACCGCTGGCAAGAACGCATGTCTAATGCCAGGGTGCTCGGGGAGTCGGGGATGGTGAGGGTCTCTGCTATATTTCGGATCGACACCTGCGCCTTCTTTAGGCAGATGGCGCGCCTCCCCCAGACGATGCCTGTCCACCAATCCTGTCTGTACGGGATCCGGTGGGTTGTGACCGCCTGCAGGCGGTCGCGTAGCTTCTGGTAGCCGCAGCTCGTGGAACCTCATGGCGTTAGGTGTATGGCCAGGCCCAGGCTGGTCACGTGCCCGGAGTAGGCCGGGTGACTGGAGCGGCGGGTGGACGCAGGCAAGTGCCTTCCAGGCATGTGCCCCATGAATGAGAGTGAGTGGGTAACGATAACCTCAATCCGTAGTCTAATCCCTTACCCTAACAAAGACCACTGTAAATTATCTACAGTAGGAACAACCAATCAGGAAACATAATAATAAGTAGTGTGCTTCTGGGCACCGTGCAGGAGACATCACCCGGTGGTTAAGCTAGCACGGCATGACCTAATTGACTTGAGATATCCCGCGCCATACCCGTCATAGTCGCATATATCATCTCGAATATGTAGCACGGAACTTACCAGGTCCCCAATGCCGTGAAAACCTATCCAACTCGTGTTCTTGGAGATTACATTCACACATATAACAGACAGGCTCTGCCGTAGACGGAGGCAATCTTCACCAACTTACATAAAACTGCTTCGAACACCCATGATATAGGGGGTGAACTCGATCTCGTGAACCGTGACGGCTGCTCACAGCTGCGTATAATTCAACAGGCTTTTGCTCAATATCGCGGTTATTTGTGATTGTGCAGAACTGTGCTAAAATCACAATAGGCGACCACCTACAAGCCTACAACGAGCGGAGACGGCGTTTGTATGATTTGGAATGCGCGACGGATCTGGTATAGACTATAAAACCGAGATATAATACCGGAGCTGTCAGTTGGGCTATAATAAGAAATGTAGTCCCAGCAGTTGTCCTGATAGGTAACTATTGTGGAGTGTACCAGTAGCGTCACCAGAATCCCCAGTTATAGGCGTGGAGGGGGGAGGGGGGGGGAGGGGGTTCCTGTGGGCACATTGATTTCACTCAGGCTGATGAGAGCAGTTTGTGATCGTCTTCACGGGAGAGGGGTCCAAGGGGAGGGCTGCCCCTCTCATTTCATAAATATTGGAATAATAAGGAGTCTTTGAAACAACCTGGCGCTAGATTTCCTATCTGTTGCCGTATATTTTTAGTCAGGAATATACATTATCCCGGAAAAAAACATGGAGGACATTTCAACCTATTTCATACTGCACAATTCATTTGGTGGCCCCTGGGGGAGGGGATTTTTTCAGGGAACGAGCCCCTCATGTCCCCCTTGGCGACGCCACAGGAGGATCCGAAGGTACTCTATTATACCGTAGCTCAACAAGCGGAGACCACATATGAACGGGGAGGCGCGACAATACGGATCCGCTGAATAAGGTCCGGGTGCAGTCTAATTGAAATCCTACGCAAAAGTACGCATGCCGCGAGCGTATTAAAAGCCATTTCGACATTCATTCAACCATTTTAGATAACTGCAAATAGGCCTATGAAGTTTTCCAGATATCAACATTTTTCCAGATATCTGGAATTCTTTTTCAGATATCTAAAACACTATTCCAGATATGGAAAAATAATATCCAGATATCTTAAAAAAAAAACTATTTAGAAGGATGAAGATAACTATTTATTCAATCGGGTGATTTACATTTACAGATAGCCTATTGTTACATATGTGTCAGAGATCTGAAATATTTATTTTCAGATATCTTAAATAATATACAGATATCTGAAATAATATTGCAGATATGTGATTTGAGATAAATCTGTAAAAATAGTTCCTATCTCTACCATGAATTGCAGATATCTGGAATACAATGAGCGATATTTAAAATAGTGAAGAAATGTGAACATAGTTTCCATACGTGCGGAAACAGGAGGAGAGTATAAACAGACCGACCGCTCATATCGGTATGTCGCAGTTTTTATTCCTGCCGCGCAAAAGGAATCCATGCAAACCCCCCCAAAAAAAACACGCGTTGTATGGTATGTCTGTGGGGGTGTGTGTGTGTGTGTGTGGTGCGTGCGGTTGCGACGCTGGCTCGTATACACGATGTGGAAGACACAAAGTCGGACTGTACTCAAGTGGTGGATGGATTACCCGTATTGAGTAGAGGTTCCCTATTGTTTTTGGGAGAGGTCAAAGGTCATTTGACCTATTGGACTTTTCCGACGACTGGATTCGTCTCGCAAAAGACGAACTAAAAAGCAATTATACTACCACTCCTTGCGCACCGAGCCCCTATTGTGCATATGTGCCTCTGTGCTGCGGTGACTTCTGACATTATTGATGCATGTAATGCAGTATTAATACCAGCGACGCTAACTGGCCTATGGTCGATTGGCTCATGGAAGTTATTATTGTTTTGCGTGTTGGCCTGTATTAGCATGGACGTCAGCTGAGTGGACGAGAGATGGAGAGATTCGGGGCGCAGTCGGCACAGAAAGCTGGGGGTTGATTTGATCCCATTGTAGTGATAGGACCGAGCTTGGGTTAAAATCTGGCCAGGAGGTTTTACCTGGCTCCTCGTGAATCAGGTTTCGTAAGTGCAAAGAAATTCCTACAGTTTGACTGGGGACGACTGCCCGATATTTCTTAAGAATTAGATTCCATATAAGGTCATTTTTCATCAAGCTTCGCGTCATGTATGATGGCCACGAGGTTGCATTGCTCATGAAATTTGTTATTTATCCTGTTTCATGATATCAAAATGAGAGTCGTTGATCAAAATTCGATAAAATTCATAGGACAAAGGATCTGCTAATTGAACGGCAGCAGAGGTTAAATAATCCAAGAAAACAATCATATATAGACGTAGGAAGAGTCTGCTCAATATTGCAACTAAGTTTAAAAGAACCCTTTTGCCTATCATGAATGCTCGACCGCTTCGTGTATCATGAATGCCGAACCTTGGTTTCAAATATGGATACTATGTGTACGTCGTAGTCTTGTTGCTTCAATTCAGGGCGCGATTACCCCCCCCCCACCCCCCTCCAACGCAGTAAGTAATATGCCTCGTTTCCACATTTTTCCTTTCGAAATTGATCGTCTATTCATTAGTCTTGTATTTCGCTTCTTTCCCCTCTATCTCTAGTCGTTCTTCCTCTTGTCGCCCTTCTCTGAGTTATTGTTTTCCGTCTTCCTCTCGTTCCTTCTCTCTGTATTAATTATTGTCACGTCCACTTTTTCTCTGGTTCTTCAGTCTCCTATTCTCTCCTGCTGTCTGGTTTCCCCTCTCTTCTCCTTCTTCTCCCGTTTCTTCTCCCCTCTTCTCTTACCCGAAGTCCGCGCGGAACCGTCAACCCACCCCCCCTATGAGTAAGCGTCAGATGGATATGATTATTTGTGGAGACCATTTCCATTCATGAATAATGATGATTTTATCAAAGGAAGAAAAGAACATAAATATTAAATATAACTATGTTGGAACCCACACGGATAAGTGCTGGTTATAGTCGATCTTCATATTATCTTGCAGTCCTGGTTTGACCATGACTGTAGCGTCTACAATCCGGATATTAGAGAATTTATCACCCGCTTCACCGTTAAGGTTCATTATCAAGTCATGAAAGATTCCCAGGAATTTTCCTGGCAGACTATAAATTTACGCTTCTGGTTCTGGTGATATACTGCATAAACACAAGCAGTCACAAGCAGTCAGTGGTTGGCAACACTAACCCTAAAATCCGCATCCCTGATTCCAACACTCAAACAAGAATAATTGTGTACAATTCATACCATTGCCAATAGAAGATACCTTCCAAAGCAGTGCATATTATTATGCTGGAGTAGACTCAACTAAAAATATCCTCTCGGCTCACTTCAATCCAATCCTGACCCGGAGCGCTCACCGTGGAGGTTAACTCAACACCATGCTGTGAGTTGCCGACTGGTTCCAACAAGGCTGCAACCACTCGGGGTCCCGAGAGCAGTCTTGATTGCCAAACCTTTAACGAGGGCCTCCTAACTTTACGCTTTTCCCACACGAAGAAAAAATCTCGTGCTTGTCACACCATATTGCTGGGTCCCCAACTTTCAACGCGTTGCTGCATCCTCCTCGCCCTTCTACAATTTACATTCAGTAACCTTTTCCCGCTGAATCGATTGATTGATATTCATTGTTAGGATCAGACAAGGCAGGGAAAAGCTACTGTCTCGGTGGTGAGGGAATTGTGTACGACAGATCCTGAGGGAACCTGGTAGCACGATATCTGACGAACACACAACGAGGCGAGAACATTTTTCATCTTAAAAAGCTAATCATTAATGTAGTGGTAAAAGGACACGTGTAACTGTACTGTTTTTGCCTTGTTATAGATTCGGGCTATAAGGTTGTACTTCAGTTAAAGAGCCCTATCGAATAACAACACAACCACTGGAATAATGAACCGTGCTTGCTTGTTCCATTGAAAGTTAAAAATAACACAAGATTGGCAGCACGATGCATATGGACAAATCGATGAAAAGAACGTATCTTTATACCCTAAATTAAAAGATTTTCCAAATCCATTCCCGTTCTTGTATCATTTATATATTTGACAGGCAACTCGTGTTGTATAACCACCCGCAAATATCGGATGATCCGTCGCATGGTTTACAAGCAAAAATATCGCACGACGGTATTCGGAATTGAAACAAACTCCGTAGCTTGGGCGCCAGTTGCATGCCAACCAGCTAGGAATGCTCATTTAAAATAAAAAAGTTGGACATAGATAAAACGAATTCGGATACACGATGGGAAAAAAAAACCATGCCCCCTGCCCCTAATCCAACGATAACGCCCCAATACTGGTCTGACGCTGCTATGTAGAAGATGATAGTAATCCGTCAGATTTTGTAACTTTATCATGTCTACGTGCGAGGCTCTCACATCCGACTTCATCAGCCGCTCTACCTAATAGCCTATTATAATCAGAGATTTCCCCATACTCGTGCGGTAGGCGATTGAACTCCTTGCTTTGATACTACAGACGCATACGAACACTTTGTTCACATCCATGCATGTTGCTCTACCTAGATTTTTTCTTCGCAAGCTTCCTGCATGCAAACTCTGTAGTTGCTCATATGTGTTACAAATCAATTGCTCGAAGGGGACATTTATTTCTCAAAATCTTGCATCCATTTGCATACTATTGCCTCTACGCTTAATATAAGGTTCCATGGATTGCCGAGTTTTCGTCTTTTTTGTAAACCATGTCCAGAGATTTATATTTGAAAAGCAAGTTCATATTCTCATGTTTTCTAGTCGGTTAGTTTTCTAGTTTTATACTTGACTCAATTTCCATCAAATATCTCCTAGTGTGCATGTTATTATTCTGGGGATTTGTTATAGTCGTATTGATCTTATGACAGGTTTAACACTTTTCAGATTAGTTAGGGCCGTGATCCATGTTAAAACGCACTGTAAGTTATATTTACTTCTGTATACCTATTCCTAAACCTGATTTTGGTATTGTTTGTTTTACACGTAGTTTTACTCCGCTAACCATGCTGGGATACGTACCAGGTGTTATATGTGACATGCTCATTTTTTTTCATCAGGCCATTCTGTTGCGCCCCTGTATTCCTCCCTTTTTTGCTCTTACCAATTACCCCTAAGTCCAATACAGGAAATAAATTATGGATTTTTCTGCACCCGTATGTCGGACACGGATAAAATTCATCCGAACAAAATTTCAAATAATATCTCACACTATTATTCAACAACAGAAATCACTATAGTATGGCGCGACCAACATTGACTCTTGAGGATTGATCTCTTTTGTTTATCGCTTGCACACCAAGGAGTATCACTACGTATATAAGGGTGTATCAACGCTCCTCAATGCCGACCAGTCTCATGCAGCGACAAAAGACCGGAGTCTGTGGGTCGATAATTGAGTATTTCCTAACACTCAAATTTAAAAAACCTTTATCTGAAATGAGGATTCCATCAAAGAATGAATAACAGTAGGTATAAACGGGAGAATAGCCCGATATGGACCCAGATTAGGGGCCCCCCTTTTTAAAACCCAAAAAACATGCATGACCCTAATGTCATTTCCCTCGTTTTACACGTTCAAGTATTGGCCCCCTGTTTAGAACACCACAAACAGCTACGTGCCCAGTGAATTGTAACCACGAAATCCGTTGATTGACAGCACTGTTTATGACCCTTTTAGAACGACCCCCGGAGTTTCGTGGTCCATGCTTTTGTATCTGTGAAGTAAACTATACGGAGTCGCTGGCTTCACTCGATAAAAGTGCAGACTATATTTCCACAATTTCAGCGGTTTTATAGTGCAGCGCATGAATAGGCCTAACTATGGCAGCGTTAGGGTACTTCTACCAGGTATTGCCTACATAAAGCCCTTTATCGATCCCTATCAGGAAGTTGTTATCGCAGTGTGGCTCTAGTCGAGATGCCTAGTGTTCTGTTACCAGTTCATTTATTTCCACAAACGAGCGAAGCAATACATGTTACAAAATACAGTAATTCCTGTAGAGGAGGTCTATAAAAAAGCACCGAAAAGCAGACGCTTGTACGAGTAGACCCTCATGATTACTTCAAATAATATAATGCAGACATACTGAGAAACACCTCCTCCCCTCCCTCAAGCGCTAGCCAATTGACAACAACGGCACGCATAAAGTCACCTCGTCAGTGGAGAACTTGCGGACAAAAAACACGCTCAGCCAGAAGGAATAACATGTATTTATATGCCCTGGTGAAAGCTGGGAGTTGAAATTTGTTATTTAGTTAGTAATGCACTTTGCTCCACAGTACGTAATAGACAGAACCTAATCACTACTCTGTTCGGCTGTTATTCGCACCCCTGGTTGAAAACTGTACGAACGAAAAGTAAGAGAATGAACAGAATGAGCCCATTTATACGTGAAAATATTCCTGTAATTTGAAAATATAATGGTTTTTAAGAATTTTTTAAGTTTTAATAAACATAAGTACTCATCATAAACCGCTCTTCGGAACTGCTCTCTTCTGTGAATGATGAATTCTTTCAAGATAGAGTGGAGAATTTGGCGTTCCCAAATAATATTACAATACTATAACTCTGATAAAAATCAATGTCTTATACAATGTAGGAGTTACATTCGTGGGAAACCATTGTTTTAGTTTTATTTAAAATACCAATGTTTTCGCAACTCTGGTACAAGCTGCTTTTATTCGATATTTTTAATGTCCATTCATTGGAATCAGTAAGAGTCCAGCAATTTCACTGAGTCATCCTGAGAAATGTCTGCTTCATCAATATAATTTTTATATTTAGTCCATGCGGTATTGAATGGGGTGCATGGGAAGAGACGAAATGTGTTTTACTCGGATTCAAAGAAGGCTAACGTATTGACTTGAACCATGTTAGTCGTCGAAACACTTCTTAAGTTGGATGATAAATATTGCAGAGAAAAAAGAAGATAAAAAGAGACAGAGTAATCAATTCAAATAGATTGCTAGTACCAACTGCAAAAAGGCAGAATTTTGATTCATCCGATGAGTGTGGAAGATTGTTCAAATATAATAGGATAACGGGACCCAAGACTGAACCCTGCGAACGCTACAAGTAATGTTATTGTCATGTACTGCCATTCATGAATACAAATTGCTTCCGATCGGTGAGGTAACTATGAATCCTCGGATACCATAATTTTGAAGCTTACTTGGTGAAAAAAAAATCATGTGTCGAACGCTTCAGACCAATCCAGGGATAACCTAATGGAATATTGCCTATTATTAAACCTTGTAGTATGTAGTCGGCCAATTTTTTTAACGAGAAAACCACCTGAGAATGGGGATATAATAATATGCATATCAGTGAAACGAAGAAGACGATTATAGAATAATTTTCCAGATATCTTTGAGAGCTCGGGAGAGTCGTGATCGGGTCCGTAATTCGAGGGCAATTCAAGTTAGTGTGGCCCGACTTGAAGACAGGAATAACTTTTTCAATCTTCGATTATTTAGGAACTGTGCCAGAATAAGAACCAGAAAGCCAAAAGGCTTAGTGATTCCCTTGACTCTTTTGACAACCTATAGCTAGGCACAAAGACAAATGGGAGATTGCACCAGTCAATCACGAGCAGCCAACAACTGAAAAATTTCCCGTTTATCCCAACCAACCAATAGGGTTCCTATAATCTTAATTACAAAGCTACACACTGAGTTTCGAGATTTTCAGACTTTGACCTCTGGTGACCTCAGATGACCTCTGACCTGACCCTAAAACTAGAGGGTCTGTGTACTCATCATGGAAAACACACATACCAAATATGAGCTTCATCCATCCAGACGGGGTCGAGTTATCGTGTTTACAAGCCAAAATTGGCCAAAGTATCGACTTTTCACAAATTTTCTATTTTGACCAAAATCCAAAAAATTATATTTTCGACCAAAATTCACCCGACCTATATCAACAACAATAGGGTTCCTGTGCTCCCCATAAGAAAGCTACACACCAAATTTCAACCTGATCAGACCAACCATTCTGGACTTATCGTGTTTACAAGGTTTTCAGACTTTGACCTCTGGTGACCTCAGATGACCTCTGACCTGACCCTAAAACTAGAGGGTCTGTGTACTCATCATGGAAAACACACATACCAAATATGAGCTTCATCCATCCAGGCGGGGTCGAGTTATCGTGTTTACAAGCCAAAATTGGCCAAAGTATCGACTTTTCACAAATTTTCTATTTTGACCAAAATCCACCCCCGAACTATACAAAACGATAGGGTTCCTGTGCTCCCCATAAGAAAGCTACACACCAAATTTCAACCTGATCAGACCAACCATTCTGGACTTATCGTGTTTACAAGGTTTTCAGACTTTGACCTCTGGTGACCTCAGATGACCTCTGACCTGACCCCAAACAATAGGGTTCATGTACTCATTATGAGAACACACATACCAAATATGAGCTTCATCCATCCAGGCGGGGTCGAGTTATCGTGTTTACAAGCAACTTGGCCACAGTATCGACTTTTCACAAATTTTCTATTTTTGACCAAAATCCCCCCCAACTAAACCAACAACTATAGGTTCCTGTGCTCCCCATTAAGAAAGCTACACACCAAATTTCACCTTATCGACCAACCATTCTGGACTTACGTGTTTACAAGGTTTTCAGACTTTACTCTGGAGACGTCTCCCATGACCTCTGACCTGACCCCAAACAATAGGGTTCATGTACTCATTATGAGAACACACATACCAAATATGAGCTGCATTCTCCAGGCGGGGTCGAGTTAACGTTTACAGCCCAAATTGGCCGAAATATTGACTTTTCACAAATTGGGTCTTTTTTGACCAAAATTCACCCCCGACCCTATAAAAACAACAGGGTTCCTGGCTCCCCATAAGAAGTTTACACACCAAATTTCACCTTATCAGACCAACCTTGCTGGACTTATCGTGTTTACAAGGTGGTTTTCATACTTTGACCTCTGGTGACCTCAGACGTTCTCTGACCTGACCCCAAAACAAAGGGTCCATGGACTCATTATGGAAATACACATACCACATATGAGCTGCATCCATCCTGCGGTCGAGTTAAGACCAAATTTCTTTTCACAAATTTTCTATTTTTGACCGCAATCCACCCCCCTTTACAAAACCATAGGGGTTTTGTACTCACCATAAGAAGCTACACACTAAATTTCAACTGATCAGACACCCATTCTGGACTTAGCGGTTTACAAGGTTTTCAGACTTTGACCACTGGTGACCTCAGAATACCTCTGACCTGACCCCCAAAAATAGGGTCCATGTACTCATTATGGAGAATACATATACCGAATATGAGCTTCATCCATCCAGGCGGGGTCGAGTTAACGTGTTTTAACAAGACAAAATTGGCCAAAATATTGACTCAATTGTCTATTTTTGACCAAAAGCCACCCCGACCTATACAAAAACAATAAGGGTTCCTTGCTCCCATAAGAAAGCTACACCTAATTTCAACCTGATCAGACCAACCCTTCTGGACTTATCGTGTTTAACAAGGTTTTCAGACTTTGACATCTGGTGACCTCACTTGACCTCTCTGATCTGAACCCCAAAATCACAGGGTTCATGTACTCATATGGGAACACATACATACCAATATGAGCTTCATCCATCCAAGCGGAGCTGAGTTATCGTGTTTACAAGCAGGCCTCACATACACACACTACACACACGTACACACACAACCCACACTGTCCTGACTGCAGAGATTCCTCTGAACTCGTCAATGAATCAAAAATGACAGATTAAAATATGTGCAAGGGGTGGACAAATGGCTAAAGATGATTTACAAAAAATTGACACAGGGACTGTTCCGATTCCAGTATATAAGTTATTGACTTCGATTTAATCATGATGACTGTACCTCAGACTGGTTCGTTTGGTGAAAGGCTAAGAGAACTTTCACAGTCGGCATTTTGAAGACAATTTTACCAGCAATGCCCGAAAAATAATTATTGAGAGCACCAGCAATTTCAGCTTAATTAGGTATTGGTTTTTCTCTTGTTAACTCGGTTAACTCTGTTTAATTTAAGTCCATGCCAAGATAAACTGGCTCGATCTACACTCTCCAAGGGTTACCGGATTTAAACTCTCCGCCCTTCTTAGTAAAGCTGTCCGAATGTCCCGTGAGTCGATAATCTGTTCTTATTATGAACCGTTGGACATTAATATATCGCCCCGTTTGCATGATGACTCTTTCTCTATAGCCAGTATAATCACAGGCTTTGGGTTTTGGTTAATCGATCACGATACAAACAACTTTGTTGTATTCTATCCATTCATAGCTAAAATGGCTCGATCTACACTCATCAAAAGGGTTACCGTATATTAACTCCTCAGCCCTTCTTAGTAAGCTGTCAGAATTTTCCGTAAGTCGATATCTGTTCTTGATTATGAGCCGTTGGACTATTAATATATCAGCCCCGTTCGCCATGCATGACTCGTTTCTCTATAGACAAGTATATCACAGGCTCTGGGGTTTTGGGTTAGCTCACGATACAAACAACTTTGTTTATTCCAGTCCATTCCAGAGATAAAATGAACTCCTGGTCTGAGAGGGGGACTGACCCACCTGGTAATCTGACCTTTTGACCTTGGTCCGCATGGTCAGTGTTCCGACATTTCGAGCCCTTTCGTTTGCATCGGCCACCAGTATCTCTTTTTGCCCCTTTTGAAATAACAACGAAGACTTATCACTCATTGTCATATTCCCGTTGCATGTTTCAGAGCGGTGAAGGTCGCTACACACACACACACCACACACACACACACACACACACCACACACACACACACACCACACACACCACACACACACACACCCACACACACACACACACACACACAACACACACACACACACACAAACACACGCACACACACACACACACACACACACACACAACACACACACACACAAACACACGGTTTTGCGCCCTTGAACGGAATCGTGTTTGAAAACGATTTATGTTGTTAGAAGTTTCAAAAGGGTAAAAAACTCGGCCGTTCGAATGACACAGGAACGCTATCTTACCCGAGGCCCTTACTATAACAACAAAACGGTATGAAACAAAATGCATATAGAGAATGAAATCACTCAAAAAAAAAACCCTAAAAATATGGAAAGTCTACTGAAGAATGAAGAAACCATAATACATATAAATATATAATAAATATAATATGAATACCAAGGCTGGAAATATGTACACCTATTTTAAACGGTGCCGAAATATATCAATCATATCTAAAATGCATTCATGAAATAGGAAGTATTAATTAATTACCATAACTTCAGTTTCTGTTTCATCATAACCCGGTAACCGAATTATTTTTCTTTTCTTTATTTTTTTTTATTAGTCTGATATAGCCGATATCAATGCCAATGCCCTTGAGTCAGATACGGTATGATTAGGTTTGTTAGAGCACAAGCCAAAGGATGAGTGATTGCTTGATTTATTTTTGATAATATGACCTGACACCAGAACATGTGAGATAGCTCAATGTGGGTAACATTATATACGATTTTCGCCAATTTCCCATTTTACTAAAACGACACCATCTGGAGAAGGCTCCCTGTACATAATATAAGAAGGCGCTACATCAAATTTATTCCTTATTGGACTGAAGCATTTACTATCTGTTTTACAAGGTTATAAGACTGACCGCTAGTCATAATGCCCAAAACATGTTTTATGTACTCCTCATGGGGAAAATTCATACCGATATGAAGCTTCAATCACCCACCCATGCATGTTGGACGTATCGTGTTCACAAGCTAAAATTGCGAAAAATGCATCTCCCCGAGCACGAACCCTGGGAAACTCCACACAACCGATAAGCTGTTCAAGGCATTAATTGCCTGGTGATTCCAATTAAGGCCGAGCGCAGCAAACAGTGATCAGTCGTGAGAGAATATTGAACTTCCTGTATCCCTTATCATTCTCCTTCCCCCATCTATGTGGGCGTGGTCAATCCAATTGACTGGCTAGGAGTCAACAATCTTGCCATGGCTTTCTTGTGAATTGTATGTTTAGACCCATGAGAGCCGCAACATGACGCATGACCACTCCTACTGGTATCACACACAGGGCAGAATTTGGCATGAATAGTTTCCTTTCACTGATTCCACGCCGAGTCGTTTGTTTAGCAGACCGAGTGCACACTGCAAGATCAGACGACCCACCAATAGCCTGTGCTATTTCCTCAGTCCTCATATACACGCTGGTTGGTTAGGGTTACCGGCAATATGAAAGGAACAAGGTGGTCCGCTAACACATCGACTTATACTACCTACGAAACGCTGTCTATCGTCGCGAACAAACCACCTCGCTGATCCATACGTAGCCAATATCATGACAGATTGATTAACACCTTATGAAGCCAGGGGTGCCAAACTGGACATCACACTCAAGGTTCAACCGAGCAACTTCCGCCCTACCTGAGCGCAGGTGCCAACAAACGTCAGAAACCTCGCCGCCACCCCGCATGAATTTGATAGCGGCATTATCCCCTCATAAATTGAAGCGTACTGTAGGCTTAGAACAATAGGGAGCTTTGGATTTCACGACGGCGACGGCAACGTATAACGTAATGTTTTTCACTTTGTAACCGTAAGTCGCGCCGCGCCGTCCTGATCCTGCGTTAGGGCGCTTCATTTCTCCCCTCTTCAGACGTGTCATGTGCCATTTGCGTGATGTAGATGCGCTCGTTTTACGATTGCGCGTTCAAGTATTGACCGTAACATTCCCGAATCTCATTGTTCAGAGAGAGCCTGTTGATGATGGCCGGCGCTGGGGTTAAGTTCAACGTCGTAGGGACAACGGGAAAAGTGAGTGACTCCCGCGCGCCGTAGATCGACGTACGTGTACGGAAGGTTCGGTATTTGTCGCATGCGTATAGGTTTTACATTGCGTCATACATTGCCGTCTGAAATCTAAAGCTCCCTATTATGTATCGAAGCCTATGAACCTAGTTACATATAGGCATTTATTCACCCCGATCATGTTGCTTGCTGTCGTGCGTCATGTATATACGCCCGACTGAGTCATTGACTTTTTAGGTTTTATAAGCCGATCTCGATTGGGTGATTACCTTTTCCGCCAAACATTAACAGTGGTGGGTGGCGCAGCATTTCTAGGTGCACTAAACGTCCTTAAAAAAAACCAGGAGGTGAAGTATTCGGGTCAGTGAGTATTTGAAGTGGAATGGCATAAAAGCTGTCGTTATCTAAACCACTGGAGCGTTGTATCTACATTGTTCGCATTTCGGTGACAAAGTCTGCCTCGGGGGGAAAATCACACGAGTGGAGTCCAAGCCGCAGTATGCAAACAGGGCACACAATGCATGTACACGTACGATCATGTATACAAGTTGATACCGTTCTCAGGCAGGTTCATCGTGAATTGACGGGGCGCCGTCAATGCGAAAAAGCGCACGGTACGCAGACGTCACAGAGTGTCTATACCGTACGTCGAGACGGTGTGGCGGTGATATGACATCATCGGGAACGTTGTCCTCCCGTGCATTATTATAAGGATGAAGATTTCCATGTTTTCTGATTCTGCAGTTATGGTCTAGAGTCTGAAAGCTGGCGATGTGACTTCTAAATTGTTATGAAAAATATTACAGTTTATCCCCAAACACAAAAATCCACCATAAAAAGAAACTTATGTGATGTGGTAGAGAACCGGAGAAGCTGGACCGGGCTAAAAAATGAGTCTCTACTAGCAGGTAGGGGCGGGTCGTGGCGACGCAAGTTTTTTTAACAAAAAAAACTGAGTTTCCGCAGTTCAAAATGGGTTTGCAGCTGTATTAGCAAATATATTCAGTAGCAGCCAAGACAAATCGCTGCGTACGCAACTGAGGGTGGTTGATCAACGGGCCGTCACTCGACGGTACGGTTAGCTAATTTATGATACAAACAATCACTGTACGCACCGAACCGTACGTCTCAAGTTCCGTTCCAGTCACGGGGAGTAAATTCCCACAGGAGTCTACTTCAGGAAAAAACAAGCACGGAGTATTAGCGAATATATATAGGCCGATTTTCCAGCATTTTGCAATGAGCCAGTTCACAGTTAACAGTGAAAACAGAAAAACCCAATGACGCGCTATGACTGCAAGAATCGCTGAGAAATGAGGATTTTTTTCATGGCGTTGAATCATCATTAGAAAAGTCGATCCGAATTATCAACGGATAGAAAACTTTTTTCTCCTGACCAATGTCGTCAAATTTCCCCTAATTAATCAACAAATTATTCAAATAGTTAATTAAATAACCAGCCTCTAAAATCTAAATAGTTAAATTGACTGAAAAATACGACAAAATACTTCGTGTCAATCTTTCGTTGTATCCTCATTGACTGGATTATGGCGTGATTCCCAAATGCGAAAGAGCGCGCGCCCTCTGTCCAAACCCGTCCATATACAATCTACCTACGTATTTCGCAAGTATAGGGTTCAGCTTGTGCATCCCGACAGCATTAATTAAAATCTAACCAGAATTGGCTGATAACATTATGAATGATTACCAACATACTAGTTGTATCGCTATTTGGACAGCACTCTCACACCAGAAGCCGCGTTATAATTATAGTGGGTGGTCCAGGCGGCGCGGCTAGCGTAAGGCGAGAGAGACAAGCGCCTCTGCCGGGAGCCTGAGAATCGGGGCACACTGATATTACCGACGAGGAATTGGAAGTTGGTAGGGAAGTCTCTACAGAAACACGGCCCCTTTCCGCTTTGACAAGATCTCCGACGAGGTGAATATGGGGAAAAATTAGGGGGAAAACGAGAGGAAAAAAAAAGGTGGAGATAGAAAAATGATTGGTCACGAATGGTAGGGGGTAGTGTGAGGTCGGTATGACGGAGAATAAGATGGTGGACCCTGACCCCCAATGTCCAGTAGGTCCTAGCTCCGCCCTGCCTCACATGCAATTACTTAATCGAGCACAAGTTTTGCAATAGGAAAAACACTATCTACTTAGGGGATCTTGGCGGCCATTTTGCAAACGTTTTTATTTGGGCTTAGCACTCACAAGCGCGTATAGAAAGCAGTGTCAATTAAGTGGTCTCTGATATATCTAACAATATACACAATTCACTTATACATTTCCTATACCGGTACCGTGCAGCCCATCCTGTCAACTAATACATAGGCGTATATACACCAAAGGCGAGGTTATTACTCGTTTGCAGTGGTGATCAAACATCAGCCTGTCGTCATTGTTGATTAAAAGAAACGGTCGCAGGTATTTGGTCACTGGGGTGGTACATTTGTGTGACACTTTTCTTGAAAACCATTGATTCCTGAGGAATTAATAGTCTCTTGAAAGGTTCTTCTGTAGACTCTATTGATTAGCCTTTAACGGCCTTACACTGATTACCCAAATTCAGGTAGATCAATCGATAGGCTATACAATAGCCTCCACCCGGCACGCCATACGTGCCCATACCGGTTCCAATCTAGTCTGTTCCGCCAATTTCTGACTATCTGAATATTGACATAACGAATAGCCCATATATTCATCTATAAATAGAGGGTTTCTTTATGACACATTTGATAGGCTGGCGACCATTCAACATTCAGGACCAACTCACTTGTGACTCTAGTGTACTTGCTTGTTTCCCCTTATTCCCTTATAAGGCAACATCGATGAGCTATATACCGGAGTCTTTTCCTTCCTGGTGTCGTTTGAAATTGGGTATTCAAAATCAAATAAGCATAACAGTCATCGGGGTACAAACACGCCAAATTCCTCCTCCAAATACTTTATAATGCATGGAATAGTGCAACGTTTCTCGCTAAGTCCTCTAACTTAACGAAGAACTCGATCGACCTCTGGTTGTGAAACTCATGTCACCACCCTATACGCAGCTGTTAGGCACCTGGGCTGCTCCCTGTAAATCGCTGCAACAAGATAGCGAAGATGACGCGAGAGGTCATAAGTCACAACCACGATTTTCGATTTCTGGTACAAGGAACGGGTCACCGCGGTCAATTTCAACTCAGCAACATGCGCGAATGCTCCTCAGAGCTAATTCGGGTGAGATGGAGAACGGAAAACGAAAGATCCGGAGACAGGCCCGTGCATGTAAGGCGAGAAATGGAAGTCCAGAGGCAGCTAAAGGGAACGGCAATGGAAGACAGGCGACGGGCGCTCACGACAAGTCTAGAAATGAACACGAATATTCGTAAGATGATAGGGAAAACGAGAAGAAAGTTGGGGTTCGTCACGGGCGCACACCTACATACTGATTTTCGGTACGAACAACGCTGGAGAATTAGGCATGGCGGAAAACGTAGACATACACGCGCAGAAGAACGAGGAAGCGCGGGAAACCAAGGGACGGTCAGAGAATGGAGCGAACTAGAGGTGGCAAACTCGAAACGGGTGAAAGGATTCAATTAACCAGAATGGTGATAGTGATTGTGTGACAGAGATATCAACGAGGAACAACGATAGTAATACCTAGGTAAAGATGGGCCACATATTCTCCTCGAAGAACAATACAAGACGCCATGCAGAACATTCTCCAAAAAATAGTCCTCATCGAACTGAGAATGGCGTCATAAACCCATACATATATACCGAACCGAAATAGAACTGTTCAAGGAACTTGGGGACACTGGATTCGATGACACGCCAGGGAAGCTGAGTGTGTTTCTATACGGCATTCATTCGGAAAAAGAACAATATCATAATATAACATTTCCCGAATTAGTGAACTTTAAGAAAAATGTCAACGGTAAAAAACGAGAGAAGGAGGAACCTCCATAGTCTGAAAACTCATCCCGTTTGCCTAAACGTCCTTCGGACCAGAATGCCGGGTTACGAGGCACCACTAATCCAAAGGTTACGCCAGCGGCAGCGGGAGCGGGAGGGGAGGGCCACTCCATCCCGTCAGGGAAGCCTGCTCCCGTCATAGGGAAACTTCCCCCATCTCCTCGGAGAGCCCGAGTGGGTACGTCTTGGACCCCCCGTTGGGGAACTCGAAACCCGTCGGGGAATCCTGGCGCCACCACTGCACAGGCTAGTGGAAGGAGGAGGGGGGGGGGAAGCTCTGCGCCGGAGCATGAGAATCTGTCCAGGAATTGACATTCAAAAGAATCCAGGTCGATTTGCGATTGAAGGTATAGCGAAGTCCGGGAGCCATGGCTGTGATGACGGGAGAAACGCTAATGTAATCGTGAGAAGAAGAAAGAAAATAATGGACGTCGGGGCAAGACTGATATCACCGATGAGAAATTGGGAATTGGTAGGGTGCCTACGCCAGGATTACGTCCCACCCCCTTCCGGCTTTGGCAGATCGCCGACGGGATGAATATAGAGGAAGAATAGGGGGAAACGAGCGGAAAAAGTTGGAGATAGAGAATTGATCGGTCAGGAATGGTTGGGGGTAGTGTAGTGAGGTGGGTAGGTCGGGGGAATAGATGATGATGGACCTCCGTCGGGGACCCTCTCCCCCTCCCCCAATCCCGGCAATTCCTAGCTCCGCCCTGCCTCACGTGGCCTGAATATTGATCGCCGAGTTATTCGTAAACTGGTAAAACTATTTACTATCTGGACCATGTTCCATGAGGGAATCTTAGCGGCCATTTTGCAAGCGTTCTTATTTGGGCTCAGCACTCACAAACGCATAGAGAGAGGTGCCTAATCAAGTCGTCTCTAATATATCTAACAATACACAATTCATTCAGAAATTCTCTTTATGCAGCCTATCCTGCCAACTGCATGATATATAGGCCTATGAGACAATACCAAAAGACGGAGTTTGCAAGTGGTGGTCATATACGTCAGTGACGTCATTGTTAAAAAAAAGGTAACGGCAACAGGGGGTTAACATTCGTGGGACACACTTCTTGAAGCAGTCAATCGATTCCTGGGAAATTAATTTCTCATTTTTCAATTTTCTCAGGTTCTGTCGACTCATTGATAGCTTTTCACTGCTGACACTGTTTACCCAAATTTCAGGCCGATCGATCGATAAGCTATATAATACCCGACTCAATTGATTTGTCTTTCAGGCTTACAATGTTTACCCAATTTTAGGTCGATCGATCGATAGGCTACACACTATCTCCCACCCGGCATGCCTTACCGGTGCTAATATGGTTTTCCAGCCAATTTATGACCATTTGCATTTTGAAATAACGATTAGCCTATAGGCTAACTGACCCTATAAATAGAGACTTTTCTATATGACGCATTTGATAGTCCCTGGCGACAATCCAACATTCAGAACCAACTCGCTCGTGACCCCAGTACTCGCTCGTTTCCTTATTTACCTTATAAGGTTGGATACGAATGAGACACCGTATTCTATTCATAGGCACACACGAGCCCGGTTTTTTGGAACACTTGCCAGGGATATTTTGTGTTATTCTCATCGCTCATCAAAGGAACCACTGATCAGGTATATGCATGCAGCGCTTCTCGTCAAGTCCGTCAACTTCAACCAAGAACTCGACCTCTGGTTGTGAAATTCAGGTCACGCAGCTGTTATAGGCACCTGGACTGCTTTCTGTAAATCGTTGCAAACAAGATGGCGGAGATGACGCGAGAGGTCATATGTCACAACCACGCCTACAGAGTCGATCTCCAGAAGAAGCTCGATTTCTGGTACAAGGAACAGGTCCCGCGGGTTTATAACTCAGCAAAATGCAGCGAGTGCATCATCAAGACCTAATCCGGGTGGAGAACGAGAAACGAAAGATCCGGAGACAGGCCCGTGTAAGGCGAGAAATGGAAGTCCAGAGGCAGCTAAGAGAAAGGGCAATGGAGGAGAGGCGACAGGTGCTCACGACAAGTCTAGAAATGAGCATGAATATACGCAAGATGATAGGGAACACGAGGAGAAGTTAGGGTTCATCACGGGCGTCACACCTAATATCGGGTACGAACGAATCCGGGAGCATGAGGAGTGGCGGGAAAACGAAAACGTACACGCGCAGAAGAACGAGAAAGCGCGGGTAACCAAAGGGGGGTCAGAAAGTGGGGAAAAAAACACTTGTTTTATAGAGGCAAAATCGAAAACGTAGTGAAGGCTTTCGATCCAAAATGTTGAGAGTGCTCGGTGTGCAACGATTTCAACGGGGGGACCAACAATAGTACTACCCAGGGTCAAGAAGGGTCACGTAGTCCACTTGTAGAACCATGGAACCCGAGACCGCCATGCAGACTTTCTCAAAAACTAGTACCCTAATGAGCTGAGAATGCGTCATAAAAACCTTACAGGTACCGGTCCGGAAAATGAAACTGTTAAAGGAACCTGAGGATCCTGGATTCGATGACACGCCAGGGAAGCTGAGTGAGTTTCCCCTACGGATTCATTCGGACAGATAACATATAACATTCCCAGAATCAATATACTCCGAAGAAAAATGTCCACGGTAAGAATAACAGAAGAAGGAACTCCCTAGTTTGAAAACTCATCCCGTTGGCCTAAACGTCCTTCGGATTAGAATCCCGGATTACGAGGCACCGCTGGTCACTTAAGTTAGAACGTTCCGCCGCACCAGCGACGGTAGCTACAGATCCACCGATGTGTCTGTGCGCCCGGCAACTGAAAAGTTCAAGGTACCCTCGCAGGCGGGACGCTATTTAAACCTTAAGATCTGCGGCGGGAAGAATGCAATTCCGCTACGGGAGGCTGAAAGTTAAGCCTTTCTGAGGGTTCCCATGAGAGGGGTGAGTTTTGCGCCTTAATCCATATACGCCTATCTGTTTTTGTACATCTGTCTGTAAGTCTGTCGACTTTACCAACCCCCGTCTGTTTGTCTAACTGTCTGTCATAAGTTCAGAATGTTTGGTCTAATAGGCAAATTACAGAAATTGAGTACGTGACTTTCTTATGGGAAGTCACATCTGAACAGTCGTCTGACGTTAAACAGTCAAGGATCAATTGCGTTCGGCTCTCTGGTTGGGGATAACTCCAATTTTGCCGTTTCCAGGTGCCTGATGATGTATTCTGGTGTACCAAAGCACACTAAACACCACTCTCTTCAACTGGAGGAGGTGGGGCGGGGGGAGGGGGGAGGAGGGCGCCCAACCCAACTCTGTTTCTTACGCCCTTGCAACGCAGTGAAGGGTGTCAAACTAGGACAAACAGCCATTGTCAGGCTATACGCTAACCGTGAACCAAGTTGTGGCGGTCCCCACTGACCTAGTAGAAAATGTGTAAAAGTGAAAAAAAACGAATACAGATATTTTTATCACCTTGAACGACCCCAAACTAGCGACAGCCTGGAAATTATAGGACCGGTCTCGTTCGTTTTTGCAACCTGCACATATATACTAGATATTGTTCTAGCGGACTTTCCTACAATTTGTCATCTCTTGACCTTGAGCCGGTCATAGAAATAATAGTTCTGCCTCCCTGATCTCCTGTAATAATGACTCAATTTAAAGTCTATTGTGACTAAAATCCTCTGATATCGTGATCACGGGCATTTCGTGATGGCCTCTGTCCGACCACGGATAACCTTGAACTGATACCACGGACAACACGATAATTCCTCATAATAAGTTTCAGGTATTCTTTGAAGTAAAGTGATGCTTGCCATCCCCTGATCTCGTGTTTACACAACTGACATTCTAGTTGCAAACTGTTAACCTCTCTTGACCTTGAATGACCTGGAGTGTACCAAGAAGCTCTTCTTCATCAACCGTTATATCAGCAAACTACGGGCCTACTTTGAAGTTGACTGATGCTTGAAATCTCCAGATATCGTGTTCGCAAGAACTCACCTTGAATGACTTTGAACTGTACGAAAATATCACGGCTCTTGTTTTCTTTACGAAGGCAAATGCCATATATGCAGTCACGTGGTGTGTGTATATGTTATGTACGGATATGAGTGTGCGTGGATGTGCGTCTGTGTGTGTCTCGATGCAAGTTCAAGGTCAGGAGAGACTGAAACTTGAAATGTTTGTTAAATTATTGTAAGCACGATATTATTGACCATATTAGACATGTAGGTTGAGAGTATGAAAGGAAAGCCCTATTGTTTTTTCCATTTTGTTATATTATAATTCAATCTCAATCTCATTAACAGGTCAGCCATGACGCCGAAGTGATAAATCTTGTGACCATGATAACTGTGTGATAAAATGATACTTGGTATGGAGGGTTTTGTGTGTTAGGAAGGCAATCCTCGTTGTTTTAAGGACACGCACTCACACACACACAACACACACACACACACACAACACACACACACACAACACACACACACACAACACACACACACACAACACACACACACACACACACACACACACACAACACACACACACACAACACACACACACACACACACACACACACAACACACACACACACAACACACACACACACACAACACACACACACACACAACACACACACACACACAACACACACACACACAACACACACACACACAACACACACACACACACAACACACACACACACAACACACACACACACACACAACACACACACACACACACACACAACACACACACACACAACACACACACACACACACACAACACACACACACACAACACACACACACACACAACACACACACACACACACAACACACACACACACAACACACACACACACACAACACACACACACACACAACACACACACACACAACACACACACACACAACACACACACACACACACAACACACACACACACACACAACACACACACACACAACACACACACACACACACACACAACACACACACACACACAACACACACACACACACACAACACACACACACACACACACACAACACACACACACACACACACAACACACACACACACAACACACACACACACAACACACACACACACAACACACACACACACACACAACACACACACACACAACACACACACACACAACACACACACACACACACACACAACACACACACACACAACACACACACACACACACAACACACACACACACACAACACACACACACACAACACACACACACACAACACACACACACACAACACACACACACACAACACACACACACACACACAACACACACACACACACACACACACAACACACACACACACACACCACACACACACACACACACACAACACACACACACACAACACACACACACCACACACGCACACACTCCTGTGTGATTGCATGGGTTTCTTGGGTATCAAATAGTTCACCCGTTCCATATGCATACGGCTATGGGTGCCCCAAGTCCTGCTGTAAATACAATAGCTAATCGGAGATTCCCGCCAATACACAGAGACGAACTGCAAAATGATGGCGCATTTCCAAATGCTGAGGTGACCACATCTCCCGCCACGGTTTCATATTGGCATACATGTTCTCGCTCAATTACTCACGGTACTGAGCGTCAGACATTGAAGTGCGATAAAGGTGACAGTAGACCTTCACTCTCTCCCACAGTACAGCCGAACTTAACCTTGGAGATATAATATAATAATGTGTTATATAGGCTGATCGACCATTATTTATAGATAATGGCAATGAAAGTTACAGAATTTTATAGCCGCATAGAAACTACGGTACATGAATTACGTCTAACAGTGACACCCTAGCAGCGTTGAACGAGTTCTTGCTGAATAATGAAGAATTCGCACTCTCTCCGCAGAGCTACTGGGGAACTAAGACGCTAAAAATTGGATTCCCATAATAGACTTGGGGGTGTGCAGGTGGGTAAACCGCCGTAAAATCACCGCAGTATAACCTTTGTGGACCTCATTAGGATCTCCAGGACGTTGAAATAATCTACCCGCTGTTGAGGACCAACTGTAAGACCACATTCTCGTTTAAATCGAAAAAAATCCCATGAATTATGCAACTCGACCTCATCTTGACATGAATTACCCTCATGTTATCTAGGACTACCGTCAACATCCGCCAGTTTTCGTGTCCAATCCGAAAACTCACAACTTTTACTCCGGTTACTTTGAAATTTTTAGTGACCAACCTTTGTCCCCCACCCATCAGTTTTCCGTGTGAATTGGACAACTTCCTGTGAACCACAAAAAGGAGGGCATGCGGACATTTTGTATTGCCCGATCCCGTACCCCTCCGAGTTTCACATTGGGCGAACATATGTACGAAAGTATCAAATCAATCGGATAAAGCGTTAAAGAGTTATCTCGCTAGCACCTAACGTTTCGGTGGGAATTGCGGCGGCAGCAGACACATCCCCCAAACCACAACATCCGAAATCTTAGTGTAGGCGAGAATATAATTTATATTCAACGCCACAACAATCTCCGAACATGTGGATAATTTGGTAAATCTGAACTTGTCCTCCTTACCTTTAAGGAATAACTGTGTTATTACCTCTATTATATTCAAAATGTCAAGACATTCGGATATTGTCATCACAAATTTGAAATAATAGTGAAAAGCCAGTAAGCCCATCGGCAGTGTCCCCACTCCCTCAATATATTTGGAGAACACAAGGCGATCGCCAAAAAGTGTCCTCGCTGGTTGCGCAATGCGTTGGTTTGTATTATTCATACACAAACACCAACTAGTTCATGCAGACCATCGCCTTCATATGACAAGCACATATTTCCACATATAACACAAAAAACTCCTAAAAAATCCTAAAATACTGACAGTTAAATCGTCACAGGAGCTATGTTACTCGTTCTTCCGTGCTTTATTCTACCAGGATCTATTATCATGACGGAATTCAATCAAATTCATGAACATACAAACACATAAGATCCAGAAAATGTTAACGACCATACTACTGAGTTTTGTCAAATTCTTAATCAGTTTGGGACTTAGAAATAAGTTATGCAATGAGGCACATACAATATCCTCTACTGACCCAAGTGTACTTTAAAATGACAGGATCCAAATGTATCACATCTACCAGTTTTTGTGGAAATCCCCAAACAACTTTGCAAAATTGCATAATTCATGGCACCTTAGACACATTCAATAATGACTCTCCGAGTGAACTCCCCACTTTCACTTTTAAATTTCTCGGGAACATGGTAATCCACATCCACCAAGTTTCGTGAAAATCCGAACAACTGCGAAAAACTCGCATACATGATGCAATTACCTGGATTTACCGATGGCCACCCTCTCATCTGGTGTTGGTTGAATCCTTCAATAGTTGAACGAATGGCATCATGGGATAGAAGTCTAAAGACCTTGAGGATCCCGCACTGTTCTAGAATGTTCTTGAAAAATCATTGAGTGTTTGGGCTGACACAGCCTCTCTGAGTAGTCTATTCCAATTTTTCACCACAATTCTATGAGAAGGAGTTCCGTCTCAGTCCATCAGTACATTGCTGGTCTAATCTCCTTGAATTTCCCCTGTTTCTAACTCAGTGTCGCTGTATGATCGTCTACACAACGCTCTGTCCAATTTGATTTTTCCCCATGCAAATTTGAAAATGTTATAAGACCTTACGTGCATGACGTATTTGGAATGGATCATAGCATCCTAGTATGTGTAGTCCTTTCCTCACATACTTTCTCAGTCATTCCCGGTATCATTTTTGTCATTCCTCCGCTGCACCCCTTCTAACAAGGTAACGTCTTTCTTCAGGTCATGGTTTCCAGACAGGTATGCAATGATCCAAGTTGGCCCCACTAGTGACTTGTACGAATTCAATATGACTCTGCTGTTGAAGTGAAAAGTTCCGCTTATAATTCCCATGACCTATTTGCTTTCTTCACAGATTCAGCACCACGGTCTACTGAAAAACTTTCATTGTGGTGCTAACAAACACTCCAGTCTGTTTCCTCTTCTGATTCTTTCAGCTCCTTTCCACTCAATTTGTACTTGTAGTTGGGTGTCCATGGCCAAAATGCATCACTGCACACTTTTCCTGTTAAAGTTCATTCGCCACTTTCTGATACATACCAACAAATGGTTTTTTTTTAAATATTGCTGTAATTGCTGAATCTCTCTCGATTCCGCATTAGACGATCACTTGTATCGTCGGAAATTTTCTGACTTCCAGACGTTCGTAATGCCCATATCCAAATCATTCATGACAAGTAAAAACACCACCGGTACAAGCACTGATCCTTGCACACAGAACTTAATTTTACAGTTGCTTTCAATCCATCTGGATTCACTGCGTCAATACCATCGTTCTCCGTTCACGTAGCCACTCTTTAATCCACTCTAGCATGAGTCCATTATACCATTTCCTCAATTTTTGTCATAGTCTGCGGTGTGGTACGGTGTAAATGCTTCTTGTAAGATCTGAATAGATCACAGCAACTGGAGTCATATATACTGTGTTAGTGTATTCCAGTACATAACATAATTAGTCAGACATGAACGTCCAGATCGAAAGCAATGCTGGGTTTGTCTTGGGTCGTTTCCTTCAAATGTTGTACAATCTCTTAATATCATTTCCATAGCCTTTCCTGGAACAGAGTCAGATTCACGGCCTGTCGTTAGAGACATTTGATGTTCACCTTGTTTTATACAGTGGCCGTGATATTTGATCTCTTCCAGTCCGTTGGTATTTCTGTGGTCTCCAATGGCTTATGGATGGAATCTCATTTGCAGTGGCTTTTGATATTGTCTTGTGCAAGCTCCTTAGGTAATCTGAGTTCATTACAATTCTGGTCATGTTGCCCTCCGGTCTCATGGTCTGTAACTTCATCAACACCATTATTAGGTTATTCGCCATATTCTGGAGTCATTGATTTTGTTCATTGTCGAAGAACACTGTCTACATTGGCACATTGTCAACATCCTCTGTGGGTGAACACTTTACAGAAAAATGTTAAGGGCATCTCTCTGCAGTTTATCCATTAGAAGAGATCAATTCACCACTCTCATTTTTGCTAGGTCCAACTTTGGTCTCTGGACTTTTTGAAGGATTTTGAAGGATTTAGAAGGATTTCGGATCTTCCTTAATTTTTTCCGATAAGTGGCACCAACGTTTTCCTGTATGGCCTTCACTTGCGACGGCAGCTCTGAATAGTATTTCCAGTCCCCGATACTCCTCCCTAGTTGGTACTTTTCACGCCTTCCAGATCAATCTTTCATCTCCGTAGTTCATCCATTTGGTCTGCAGTAACCTCTCTTACACCCCCCCCCCCCCCCCCCCCCTTACTTTCGTGGCATTATGGGTCAAACATGGTTCCTCGTAAATAGACACAAATCTGTTCCACATATCTTGAAACTCATTGGTTACTAAAATCTGTCTTTCCAATCAATCCCCGAACAGTCGCGTCTTATTTTCTCCCACTCCCGTTTCCAGTCTTTCGATTTCTGCTACTTCTTCACACCCTCTAGTACCACCACAGATTTCAGCTGATGGCCAATTATGGTCTTGATCTCTTGTTGGTTCTAATATATGCTGATGACAAAAGTTCCCTGTATGGTCTGCACAAACATTCTTGCCTCGACAGGTGATGCCTCTAAAAGTATTCCATTCCACCAATCATCACTAGTCTTTCCTCTCCTACCCTTCGTAAAGTGTCCAAGAAGTGCATCCTCCCTCTCATGATTTGTGTTTGGGGTTCTGTAGAACTATCTACTAATATGTCCCTGCCATCATCTTCAATTTTGTCCCATAGTGCTTCCTCAAAAGTTTTTCCAATCGTTTTAACTGTCTACCCTAATACCTTATTCGATATCATCGCAACCTCTCCACCACTTCTCTCTCGTCGATGCTTCCTATAACAAAATATAATTGGGTAACTGAATTTCTGCATTACTAATCTGTTTCACATAACCAGTCTCTGTGATGAGAAAAATGTCATGATTAATTCTCAACATTAGGAATGTAATAAGTCAAGTTTGTTCTTAATACTCCTGGCATTGAAAAGAAAAACAAGATAACTCAGTTCACAGTTTATCCTTTTCTGTTACAAGGTTCTTTTTGTCATTCTTTTTTCCACGTTCGTGTCGGTTATTGATCATCTCGAAAGCTCCCCCTCTCTGGACGAGCTGCAATGTCCTGCGTCTCCTGCGGTCCCTCCAAGTTTTGCACTAGCCTGACCATTTTTTCTCCGCAGATCTTTCTCCCCATTCTACTCTTGCTTGCTTCCAGCTCTACTATGCATTCGATCCCCTCTCTCAGTTGATGCTTCCTGTCCTCTGTCTGTTGGGTAGTGCCTGGTGCTGTGCTTCATCGTAAACTTTCACCAGTTTCCCTCCATTAATCTTAAGATTTGCTCAGCCGCTGTCCATCCTCATTTATTGATTCTCTGGTTTGTTTACCCTCCTGCCGTTGATGATAAGTTAGATAGGGGTCTAATGTTAGACATTCGAATACCGAACTGTGTCCCTCAGTTCTTTTGCTCGTTTCAAACAAGCTTGCTTGCTCTCCGTCCCTTTCAATTACACACTGACCTATCTAGCGTCCTCAGTCTGTGACTTGTCAATCCCAACCTTGAGGGCACAAAAAAAAAATTTCTGTAGGAGATCTTCAACCTTCCCGTACCTCCTCCTGTGAGCACTCCCTCTTGATAGGTTGTTTATAATCACTCTGTTTCTCTCTCCTCCTCTGTTACTGCCCTGCACTAAATTCTGCCTGATTATCTCGTGCTTATTCGTGGTGCCGTCGGTATGGCTGACCAAGTTTCCTTGATTTCCCTATTTCTGTCCCATATTCCTCTTTGACTTCACATCGTACTACTTCAATAACATTCTATCTGAATGCTGTTTGATCTGTACATTGTGCTATTATGTCCTCCATCTTTTGTCCAGTCTATTAATTTCTCATTCATAAAGTCTTGCTGCTCCTTCAGATTACTGACAAGTTCAGAACATCAACATCCTTCCCATCTCCGGCAAAACCAATGGGTTGATCTCCACTTTCACTAGGAATATACATTCTTTCAGACACTTCTGCACAGCTATGTGGGTGCCACTGCATGCCAAAACCAAACAGTACTCACTTGCAGGGCCATAGTCGCTATTCTCCTACATCTGTTACACATGACTCATCTTGCCTTTCCTATTCAGTGCATCTGGTTGGATCAGTACCCTTTGCTCTTGGCATTTGTAACGCACGCAGATCGACTCTTTAACAGCACGTGCAGCACAATCCCATCAAAGTCCGACATTTCATTTTAGACTGAAAGGCGGGAGGTCGCACCATCGATCAACCACAGAGAAGTTATGGAAATTTAATTTTGACGTTTGACAATTCATTTTAGACTTCATTTTAAGTCTTGCGGCCCTTCAGATTATGACAAGCTCAGCAAATCAACCGCCTTGCCGTTACATCCCCGGCAAAACACTGGATCTGATCTCCACTTTCACATAGTAGTAACTCATATTCGTTAGACCGTCACTCTGCACGCCTAGTGGGCCATGCCAAACAGTACTCACATTGCAGGGCCATGGTCGCATCTCCTACATCCTGTTTACACAGACACATATTTGCCTTCATATTCAGTTGCATAGGTTGGATCAGTACCCTTTGCTCTTGCATTGTCACTGAATATTATCAAACCCTTAATTACAGTGAATCACAGAGGCCCTAGCCTATGGTTCAATATGTTAGGATAGCGACGCTAGGCTGGACAGGTGTAGCACACCGGTACTAGTAGTGAAACCTATACACTGTGATAGTAGTCCCAATCCAGAAGTTAGGACAAGTCTAATAGTATAAGCGCCTAAAGAGTTAAAACAAAATGTTTTGTAAGGAACACGGGTACCTGAAATGCCGAATATCCTATCTGGGCCATTCAATCTGCATTGCCTAGTTTTCACCGAATAAGGAATTTGTATTAAAGAACACGGACACCTGACAATGCAAAATAGTTATATTGGCCATTGAACATGCACGAAATGGCTCGGCTCCAGGGCTTCGTCGTGGACCCTAATATTTTGCATTAATGGATGGTAATCGGTACAATCGGTAGGTTACTCATTGTAAACGTAAAAATGGACAAATGATGTCGCCAAAGTCATTCCAGTCATCAGAGCGTCCTCATTCAGGCTTAATTTAAATGATTGACGCAAAAATTACAACATGGATGGATTTACATGGAGGCTGGTACATGTCATATTTTCCATTCAGTAAACATTTGGTGGCAGAAAAGAGAAATGTTGGAATGGAATTTCAAGTTCATCAAAGGTTAAAATCATTGCTTAATGATAATGATCAGAACATTTGTATAGCGCCCTATAACAACTCCGAGAGCAACGGTCCTAAGGAGCGTTACATTATCACCCTGACTCAGTGGAACCAGGCACGCCACTCCGACAATCCCGGAAGGAGTATGTGGCAGCTGCTAAACTCAGCGCCGATTGTGCTCAGGTTCTCCACAGGTAACCCACTTTTACACGTGCGGTAGCGGAGACAATCGAGGAAGACATGCCGTCTAACACAGCGGAAAAGCCCCTCCGGCTTTGTGGATTCGAACTCACGATATTCAGTCTGGAGCTCTTACCGAGAGCTAATCCGCCCCCTCGGAGTAAGCAATGTCAATTATGAAAATGTCAAGTATCGGTATTTGTCCGCAACTACCATGAGGGATCGCGGTTGTTTACATCACTAAACCCTTTCATGAACGGGCCGGGCCATGAGCACCAACAGCCATTCGGGTCGTGTCATGCCCCCACCCTGAATTGGTACCATAGTACCCGTGTTTATGGACGACTAGCAATGGTGAGATAAATCGGTGGGATGTGGCCATAACAAAACCAGAGGGTAGAGTGATGTGCAATGCAATGTTTCAATGGAGTAAGTAAAAAACCAGTCACAGTTGTTGGTTCAAGTATTTGCCCAAAATTTGTGGGCACTCCGACCAACCATCTGTATTTTTTCTTGCAGTTCGGGCCGGTTAGTGAGCGGACTGTCACCCCAGTTGTCAGCGGAAGTCTCAGAGCCGACTGCAACAGCTTCCGACAACACCAAGGAGAGGCCCAGATCAAGGGAGAGACTCCGTCCGATCAAATACCTAATGTGGACCTTTTCCAGTCGGACGAGAGGAATCATCTACGCAACTGTCGATATTTACGCCACGACAACGAAACCACCAGTGGAGAAGCGCCAGAGATGAAAAGGCAGCCCCAAGCATGCATCCCAAAGCATCGAGTTGGTGTAAGCGCCATCTAGTGCCACGGCAACCGAAACGTAATCCTTCCGTGATCTAGCAGTTTCGGGTCAGTCGTGTGATCAGTCCAACGTTTACGAGTCTGTTTTTGTTTGATGAGAAAGGTACAATAAGATGACCGCAATATATGAATGCGAAGGCAATGTATGATCAGGATAGAGCGAAATGATTAGGCATAGGAAACAAGAGCGAACACAGCCAACAACAGTCAAGCAAAATATAATACAAAGACATGGGCGGCGCGGAGGGAGAGGGGGCTTGCAACGGAAACCGCAATATGTGAGCGCGCTGTATTGTATTGTTGTTGCGTGGTGATACGTGTGTGTCAGCAAGAAGAGCAAATTTGTTAAAATTTCACGACGTCTGTGGAGGAGGGAAACTTCATTCATTAGAAGCCTGAGGTTGCGCTCTACTAATTTCCCATACGATGACTGCTAGAGCTGGACACCGTGGCTCCGAGTTATTACGGAAGAATATCAGTGAAGATACGGCAAGTTGGTGAAAATCAGAGTAGCACGATTATTGAAAATGAGATGGAGTAAAACTCAATCGGTTTGATTGTGATTTGTGTCAGTGTAGTCGCTGAGGTCGTAGCGTAGATCAATCTCCACAGCAGAATCATCAGATCATATCAAATTCTGACTGATAATTTTAGATGGAGAGCAGTTGCAATGCAAACCGATTTTATTTCAGTACGATTTCACCAAAGTTCTGACAATTCATTTCAGATCAGTGGTCGTGGAGGTGCGGAGGGCGCCCAGATCGAAAAAAATCGAACAAACCCCCCCAGCACAATCTATTCCCATTAAAGGTCTGACCAATCTTATTGAGCGGAGGGCGTGAGGTCGCAGATCGAATCGTCAACAGCACACTTCTCATTTCCAACGCACTGCAATCCTCCCACCAAAGTGGGACAATTATTTAAGACTGGAGGGCGCGGAGGTCGACACATCGATTAAACAAAAGAAAGGATCTGGAAATTCATTTTCGACTGGAGAGGGAGGAGCGTGGAGGGCGATGATCGCTCCAACAGCCACAATCCTACAAAGTTGGTGGGCGTGGAATATAACGGATCAATCACAAAAAAGTTATGGCAATTTATTTGAGACTGGGCTCGTGTGGAGGCGAGGCGGTCGCCGATCGGCTCCAACAGCATGCACAATTTTTTCCAAGCACTGACCAATTTTTTAGATTGGAGGTCGCGGTGGACGCAGATCGAATCTTAAAGAACAGTGCCTAGCACAATTCCATCAACGTCCGAACATGTTCATTTAGACTGAAGGCGCGGAAGTCGCACATCGATCAACCACAGAGAAGTTATGGAAATATTTTAGATGACAATTCATTTTAGACTGGGAACCGCGGGAAGGAAAAGTCAATGCAAAACGAGTACATTTCAAAACCTGGTAACCTATATTTAAACCAGCAAACCCAAAGGCTTCGTGATTCTGGACTCATCTGACAACCTATAGCCAGGACACAAAAGACAAATGGGAGATTGCACCAGCTCATTATGGGCAACATAACGTTCTGACAAAATTTCCCATTTCCAACAAACCAACCAAGCGGGTTCCTTCCTCTGAAAGCTACACTAATGTCAAGGGTTTCAATCTTTGACCTTGGTGAACTCAGAGACCTCTGATCTGACCCCAAAACGATAGGGGTCATGGACTCGTCATGGGGAACACACATACCAAGTATGAGCTCTAACATTCAGGTGGGGTTAAGTTACATGTTTACAAGGCCCAAAATATCAACTTTTCACAATTTTTGACCAAAATTCAACCCTGCCTGGACCCGAAAATAATATGGTACCTGTCCCCATACACAAGCTACACCAGGATTCAACCTGATCGGACCAACCATTATGATTTATCGTGTTTACCAGGTGTTCAGACTTTGACCTCTGGTGACTCGACCTGCCCCAAAACAATAGGGTTCATGTACTCATCATGGGACACACACACCAATATGAGCTTCATCCATCCAGGTGGGTCAGTTCCGTGTTTTACAAGCCAATGCCAAAATTCAACTTTCACATTTTTTTTATTTTTGACCAAATTCACCCCCGGCCTGTACCAAAACCAATAGGGTTCCTGCACTCATAGGGAACACCAGACCAAGTATGAGCTTCATCCATCCAGGTGGTCAAGTTATCGTGTTTACAAGAGGCGTCACACCACCTACTGTCAATTGACTTGATAATTTTCTCTGACTTCGTAAGGAATAAAATCATGATCAACTGGTTCTTAGTGGGAGGATTAATGGACTACAGAAACAGTTTGAATTAAAATAAAAAAACCTTTCGCGACCAGTGTCTTTAAACTTGAATTCTCTACGAGTAGCGACCTGGTGTGAATCCCGTCCGGAACATACCGAAGATTGGTCGCTAAGTCGCAAAACTCTGGAATTAGGATTGGCAGATGGTGGGTTTGAATCTTGTGGAGAAACGAACAGATTTTTGGGTGTAGTCGCCAGCAGTTGAAAGTAATCTCCATGTGTTGTGCCACCCTACACAGGCGATAATTGTAAACCTGTGAGAAAGCTGAGCACAACATGCACATTATTATCTAGCTACAACAACATCGTCAGGATTTATCTCCAGGAGTGCCAGCCTGGGGTACCTTGTGAAGTATAGGTTCCATTTAATGGGAAATATACCATAGAGTGTATTAGGAAACATAACATCAAAAGTTTTTCATATGTTTTTATTTGACTTGACAAGTACACACGACAGGAGTAGAGAAATTACAATAAATATCAGCTTAACAATGCTACAATAGTGACAGGATCATATAATCATAGTTGAACAATATAGGCACTTCATAATTTTTGGTTGGTCACAATCAGTCCAATACCACTATTCCTGAGTTTACCTTCACTTTGAATTTTCTACTTACACGCCTCATAATAGCTTCCACCCGAAGGTGCTCCAGCTGACTAAGGAAAGACTTAGTCAGAAATTGTAGTGTCGAGGCCTGACAGTTTTGGTGGGAGGACCACCGGCGAATCTTGCCTACTCTTTTCAAAGAGTTGCCCTGAGTAAAAAACTAGTACGGGATTGAGAGATTCCTGTACCGGGAACGCCATTCAATGTCCCCATCCGACAGACGAGAGTGTAGCTTGACTTGTGCAGCCACTTTCCTACACGAGAAAGAGCAGGGTGCAGTTTGAAGCTCCAGTTTGAATGAAAGGATTCCCGATTCCTGACATGGATCATACCAGAGAGGTGATTGGAGACTGTCTTGAAGGAAATTGATGACTTCGTTGGACCCACATGACACCTCGGCTCGAGCCCATTTGCTGTGAATGTCGACGACGGGGCCAGGGCTGTCTAAACAGCAGTTTCCATCCCATCCCCAGTCTTCTGTACTGAGTGCCCAGCAAGAATGCAACAGGTACCATCTTTAATAATAATAATATCTCGGTTTTGTGAAGCGCTTTTCCATGTTGAAGACTTTATCAAAGCGCTCACGAACGATATATACTTGTGATCATAGTGACTGGCCCACCCATACCTACAGCAAGCACCTCCTGCTTGTTCTCTCCCGACGCACCATTCAGTACGCACTTATCAGTCCACAGGGGTGACTTCCCAATATCGATCAAATACATACGGTGCTCGATACCCTTCACAAGTCACCTTACAAGGTACCCACTTCAAAAACGTAGGGTGCGAAGACACTTAGGAGGAAATGCCTAGTCCAACAGCACTGCGGAAAAGTCCTCGGGCTTCCAAAGGGCTCCAAACTCGCAATCCATGGTTTTTGCATCGGAGCTTTACCGACTGAGCTAATCTGCCTTCCTAATCTTTGAGTGCAACAGGTACCATTTTTGAAGACTTTTGTATGACTCGACCGTGATTCAACTCCCGATCTCCTGGCGACTGGCGCTCATTCTGTGCCAACCACTCAATGACAAATATACTACTGGGTACACAAAAAAGGAAATGTAGGAAAGACAGCATCTTCATGATACAATCCCTGATCTTCTGGGTGGAAGACTGATGCTCTACCAACTGGCCAACATCTGGACAAAAATATAGGTACACGAAAAATAAATGATGGACATCAAGGATGATAGCTGAGTGAACACATAGGCTTTGTTATCTTGCTGTTGGGTTTAGGGCATTGGTTTGTCGAACGTTTCAAGTCAGAGTGACTTCGGACTCCCTCCCAATTTTTCAGTCTCTTCAGCATTTTTTAGGGACTAACAGGGCCTACGCTGCTCTTCAGGATGAGTATTAAGCCCATCCGAAAGAGAAGAGAGAGCATAATGTGGTAGGGGTAACATACCAATGGGTTTCCTTTCAACAATGGCGATGCAGATCATGTATCATTACACTGACATAGCATTGTTACCCATCAACTACCCTATTATCTGGATTGACTGATTACATCGTTGTGCTTGTTTTTGTAGGTTTTATATACGTTACGCATAAATTAGGAAATGTGAAGATATTGAAGCAATTAGCTTGCTATTATGTCTAGGATGCCTGTCCTAATGCAGCTGTCAATTGTATTCCATTCCCCACCCTCAGGCTTCGGAGAGAGGTGCGTCACTTTACCAATTTGCCTCATACAACTCTGTCATGGAAATGACTTACAACTGCCGGAAAGTGACACACCCAACAAAATTGCAAAAAAAAGATGCCCCACAAATCACATAAAAGTAATGGTCCATATGAGGTAAAGTGACAGTCCATGACGCACCTAACTGTACAAATTGTGACCGCCCGCGGGCATGACTGCCCAAAGTGACAGAAAACCTGAATCAAATTGCTGGTACATGTAAATGACACTATAATGAGGAACCCCTCCGGGGGTATGAGGGTGGAGATTACAATTAAAGGACAACTGCAGGCTACAACAGAGGTCATATCGAGATGGAAAAAATGGGCTATGGTCCAAAGACCCCTTTCGATATGATGTTCCTATGTGGAATTATGCCTTCCAACGTTTGTCCAGTATTGCAGAGAAATGGGAGAATCCCAATGTGCAAAATACGCATGCATCACACTGAACACATTACATTAGTTAATGATTCATTGTTTAGTTTGTAACAGTAAGTCAACACTAGTCAGTGTCTTTCTACCTCACCAAGTAACTGCCAACACCCACTACAGCAATCCTCTCCCACAAATGAATGCTTTTCAAAGTTGAATTAATGTTTGAATTCAAATAAAAAAAAAACTTGCGGCGGTGGAGCAAGTATGACATCATTCAATTTGCATTATGGGAAGGATGCTTTCGATCGTGTGCAATACACAAGCACAAACTTCAAAGGACTGTAACTCTGTAACGGCAAGTCGTATGAACTTCAGGTTGGACTGAAGCATCAGTTTTCTCCGCTTATATATTAGCTCTTTCATTCATCCTGCAGTTTTTCTTTAAGGTCTTTGGTACAATTGAGGGGGCAACCACCAAGGGTCATGTAAGTCCGAAACTCCCATTTTTCATGGGGACCGTCGCATGAGTTGTCTTTATGCACTCTCGAACCGTTGCTTTGGACACTCCCGTCCAACTTCCAACAGGTAGCTACACCCTTGCTTCAGTATGACTAGAGTACTGAACCAAGGCCTCTGGGACGATGCTCTATCAACTCCAGGGGGTGGACCAGCATAATCCTCATAGAGGCAATGCCGAACAGGTAATGAAAATGTTAAAACCATGCTAGTTTTGAAGGAATGATGTATGCAATGTATGTATGAATGTCTGCATGCATCTAACTACCCACAATAACGAAGAATTTTTTTCTCACATGGTCAAGTCCTCCAGTGTACTCTCAGAAGATTTAAGGCTCCAATGCATGCAGTCAATGTTCTGTGACATTCGGAGAGGTGTGACGGATGGCTTGAGATGAGCGCATGCACATACTTATGTATGCATGTGGGTCTCATCCAACATTGATACACACAGGAATATACGTCATTTCCTTCAATGTTCCGACAGCAGGATCGTCTGTAATAGTGGAACGACTCTAATGGTGGTTAATCGGCCATGACAGCCTCCACAGCCGCATAGGACGACGTTTCGAGCAGGTTCACCTCCTGAACGCAAAGATGGCCACTGCAAGAACTGGAATGGACAGATGGGTATATGGTTAGTTATTGAGAAATGCCAATTTTGAGAAGGACGGAGAGAGCAATGGTGAGAGCAATCTGCGGCTTGAAGGCTGACAGATAGAAAGATGGAACGCGACCTGAGAAGATGCTTGGTCTAAGGAGTCGGTTGACCCGTTGTATGTTCCGAAGAGGGATGGGGGGGGTGACCATGGCCCTAGAAAAGTTTTGGAGTTGAAGTGTGGGACAAGAAGCGGGGGCCGGCCCAATTGGCTTTGAAGATGCGTGGAGGAGGAGACGCGGAAGGTTGGTTCGAGGGAGGAGATGCCCCAAATTGAGCAAGTGGGAGACCTTTGTTAGGGCTTGTTGCTAGAGTGGGGTAAGGTGCTTCCTACACCCCTATGCCCGGGATAAACCGGATCAAAACTGGACGAAAAAGTCGATTGACACCATCAATCACATTGCGAAAACTGATACTTTCAAGTAAGTTGACACAATTTCTCTTCCCCAGCTGCCTCTGAAACCGCTAAGAGATACTTCTGTACCAGCCCTACTATACAGCTAGCCTTATGGGACCGAATTGTGCTCAATAGTTTGGCTCATATGCCACAGAGGATGTCATTCGTGGGTTTATTCCACAAAAACTATTAGGCTAGAATTCATAGATGCGAATGCCATATGCGGCAAGACACATGAATGGGCGGATTTATTTCGGACAACCATGTGAAATGTGTCTAAATGGCTGCAATTAGTTTGCAGAGAAGAGAAAGTTCTTATCAGAGAAAATCATCCAAATAAATTGAATTACGCTGAGAATCCATTTGTACTAATGTGGCAATAAGGGCAGCATCGAGGCAAATTGATTCCCTTGGCTATGTCCCCATATTATCAATTAATATTCTCATTTATAATTACTATATACATTTGGAAGCATCTTTCCCACGAAAACCACAATTTTTACATGCTTAGCACCACCACATCTGCGTCAATAATCCTAGCCTGAGGTATGTTTGCCACGACAAATTCTACGTGTAGTACATGAGTCAATGTAAAACATGTACTCCTAAAACCCCCAAAAATAACAAAAAAGGAAAAAAGATAGAATCTGAATAAAATAGAGTTACTCACAAGATAATAAAGGAAATCTCTTTCATATTGCAAATATCTATTTGAGCTTTCTGTTATCTACGCACAAAATTTCTAGCATTTACCGGTTCTCCTGTGATGTGATCAATAGTACATCTTAGCCTTGAACCATTATTATATCTGCTGGGACCCGAGAGGAAACCATTAGGGATAATCTACTCCTTCTGGCTTCATACAATATCAAGCATATACCTCTTGCAATGAAAGTTAGCTTATGCTAACAAGACATTTCGGACTTTGTACCGCCAACCGCTAACTACTGATGAACATAGGGATCACCTACTGTTAACCATCCACATACCAAGTATGAGCCCTCCAGGCCTCTTTCTGCTGAACAGTTATTGTGTATATAAGGATTCCCTACTTTGACGCTCTGTTTCACCTTGACCCAAGGAGCATCTTGTAAAAAACAGTAATCACACGGTTTTTTATGAGTGGCATAACTGCACCACATCACATGCCGAAGTGTGATCACATGGCTTCCAATTAGCTGTTGCAAGGAACCAAGAATCAAGAAGCTGATGGCACAGTAGCTCACCTTTGACAAACTTGCAAATTGAAAAATCCAGTGATGGCTTTTGGGCTAAACTCCCGAATACCCCGCATTAATGCTTAGCCTGAGTTGAAACAACACTTCAGGCCATGACCCCTAGGTTACCTTTGGCCTCAGGTCCTGTAGGTAAGAGTACAAACCACTTCCAACCAGCAAATACAAATGTGACACAGACCATGCAAAGTGGAAAAATCTCAAGTGATGACTTTTGGGTCAACTCCCCAACTACCACTACCAACCTTGATTAGCCTGTGTTGAAATGACTCTTTTGGCCAAAATGACCCCAGATTGACCTTTAGCCTCAGTTTTTCCTGTAGGTACAGAGTACAAACCACTTATTACTATTTCAAACAGAATGGTTGAAAATTCACCATTATCCATCCACTAATGATGAGTGACAATTGTCAATCAATTGGTGGATGATAGATATTACTGACGCAACTGTTTGTAGGCTAATTAGGCACATACATACATAAGCTAAGTGTGATCACATGGATCAATTGTTCAGGAAACTAAGTGCCAAGGGCACAGCAGCTCACATATCAATAATGTGCAGCAGTTCAAATGTGACACACTGCAAAGTGGAAAAATCTCAAGTGATGATTTTTGGGTTCAACTCCCCAAATACCACTACAACACTTGATTAGCCTGTGTTAAAATGACGCTTTTGGCCAAAATTACTACAGAATGACCTTTGGCCTCAGTTCCTGTAGGTACACAGTACAAACCACTTAATGACCATTCAAACGGAATGGTTGAAAATTCACCATGATCCATCACACAATGTGAGAGTGACAATTTGAATCGAATGTGGATGGATAGACTGGAGAGTTACTGAGAAACCTCAATTATTCACTTTTGTGGGATTCATGTGTTGTATCAATGAAAGAGTAGTACTAGACAAGAGGCTTGTCATCTTACCAGACAGAGGCTCCAGAGAGTTGTAAGCAGTACCCGGTCCCAGAGGAGCAATAGCTGATCGCTGGCCAGGTAACCAGAGAAGGCTCTCATCAGCCACTTGAAAGCTATCCGCAGCCTTGAGGTGAAGAGGGAATGAGAAAGAAGACATACCTCTGAGTTTCTTGGAGAAACCTAAGTTGCTTTGAAAGTGCGCTATACATAACTTGAAGACTTGATCACGCCAAGTCGATCGATTCATTTTTGTGACTTGAGTCACTGAGCGAGAATGTTTTTCCAACTAATGTGAATGCATTTCAAAGCCTAATGGTGGGAGAGTATTGACAGTCCAGGGTTTCCACTTTTTATAGGTGATCACACTCACATACACATTGGTTGATCTTACAGAGAATGTGTGCTCAATAACAGAGCATCCAAGGTTTCCACTATTTATAGGTGATCACACTCACATACACATTGGTTGCTCTTACAGAGAATGTCTGTTCAATTACACGGACAGCCCAGGGTTTCCACTATTTGTAGGTGATCACACTCACATACACATTGGTTGATTCTACAGCAATGTGTGCTCAGTGAACACAGAGCATCAAGGGTTTCCACTATTTATAGGTGATCACACTCACATACACATTGGTTGATTCTACAGCAATGTGTGCTCAGTGAACACAGAGCATCAAGGGTTTCCACTATTTGTAGGTGATCACACTCACATACACATTGGTTGATTCTACAGCAATGTGTGCTCAGTGAACACAGAGCATCAAGGGTTTCCACTATTTGTAGGTGATCACACTCACATACACATTGGTTTATCCCACCCCAATGTGTGCTTAATAACACAGAGCATTCAGGGTTTCCCTTAATCATAGGTGATCACACTCACATACACATTGGTTGATCTTACAGAAAATGTGTGCCTAAATAACACATACAGTCCAGGGCTTTGAACAGTCACACAGGTGATCATACTCACGGCTGAGCTCCATTTGTCGGAGGTGGTGATGAACAGCTGTGGCTGACATGCTTGCAGCAGTGACTCAAAAAGGACAGAAAGTGGACACATACCCTGAAAGTATAGAACGACAAAACTCCTTAATATTTAAAAAAAAAAGAAATCCTTCTGCAGGCTATTGATATCCCACCGATATGGATCATATACATTGCTGGTAAAAGTTTGAGCTGTGTATCTTACAACTATAACACACATACTGGTATGTACCTGGTTGGAATGTGTAAAACCACACTCACATCAAGGTATACCTGGTCAAGAAGTGCATCATCAGTACACATATGCCCCTGAATTTCCTGGTTGGGCTGTACATCCAGCACTCATAGTACATATACAATTGTTGAGATGAGCCTGGAAAACAAGGCATGCAAGTGTATATGCCTTTATTATGTGAACTACTATTATGGCTTGGTATACCTGGTTGGGAAGTGTACTCGATATATGTGTGCTCACATACACACACACTGTTGTGATGTGCACCTAACACTCACAAGACCTACATGCCTGGTTGAAATGTGTACTTGACAACTACAGCACACATATGTCCATAATGAGGTTTGTTAATTGAGATATAAACCTCTAATGATCACAGACCACACAGAGGATAGTTGGATGTGAACATGACAACCACATTACACACATACCAAGTATGGGCACCCTAATTACTAAAACAATAGACATGTAATTGACTGAGATGTGTACTTGACATACACAGCACACATACAGGTGAGATATACCTAATGTTCGCATCACATGTCCCGGTTGGGTGTGCACCGATACAACACTAACATGTACTCAGTTTATGTGGAGGCCTGTAGCCAGGACTGTCAGTAGAGGGGGCACAGACACCTGAAGAGGGGCACAAAAGCACCAATGAAAAAACGGGTTTGAATCTCCCTCATGATTTCGCGGTCATTACAGTAGCAATTGCCAACACGTGTGGGCAGTAATTCCATCCACAGTCAGGCTTGTTCTCATGGATCCACAAGAAATGCTATGGAATCACTGGTAGAATCACGGTCGAGACCCTAATTTCATCTGCAGCTGAGGTGGAGGTGGAAGGCCGATCTGAGGGAGACCAATACAGTATGTGACAGTGGGAGGTCATCAATGTCCGTAGAATTCTTTCGAAACTCAGTGAGACGGTTGAAGTGGCAGCTGCACTGATGCTGTCATAGCGAAATCACGTGTGGCTGGGGAAAATTCAAAGAAATGCTGCCTGTCCTCACATGCGACAGCCTGTCTTTAAAAACTTGTGGCTCTTTATACAACACATTTGAGCATAGCTCCATGTTTCATGCCAGTTAATGTTGGGCACTTGAGATGCGAACACCTGTTGAGGAATGAAGAGAATGCGTGTTTCCTGCTGAAGATGGTCATGTGGCCTGGAACCACAGGACAGAAGAGGCTTTGGCAGCATTTTTGAAAAAATTGAATATCCCAGCCTGGGGTACGGTCTACGGGTGAGAAGACTTGGCTGGGATAGACATGTTCAACGTATTAGGACGTGTACTAACATGGTGATTGCGGAACTGGAAGCTTGTGTGATAGACCAAACAGACATGGTCTGTACACCTTGACTTTGTTCACCTCGTATCAGCCTCACTCACTCATATGTGCAGGGTGGCCCTTTTAACCAATCGGTGCTTTGCCCAAACAAACGCCTGTGCGACTTCGTTCTGCTCGCTGTCGAGCTGTATCATGGGCGGGACTAGTGGGCGGTGCGCAATGTCAATGTGAGTCGGCAATCGCAGATTCTCTCTTTCACTAATTTACAGGAAACGGACATGCCTGCTGGAAAACTACCTATTGGTCTGATCTGGAATTGTCAGAAAACCTCCAACCAAGTTTTGACATACGTTGGATGGGTATTATTTTTTTCCCCATTTGAAGGATTATATTTTTCTGAACTTCCGCAGCGATAACAAACAAATCGCAACACGCCTGCGCATAGCCAAAACAGGGGATTCGGTCAATTTTAGGCTTCAATGCATCATTCTTCGATAAATTCACATTTTCGGTGTTGTAAAAGGTTATCGAAAGTCTTCTGTGAATATTCATGACCAAATTATGGGGCAATTTTTCGCGGAATCTATTCAGAGTTGCTCCCATTCATATCAACGACCGTGTGCTACTGATGACTGACATCTACGTCACCTGATCAATGATGACAAAAGCCCAATTTTTTGGATGTGTCAAAACGAAGTCCTGCAGACGATATGTTAGTGATATTCGACCGTGCTATATACTAAGAGCGATAGCCCCCTCTATTTTAGGAACGGCTCCTTCATATCGTCTGCTTTAGCAGGCTAAGTACACCTCAACAAGATGTCAACGACTGAAATTCTGGTTCTGCTGCTATGGAAGTAACCGTGCACGTGGGAGAGTTTTCAAAGAACGGACCTACTTCACTGTCTGGCTAGGTCGACGTTAAGCGGATGATGATGATGATTATGAAGTGTTGCTGTCTATATTGCTGAACATCCTGACAAAGGAGTGTGCATTGTTACGTTAAGAGAAACAATATATAATGGGATCAAAGGATGTAGGAGTTGTGCTCAAGTTCTGGGGAAAGCTAAATAGTTGCCTCCAACATAGCACGTAGGCCAAGGTCAGCTGCTTCCCTGGAGTGTCAAACAGGAACTTTATCATCAGAACTGCAAGCAAGGAACACCAGTTGTGAGGTACCAAACAAGAAGCACCAATTGTGAGGTTAATCTAACATGTGTCCCCTGTCTCAAGAATGAATAAAAACAGCTGAAGCAAATCTAATCATGTTATTTTAATTACATAAGACAGGATAATCAGCCCAGAGCAAGAAGCTTATTAAACTGAGAGATTGAGGAAACTGCTGAGATTGAGGCAACGTTGGTCATGTTTACAAATCCGCATACTTCACTAATTACATCAGTTTGCCAGCAATCCTCGCCATCAGCGAACTGTCTACTGATTGATAACGAAGCACTATTACTCCCTTCTCGCTGTCTACACAAGATAATGTAAGAGAGTCTTCAGTATTTTCCGGCTTCCTTTCTCTGGCTAGGGTGGTAAGAATAATCAAATCTCTGGACTAATTTGCAGATCTTGAGAAATTACAGACAGGTGCCACGCATGCTAGAGTAGAATTTGTTTTGCCATGGTAAGGTATTTTGGAGGACTAACAATGCCAGAAGAGCCACTTTACCAGCAAATATGATTAATCAGGAAATATTCACACTAAAACATTTTCTTTGTTGGGTGGAAATTTTTCAATGCGAATGAATTCTCGCAGTGTCTTGGGGAGAAGATTGGCTCAATCTCTGCAGCCGCCCATGGTACCATTACTGATGATGCCAGCTCTCCTGTTGTTAAAAGACAATTACAGGCTTGAATACAAACATGGGCATATCACAGGGACTGGTAATAGGTCCAAATCCCATGTCAAACGAGTTCCTATGGGTTAGTTATCAGCCTTCAAAGTTTGGTCCATTATGCAGAGAAATGAGGGAGAACCCCTACGTAACCTAAGTGATGTACACATGTCACAGTTGAACAACACAGATAATTATGTTATGCATTCATTGTGTTGAATAACTCGACATTCCACAGAAGTTATGTTGTCTTTCCCCCACCAAAATAACCATCAACACCGACCAACACACTACATCCTCTCCCATGAGGTAATTATCATTCTGCGAAGTGAAGTTAATGTGTTGATTTTGAAAGTATATATGCAGGGCCGAGCAAAGTCATCGCCCCACCCTTTATCATTGCATGAGGGATCATTTCCGATCAGCACCATACACAGCACACACTCTTCACATGCACAACTCTGTGAAAAAGTTGTACAAGCGTCATGCTACGACTGAGGCATTTTGTTGTTCCATAGCTATCATATCAGCCTCCCTATAATTCATCCTGCAGTTGTCCCTTGATATATTTGTGCATACATGCATCATACAGTGCGTATGTTCCTCATCATCATGTCATGGTTACCGCAGTACGTAAAGACACGCAGCGGGGACTGTGGACACATATTCCAGAGCTTTCTGCCTAACCTGCTGATGAGGAAATTATTACCCAAAACCCTCAAGCAAAAGAATCATAATGAGAATTAAAACTTGAAATTGGCCACAATAATTCACCCATTTTCTAGAATATCCTTCCCTATTTCTCGTCACCCTCCTGATGGATAGGTCCTTTCCAACTTCTGAGAAAAAATATGTGCTGAGAACACATCTCAATAGGCACTTCACAGAACCATTGCAGATGAAAGGTGTCTACAGCCTAGCTGTCCTTTTCCTGAAACTACAGCATTGCATTAGAATTTCCATGGAGCAAAACTTTTTTTGCTGTTCTTGAATTGTCTGGTCAAGTATGATTTTTTTCACTGGCCACAAAGTCAAAATCCAAGTTGCAGCTGAGCTCCAGCTGCCTCAGCTTGGCTGCAACCGAGCTACAGTTACCAAAGTATCAATACAAACCACCTTGCAGTGGCTATTGTGCTTATTCACTGATGCATAGTGGACATATATTCTTACAGTGTACCCAGTAGACTGGCTATTGCTCAGGCTCAGGCTGTTGGAGTATGGCTGCAGCTTGACTTTTATCATAATGCATTTGGTAGAAGACAGGGATATGAGAAATATAACATCACAGTGATGAGACTTATTTTCCAATGGTATTACTGAGGGGCTGTATGAGGAATTGAGTATTTCAATAAAACAAGAGAGAGGGCTCAGATCCATGACCACCTTGTTGGGAGACTGGCTGCTCAAACAGCAGTGGCTGATTGTCTTGACCATCCAACCCACAAGAGGCATTTACGGCATGACTAACCAAGGATGCTATCACATGTTGAAAATTGGGGGCGTCCAGAGCGAATTGGGAGGTCTGAAGCAGCATTTGGCATTTTTTTTTTCATTTTTGGAAAGCGTCATACATTGAGGCCCTCGGAAAGTTGGGGTCATGACCCCATGATGCCCCATTGGCTGCACCCTTGTAACAGACCCCCCATAAGAATTTTGCAGCCAAGGTGATGAGTTATAACAAACAACTACCACCAAAACAAAAACCAACCAGCCCCATTCACTAAATAAATAAATGAATCAACCAACCAATCAAACACCCAACCAGCCAGCCAACCAACCACCACCAGACCAACCAACCAATCATCCAACCAATCAACCAAGCAAACGTCCTACCAATCAATTCAACCAAACAAAACCAACCCACCAGGTCAAACTAACCAACCAACCAAATCAGCCAGCCACCCACCCACCCAACCAATCAACCAACCAACCCACCAGGCCAAACCAACCAACCAAACCGACTAACTAACCAACCAGACCAACCACCCAAACCGACCACCCAACCCACCACCCAAACCAAACATCCACCAGCAAACTCACTCACTCACCCGCCCACCGACTCACCCACCCACTCACTCACTCATTAACTAACCAACCAACCAGATCAACCACCCAAACCAACCGACCAACCCACCAGATCAACCACCCAAACCAACCAACTAACGAACCAAACTAACCAATCAACCACCCACCCAACCAACCATTCAACCAAACCAACCAACTAATCAATCAAGCAACAAGTTTGAACAGCTTATTCTATATGGGAGGAATTCATTAAAAGGTTGACAGTTGAGCACCTAGATGACCTTTCACCTCAACTTCCTACAAACATTGTCCCTTCACCTACTAATGATTGATGTGACCAACACCTATTACAGACTGTGTCACCAAGTGTTCGCACATGGTGGAATGGAGCAATAAACGATTATGAGAGCTCAAAGTTTTGGGCCAAAACTCACAGATGGATTTCTTACCACTCGACTACATTTTTCCCGAAGCTACAAGGTGAATACGCCATTGCCACGTTAACTGAAAAAACCTTGACCAATATTTTTGGCCATCAATGCATGGTTCAATGACATTACCCAGAGTGCTATTTCACGTCTTCTGTGTCCCTCGAGTGCATGCCGCACTGAAATTTTATCGGCTCGGATTGGATGTCAGACTCAATTATGGCTGGGGGAGAGATGCTCAAGTGGTTGTGTGGGATCCAGGGACTGGTTGAACCGGAAGATCTTGGAACCTTAAGTTATGTACGGAGAAATGTCCTGCTGAGTAACTTGACGCAAGAGATGGTCTTCAAGAGCATGTGATGGGAATGTTGTTGTCCAATAAGCAGGAAGAGGAGTGAAGGCTTAGAAAAATGTGTAAGTTTGTGGGTAGGTATGTTTCATGACACATTGACATCAGTTTGTTAGCCTTCGATACAATGGTTTCATATTTCAACTTGGTGCGAGCCTTTCCCTTTAGTCCCATTTAGGATAGTTATGGCATAAGGTGTAGAGAGCGCTGACAAATTCAGCGAATGGAAGTAAAGATGGTAGAAAGCCAAGAAAAACGCTACTAGGAATGATTTTTGGGGGAATATCTTAGAGCCAAAAAATTGGTGAAACAGACAACAACTGGCCTGGCAAAAAGAGAAGGGCGATGTGGTGGCCAACCTGGATTTTGTAATTGCCAGAAGCTCAACAGGGCATTGGGGTGGGTGCATAGTCCATATGGGGTAAGTTGAATGAATAATATAGATTAGATAAACAACTCAGTACACTGGGGCTAGTCTTATTGAATGTTCATTAATGTGTCTCCATTCATTCCTGGTCAGGCGACCTCTAAGGACAGTATCGAATTACCGTAGGAATATATATGAAAACAACTCAAGCCAATGGGGGGCTCCCCCTCCCCCATACCCTCCCCATGATGTGGTGGCTGGGGTTGTCTGTTTATATGCATGCTGTTGTTCCCACCTCTCAGGGTGGGCACCACAATAAGGACAGTGGTATATTGCAATTCCTAGTGGATGGTGTTGGTTCTCCATTAATTTCCGGTTGAGGCATGGCGCCTTTCATCGATAATCTTCGAGTCAACGAATATGATGTGTAGGAGATTATGTCCCCCTATGAGGGTGGTATAAAGGCTCATTGAACGATGCGATTTTCGGCCGACTTTTAGCGCGTGGCCAAATCTTCTGCGTGAAAAATGTGTGTCTTGGACGATTTTTGTACAAGCGAATTTGTCGGGCAAAGTTCAACAAAGCGGTCGTACGCAAAAGTCGGTACGTGTAAATGGCCACAAAAAAATTGTGAAGATTTTATGCGAAATTCCTTGTCGCGACAAAGTCAACAAATTTGCTGTGAGTTTACACGGTACGATTTTATGTCGTGCGCGATTTCTGTTCAACGCCTATAATGATCTATGAGGTAACCTACTAAATGAACAATATTAGAGTCGAGGAAAGGCATAAAAGAAATAATGATCATAAAATCTGCAGTAGAGTTCGGTATGTCTTATAAATAGGGTATTGAAGGTTAGAATGATTTTTGTTGTAGGTGATGAGGATACCCTTGGATTAGTGATCCCATGAGTGACTGGATGAAAGGACGGAGGATGAATGGATAGACGGACGGATAGATGGGGGGAGGGTTGGGTGGAGATGGAAGGTGGGGGGGGGGTGTTGATCACCTGTCACCGGTGTTTCCACCGGAGTGACCTTCAGACAGAGCAGTCCCGATTAAAGTGTGGAGAGGGCATTCATATTTGGGAATGTTATTTCTGCTGAAAACACGAGAATCATAGCACTACTTCCCCACATGCACTCGTCATATAGCAAATAAAATTCACTGAAACAAGGGCAACTAAGTATCGTTTTGATGTTGCGCGGTGGAGAGAAAAAAAAAACATGTTTGGGGGGCCAGGTCGAGGTCAGGAAAATGGCAACACGGAAGAACGCTCGACAGTGGGATTTCTAAGGACCGAAACATGTAGTCAGTTCCGAAGCGCAGCCAGTGGGGGGGGGGGACTTTTGCACCCCCGCCCCCCCCATTATGTTCTTGCATGTCCCATCACCCGGCATCGTGCCCACCCCACCACTTTAACTTGCAGTGGTTACGCGTTTGGTTAGGTTCATTTCGATGTGGTTGCAGATTACCGTAGTAACCGTACCGACAAAATAACAATGTTTGCATAGCGTTGGACCAAGATCACGAAAGGATAACTGTTCAGAACATATTCGAACCACCGAACCATCGTAATCAATGTTGTTTCCAACTTCACAGTGCACGCGTTGTCATGGAGCAGCCCGCCACGGAAAGACATATCACACATGATATTGATCATGACTGCACGAATGTCAGCTGTGCGGCGTTGCGATTCGCAACAGTGTAGCGCATTATGTCGGCCGAGTCGAGTCGCGCGCTCGGCGCGGTGTATGGACGCGCACACACGTCTTGAATGGAAGTAGCAGTGTACGTGTACGTGTATGCGTAGTTAGGTGTTTTCTTAAAAACCCAGGGTGTTGGACGGAAAATACAGGATTATATTTATCAGTACTTTATATATAGTCTTTCGAAATGGAAACAGGTGATTCTGATTACTTCACATTGTTCAGGTCAGTTGTCTATATCATCCAAATATAAATCTCATGCTTGACTGGGTGTGTGCAAAAGAAGAATACTGAACCAGTAGGCCTAGGCCTAGTGTGAAGTTGTACTTTTGTACATGGTTTTACCACTGGCCTGGTGTAATAATATATAGTCTTACAGGTCAGACAGTTGTAGGCCTACTTGTATGTAGCTGTAAGTAGCTGTAAGTCTATACCGCGTATTCAGCTCAATTGTCATGTACGGTGGAGGAAGTCTACAGTGAAGAAGGTGTGTTAAAATAACAATGGCAGCTTTTGTTTCGTAGCCTAGCCTGGGCTAGATATTGTGCAGATGTAGGCCTATTGTACTTGTAGACTGAGGGCAGGGCGCAGCCACGCCGAGAGTAGTGGGTGGGTCGAGGGTATTCGAGTTTCAGCAACTTGAAACAGAGAGCATACTAAAAATGACTGTCGTGTGTGTGTTGTAAAATTTGTCAATGCTGAATTCATATGTTCTGGAGATTCCACTATATTTTCATTTAGGCCTAGGCCTAAGCCCCTAGGCCTAATGTTTCAGGATTTCCATATGATGCTTTTGGATTATTCCAATTTTTCTCCAGATAGGCTATTTAGTATTCAATATTAAAAAACAGGTGAAATGCAGGATTGCCATTTTCATTGGGCCCTGGCAGGCCTAGGCTGAGGTACGTCCTAGACCCCGAGGCCTAAAATTTAGGCTGTATGGGCCCCCAGGAATGTTAGATGATGATGACAAATAATGATTGTTATGATGATAAATAGTGTGATTTTCCGAAGATTAATAATATAATTATTGGGCCTATGAATGATAAGGCCTAGCATAGAATCTTGCCTGAGCCTATCAATCATCGGCCTAGGCCAAGGTCCCAGTCTATTGATATTGTTAATAGTAGGCCTATCATTGACTTTGAGATGACCGATTATTGCTAGGAAATACAATAGCCTGAAGTAAATACAATAAGTAATTATAATATTATTATTTATCATATCGTGGTACAGAACGAGTCTGAAAATAACGAGCAGGCTTTGTTTTTTAAATGTTAGTTGGTATACCCCAGTAGCCTCAAAACCATCCCCAAATGTTTCTTATGCACTTGCAAGGCTGTAAAACTTGAAGTAAGTTTCCCCTTTTGAAGCATGCTTAACAAGTGAACTGAAAGTTTACAAAATTGAAAGAAATTGACAATTATAAAAATATAAAAAAGCCTAAACATGTTCATTTTCTTACATTTCCTGACAGTTGGATCAAATAGGCTAGGAAACAGTGGAAATTAGACCGCCTAGCGCGACTTTCATTGTAGGACTGGGATTAAGATATAATACTAGTGGCGAGAAAGGGTAGGACGAGGCCAATGTTGATAAACAGGTTTGAAATTAGGTTGTGGCGGATTTTAATTAGAACTCGCGGCTACGGAAGCAAATGAGGACGAGCTTCGGATTTCAGCCAACTTAGTAGTTCTAACATGATATTTTGATGAAAAGTCATTCTCATTGCCAGCCTATTCACATCATCAGGCCCATATTTGTCGGAAGATGAATTGGTAGCGATGAGGCCTCTACACAAGAATATATGTTTGCAGTATAACCCTCTAGGCTACGCGCTGTACATACGAAGCGCTAGCCTAACGAGAATATATCGCTCAATTGCCAGTTTCGCACTTCGTTTTCGGCAATTTGCAACAAAAATAGCATACGTCATCACTTCAATTCTACATTATTCGAAACAAACATTGGAGATATCATAACCCCGCACGTTTCATCTCAAATGATTTCTGTTTACATTATTTACAGTCAAATTTTCCTTATCTTACCGCCTGAAAATTCTCGCTATCTGTGGTTGCTATGGCAGGGAATTCGCTCCCGTTGCCTAAAAAGTCGGCGACAAAAGTTCAACATGTTGAACTTTGTCGGGAGGGCCAAAATATTGTCGCATGCGACAAAAAGTTCAACATAATTGCGTTTACACAAGATCAGGCACGATTTTACAAGAAATCGCATGCGATTTTTGTTGCGGCCGACTTTCTTCGCCGACATGAAAAAGAGCATTTACACGTTGCGACAAAAAGTCGGGCCGAAAAGGCAGGCGCGACAAAAAGTCGGGCAAAAAAAAATCGTATCGTGTAATGAGCCTTAACACCCAAATTTAAAAAGATAAAACCTACATTGGAAGCTGGAAGGGTATTTAAAGACAGGTTCAGTAGGGTCACTATTCAGGCAGATAAAGCCTGCCCCCAATTAAATCCAGCAGTCTAAGGGTAACTAGGCTCTACCCATAGCTTGCAATTTCAATTGTGAGATGTCCTGTAACAGAGTAATGGGCTGGGGGAACTGTGGGTGGTGGGGTATCAGAGTGGGAATTGTTACACTTGATGATGTGGTGCACTCTGCATACATAATTAATAGGCTTCAGCCTGACATTACGATTGAAATCCCGGTTTAGAGTCTTGTTCCAAGGTAGTGCCCTATCGAGCAACTCAATCTCTTGGCCATTGGTCCCCTGGTGAAGACCTTGCCTGCACCACCCAGGGTGTACAATCGCTGATGACATCCCAAACCCCTGCCTAGCAGTCAACGCAGTGGGGCCCACTTCCGTGCAGGTCCCCTCTTTCACATGTGCGGTTTAGCGTGAGACAATTCAAAGAGAAATGCCTTGTCTAAAAAGCACTGCAGAGAAAAGGCCCTCGGGCATTTGCAATGAGATTCAAACTTGCAATCTTTTGATCTCAAGTCCAGGAAATTCACTGACTTAGCTAATTTGTCACCTTGCCTTGAAATGGACAACATCATCCTGTGTGTCTTCTGTTGTGAGGTGCTCTGGCTACCTTAAAAAAAAAAAACAATATGGTCATGTTTGCGCAAACGGAGAGAGCCTTTGCAAGTGGTTGCAAGACAGTGGCCGTGACCGCTGCAGTGCCACGGAGGAGAGGGTGCGGTATGATTTGACTTTCACTTCCACAAATGACAACGTTATGCTATAGTTGAAAAGATCGGAGAGCGTTTTTCAAAAAGGTCAGATTCTTCACCCAGTTTGATGGCTAGTAAGTTCATGAGGTCAATGCAACAAGGAGTGTTTTTACAATCCCACATATCCTGTAAGTAATTGCCTCATTTCTGCAAACTCGATTTTGACGACGATGGCGATGCCTACCCTCAGTTTCTCAGCGGGAGGCATGATGTTCTAGTGTCTGCGGATGTCACTGATCACGAATCTGAAGATGAGTGGTATTCGTTAGTCGTTCTGAGCTGATAGAGGACTCCAGTGGGGGTAGGTCCCGAGTGGATGGAGTTGATGCTGTTGTGGGTACGGCATTTGACCCACGTTGCCCCCGAAGAATATTTCAAAGCAGTACAAAAGTTGGGGAATTGTGGATGGAAAGGATAAAAAGGGCACCAGATCTTCTTCAGGGACTAACCTCAAACCTAAGCAGTGGGTTGTTAAGATGGATCGGTTCACAGGTTCCCCTTTGTGGGCACAATTGATACAATACCTCCTATGTGTAAGGACAGTTTCACATTGATTTGTTTTTTGCACATGGGGGGGCACATATTTTCCTGAGGTAGGTAAGTTTAGTATAGGAGGTCGGATTAGTAGGTCAGTAGTATTAGGCAGTATCATAAGTATTAAGAGACATTAAAGAGTTAAGTTGGGCAGTGGGATTATAACTTTAGTCACTCTCAAAGTACATGCTGGAGACCTGGGTTTAATGTTTATACCTTTCACCATGTATTGGGGAACAAATTCCCCTTTGTAGTTTAGCCCCAAGCCTACTTCCCCCCCTCCCACATCCTGCTGAGAATGGGTAGGTAGAGAAAATTTCCTGACATGCCAACAACACATGTGTTTCATATACAAAAGGCCAGCCACGGCAGGGGTCAGGGAGGGGTCTTGACCCCTCAACATATGGGGAATCCTTCGATATAATTCGTCGGTTGTACCCTTTCTCAGGTTGTTCTTCCTAAACAGATTGAATGGTACCAATTCCCCAGGGGAGAGGCAGGAGAATTTCTGATACTACTCTATCTTCCTGCAGGTGATGTATTTACCTGAGGATGTGACGAGATGGTGTGTAGCCGGAAGAAGAATATTGGTGTAACTCTCCTGAGAAGTAGTACAAGCGTGATGGGATCTTCAAAGACGAAGCGAGGGAGCCATGGGGAAGAACATAGCAGAGGAATATTATTCAGTCTCTCCTGGGAAATCTGCAAACACAATCATAGTGCAATATCCCCCACTGATCAACACACTGTTGAGCCTGGATAATTATGAATCCTAGGTTGAATAACGCTGCAATCATAAGGAGGTGCAGCCATACTGCCAAAAAAAACAATTTATTTGCTCACACACAAAACCAATGGCCGCAGGCACACAGACAACGACAAAATGTGTATCAATCTGTGAGCAATAAAATACATCACAATAACTTGAACCTAAAACTGTTGACCCATAGGATGATGTTACATGCAACACTACAGCCCCACATCCGCTCTGTGCCGTTCTGTGCCGACTCGAGCCATTGCCATAACAGGCTTCATGCTATAGTGTGACCACAACAATTTGACATGAAATTTTGGCGATAAATTTTGGCCTAGAAAAAGAGAGGTACTTAGCGCTATCCTTCATAAAATTCAGTGAAGTGAATATTACACGTAATAAGATGTTAAAATCCCTTATAATCCACGGTATTGGGTCCGGAAACATAAACGATACCCGTAGTGAAAGTTCGAGACGAAAAAATGCCGTTATGCAAACACAAAATAAGGATGGTTTTTGTCCCTACGAGGTGGTTTGGTCATCATGCATGGAGTTGCCGGCAGGTTGCAAAGCAGGCCCGATAAGATCGGAGTTATAGGGTCAAAATTGATAATTAGATGAGCTTAAGAAGGTTGAGTTGGGAGTGTAGTGAATGACCCGCTCCAATTTTATCGTGTAAAGTTAAGCCATGTATATGTGGCTGAGGCTTCATGGCTAAAATACCATCTTTACAGTGAAGGATTGGGATGTTCAACTGGTGTATATTATGGTATTTCATTAATAAATATACTGCGTGGGTCAGGGAAGTCCATATTAGCGAATGTTACAGATAAGAACATATGATGAAACATGGAATACAATGATGTACTTATGCCGATTCTTCATCAGGGTGTGGCTCCTCTTTTTTAAAACTAAATTTGTTCAATTCGAAAAGATTTTTCTGCCACAGTGTTTTCTAAAAGTAGTTGCAGCAATGTTGCAGGCAAAAAACCAAATCGTACTGATGGTGTGAGTTCATCACCATGCAGAATGGACTCCTGACACGGCACTGCAAAACATTTTGAACTTGTTACCTGCCAGTTCACCACTATTAAACATTCCTGTCAAAGTATCCCACGGGAAATTTGAAAAAGAGTAAAAACAAATTTCTTGTTCTTTTTGGCAAATTTTGGCAGGGCGATTCAGCCACTCATTGAAAAACACCAAAATCTTCGGAGGGTATAAATTTGTTCTCCAAAACAGGAAAGAGGAATGATAATTGTTTTGATGGGCCTAAATTAGAATCCTAATAACTCGCAGATTTTTTTGATTTTTTGAATCAGACGATATTCACACACAAAGTACATAGCGCACATTTTGCACTAAAAAAGATGCGCAGATCAACTCCGATCATGATAGACTCCGATAGGGGGTTACGATAAATATATTATATATTCACTGGTATTACATTGATTACAGCTGCAAACTGCATGTTGATGTAGCAAATTTGAGCTTTCAGCTGAGATTTGTCAAGGGAACCCTAATCCTATCTCACCTGATCTTGGAGTAATACACTGACATCGGGCAAGAAAGGATCGGCTAGATCTTGAGACAAGTCCCAAGAAATATGGAATGCTTCTGAACTGTTGCATGGCCTTGGCGCGGACAATTAAATTGAATGGGAGAGGGAGATGAGTCCTGGCAGGAAGGATCTTTTCGAGGACACTTAAGGATGAGGAATAAGACCGTCATAACTGGACTGAAGAGTTAATTGAGCAGGTTATTGGGGATTATTGTAAGGATGGACGCAGACACTTCACGGCTAACTGCCAGGGATTGAAAATATGATTATGTTAAGGTTACAAGGTGTTCCAATATTGTTTGTGTTACAGACATGAAAGATTACTTAAATAACTATCACCCTCCCTGGGATGGTGCGTTGGGAATAAGCCAACTTGGGGTTTGGAATCCTGAAAGTGATGTGTGGTGCGGTGACGTGTAGTTGAGGGAAATTAACAAAACTGAATAATGTACTGGTTTGTTAGTTTTGTTTGGATATATGTATTTTTTAGTCATTTTTTTGGTCTGGCACCTCCCCGCCGGAAGTCATTCTGCCCTGCAATGCTTAATTGCTGCAGTGAAGCTGCAGTATCACATTGTAACCTGCAGCTTGGCCGCAGCAGTGAGGTTGAGATAGTAATAGAGAGAGCTATATTTTATAGGTGTGCTTTAATTGCTGCAGTGAAGCTGCAGTATCACATTGTAACCTGCAGCTCGGCTGCAGCAGTGAGGTTGAGATAGCAGTTGAGAGAGCTATATTTTATAGGTGTGCATATGGGGTTTGGAATACTTTTCTGAAGTACTGATATGACAGAGTGATCCACGCTTCTTGACGCCAAATGAAATGGCATTCCTGCTCTCCCCCCCCCCAGTGTGAATTAGCCCCCCCCCCTGACATATACAATGATGGTAGATCTATGAAGCCTGTTTTCTACTCACCATACAAAGAAACCATGAATGGGATAATCCCATTAGGTGGATACACTACTGCGTAATCACTGACCCCCGAGCATACCTGCAATAAATTAAAAAAATACCATGTGATAGTTGTTGGCAGGACAATCTATCCTGTAGGAGTAGAAGCCGCTTGACCGTCAAGCAAAAAGCATGAAATTGACCCCTAGACAACTTTGACCTTCGACCTTTTACCTCAAATGCCTGAACACTTCCATATATTAAATCCCCCAATTTTCATAATCAACTGATTAGAATTTTGTGTTTTCCCATACAAAAGCCTGGGAATTGAAACACCCAACATTCTATGAACAGAATGACATCCTTATGGTGTGTCATTTATATAAGTCAGGGGCGGGGTCGTAAAAAAGCTCATAACGTGTTCTAGGCACTGCTAATTGAAATGCACTTGAAGGTGAGATATGGAGCGCAGTGAATACCTTCCACTTGGTCATCAGTGTGACCAAATGTCATCAGATCCATGATGGATTAGGAGGTGTATCAATTTGAATCAATTGTGGACAGATAGATAATAGACTGACCTACAGACAGACAGACAGACTTGACAAAGTCCCCAAATGTGTCACAGCCAAAGTGCCAGAAACCAATATACAGATGGCTTCGATCAGTACCTCTGATGTAGGACTTTGGTGGGGTTGCTGAGCTGTTGGCAAAGTGCGCCAGGACTGCGTGTCTCTCGAGAACAGTAGCACAACTGGTGGATGTGTCTTTCGAAAACAAAATCTGACGTCGTTGGTAGCGGTCAGTGTAACATCCTGCATGGTAGAATGAAGACAGCATGGGAGAAACCAGCAAGAACTCCTGGACATAAACCTTGTATGCGATTTAAGGGAAGTATCAATGGAGAATCCACCTCTGTGGAGAATGAGTGAAATCGAGATATATTCTATGATGAATTGAAAACAATTGTGACCCCCTGGTTTGCATATGAGAACAATGGGCACAGTACTCTCTCTGTAGATTTTCCCTCATATGAATCATAATCATAATGGTTACTGACTATGACCCATCACTACCATATCATTGGATTGAAATCTAGAGAGACAAATTTTCCACTCTTCACCCATTGGTGTAGACTGTGCCCCCTTCAACCCCGTTCAACCCAAGTTCTGACATCCTGTACATGGGTTCATGCTAAATGCTGATTGGAATGATGATGATCATTAAATGATTTGTGGGAGGGGAGAAATTTTGTCCACTTTTTTCAATAGTGTATTTTACAGGTCTACTGCCCCTTCAGAGACCTCTTACTTCAAATTTTCAACAACCATCTATTGACATGATGAAACTGACCAAGTTACATTACCACAGAATAACCATTTTTCCACAAACTGCGAAGACTTCCCCTCAATGACCATGGACCATATTCACTCCATGCAGGAGGTAAGAAGCCTAGCTAACGCCCGCACAGAAAGGGGGTAGAGGAGAATAAAAATCTTTTAAAAACTCACCCCAAGTCACAAGATACTCATGAACGAGGTTCGAAAACGCTACAATCCGCGATGTAGTGAAGAGTAAAAGCCAAAAACGCTACTGGACAATGTTTGGGCGTAAATCTTAAGGCCAAAAACTTGACGAACTAAACAACTATCATGGCAAATCGGAGGGCGATAGTGGTCAACCCATTTGTGTAATTGCCAACTGACCTAACGAGAAGTACTTCCAAGCATTGTGCCGAAGCTGCTAGAAAGGTAATTGTAATTCTTGGCGTGAATAGACGACACTTCAGTTTCCTTGATAATGATATGTTGTCAGGCGTTTAGACTCAACTGTGATACCGCACACTGGAATATTCTTTCCATGGGAATCCCTACTTTTGCAAAACGACAAGCAGGTTTTAGTGAACAAGTCAGCGTAGGGCAACTAGAATATTCACTGTCTGAAAAATTTATCCTACGAGGAGAGATTAGGCGTATCGGTCTAACTACCATTGAGCTAGGCCAATTCGGGTGACTTTAATCCAGGTTTCAAATTGGTCTCTAACAAACCGTACGGGTTTTGTGAAATCTGTGACCGCCTATAAAACTACTCACGAGCCCCCTTAATCGACATGCAAACCCCCTCAATAGCTAACCCCTTACCGCGTTGGGGCAATTTTAAACATATTACCACGGCCGGGGTGTTTGGCCACCCCATCGCCCTTCTCTTTTTTTTCGCAGGCTAGGCGCCTGCATTCTCCCTCGACGGGGTTTACCCCGGAAGCGAATTGTGACGCTGCGACTGCCGTCGAGGGATGGATTGGTGGGACTGTTTCGATAAGGGGTAAGTTTATTCCTAGGCGCACAAATTCACAAACCCGTACTGTTTTTGTTATAATCCTATTTCATCACGTATCTACTTACCACCTTACCCCTATCGACCATGCACCATCGCGCAACAGGCGCTTGGTGGTGGGCCCGTGCCGTCTCCCCCTGCAGGCGGACGCTGAGTAGTCAGAGGTTGCAGAGCCGCTAAGGCAACTGCCCTTCCTTGTACACCTCTTCCGTCCCATAGCCCGACAAAGTGTTCGGAGTCTTCACGCCGCCGCTTTCTTCCCTCACGACTTCTTTCTAGCCGGGCCTCGGGGAGAATTCCATGCTGCCGTCGGATGGAAGCCAAACATTGAATCGCCGTGACGGATCAAACGAGTCCTCGCGATAACCATCGCCCTAGGCCTGGACGGCACCATGCTTGTCTCGGTTTTTCCCGAGGCGACCCTATCGTCGGGGAATCAATCTCCCTGCGCGAACTCACCGACTGACTTTCTTTGCAAGAACGATCCGGATCCGAGAGGAACGGATCCCGTCTGGACCTCTCTTTGGCGATAAACTGCCGGAGCCAACAAGATCGGCAAAGATACGCGCGCTAACGGTTCTCCTAAGAGCTGGCTTTCAGTGACCTGCTCCCCCTGGATGACCCATCCGGGCAAAAACCGCGATGTAAATCGCCGCAAGGGGCGTAGCGGAAGGCCCGTATCGTTCGAGCCCTCTTCCCCTGGTAGCAGAGGGCCAAGACGCATGACATCGCCGGCCTACCCAGCAACCACCGGGTTACAACCGAGGATGTTACGACGTCCGCAAAACTCGTCCCCGGACCCGCTTGTTCGGAAGCACTGTTGGCTCGTCTCCTCCTCCGGCCTCCCCACAGAAAAGACACAGGGCGCAAGTGGCGTGGTACCACAGCTAACACATCTGCCCGAGCCGGCAAGGGCCGCAATCAAAGGTCTGAAGTCGCGCATTGTGAGCCGCCACGAAGAGATCGACGCACGGTCGTCTATAGGGACCGTCACTGCGTGCCCTTGCCCGCTTATCGCCCAAAGGGGGCCGTCATCCTAAGCTGGCCCCTCACCCCGAGAGCGACGCTCTGTGTCACTGTCTCCCTTGAAGGGAGTCGCAAAAAGCGCCTAGACCGCCAGCCACCGCATTTGGCTCTGTCCACGCCGCCACCTATGTGGCTCCGTCCATCATGACAGGAAGAGCCCGAGATTCTCACGAAGAAGAATTGGCTTGGGCGGATCGACCTACAGACTGCGCCGCAAGCGGCTGCGCGCGCGACGGCAAGATCGAGAATATCGATATAGTGGCCGCCGAATACCAAGGGACCCTAGTCCCGCCCTGGCGGGGAATACTTGGAGGCGGATGAACCTGCATCCGCAGAAACGTCCAGACGCGCTGAAATCCGCGCGGTATGATCAAGACTATCGGACCCGCTTTCCGACGGGGCCACCCTGCCAATCGTCGTGAGCGACGACCCGTGATGCCCTCCTGCGCAAGAAGCGAATATGGGGCTGCCAGACCAGTTGCATAGCTCGGGGCCGTCGGAGGCCGAATGGGAGGGACCTGGCTCAAGGTATGTAGTCTGCCCCTGTAGCGGACGCTAGGAATCGTCCGTGGAAGCGGGTGCCTGGTTCAGATGGAGCGCCCTTATGTCTCTCGAGTCCGCCCGCCCCCTCTTTAGGAAGGATCTGATGGCGGTAGAAGGGACCCCACCCGGATTTTCCTTGGGCGGACGGACGGGCGATACCCTCCGCGGTGGTGCTTTCGCCGAGAAACGATGACTGCGTAAACGACACTCGCTTTCGCCTATGTCTTCGGCCTCCCCTTCAGCTAGAGTCGATGTCGCGGCGCTGGCCGGAGGCCGGCCTCCTGCCCCGGTTCTCGACTGCCGGTCGGGCAATTGAATCCGTCCACAAAAATGGGTCTAATACGCCAGGAGGGCCAGGGTCCGCCGAAGCAGCTTTCTATGGCCTCCGTAGGTTTATGACACCGCCTCCGAGGAACGATGTCCCGTCCACGCGCCCGTGGCCCATACGATCACATTTCCGTGTGCCCGCCTGATAGCTGCGCCCCTCTAACGCCGTGGAAACAACGCCGTAACCATTATTTTCCACGACTTCAGCCGGTAAGCGCATGCGAACAATGCGGATCTACGAGTCGAGGTCCCAGAATTCCATTTTAGCCGCCTCAGAGGTTTCGGGACATCCCTCTTTGTGGAAGTCCCCCGGGCGATGGACTCGAAGTGGGTGGAAGCCCTCACCATCGATGGCCCCACAGGGTGGTGTTCTACCGGCCCGGCAATGAAGGATAGGCTTGACGGTCGGCGCTGTGGGCTGTTCCCTTCCCCGATCGGACGGCTCTCCTTTCGGAGCGCCGGTCCCCGTGTGGAATTTGCGACCGCTCTTCCGGACGTTCAACGGGAATTTCCGTGCCAAGGAACAACGCCCCGCTCCGAGCCCGAGAAACCTTGGGTCTGCGAGGCGAGTGAACGACCAAACAAGCGCCTCTAACCGGGACAAGGTTGACGCCGGTGGCGAGGCCTGCTCCAGGGACCCCGAGACTGCACAGAAACTGGTTTTCAGGGCACTCAAGAACTGGTTCCTGACAGGGAGGGGGGAGGCGGGTTGGTCGAAGACGACCCAAAACAAACACTCTCGCACCGTTCGCCAAACCTCTTGCGTACTATCTGCGAGAAGACAGAGACTGGCCTGCCGCCCCTCCACCACCGAGGGCTCGTGCGGTAGGAAGTCCCACCGGGCCTCCCCCCCGAGCTGGCGGCATGGGCCTGCCTCGGCGGAACCCCCGCAACCGGTGAGGACGGCCAAACGGGCACCTCTGGTCTCTGTGCTGGCCTATCAGGTTCGGGCAAGGTGACGCCCGACTGGCGCTCCTGCGCCAACCCCCAAACGAGCCTTGTCCACTCTCAGGTCCTGACCTCGGTGTTCGAAACAAAACCGTATCCCCCTGGCTCCTAGTGGGTTGATTCGACCAGCCGGACCAACCGAGCGCCCGTGGGTGCCTCGAAATCTGGACCTTCAAAAAAGCCCTCGAGAGGCCGGTCGGGCCCTGCCGCTTCCCGATGCGCCCAGCCCCGACCTAGCCGTTGGTCTCCGTCGAGGCCCTTGGCGATGGTTCTGCTGTCTGCCGTGCCCCAGATCATAGTCGATCTGGTCGGCTGAACGGTCTGGTGCTCCTCATGCGCCGGCTCCCAGCCGACCATCAGCGCTCCTCGCGACCGAAGCACACCAAGCGCCCCAGGATCCGAACCGAGAGCGACTGTCGGTTCGGCGTGCTGAAAAAAACAGCCTGGCGCTCTCATGTCGCCCGGGACCCACCCTTAGGCGTCGCCTTTCATTAGGTCGTCTCGTGACCGACCGACCGGGCCACTGAGACCCTGGCCCTCGGTGGTTGGCCAGTCTACCGATTTCCGAACCGCGTGCCCTGCATGCGCCCTATGGATCCGACCTTCCGTTATGAAGCCAGCTGGCGCTCCTCGCGCCCAACCAGCTAGAACCAGCGCCCGGGCACAACCTTCCCTGGACTGCTGGTCTTTCACCGGCCCGGCTCTCCCTGCCACCGGCCCTAACCGAGCCTTGACCCCTCTCGGAGACCGGTACTTCCGGTGTCAGAAACAGACCGCGGCGTCGCTGGTGGTCGTTTCGGCTTCCGAAGCCGATCTAGCGCCCCGCCGGCGCCCGCTCTCAGGTTAGGATCTCGGTGTCTGGTCCCCGGAGCCACCTTCCTCCCAGGCGGTTTGGTGTCCGCTTAGCCGACCGTGCGGCTCGCAGTCTCCCTAACCGAGCCTTCGACAACCCTCCGAGTCCGGACCTCTGTGTCCGACCCACCGAAGCCCCCGGCTCCCAGTGCTCTGTTCGGCCGTGCGACGCCGACTGGGCGCTCCCGGGGGGGCGGGGGCCCCGACGCCCTCCTATCTGTCACACGCTACAGCACAAACCACCCCCCCTGGGCCCGGGAAGGGACTGGGAGTGGGACAATGGACCCCCCGGGACTGGATGGTAGTAGGGACCCCTAGGTGGGTTAGGTAGGGGAAGGAGGAATCCGGTACTGACCAACTTACAAACCCAAACACCCCCAAGAAACAACTCCAAGCCCAAAAGCAACCTCCGCAGAGGTGATATACCGCCCAATGTGTTTCACACCCCACAGTCCTGTTGGGCAACAGGAGGTACACACACCCCACTCCCTACTTAGGCGAAGCCTAGGCTGTTAGGAACAAACTTACGCGAGACTGCGACAAATAGAAACAAAACGAACCAAAACCATCGCGAAAACGAACACACTCTTTCCGAATTGCTTCTCCACGAAGCTGGATGAGTAAGCTTCGGTCTCACCAACGGTTCACCACCGTAACAACTTCCTTTGGTCCGCAAATTTTTTGAAAACTTTTTCCATGCCGAAAAACCTCGTTGCAGACGAAATAGTCTGGCAAAAAGAGAAGGGCGATGGGGTAACCAACCCTGTACTGGATGTTAAAATCCAGACACTCGGTATCATATTGCGGGGTGCATGGGTCTATAAGGGGTAAGTAGAGTATGTTGAAATAGATCATGGACTCGATGGCCTTCCACTACTTCTTTTGAATTTTCCAATGTTACTGCAAATAGAATCCACTGTCTGAAGTCCTTGCATAGTGGCTGCAGAACGGACATTCGTAAATATTTCCTTTCGCAGAGAGTGATCATGAAGTGGAATTGTCCTTCCTGAATGTTTGTTCTCCTCTAAGAGTGGGAATCGTTCAAGAACAGTCTTGGAGGTATTTTTCAGAATCAACGGGCCGAATTAGGTCGTAGTTTGGTTCATTTTCTTTCCTGGGATGTCGTGGCTCCAGGGGTAGTTTATGAGGATTTGTCCTCCTGAAACCTTATCCACCAAACAACTAAACTAAACTAAATACTGTAGGGGTGCTGTAATCTAGCCCACGGGGGCTTCTATCATACATTCAAAACCGAGCACTCACTGGATGAAAGTGCTGACGGACGGAATGTGTAAGCAGGGAAGAAGTGTCTAAAAATGCCAAAAAACAAAACAATTCTTGGACAAAACAAAACATTTTGGGAACTCAACACAAGGAGGGGGAGAGGGGTCTCTAGGACGGGGAAGCATAGGTTCTCTGTGGGGGGGGGGGTATACCTTGTAGATTAGCTTGTCCACCAGGAGGTCTATGCTTGAAAACGTTGATCTTGATTTGCTCATAGCGGAGCCGGTCCTGAAAGATGAACAGACAGGATAGACCAACAGAAATATGATAATGACATAATATACAGTGTGTAGATCATTAGGGGTGCATTGTATAAAGTGGAGTGACACAATAAAAAGACAAACACATAATATAAATAAATTAATCAGTGGTGCATTCCAGTCAACTATAAGTTTGGACATGTGGCACTTCAATGAATATAATGAGGAAGCTGGTGTAGACACTCAAGCTTGACTTTTCTCTGTCTGAAAACTGAGAGAATCCAACCGACAATCAGATTCCATTGCAAAATATGTTTTGCCCATTTTCGTTCAAAGCACAAAATGCAATAAAAACCCCCCACTCATGGGAACAAGAATAATTCATTTTGCAGGACACAGCTGGAATCATAGGAAAAATGTGGGCAAAAATTATCCAGTTTAGTAATCTGTGGACAGTGGTAATCATAGTCTAGATCATACCGTGAAGAGACCAATAGAAAATACAGGCAATTAAATCTGAGGCCATGGTAAATTATATGCCCTGTTTCATATTCCTATTGACAGTAAATCTGGTTGTTTAAGTTACGAGCTTCCAGAGAAAAGTTAGGCCACAATTCATCAGAATCTACCCATTCCCACTTTGTTGAACATATGGCGGAAAACTTTGTAGAACGACCAAATTTACAATTCTACCCTAGCGGCCCTCCTAATCTCTCCCCACAGCTTCAAGTATGGAGTAATCTATCAGGTACAGGCGTTAGATAATAATCCTCTTTCAAAGTCGCTAGAGGGATGAAGATGATTTTTGCTCCCATCTGCCCTTGCATTTTCTGCAATTCGGGCGGCCACCCAGGTCCTGTCTGCTACTGTATATAGATACTCCACCGGGCAATATATCAGAACTGTAAATTGGCTCTAATGCTCTGGGTGGGACGACGGTGGGACATATTTAATCATCACCTGCGCAAACATTTCTGGGTCAATATTCTCTTTATGGGTTATGCACCTATATGAACCCGCATGAAAAATGGCGCAGCAGTTAAGTCGGCCACAGAAATGGAATGGTATCTAGCAATTCATTACCCTGATTGGTCACTGAGGAATGGACCTTATCGGAGGTGTGACTGAATCCGGTTTGCTTGTAATTAAAAGAATTATATAAGTTATCCGGAATAGGAATAGCACCTTGGGTGTTAGGTTAGGTAATCTTTCAGTCCTTATTATGGATTAGATTTACCATAATTATTTTAATAGAAGCACACGCGTGAATGCAAACATCCTGAAAAATGACAACAATGAAGACACCCTATCATCAACAATAGTGGTGCCAATTGCACAGTAGCTCTCACCCTGTACTTGTATATCATTAGGCCTACTGGCATTTTTCTATCATTAATAATTGACGCTGATTGAAATGTGTAGATGATACTTGTAGACGTTATAACAAATGAGCAACGATGATGTAGTGGGCAGTTTCCAATATGACTAAACTCACGATCACACTATGCAACAACCCTGCAGAAAAAGATACATTTTTGCATGATTTTTTGCTATCATGGACCCTAGGTCCACACTGGCCAAAAATTCCAAACACTCCCAATAGCCCATTATTACACAAGGACACTGCGCCCAAGTTTAAAGAAAATCAACTAAGCTTGTGGGAAGAGAATCATTTCAAGTACCATTGTGTGGTAATTTTCCTTAACGGGCCTAGGCCTCAAAGGCACCTTGGACCCAAATTCCTGAACAACCCGAAGGTCATTTGACCGAACATCGTACTGTGCACCAAATTTGTTAGGAGACGCACTTCTCGTGATCACATATGGGCCCAGGACCCCAGTGGGAACCTTGGACCAAAAATTCCTGAACCCCCTGAAGGTTATTAGGGCCATCATTAGACGGGACATCAGCACTGTGCACCAAAATTTTGTAGCAGGATAAGCATTTTGCATTATTTCACGTGATTATCCCCCGCGCCCACTATGGCTTGACAAATTCGAACATCCCGATGGCCCACTACCCAAGACCCTTACATGTAACTTTAAGGAAATCAACTGAAGCTTGTAAGGGAGATCCATTCAACACCTTGTGTGGTAAACTGTAATAAAATGGGCCATCGTCGTCGGCCCACGTGGAACCTTGGACAAAAATTTCCTGAACACCCCAAAGGTTCGGCTATTAGACCATCATATGACTGAACGTCAGGCACTGTGCATCAAAAACTTCGTAGGAGGAGAAGCACATTTTGTGTTTGTGATTGCAAGTGATGGGCCCTAGGCCCACAACATGGGGCCCTTGGGCCCAAAATCCCCAAACTACGGTTTGGGTATAACTAGCGACATACTCAACCTTCTAAGCTCATTAATTAGCAATTCACCCTAGTAACCTCCATCTTAACGGGCTGCTTTTTCAAACCCCGCCCCCAACCTCAGCATAATTGTGACACCTCCTAGGAACAACCATTCTATTGGCGTCCCCATGTAAACTTACCACCAACATGGCACGAGTGAGGCAGAAAACTCACCTCAACCTGTGCCCCTCCGATTGGCGATTCAGGATGGACACAGAGTGCTCATGTCCACTCCAAAGACTGCCAGTACCTGGCAAAAACCCCATACCCAAAAATAACCCCCCAAGTGATACAGGTACATCTAGGCTCCTAGCTACAACAAGTCGCCCAGGACCGGGAGCAAAATGCGAGCCCAAGTACCCGCCTCCAGGGGGGGTGGGCGGCGGGAAATAACCTTCAGAAGGTGAGTATGGTCGCTAGATAATACCAAACAGGAAGTTTTGGGAATTCACTGCGATCCCAACTCACCTTCTTAAGCTCATGTAATTAGCCGACGATTCGGCACGTGCAAAAAACCGGTAGACTACCGGTTTGGGGATGGTAAACCTGTGGCGGCCCTAGAAAAGCGGACGAAGGCCACCACTTTAGCCAAGAGAACCAAAGCACTAGCACGACAGAAAAGTCAAAGGAGTGACGGCGACTCAGCCCAAGGACAACTTTGACTGTGATCATGCGAACAGAGCCTGAGATGTTAGCCCGGGAACCTCGCGCGCCCTGAGCCCGAGGCCCGAAGACCTCGGCCAGGACCTGGGAAAGGTACTCCGGGGAGCCGCAAAGCGATTCCAAACGAAGGGACTGTGGAGGACATGCCCAAAGTAACCCTTATCTGTGAAGGCAGCACAAAAGCTCTGACCTGTCACCCGAGCGTCCTCCGAGACCGGAACGAGCTGTGGATTCAGAAAGTCCTGAAAGGAAAGCACTTCAGCTGAAGAAGCCAAGAGGTGTAAGACCTGGCACCCGCCAGATTCTGTGACCCTGGGACCACAAGGACACGGCTCACTGAGAGCGCCTGCAAGCCGCTTCTCCCTTAACTGAAGCTGCACCCAGTCAGCTGAGTCAGTCAGCAAGCAAAAACCTTGCGCAAGAACCTGTAGGGTCCCCTTGCCAAGTTATGTGGGGAACCTTGTCGGAACGGGCTCGCCGCAGTCCGCCACCAAGGCTAGGACAGGACAAACCCAGGGACCTAGGAGCGGTTCCCCCGAAGCCGTCGTGAAGAACTGAGGAGGTGGGGCCTGGAGGGGACACCATTCAGAGACAGAGGGGTACGATCCCATGCCCTACTCGGGGCCCCCCACTTTTTTTTTTTTGTTTTCCTTCCAAAAGGCCAAAGCCTGAACATAAGGCAAGGCCCAATGGCCATGCGAAGATTGCCGACATCCCCACCTCCAGAGACTATACTCCGGGAAGGGGAGTAGGGTCAACTCGAACCCAGAGGAATGGGACAGCGCAAACACCCCTTGACGGCACTTAATCAGGCATGGACATGACTAATAGTCAATTCCTGTATCTGCGGCGCGAACTTGCCAGGATCGCTGATTGGCTAGGATGGCAAACAGTGGAATCGACCCTCTCGCCTTCTCAATCGACCACCGCTGCCGCCGCCCACCCGAGGGGAGGCCATGAGAAAACCAAAGCTTTACCGCCTAACTGGAAGGCGAGGAAGTGCTGACAACCCGGGCGGAAGCATCCTCAGATCAAGGAGGTCTTCTATCAATTGACCCTCCGCAAGGTGGGGACAAAGACCGCGAGCGCTTCCACCCAAGCAGAGCCGATGTCGAGCAGAAGCACTCAAAGGACTGGGTTTCAGAAGGAATAGATGATCCCTGAAGCTACCCCTGAATCAGGCCAGGGGAAAAACCGGGGGTTACCCGTTCCCATTGAGAAGATGCGATGGGCAAAACTTTACACCAAGCAAACCACCGACGCATCCCCGGATTTAGGCGTCTATGCTCCACCAACTGCGCTGCGCCTGGCCTCACTGTAGGTCTAAAGGCTCATGGAGTAGCTGAAGCCTACCAGGGAATGTGTGCTGGGTTATTTGAAGCTGCGCATCCCAATCCCATCCACCAGCAAATGCATAAGGAAGTTCGAGCAGTCGCGAAACCCAGATGAATCTACCTGGTAAGGTGATCACAGGAGGCTCTCGCTCATGACCTTGAGCTACCCTGGTTGACTGGACACAGCCCAGCCCTCCCCAAAGCTCCTTTCGAACCACTGAAGACCCCTGCCCCCTCCCATGACATGACCTTTCCGGGTTTTTGTGTTACCCCAAGGACTGCTGCCATCTGCAGAGAATCAAGGAGCTCTAGCCACCATGCACGCGTGGATGTAAATCCACCCGGGTGCCAATCCTTGAATCAGTGTAGCGGTACCCCAGCACTTCCTTTCAGATGTGGAGCGCCCCTGCTCGGACCTAACACTCCTGGTCATCCCCCAGAGAAGTAGGGACCCTGAACAGCGACTCCACACCCTCGAAAAGTCCTGAACACTACCTCAATAAGCCAGCCACCAGCACACCTTTCGCCAACCTCCGAACTGAGCTTGGACTCTAATGAGTCTTGACTCAGCAGCCATGGTTGGAGACGAACCACCAGGAATTTGTCGAGCAGCCGTATCGTTCCCAGTTCTCACGGTCTGACCGTCACCCCCGGGTACGATAACGCCCTCCCCCAGGAGGAGAGCTCTCTCTGTGGGCCCGGGAAGCATCTTGCTTACCCACCTCGATCCCCCCTGATCCCCTGTTCCTCCCCTCCTCCATCCGATCCCCCACGAGGAATGCGATGAGGGGTCGGGAGGATCCGCTGGCGAAGCAAATGCCCACGCTAGCGGGGGTCGAAACAGTCGGCTGGCCGAGGTTTGTCCCCGCATGACAGGTAGCTCCAGTTGAGGAATGTCCTGACTCTCAGGCTTGGCACAATACCTCCAAAGCAAGAGGGGTGGTGCCGGCCACAACTGGTCCATCTGAGACGGATCTAGCTCACACCCCCCATCAAACCGAGACCCGAACTACCCACTTGTACCTCCTGTCCGGATGACAATGCTCCATCCCCGAACGGCTGAGCGTGCCCCGTCAATCCACCGTAAGAGCAGGAATGACCCCCCGGACCCTAGCACAAATTGACCTGAATGCCTCGAAGGACTGACAGGGAAGATGTACCAGGGGAGGCCTCCCTCTGGACACATCCTGTGAAGGTGTAACCGGTTGGCCCGCAGCAGGAATCACCTTGAGTTCCAGGGCTATATACGACTTGCGACAGGTCCGTATACAAGCTGATACCCCGGTGCCTCGATTCGGGGCGCTCTGGGTAAACCTAGAACTCTGTTTTGTAAAACCCACATGAGCGAATGTTTGGCCCCCGAGTGGGGGCCCCTTCTCTAGCTCCAACAGTTTTAAACGCTGAAACGTTTAGACTCGCCGGGATCAGGTGATCCCCTGGAGTAATTGACCCTGTGTCCCCAACTGAGGCATAACCACCAGTGAAGTCTCAGGGGTGTGTCACCATCCGTAGACGCCCACCCCACATAACCTTGATCGCCGAGTGGGCGTTCCGCAGCAAGTAACGGAGCTGGACCCACCTCAGGATTGGAGACAGACTCGGTGTCCGGTGGACTGCCCTTGCGCGGCGGTCCACCCTTCACGAAGTCATCCCCCACCCCTACAGGCACCTCAGTAGCGAAGTCCCTCCACCGCACCCGTGTCCTCCTCTAATTCCTACCAACTATTCTAGCCTTGGCCCTTCTGTACTCCCCTACTGTTGCACCACGGGCCCAGCCTCGAGGCTCCATAAACAGGCATAGCCTAGGCCATAAACACTGCCTAGCTAGTAGTAAAGGAACCTCAGCGCGAAATAAGCCAGTGACAAGGCATATTCCGCCTCACCTGCGCTAAACTGACGTGGCGAAATGCACGGTCCGGCCTAAGTAAATAACAGGCCCCAATCACCCTATTGGTAGGAAGAAGGCAAGAACCCAGGGTGATTTTAGCTGGAAGTGAGCGCTGTTGGCGCCTCATGAGCTGCAAAAATGCCATGCATGACAGGAAAAGTACAACTATTTGTCACCACTTCATTCTCAGAAGAAGGCCCCTGCGGGCTCTGTGAATCGAACTCACAATGTTCTGATCACAGTCTGTTTTCCAACCTCATAAATTCCACCCCTTGGAGAATGACATACGTACACACTCACAACGAAGCCCAAACCAACGTCCCCTCAAGCCAAAAGCTGAAGTTAGGCCGACCGTTTACTACACCGATTGACCACCTCCGTAATGATTCGTAATCTAACAAAAACTTCCGTTTCAAATGCCAAGTGGACCTATCCTAGGCTAGGCTTGGCCACCACTGACGCTAACTATAGCAACGTTAGGCTAGCGGGTCTGAACCCGTGAAAATCTGGCCAAAAACAAGGCCAAACCTTAGCTAGGCCGACCAATTCCGTTACCCCGAACTAATCAACACCAAATACTCTCTCCGCTCGTTTCCAGCCTCAACGGCGATCGAACGCCTAGCTGACCGACTACTGCGCTAACTAACTTAAACGTTATCTAGCGATACGGAACACTGAAATTTTGCGATAAATTCCGGCCTAGAAAAGAGAGGTACTTATCGATATCCTTCAGAAAATTCGGTGCGAAGTGAATATTCCACGTAATAATCCGTATAATCCGTATAATCCAGGTATTGGGTCCAATCGTGACGATAACTTATGAAGTCCGAGACGAAAGATAGAGACGTGCTCGTTACCAGAACGGCAATCGAAATGGTGTTCCTACGAGGTGTCAATTATGCATGAGTTGGGGCGGGGTGGCAAAAGCAGCCCATTCGATGGTTTTACTAGGGTGAATTGCTAATTGGATGAGCTTCCGAAGGAGGTTGGAGCGCAGTGAATTCGCTGACACCCAAGAATTGCCCTTCACTTGCCCTAATTTACCATTCCATCAAACACGTAGGAGGAGTAGCAATTTGAATCAATTGTTTATAGGTAATATGACGATAGTAAACATGCAGGATCACAATTGCTCACCCAGCACATGCTGGGGTGAGCTAAAATCAGAGCTCAATTTTCGAGATTCTGATAGTCAAAGGCGCCAAAATAAAAAAGTCTTTATTTAATGCGCTCAAGGGTTGTACGTACCCAACAAACTGCCACTAAGCTCATCTAATTAGCAGTTGCCTCATTAAACTCTATTAATATGGCTGTATCCCCCAACTCCGTGCCCCAACTAAGGCGTAATGGACAACGTAGGGGACGCCAGTAGTTTTGGGGATTTAGACCTTTTGTTGATTTGACTGTCTTTGGTAGGACACAAAAATCACGAGGGTCGAAACTGCAGGTGCACTTTCATCAGGGCAAAGCTTCTAATGAAAAATAAAATGCTGTAATAAATTATAGTACGATATTATGTTCATCCTAATGGCGGGGAAGCCTCACCCCCCCCCTTCATGGAGAGGGGGTTAGCTGGTGGTGAGAGGGTGAGGAGGGGTTGCCCCTAGAACCTCCTCTGATAGGCTGCTGGGGCACCCACCCCCCAAACTCCTGGATGCATAGTTGACACATCATAGGGACCTCATTCTTGTTTTGCCCGTTGCATGATGAGCACGTCTTCTTCTTTCAATCATCATTATACGGGAATATTTCATTTGCAAGAAATTTTCTAAAAATATTGATAAGTACTCTCTTTCCTAGGCCAAAATTGATTGCCAAAATGTTCACTGATCCTTTTAAATCCAGGTATAGGGTCCAGAAAGTGTAAACGATAACTTAGGAAAGTCGAGAAAACGAAGAACGTGATCGTAGGCAGCGGGCAAAAACATTGGGGGCGGGGTTGCAAGAAGCAAGCCTAAGATGGAGTTACTAGGGGCATGCAAAGTAGATAGGCTTAAAAAGGTGAGTTGGGAGTGCAGTGAATCTCCAACTCCAGGTCGTGAAATACATGACAGCGCGGACTTTCCCCATGATACGTTTAGGTGGAATGGGAGTTGGAGTGTTTACACACTTCTGCAAGGATATGTTTGGTTGGACATGACCCCTTTTTTTTCGTTTTATTTTTCTTTTTTTTTTTTCTTTTTTAATTTTTTTTCGTTATTTTTTTTTTTTTTTTTCTTTTTTTTTTCTTGTTTTATTTTTTTTTTTTTTTTCTTCTTTTTTTTTTTTTTTGTTTTTTTTTTTTGTTTTAGTTGTTCTTTTTTTTTTTTTGTTTTTTTTACCTCTGGGGAGGGGGGTGGGGTGAAACTAAGGACATGAGTGACCATTCTAATAGCATTATTCTATATACCAAAACTTCAATCATGAGATGATCTACTCTATATAGCCACTAATTTAGTAATCTCTCCAAACATCCAGGTCTGCCTTCTATCATTAACTGAAAAAACAGGCTTTGATAACTTCAACATCAGCCCAGACCAAACTATGCTCAAGGATTACCGAACAACAAACAAATTCATGACTAATAAATATACAGATAACACTATGACTGGTACCTGTCAAAAGTCAAGCTGTAGGCTAAGCTGCGCGCCTCAGATATATGAAGCGAGCGGCACTCCCAAATGTAGAGGTTAAATACCAACCAACGATGCGGTATGTTCCTGACGAATGGTTGCATCTATTGCTCTGTCTGTGTCCTGCAGCTTGGTTGTAGCTAGATGATGCTGCCCACACGTGGCTGCTGCCTGACTCTGAATGGTCCTCAGAAGATTGCCTAATAACCATAATAAACACGTTCACAGTCAATACAGTGTATCTAATGCACTAGTCCGACACTTAATGGGAGAGCCTCTTAGGAAGAGGATTATGGTAGGAGGGAAAGGGGATTAATCCTCACCTTTCGAGACTTTCCGAGCAGTACTACGTGGATCAGTAATTGGTGTATGCTACAGGGACACAGAATAAACATCTAGGTGTTGGGGGTGGTGTAGGAATTTATTCACCATTATCATGATTGTCTCAGGGGCGACAATCCAAAACAGAGGGTCACGATCGGGCTGGGTCTGTCAGGGATGTGCGTACGTTATAGTCTAGTGTATGTGAACAATTGCTTCATACACCACGGGGCAATCTTGGTTGCACTAATTCTCTCATAGCAAAGTTTGATTTGATCATGACAGCAGACATGACCTGTGAATTGATAACCAGCAAGCCAAATTCGTAAACTTAGTTGGAATGTGACAAGGTCAGGAGCTTTAGTGCCACTTTCTACAATAAGGACCAGAATGTTTGTAGAACAATATCTTCAATCTGCACCTCATCTGCAGGACAAGTGGTGAAGACAGGCAGGAATGTTCAAGAGGAATGAACTGAAGACCAATGACAAGACGTCCCAAGTCACTTTCCAGTAGGTTTTGACAATGTTGCCAGGATGGACATGTTTTATCAATGGGGCAGGCATGGGAAGGTGGGTAAGCTAGGATTGAAATGTGACCATCTAAAATGAAGGCGCCAGCGGAACTGCCAAGGAAAACTTTCAAAAAAATTGGGAGAAACAGGTATTCTCTGACCTGGGTTTCGCCAAGGTGTCCGACATATGATCTGTTTGACCTTCAGATGACTTCTGACACGGACCCAAAAAACAATACGGATCATGTACTCATTATGGGAGCCCACAAACCAAGTCAAGTTTGATGCTGTGGGGTGGGGTCGAGTCGTCGTGTTGAATAATGACCAACATGATGGTCTTCACGTTGGTGGATACATGTTAACAATAAGTTCAATTCACCTCCATGCGCGATGCATGTGATAAAACATGGCAGAATGTTACAGGACCACATTTCTATGATAAAACACTATCTGTTGAAGGCCATGAGGTTGCCTTAAACAAATCAAATGGCAGAGATCCGAAATTATTCACCAGCTGGTTACGTCGGTCGAATCCATCATGCATTTTGATGTTTTTTTTTATATCAGATGATGTCATCTTTTTTGCAGTGTCTGGCAAATTGGAGCTATCATTCGACTGAGAGACATTAGCAGCAAATGGATGTAAACTTTGAAGATTGAGAAAAAAAGTGCTGTGGAGCTTACACTGAGGACAAGCGATTGCATGTGTAGGTGTAACAGGTATCAGCAATAACAGTTGTGTACTATTAACTTGAATTGCCAGGGGAAGCGGACAAATTTCGGTAGTTAACATGGGGACGTGGCTAGTAGTGTAGGGTTACCAGACATCCTCTCTGAGGCGCGACATGTCTTCCTTTTTATTGGAATGTCCGTCTTTTCTTTCAATTTGGGACTACAATGTGTACAGTTAACAAATGCTGGCTCAGTATCCTACATTATTTCAAACCTACTTTCCAATGTCATCTTTTTGACCACAGAAGATCTGGTTACCTCAAAAGGTTTTAATGTGTGATGTTATCAAGTGCAAGGGAGTGTAATCACCTTCAGCAAGGGATGGGGACATTTTTTCTCTTGAGCTATAAGTAGGCAGTTCAGTGCCAAAAGTCGGTTGTAAATAGTTACTTCTAAATGGTTAATTTGTCAGGTTACAAAAACCTGACAAATTGTGTATTTTCATAACAATCATCATTTTGTTTGCGCATTCATTCATGTTTGTTAGTGAGTGAGACTGTATTATGGCTGAGGACAAGCAGCGAACCAAAGTCTCAGAGCACATGATGAACATGAGAGAACTACAATGAGGACAAGCCCAAATGACGCCAACTCTTATGCAGATGCTAGAATGAGAACCAATAAGGTATTAAGTGCACTAATGACCTAGCGGAATGAGACTTTCATTTTTTGTCAACAAGATAAGCGAGATGTGCATACAGCAAATAGACAGGGAATGATATGAAAATAATACCAGCCAAGGAATTGCCAACCAAGTGGATGTAAACCAGAGTCTGCAACAATTATTAATATGTAGTCTTATACATAGAATGCTAGATGATGTTAAAATTTGAAACACCTTAGATCAACCCAATGTTCTGCATCCCTATTCTAAATTCTCACATGTTTTAGTCGACAACGGAGAAGCATATTCTAAACAAGAGTGCAAATGGCACAGTTAGGCTCACCTGTACTTGTATATCAGAGTCTGGAATTGTTCTATCAGGAATAAAAATGATGAATGATTGAAATGTTTAGATGATACATGTACATGTTAGAACAAATGAGCAAAGAGGATGTAGTGGGCTATTTCCAATAGTGACTAACCCAGGTATTATTATACCCACTATCAACCACTATGCAGCCGCATACAGAAAAAGAACCATTTTTGCATGATTTATATAATGGGACCCTAGGTCCACTGGCCAAAAAATTAAAAACACCCCAAATACCCCATACACAAGGGGACATGCTCCCAAGTTTAAAGGAAAATAAACTGAAGCTGAATGAGATGCATCACGCACCCATTGTGGTAATTTAATAAAATGGGTCCCAGGCCCATGGCACCGGGGACCAAGAATTCCTGAACACGCCGAAGGTACGGCTCTTAGAGCATCATTATGACCGAAATCAGTACTGTGCACCAAAATTTGTAGGAGACGCTTTTGGCGTAATTCCAAGTGATGGGCCCTAGGGCCCAAGTGGACCTTGGACAAAAATTCCTGAACACCCTGAAGGTACGGTATTAGGCCATCAGTTGACCGGACATCCGCACTGTGCACCAAATTGTAGGAGGAGAAGCATTGTGCGGATTTCACATGATGGCCCAGGGTCCACACTGGGGCTTGAGCCAAAAAATTCCCGAACACCCCCAATGCCCACTACCAAGGACCATTACATGGATCTTTGAGGAAAATCAATTGAAGCTTGTAAGAGGAGATCCATTCAAGCACCCTTGTGTGTAAATTAATAAAATGGGCCATAGGCCCAAGTGGAACCTTGGACCAAAAATTCCTGAACACACCCAAAGGTACGGCTATTAGACCATCATTATGACACCGAACATCAGCAATGTGCATCAAAAATTCGTTTAGAAGCATTTTGCATGATTTTCACATGATGGGCCCTAGGGCCCAAGTGAAACCTTGGACCAAAAATTCCTGACCACCCCGAAGGTACGGCTATTAGACCATCATTATGACCGAAACAAAGCAAGTGCCATCAAAATTAGTAGGAGGAGAAGCATTTTGCGTGATTTCACATGATGGGCTCTAGGGCCCAAGTGGGACCTTGGCCCAAAAATCTCCTGAAAACCCCGAAAGTACGCTATCGACCATCATTATGATGAACATCAGCACTGTGCATTAAAATATGTAGGAGGGAAGGGAAGCAATTGCATGATTTCAATGATGGCATAGGGCACCCACATGCGGCCTTGGAGCCCCAAAATTCCCCTGACACCCCAGTGCCCCTTCACGTGGACATCATGTATGACCAAGTTTCACCTGATACCTTCAAACACTGTGGAGGATGTAGAATTGAATCAATTGTTGACAGTAGATAGGATAGATGATGGTAGACATGAGGATCAACAATAATAGCTCACCAGCCATGACTGGGGGGGCTAAAAATTACACTGGATTGTCAACTATGATACACGCAGCCCTGATCGCTGCCACAACTTCAGCCACGAGGTAATCTATCAGAAAAAACTTGCCACTGATCTCTCCCAGGATTAGCCCAGGGTCTGATTTCTCTTCATTCGTGTTGGAGTGTGTAGCATTCATATCAAAGGGAGACAAACCCTATGATCTGTTTGTATATGGTTCGCAGTGTATCGTGTATCCAATGGGCCTATTACGTATCATAATTGGAGGTGGCCTCGGCGGGTTCGGTAGGTGTGGACTTAATTCTCACCTTCCTGGAGCTGGATTGAGCTATATTACGTAAGTGTGTACAGAGTAGAGAGACTTGGTGACAATTGAGGATCTATGGTGGAAGGACAGGGCAGAATTTGGGAACTAAATAGCTGATTGGTCTCCAGGGGCAAACAGATGGTGCGTTCATCAGCTTCCCATACTGTACAGTAGTCTGTGACAATAGTTGACACAAGTTTTACATCGGACTTGACCCAACATTATTAAAGATGAACTTGGTTCGGCAATACAATTCGTGGCATATGAGTGTGTGTATGAGTGTGTCGTGATGAACTTAGAGAAAAGGTTGTTCCCTAGTATGCTGAAAACAAAATCAGTAAAGTCGGAATACTAGCAGCAGGATGAGAACAAAACAGGGGTGCTCGGTCACAATGACAACTGACACTTGACACTTTGATGAACTCAGAAAAGGGTCGTTTCTTAGAAGGCTGGAAACAGAATCAGTAAAGTGGGAATCACTAGCAGCAGAATAAGATAAAACAGTCGAGATACTGTCACACATTGACAACTTTTGCTGTTGGTTGTACATCATGTGACATGGTATATATACAGATATTTCACAACACATTATTTCTCAACACTTTTTGAACGTACTTTATATCCAATCAATTAGAAGAACATGCCTGATGGAAGCGAACCTGTTCCAATAACCAGTAGGAGATTTTTGTGTCCTAATATCCTATAAGGTGTCTGTTCGGTGCAAAATTGGAGTTCAGATATGATGATCCCGAGCTGAAAGTTGCCAAGTTAATCTAATCTGCATAATTTCCACTACAATGACCACTATCAATACCCGTGTGTAGGCACTGGGAAGGGGGGAAGTGGGGGGTTGGGGTCAGAACCCTACAACCAGGTAACCCAAGTGATCAATAAATGTTGAACACCAAAAACACAGTTTTGGCAGTTCAGTAGGGTTTGCAGTTGTATTTTATTGCCGCATGTGTCGAGGGCCATAAACGGGGGTACTTATTGACAATAGACGGGTGAGGGCCATTTTATGAGGGGGCATTCCCTTGGGTTCCCCCGCAAACCCCCCCCCCCCATGACCAAATCTCTGTGTAGCATGCTACTAAAACAATACCAAAAAACAATCGGGGCTTATTGTTATATAGCACTATCCCATGAGGAAGCTTCGCACAAATTTCAGATGTCAGGCCCATGCAAAAGCATTCTGCATTTTTCATGATCACAAGGACTTCAGACTTGACCTCTGTTGACCTCGATGACCGTTGACGAGGCCCCCATGACCAATGGGATCAACTCATACCGGGTATGAGCTTCATCGATCCCGGTGGAGTTATTATCCTGATTATAAGCCCAAATTTGCCGTTTTTTCATTTCCAGAAACGACCCCAAATCCATAGTAATAACATAAGGTTTCTGTCTTGATGAGTAGATGACCAGAAAATTGAGCCCTATTTCATAAACTTGAAATGATTACATGCATGTGCCAGTTTCACAAATCTATTTTTGATAAAACAATAAATGTGCTTGAGTGTTGCTTCAAGGTTCACCTTAGCACATCACGCTCCATCAGAATTGAATATGAATTGTATTAATGTTCAATATAGACGAAAACCTAAAAGGACTTCACAAATTGTTCTCTTTTCAGCTAAGATGGGTGAAAAACCTGAAAACAAAAACATCAATAGCACAATATTTATAGTGTCGTGAGTAATCACATGCATTGCTGAAAATCTGTAAGGGTCATATGTCCTTGAGGGTGTATCAGACCAAAGAACAGATAATCACAACACAAGCTGTCGAAATGTTTACTGTAATCCTCACATATACTACCCTTTCTCTGGCAAGGCCTAAAACTGACGCTATAACATTCTGGAACATTTTTGGCGTGCTGGGATATCATTGCACACGGATTAGATCTGGGCCATTGTGGTGGTGCCATATTGGAATTGACTCCGATCAATGGCCGGCCTTAGGGACCATTGCCGTCATGGATACCGAAATAAATTCGGGTGCGGGTTATCATCTGGGGATCAGTGAACGGTGTTCGTTCACCCTCAGTGTTTTGAAGACAATGATGCACCATTCTGTAGGGTGCGCAGTCATGAAGCCTAGATCTGGGTAATTCTATACTTTAGTATTGGTGCACGCACGATTGACTTCTGAGGAGGCATTTAGATGAGACCACCGTGACGCAAGTTCATTCACTATGTTTGTATGGGGATATGCATGCATGGCTTATTGAATGGTGTCATCATAACCAATTATATGTGAGTGAGATGCACAATAGTGTTTTCCACTTCAGAAGTTGTAGTTTTTCCCCTGTACATTAGTGGATGCAGGACTAATTATTCACAAAAGGTTTTCATTAAGGTAAAGAACACAGTGATGAATACAAAATGTATCATCCACTATGGAGGTAGGTTGTAATCTTAAAAATTGGCTCTAGCAGGGTCAACACAATTTCTTTTTACTATGAATTAGTATGTATTGTGAATGACAAAAATTCACTTTGATTTTTCTTTAGATGGTAAGTGTCCTAATGTAAACTTAGAATATACAAGATGTGCTCATGCATCAGATGTGATTTAATTGCTACCTTTGATAGTTGACCCAGAAGAGGTGAGATTATTGTGGAGGTTAATGTATTGTGCTCATCCACTTTTGCATTCATGGACCGACCACGCTTGGGTGTCGGTTCAAACAAAGGGAAAAAAGATGAGTGATCCAATTCTGAATCCTGTGAACTGAAACCTTAAGTGACATGTATATAATTTGGTAATATGAAACAACATGGCAAAAGAATTCCTAAAACACGCTCCAGCTTACCCCAAACCAAAGTTGCCCACCCACGGTAACATGTTGTGCTTGATGAAATGAAATACATCTTAGCTATGGGCAGGGAAAGTTCCTACTGCTGAACTCTCTCCCGGACACACTTCACGTAGAGTTCCTAACATTGACCATCGATCAGCAGGTTAGAGACATCAGTGTATGTTGCAGGCTATATCCATCTACTTTCAAACAAAATGTGGAAAGAGGGGAAACTGCAAAAGAGGTCACATTGGTTGTATATTAGATTGTCTCTCCCTCTTCTCCAGGTACAGCATGCATGAAAATTGGACTGTTGAGAAATTGGTTGACCTCAAATTTTTCTATTGATTGAATGACATTTTGTATGAATAAGGAGTCCACTGACTTGAGGGAGTCAGAGACCTTATCTCTTATGCTCACAGAGTCCAACATTTTGTTTTGTTTGTTTCTCCCTCCCCTAATTTATGCCCCTGTATGTACACATACATCATGTTACATCTGTACAATATTTTGAATTTCTAACATGAAAACAAGAAGCGTCAAAGCTATGTCATACAGTTAAACCTAATAAATATGAACATGTCAAAAATATTCACACTAACTATGTACTAAATTCTGAAAAACGTTACATGAAATTTGATTTTGATTCCAATCCTGTCAATCATACATTTGAAGAAAATCTTCGGAATATTTGACATAATTTTGTTTGCTATATTCATGCCCTTTTAGGCTTAGAAAAAAACCAGCATTGAAAAAAAAGCCAAAGGAAATGTGGATATTCTAATTCGATTATGAAATAGTTGTTTTTAATGAGGAAATTAAATCATGTTCATTCAATTGTTTTCATTATTTCATTATTATACGTGGATTGTCACACTTAGTGTCACACCAGGGTATTGTCATTTGTAGTGCTACAACTGGATGTGAATCGCACTGAAAAAAAAGGCGGACAGAGGAACTCTTGAGGGCGACTTTTCCTTACCAATGGCAGTCACTTTTACAGTTGAGTGATATGGACCTTGGAAGAGAATGGTAAAGATGTTTGTAACATGATGATGATCTCGATGTTCACACTACTCTATTACTGCAAACTGTGTCACTAGGGAGAGTTCATGGAGAACTTGCAGTGATGAGTCAAGGTGCCTTCCCAAAGTTGATTTGAAATCAACCGATATGGCCCTTATCAAGATGCTAGTGCCTGATGATTCCAATGGTCATAACACTTTCTCACGGTGAAAGGTCATTGGGGAAAGTTCATGTGAGGATTGAAATCGATTTAGGCAATTCTTCCAATTTTAACGGATTGCTCGGCCTCTCGGTGGGAACCTTCAATGTTGAAAGGGATCGGCCGAAGGAATGGTTATGAAAAAATTCAAGGTTAGATAAGGTTTGGAGTAAGTTTCAGTAAAAAGGTCAGGAAGAAAAAGAGTACCCATGATGACCTTGAGAAATCACAAACAACCCGAGAAGAAGAACAAAAATTCTCAGTCCAAACAACATCTGGGAGGCTATTCCACTCATGAATCAATCTTTGCTAAAAGAAACACTTCTGTATGTCTAATCTGAAACGTTTACAACAATGCTTGAGACGATGGTCCCTATCCCAGTGGTATTATCGGGAAGACCAAATAGTCAAAGAAAGGGGCCATCAAAAAGCCATGGACAAATTTGCCTTCTAAGCTCCAATAAAGTCAGACAAAGACACTTTCTAATTTCTTCATTACAGCATATCTCACAGATAGCAAATGCTTCTGTTTAGCCCTCCTCTGAATGTCTTCAGTTAGAGTACCTTAACAAAAACAAGGATTCCAACTGATGGTTTTCATGTAAGAAGCTATCTGCGTCATTGATCATAAAAATGCAACATTTAATGGAAAGAAACAGATTTGCTTTTGTAGGGAACCAGAACTACAGATGATGAAATGTCCATATGAAGGTCACTCAGGCAAATAGCTGAACTTGGATTCCCCTATTTTCTGATAATCTGTTTATACAGAAGCAAGGCTCGATCAGAACCAAAGTTAGATGTAAATGAACTAAAGAATAGAAATGGTTCAATGTTTGATGGTAAGTTTCGAACCTATTCCTCAGTATCCATTGTGACTATACACCGGCCATGCAAAATTTCAGAATGACGGACATCTAGGACTCCAGAGATACTGGGATCCAATATAGACAGAAGGTAGATGGATGGACAGGACAGACAGATACCACACACAACAAAGTGGACCAAATTCAGGCGACACGGAATCACACAAAATAGGAAGTGCAGAACTACTTTTGATCATGATGCTGAAGAAAGATGTTAAAAAGTCAATTAGATTATAATCAGTCACTTCCCTCTACCACCATAATGTCTTGAGCTAATGAAAGATTCTGCTGATAAAAAAGTCAAATTTTGGAAGACGGCCACCACTGCTGCCCAGGTTACATGATCAATATCATCTCCAATGATGTCAGAACCCCTGACATTTTAGCAGTGAAATGGGGGGGGGGGGAGGAGGCGGGGGGAGTGAGGGTGGTGGAGATATCTCCCCACACCCCATAAATGACAATGCCCATGATTTTCGACACAGAAGTTTAATCGAATTGGTTACTCATGACAACCCCTTTGGACAACCTATGAATATCTTGGAGTGCTATACATTCCAGCAAATTATAGGGTTTTGCGCTGTTGTGAAGGGAGGCTAAAATTAAATTTAAATGTTATGAATGTGACATATTTACAGATGGGATCATGCATAGCTCCTACGATCAAAGAGGATACTAATCCAATGTCATGAGATCATTTATCTAATACAACATGACAGAAAGAGCATGTTTGAAACAACTACCAATAACAAAGAGTTATTTTTCAAAATCCACGCTATCAGGTCCCTCACATCGTGTTTTCAACACTTGATCCAGCATTGGTCATGCATTCATTACCATTAGAGTTACAAAAGCTCACCTGGGGTTGATGGATGGATAAATAACAGTTGCTTGCATCGGGATATGCAGGGGAGTTGCATAAAACTAGACCAATAGTTCCTATGAGCATCTGTAAACGCCCAGCTGCATTTTCACTTCGATTGTCCAGAACGATTGCCACAGGTAATCAGCCATGCCGCGTGTCCTTGTCAAAGGTGGCTTCGGTGGCATATGTGCCTTTGTGTTAATGGCTCCAACCATGGGGCCAGGTATGTTTACAGTCTATTGGCAATCTCCAAGGCCACAGTTTAAAGCAGGGGTTGCCATGGATTCTGATTTCATCAAGTGATGATAATATGTATAGTTATACTAGCACATGTAAGACGACTTAAACTTAGATGCAGTTTGATACGATCCGTAACAGTCCTTCAAATTTTCCAGTCATAATAAGCGTAATACATTGAAATCCTGTGAAATTGTGATCATTATGGCATGAACGAGCTGTACCACCCCATTATAGACTTAATTAATTGCTTAGCACTGGGTGGGGGATGGAATGGGGGGGATGGAATGGGGGGGAGGGGATCGGGGAATGGGAGGTGGGATTGGATGGGGGGGTGGGATGGGGTGGGGAGGATGGGTAGAGGAATCACAGAACCCCCAAACTTTCACAAGACCTCCATATGTAAACTATTCTTCACACACGACACAAAAATTGCCTCTTAAGTGCTGCTTTGACAACCCAATTCTCTCGGGTCCCCTCTGCTGCCCCCTCCTCCAGGTTCATTGATTTGGTGGTTGTGCTCTTGCTAGTTGAAGGTCAACTTGCAGGCTTGGATACAACAGAGGTTATTTTGTGAGAATGGAAAACTGTACTATAGTTCCAACCCTTAACCCCATTTCATCGATGTTCCTATGTGGAGTTAGGGGCCTCAAATTTTTTGCGGCAATTGGAGCAGAGAAATTGTGATAATCTCCAATTGTTCATAATGCATGGACATCACACTTGACAACACAAGAAAATTATGTTTATGTATTTGATGTTTCATTTGGTTGAAGGGTCACATTTAGCGAAGTTCTGTTTCTTTCTCTCACCACAGTTACCATCAACACCCACACCCACTAAACAAGTCAATCCCTCCAATAGACCTAAATGCCTTTTCGGATGAACTTCATGTTTGAAATTTCTAATAGAAACAAAGAATGTTTGCTGGGGTGTGCCGGAGTAGGACATCATTTATTTTGCACGATGGGATGCATTTCTATCATGCTCAATACACATGCGTCACAATACACAAACTTCAATGACGTAACTCCCTAACGGAAATTCCTATGAATTTCTGGTTTGGTTAGACGCATTCAGTTTTTTATCCGGCTATCATATAGCACTGTATAAATCATACTGCAGTTGTCCTTTAAGGAGAACAATATTGAACAATGCAATTGTTCATTTTATATTAAAGCAGGGCTCGATTTGTACGGTCGTCCGAGACGACTAAAATTCTGAACGGACAACCATTTTTTGACAGGACGGTTGTCCGCTGGACTACCACTTTTTTTATCATGTAGCCCCAAGGAATTTCTTTCTCAAAGTTTGTAAGAAAAAATATCAGTGCAGCTTTTCATTTTATTTTGCTTTATTTTCCCAACCAAATACACCCCTGAAGCTCAGGCCTCACACTCAATTCACGCAACCGCCACCAGACTCGCGGGCCAGCAGATCAGCCAGACTGAAGTTCCATTATGGTGAAGTAACATTTTAATCACTACTGGGTAAAGTGCGTTCGATTTGCTAAGGTGCGGGACGTGCGCGATCTGCATGAGAAAGTCCCACCCTGGTTTCCACAACAGGAAAGCAATTTTTCACTGTTTTTTAAACCAGTCACGATCTCGGTACTTCAGGCACAATGTATGCATACTCATTGTGTTTCAGAGAATCGCAACACGCAGACATGATATAGATCGAGAAAACCCTATTTTTTACGCACATCAAAACTTTGTGATTTTGTATAACTGGTGCGTGCACACAGTTGCTATGTTAACCATGTGGAATGGGGACCAAATTCACTGTGAATTAAGCCTTAAAGTCTGTTTGTCTGTACATTTAAAATCATCACATATTGAAACAAGGCCTGTAGATGGGTTGATACAAACACATTTCACAAATAATTGAATCATGTTCAGCAGGTGTGTTTTCAGATATTCACTTTTCGATCTAGGCTAAGTGTGGTCCCCTGTCACAATCAAGTAAGTCCGTACTTAGGCCTACGCTGGCTACCTTATGGACTTAGTAATGCCATTGAAAATGATCATTTTCGTTTTTTATCTATTCACCCCAAAACTCCCTCACAACACATCCTTCCTATTGTTAAAAACTGCAATGTAATTGCAGTATGCATGTTACCAAAAAATTTGCTGATCCATTGTCTGAGAAACCCCCCTCCCCCCACATTCTGAAACCTAGCGACAGAGTGATGTGCACATCTTGTAATTCCCACTCGTGAAGGGGAGGTAAAAATGGGGGACCATAAACGTCGCCTGAATGACCATTTGAAGTTATTACACAATATGGGAGGCACAAATAACGCCATTGTGGTCAATCAATCCTTGAAGAGGAGATCGACAAATTCATGCGATTGGTTCCATGCAAATCATGGAATGTGGAAATTTAATAGCAAAAAAAAGCGTGCACGATGAGCTCGTGATCAAGACTCAACAAGTCCAGTACGTAACATTATCGTTAACATTCTCAAACTCTTGTGGGACAAGTAATGCCACTGCTGTTTTTTGTTTTGTTTTTTTTGTTTTTTTATAGTTATTCTATTATCAGGAACAAATCATTATACACATTCCTTATATTCCATAATTCGTGACACTGGGAAGTGTTTCGTTCGTCCATCGGGCGCCATTTTGGAAAGTTGCCTTCTCGCAACTTTTTAACTTGGAAGGCAAAAAAGAAAAAAAAAAAATTCACGAGTGGAAAAGTCATGATTACATAAATTAGGAGTTAAATGGACGCGGTTATACACAGCGAATGATAGGCTACTTGGTGCTACGCAGTACGCTATGATGCATTGCCCTGTGTGTGTGTGAAATTATCCTGTTTGTTTGCAACGTGAGAAAACTTGAGACGCAATTCGGACAACCCATTAGTCTCTTCGGACAACCAACAAGGGCAATACTGGTGTCCGACGGACAACCATAAAAAAATCTAAAAATGAGGCCTGTAAAGGTTCATTTGGAAAGATTTTGCATTCATCTCATAAGAGGACAAACGTGCATGATAGGCTTTGCGCTTTGTTCACATTTGCAGTGTAAGAAAAATGTAACGTATGTGCGCCAAACGATCAGGTCAGTCCAGATATATATTGGCAGCCTTTCGGCAAAAAGCTCACCACCCTTTCGCAGAACATTTTTTTGGTTTTATTATAACTTGCCCAACAAAAAATAACCCACCATACCAATACATAGATAACCCCTTTTCCTCTATACTCATAAACATTGGACATCATGAAAACATGGGAATAGAGGGTTTGGTTTGAAGAGTGGAGACAATTTGAGAATAAGCTGTGATGTCAGTGCTGCAGGGAAAAATGTCTCAGAAGTGCTAAGTGCACATGCATCAGCATCCCCCCCTCTGTAAACAGATTCTCACCAGAATCCGTCCATAATCTACTATTTTGCTAACATTTTTTAGAAGCAACTGTTTTAACTCTGATTGTATTATATTCATGACTTTATCCAGCCACTCATTGCCTAATTGCCATTTGCTCTTCTTCTGCTTAATTACCATTACTTCCCTCATCTATACTGCATATGTAAGTCTTCGCATCCAACATCAAGTACAAAGCAATTTGTGGCTCAACAAGTCATTACCTTGACTTTGACCTAGCTCAAAACCTGGCATAGCCTTTAAAATGCGGGGCCCCCCTAGCTCCATTTTCTGTTTGGGCCAGCTGTGTCGATCAAACAAATCGTTCACCAGCCTTGAATTTCTGAGCCATGAAGAGCACTAACGTAAATAGCGTTAAACCTACATTTTACATTGCGCTGCAGTGTAAATTGCTGGAACTACACACTGCCTGTTATACAGAGTAACTGACAGAACTGAAAAACCTTAGTAAATGATGCTTCATTTATATGTTTTTTTTTTTGTTTCCTTTTAACCTTCTCATCCATTTTTTTTCCCGTTGTGTGTGTGTGACCTCCCACAGCATCTATGAAACGGTCTCAGCTTTATTTGATTGAATTATCAAAACTATTGTCCCCCCTTCTTTTTGATCTCTACAAAATCATAAAAACAACAGCTGTAAATTCATATTTATAACCTTTTTTTCTTTTACCACATTTGCCTGTGTGTGTGACTCTCCTAAAACATCTAAGAAACGATCTCATCTTTGAATTTTGATTGATTAACAAAACTAATGGCTTCCGGTTGACCTCTAGCAAACTCAGAAACCAACAGTTTTAAATGAAAATGAGTTGGTGTTATCAGACAATCATTAAATTATTTATTGCCTAACAGATGAAGATCAACAAGCACTAAAACCATCCTTGAATGGTAACTTTTCGCTTTGCCTACATATTTCATGCTGACATGAGGGACGTTTACCATTTGGCCATATTCGCCAATCAATCCTGAAAAAGAAGTGATGAGACACTAACAAATCGCTAACATGTCGGAAAACCTGATGTGAGAACATGACCCAAGTCGCTTACTTTCTTGCTGCTCAGATAGCCACCCCCTCCAATTTGCAACATACAATCCCAGATCCCAAGCAGTGTTGAAGTGAAACTGCACATATCGCAATATTTGCAGATGGGGAGGCAACTTCGTTTTGAGGATAGGCAAAGGGAAATGGCTGGGGCTTTGCAAACTTTTGATTTGATTTGTATCGGTCATTAGCCCAGAGGCTCTTCAACGAACTCCTGGCCATATTGATCGTGATAGCACCGCGTAATGCCTTCTCTTCTCGACTAGCTCATCAGGGGTGTACCAATCCCATCCTGCTCCTGGGAACTTGGTTTTTACGTCCCATCCGATAGACTATCAGTGAACTGCAGACCCGACCCCTTTCCGGAACCTGGAGGACTGACGTTCAAGTTCAATGTGACGCTCACAGCCCACAGACTAGACTATCCATTGCAATATCCCGGAACAACCCCATCAATCCCCAGAAATTCACTGTACCACAGCGGAACCATGAAGTGAAGACCAAGACCTCGCCCATCGCAACTCACGGTTTACAGCCACCCAGGAAATCGTCTGGTGCCTGCTTGGAATTCGAACCCTGCCTATTTTGGTTAACGTGGGTCCTGATACCACTCTACCATCCTTCCCCCTTTGGTGGTATAACAACCAGGTTACGGGGTCCAGACGTAGCGATCATGAAGTATATTGAGATGATAGTTAAACAGGCGATCGCCAAAATGGTCTCGCCTGTTTGCGCGATTGGTGGTTCCTATTATTCACTACACAAACAACCCATAGTTCATGCAGACCATGTCATGTCAGACGAACATGACATATTTTCACTATAACACATAAAATTCCTGAAAATTACGAATGATTTGACTATTAATACAAACGTCCCTTAATTTCTTTTTTCTTCTTATGCCCTCCCACTCTTCTCTCCATAATAACCCAAATTTGAATACAAAAAAAAAAAAAAAAAAAAAAAAAAAAAAGTTTCATCGCTCAGTCAACTCACTTCTTTGATCCAAAATCCTACTGAAATGTTCTAAATCCCTTGACCTATCCCATGCAGCAGTCAAGATGTCCCACCATATATCTTAAGAACCTCCCCTCATTTGTCTATCTAATAATTCCTATTTTGACATATAAATTTGACATGTTATAGCAACACAGGACAGACAGTAGTGAAAATGGTGCAATCCAGCACATATCTGTGAGGGGGGGTAGGGGTGGTTTTTGGGGAACCAATCAACCTAATCAAATTGGTTGGGTAAAGAGGGTTTGCTTGTGGCAGCTTATATCAGCAGTACAAATTGTCACAGAGCTATGGTTTACTCGTTCCTCAGTGCTTTTTCTAACAGAAGCTATTATAGATGGAATTCCAATCAAATTCTGAACATCAAACACATCGATTCAGAAAATGTTAACGGACCATACCATACTGAGTTTTGGCGAAATTCTTACAAGTTGGAACTTGGAAAATCCATTCGAATTAGGCACATACAATGAGCTTATAACAGCAGTACAATGTCACTGGAGCTATGTTTTACTCGTTCCTCAGTGCTTAATTCTAACATAAGCTATGATAATGATGGAATTCAATCAAATTCATGAACATCCAAAACATCATATCCAGAAAATTTTAACGGACAATACCTACTGAGTTTGGCTAAATTCTTACCAAGTTGGAAATTGGAATAAATCATGCAAATTAGGCACATACAATGACCTCTACTGACCCCAGCTGTACCTTAAAATGATCAGATCATGGCGTCAAAGGTGGGGGATGGGGGGACATGTCCCTCCCCCACTTTGTGACAATGCTCCTATTGACTTTAACATTTTCACACATAAATTTTGAAAATGTGGCCATTCCCCCCACTGTTGAGAGGGTGGTTGACGCTCATGATCATGATCAAAAGCTTATAATCTTACCTGTTTTTTGTGAAATCCACAACTTTTCGAAAATTGCCCATAAATTATGCAAATTAGACAGCATAATTGACCTCCAGTTTCCTCTGACTCACTTTTAAATTTCTCAGAACCATGGTAATCCACATCCACCAAGTTTCGTGAAAGCCGACAAACTTGACATTCGCATAAATTTGAAATTATACTACCTTACTTAGCATATTTTAGGCCTGAAAAATCTAATCAGTTTTCTACCTGTCATCCAGGTCCTTACATGCCGAACTACTCACTGTAGCACATACGGTTCTTGCGTAATCTTGAATACGATAGCCCCAGTCACAGGAGTCAAAAAAGCACTACAAGGGGGTAGATTGGTTAAGAACGACGGTATTATATTCTTTCGATTATTGAAACAGGACAGTCCTCTTATTAACCTCTTACAACAGAGTGGGCCATCCCCGTCAGACGGGGGGGGGGGATATTATTGGTTCCTCATGAGACCACCACTCATGTGCATATATAAACCTCCCCTGAACCTGCAGTATGAGTATTATAATAGTAAGGGGCATTACACTTAATGTGTACCTGGATGCGGGCAAGAGGATGGGCACGTCCTCCCCCCGCTTCTGCTTCTTCCTCTAATCAATGGTATCTGAGGGATGCCCGGGCTAGTGAACCAATTCGGTGAGGTGTAATTCAAATCAACGTCTAACATGCCCCAAAGATGTTGCCCCACGCTGGGGGGTGAGACAGCTCCAGCCCCCGCGATTACCTAGAGCAATCAACTTACGGGTCTCGAGAGGATTACTTCTGCCCCCCCTCAGGGCACCGATCAAACAGGCAGGGACTCCCAATTGGAACATGGTTCTACAACAAAACAAACATGGAGACACCCAATCTTGTGACACCTAGGTAACTTGTCTTTGACGTTATGATGACCGTGTGTCGCACGAACCCTAGGGACACGCATGAAGGCCCTTGGGCGATTTGGCTGACCTGGGGATCCAGGTCTGTACTACATCAAATGGTTATAGCTTCCTTCTCTAGTGACAAAGCTAGATTTGATTTTTCGGAACGGACTTGGGGGAAAAAAAAAAAGGTACATTCCAGTTCAGTCTTATCTGTTTTCACTCTGGCCATAAGCAACAATCGCTGGGGCGGGGGGGACACAATCTCATATTGAAGAGAAAGAAACCCCCCATTCATTACTGAATATTTTACACGGTAACTCTTGGAAAGGAAGGCATGTCCCCTGGCCTCCGCCCAACATTCCATGAATGACTGCTTATTATCTGCCATGACCAGGCGGCACTGAATACGCCTAAGGTGTGGAAGTTCTAACATCTGTAACACTGAAATTGATTTAGGTAATTATCAGTTCAATAGTTTAGTATTCTTGCTTGAATAAAGAATGAGGAATAAAATTGACTACTATTGACAAAGGACAAATAATAGTATACACATATGGAAAGTTGCCTGCAGCTTGGTCTGCAGCATCCCCCCCCCCCCCCCCCCTCCCCCCCGCCCCCCCCCCCCCCCCCACCCCTCAGCCTCGAGCGCAGGTTATGATGTATCAATGCTACCATCTTGGGTAAACATACACCATGCCCACGGTGAAAGTGCGATTTATTGTTACATTTAGATGTAGCTAGGGCTGCAGCCAGGCTGAAGCAGCTTGGCTGCACAGTCTCAGCTCCAATCTGTCAGGTTAGAATTTATCATTCTAACATGCATGAGTGGACATACCCATGCCACTGAATATGGTATTTATTGTTAAATAGATGGTAGCTGGGCTGCAGCCAGGCTAAGGCAGCTGGGCTGTAGCAGCCTCAGCTCATGCTGGAGGTTTATCATGTAATGCTGCTACCATGCTGAGTTAACATCACAATTACCCGAGGTGAGTTTTATTTATTGTTACTTTAATGGTAGCTAGGCTGCGGACCAAGGCTCAGTCACCTGCAGCTGGCTGTATCAGCCTCATGTAACAATGCTACTATGAGTGGAGCCCATACACAATGTGCACTGGTTAAGGTGTTTTTATTGTTACATTTCAGATAGCATCTAGGTATAGTATCTATTTAGATAATCATGATGATGACTGACTTCCGACACAGTGCCTAATACAAACCCATACCTGGAATTATTCTCACTAAAGCCTCTGCTCCCCACTCCTCCCACCGCTATAACTGATGATATAGCTGTATTGTCATAACTGCACTGTTATTGGCAATCCCTTGAATGATTTTTCCATTCCGGGGAACAGATTTAGTTGAGATATCTCTGTTTAATAAATTAACAAGCACATCCAACTGTGACAATAACACAAACCCATCTGTGTAATGTCTAGAGGCATCATTTGTTTCTGTACATGACAATGTGTCAATTGTCATCAACAGCCATGTGCGACTCTTTTCTAAAATGCCTTTTAGGTCACTTCCATGTTAAATTCTTTCCTTCCCCTTATTGGTCCATCAATTTAGGCACCCCCCCAACAAATATGCATGATGGATTACCGTCCTGTCGCGGATAATTACTTTTCACTCCAGCACTTTTTTCACTTCAAAAATATTAGGTTCAATTGTCAACATACTTTCGAATGTTTCTTCACTCACACTCACAAGGTTAGAGGTATTCTCTGTTGCATACTCAACATTTGTGTATTCCCCACTTGTATTTTTCCGAAGGCCTATCTATGCTTCCTAATCCAATTTACTTTAGGGATTTTCCTTTTGTCTCTGCATGGAAAGTGAATCGCAGATTTGCATGAGTTTAAAATCCTTCTTCGCAAGCCACCCCATCACCGTCAAGTGGAATATTCCATCACGCCTTGGGGCATTTTGCTCTGCTATTTCCGCGCACACAGCAAGATTACAGGTCGAGCTGGCTGAATCGAGGATGTGAAGTCCAAGGGCATGCCATGGTAACTTCAATTAATAGTCACAATCCGCCCAGGGCATTTCGCGGGGACGTTCGCGGGGGGGGAACTATCGATGGCGTGGAGGAGCGGGGTATGGAATGAGAAGCATCAGGTGTAGTTCCTAGGTGTATAACCTGTGAGAACCGCCTATCTCTGTCCGACAACCCTTCCATGACACTAATTCTATATGTATTGGAAAAAGATGTACTATTTGCCACTGTTTGGCCTCGTTTGCTAAAGATAACAGTTACTTGTGTAGGGGTTGTGAGCGGTCTAACAAGCATTTTGTGGTTAATTTAAATTAAATCCTGATCACCAGGAGCATGCACGTATAGAGGTCAAGACCATTTTTTATGAATGACAACAGAAATCACTATTGCACTGATGACGTTTCACAAAGCCTTTTACCCCAACTTGGCAATTTTCGACAGTAAGATAATTATTATGAAATTATTATTTAATATAACTAGTTTTACAATATGAAACCGCTATTTCAAATAAGTGTTTTTACTATGAGTGGGGTCAAGATAACAGGAAAATGGCATGAATCAAAATTATCTTTCGAAAGTGCATTTCCTTCCCTCTTTTTTTTTTTTTTCCATTTTTGAAGTCTATTATAAATCATGTGGCTGCATGGAGTCTTTGTGTGACTATGTAATTATGGTCTTCAGTTTTCTCCAAGAATTATTCATACAAAAGTACCAAACCATTTTTAATTAAAGGGTTTAGGTTTTCAAAGAGGTTCGCAATTCAACTTTTCCTGTTGTGTGTTAGTGGGTAACCTGTGGAACAAGGCTGCCAGATTAGGCACCTATCGGAGGGTTGGGATCGTACAAATCGTTCACAGAATACTTTTTTAAACAGAAATTTCATTGAGGCACATTTCACCCCACACACAAGAGCCTCAATAGTCATGCCATCAGATCCAAGATAGACAGACTACATCCTATCAAGTCCTGTGTGAATCCTTTGGATTTTAGAAATCTGCAAATTAAACATGAATGGACCACATCTAAAAGTCTTTCCTACATCAGACGACAACCTGACCTTAAGTGATCGTGAATTCTACTGGTAAATTCTACTATCACTGGAGGCAGACCATATCTATCTCACATTCCAAGAACAACCTAACAAACTTGCAAAACAATTGCAATATGCAGTTTACAAGTACTATTTATACATACAAATTACGGGTTGGCCCCTACATATTCTTATAGGGATATGAAATAGTACAGAATACCAACAAAACTGACTGTTTTTGTGGATCTTAACTATGATACTTACACCCCCTTTGGAACTCGCACCCCACTTCTGTGCATTGAGTATCTGGCAATAGCGCAAAGGTTCGTGTTGGCAACCCATCGCCTTTCCCATTTTGCCAGCCGACATCACGTCTGAATTGGAGATTTGAATTGAGAATTCAGAATTACTCAGGAATTGCAAGCTTATCTAAGTACAATGCCATGGTAGGATTCAGGAGTATCTAGCTGTTGCTCTTCTAATTGCCTCACATCTAATCGCCTAATTGAGTGCAGCCTCTAATGTTCATCAAAACACGTAAAAACAGCATTTTCGGATCCCGTTACACTGTTCGTGTTTCAGAATTCATCAATTAGAAGTCGAGACCGCAACTGTTTTCACATCTCAGCCTCGGCTCAGACTAATGAATATTAATCTACTATTCTATCTGGAAACTGTAAAGCATTGGTAGTTGTTGTTTCGTTTAGAAAAGATTCTTTCTTTGGCGGACACGTGGCAACAGTTCCCTCTTTGACTGCATGACAACTGGCACAACAGTCTTTGTGCGAACAACAACCCCAAATTAACATCCATTAATGGAGGATAGCAGGAAGATATCTGGCACTCAGAAACTGAAGACCAGGCATGTCCAAGCAGGTAACTGCCACCGCATAGTTGGATGACACAGGGCCATAACTGGTTCATCATTGTATTCTGTTTCATTGAACAGTACTTTTTCTCAGAGGCACTATAAGTAGTATACATCCATATTTAGCATATCGTCCAGTCAGTTCATGCCATGGTGATCAACACTTTCCTATGGGTGTTTGTGAGCTTAGCACGCAGAAATGGGAGAAACTGTTTCTATTTGTCCGCAACTGCTGCTCTAAATTACATTGGCATTGCCTATTTAAGAGTCCACAATTGCTAAATAGCTTCGTCTCCTGGTGCCTATCCCTAGATTTGAAGGTTTCCCTTCCAAATGATAGCTCACACATGCGATTGCAACCTATCCAATAGACCACTCGCTCCATGTTGACGTCTAACCTCCACATCTGCTTATTACACTGCTCTGGATACATTAAATTGCCCAAGGCCTATCTATTTCCCAAAATCCCTCCAGACTAAACACAGATCAACAAATATAGTGTCTTGCCAGATCGATAAATGCCCTGTTCTCCGTCAAGTTCATCTGTCTCTGAGGAGGGGAGGGGGGATGCCTTGAGGCGGGGAGGGGGGATCCTTGATGTAGTTGACAGTTGAGGAGGTTTAAGAGCTCCTCCTTCCATGGTTTCAGAGACTTTTTTGTCTGCTAGGACCCAGATCTAAATGAATGAACTCACAAAACACAACACCTGGTGACCAGTGTCAGCACTCTAAAAGCTCGATCAGCAATCTCCTCATTTGCTAACAGCATCGTGTTCTGAAATTTTGTGGCTTGCCAGGTTCAGTAATTATGGAGGGGAAGAATTTTAAAGAGTTGTTGGTATATTGGGGGGGGGGGGGGGGTGGGATCCCGTACTACCGAATATTTTTTTCTTTCCAACACTTATATGTCTAGGGATTATTCAATTTGGGTCCATGGGTGGGGGATTCTGCGATAGCGGAATGAGCGATGATGCAGTCCGTTATCAGCAAAGCATGTCTGAAGCACTATAGCACAGAGGAGATTCTACACTATCTATGAAACCAGGAGTGAAGCCACCAGAAGTATGTCCCGCACAATAGTAGCATGGGAGACCTACACCCTATTATAACCAGGAGTGGATAACCAACCCCGAAGCAGTTCCAACAATGGTAGCAGAGGAGACCTACACTATCTATAAACAGGAGTGATAACCACCCGAAGCATGTCCCACATAGTAGCAGAGATACCTACAACATCTTATGGAGAACAGATGGGTTGATAACCTTCACCCAGAAGCAAGGGGGGGGGGGGGGGGGGGGGGGGGGTTCCGCACCATAGTGCAGAGAGAGACCGACAGCATCTATAAGAATCCAGGAGTGATCATCCACCCAGAAGCCTGTCGAAGCATAGTAGCAGAGAGGAACCTACACTCATCTATGAGAACAAGGATGATAGCCAATCTTGAAGCATGGTCCAAGCAATAATGCAGAAGAGACTACACTATCTATGCGACCATGATTGAGAGCCACTCGAAGCTGTCGCAAGCAATAGTATCATAGGAGACCTACACCATATATGATAACCAGGAATGACATCCCTCAGAAGCATGTCCAAGCAATAGTAGCAGAGAGACCTACACAATGAACTCCTGAGTGATAACCACCCAGAAGCATGTCAAGCATGGTAGGCAGAGGATACCTACACCTCTATGAGAACCGTGTGATAACCACCCATAAGCAATGTCGAAGCATAGTAGCAGAGAGGACCTACAACCATCTATGAGAACCAGGAATGATAGCCTCTGAAGCATGTCCCAAGCTAGTATGCAAGACGAGACCTACACTCTGAGAACCAGGAGTGATAACCACCCGAAGCTGTCCAAGCAATGGTAGCAGAGGATACCTACCCCATCTATAAGAACAGTGTTGATAACCACCCAGAAGTAGTCCAAGCAATGTAGCAAGAACCTACACATCTATAAGAACCAGGAGTTGATAACCACCGAGCTTCCACGCAATGAGTGCAGAGATGACCTACCCATCTATGCCAAGAACCAGGAATGATAGCACTCTGACAGCATTTCCAAGCATATAGCAGAAGGACCTACACTATCTATAGATCAGGAGTGATGCCACTCTGATCCTGTCCCAGCAATAGTAGCGAGGAGAACCTAACCATCTAATGAGAACCAGGAATGACAGCCACTCAGAAGCATGTCCAAGCAATAGTAGCAGAGGAGACCTACACTATGAGAACCAGGGTATAACCATCCAGAGGCATGTCCAAGCAATACAACAGAGTGAGCTGCACTTTCTCAATGAGAACCGGTGACTGATAGCCACTCTGAAGCATGACCAAGCAATAGTAGCAGAGAAGACTCACACTATCTATGAAGAACCAGATGATAGCAACTCAAAGCTTGTCCAAGCCAATAGTAGCAGAGGGAGATGCACCATTCTTGGAGAACCAAGGAGAATGACAGCCATCAGAAGCATGTCCAAGCATAGAGCAGAGGAGACCTGCACTAGCTATGAGAACCAAGGAGTGAAGCACTCAGAAGTGTCCAAGGCAATAGTAGCCAGGAGGCGACCACCAATATATGAGAACCAGGAGTGAGCGCCACTCAGAAGTAGTCAAGCAATGTAGCGGAAGACCTACACTATCATGAGAAAACAGGAGTGATAGCCACTCAGAAGCATGTCCAAGCAAGGACAATTCTTGCAATCTGCCAGGTGTGTGGAAAGATTGCAGTGCCTGATGGAAAGTGATTCAGAAGTGATGATGTATTCACTATTGTTCAGGGTAATTTGTTCCGGGTAATCGAGGTAATTTATTTTCATCAATTGTGTTCAGGGTTCACTGTTTGGCAATGAACTCTGATTGGCAATGAACTCTAATTGACGAAGATAGCAAAAATAATTGAGGAGTTCATCAACTGACTGTGTTCCCATAATACCACCTACGTTGGCTCCATCGACATGTCAGCGATTCTCAACTCACGGATCCCCCACTGTTGGATCTCTAGCTTTGACTTTTGCCGCTGGAAACCTACCAGCGATCCGTCGTACGAGAAGAAAGGATAGTGGGCGGAGTAATCAATTAAGAGAGCATCCTTCACTATTCGGGATAGCTCTGGAGGATTCACTTTCATCCACAACTGTTCGATGAAGCTCTGCAATCTACCCGGATGTGTCTCATCGAGCCTGCAAGTTTACAATTTTCGTACCTCCAGCTGTGTCAGCACTGGTTTATAAATGTTTGTCTCCTCGGGAATAACCACTCCACCTGACTAATGGGGGGAACAAGAAAACTTGTTTGTTAAAGGTGACCGGCCAATAATACCAAACCCTGTTTTGGGGTGCATTCATAATGATTCCAAATCCCCTGCATTTGAACTTGATTGCCGATGTCAACGCTGAATTAAGGTTATGTCTCCGGAGAATTTCAAGTAGGAACTGACCTGAAGATTTAAAACAACAAAAACTTCGATGATGGATAGTCACTTGGGGATTTTGACTGACAAGATTTGGGATTCACCGTAGTTTGAGAAATTCACCCGGGAGAGCCGAGATTGAACAGCTTCTGAAGTATGTATTTGCAACTTACAACTGGCATAAGTATGGGGGGAATCTGTCAAGTTTTGTGCTTGAGATGTGCAGTTTTTGCCGGGGGAAGTTTTGAAAGATTGTTGTTTTGCACACTATTCGTGCAGTTTACCCCTATGACCTTTGATACAATAGCATAATCATCTCATTGAATGTAACCATGTACAGGCTTATCAGGGTCGCATGCCATCTTGTAGGTTTTTAGGAATAGAGGTGAAAGTTACTGAAATTGTTATGCCTTGTGATGCAGACCTAATTTGGTATCCACAAGGGTTCATGAGACGGAATTGCTACCCCTGCTGACCCTAGATGTGACCTTTGACCTAACCATGAATCAATAGGGAAAATTTTAATGGAAAACATAGTTATGTAGTACAATGATGAAATCAGTCCCATTTGGGATCATGGTGAATAATTTCTGATCAGTTAGGGTTTCAGGTAAAACGTTCACTCTTGACTGATCTGTTGAAATTTGATCCTGGGAGATGTTACCTTTGATTTGGACAATAGTACTGCTGTAGATATTATTTGAATGGATGGATGGATGGGTGACCTACCCAAATCAGCCCACAACAGTTTCTTGATCACTATTATCCCCACTACTTGACTATGCTCATATCATGATGTCATATTGGCTTCTCCCTTCCTGTCATAATACGTTGTACACAAAGATTGTCCCCCCTCCTCCCTTCCCCCCCCCCTCCCCCCATAGTCATACAATATAACCCAAGCTACCCTGGAACAGAGTAGTAGTAGAGGAAACTTTCAAAATCCCATTTTCATACAGAGAATACAAAGTTTGTCATGTGTTTCGAGCACTCAGACCCACTTGTGAATAAATAGTCAGAGCATGTTAGCAAAACCAACAGAATGGCCCAGTGATGTAATCCCAGAACATCCTTGCAACCCCCATAGATCATCGTCCTTCCATTTTATGATGACAGTAAATCAGAGACAGCTATCCATATACATTGGGGTGGGGGCGGAGGTTTTATCACTTTTTACCGTGCTCGTATTTTCCAGACTCTGGCAATAATTTCTCCAGATTGGATGGCGAGTCCAGATGAGATTCCTGTCAATCACGGAGCAGAACGGAAAACTTACAGTGTTATGCAGAAGTTCATAGTGTGTATCACAGCTCGCTCAGTGACATGATGGTACATTTAGCATAGGAATTTTGTCGCCAGTAAAACCCAAACCAGCGTGGCGCTTCCATACGCTGTAGCATGAAAAACTGGGATTTTCGGAGTCATGTTACTTTCAGAAACTAATGAGGAAACTGTGTGGCACAGAGTGAGCGTCAATATCATGAATCTTTTTCTGGTGGAATAACAAATTTTTATTTTATTTTTTATTTTAACTATATTTACAGAGGGTGAGCATAGTTAGCTATAGCTGATCTCCCCACGGCTCTTCAAACGGAATATATTACAATAAAATTAGAATCATAGAAAGAAAAATTACTAATACTGGAGTAGAATCAACAACTAAGAATGCAACTGATACTGACAAAAACATAACTCCCGAAACCTACTGGTTTTGGTATTAACTAGCAACCACTCACCACTTTCGTTAGCTCTTCTAATTATCACTGCCCCTATAAATCCATCTTATTTGTCGCTTTACAAACCGCGCACCAACCTCCATTTCTTAATTGAAAACTCGTCGGGATGCATTCTATTTGCTTGCTCGTACAAGCATGTCCTTCCTTCATCGTCTTGACTTTTCTAATTTATTGTTTAAAATTTCTGGATCCAATACCTGGGAAAATCAGCCGAATGAGATATTCTAGGGGCAAATGCTAATCATATACTTAAGGAGGTGAGTTGGGAGCGCATTGAATTATAAACACATCCAACACAGTACCCTAGTAATTCAGGACAATAATTGGCTACAGTTTAGCAAACCTTACTATCTTATTCATTCTAATAGGGGTTACTATGCAAATTTTATGCAAAAACTTAATCATGTCACGTTTGTTACACATTTGATTGTGGAACTAGCACATTAACTAATCTTCATAAGTTTGAGGCGAACAATGTACTAATAAAATGAATCCGAGCACAACTTCATCCACACAAACATATGGACGAACAATCCCCCAATTTAATGTATCAATTCTCACAATCTTAGCATCTCCACTTAACTGCCCCCTGGTTCAACCAAAAGAACAGGGTTCTTCATCCTCCTATATGAGTTCAATAATATGTAAATGCATTCTCACTTTACTGTTAAACAGGGTTACGGATTTTCAGACTGGGAAATCCTGCTGACTAATTCAGATTACCTTTGACCTGATCCTTGATAATAACAGGAATCAGGAACTCATTGTAAGGAACATGCATATACAGAAATGAACTGAACCAAGTGGGGGGGGGGGGGGTGAGTTACTGCGTTTTGTTACAAGTCCAATTTGCTGAGTCGTGATTCGCACATTTTCCTCATTTTTTTATTGAACGAAAGTACAAGCTTAACTGATTCCTCGACAGCCTTATTGCTCCTGGTCTCGATTATCTATGACCTCTTTAATTTTCCAAAAGAAAGATGCTTGAATATACATTCCAAGGACACTATGGTGTCCCTCAGGAACACTATAGTGGCCCCAGGAAGTATTATGATTTTGGCTGTGCCGCAGTCACTGCCCTGTCGTACAGCCTCTATCAGCCCAAGCATTGTCCGATTCACTCGCAACTTGGAAAGCATGCCGGTCATGAAGAAATCTCAACAATTCAAAAGTTGCATAGTCACACGCTCTGATGGCGACCATCTTTGATTTTTTAAACAAAGCTAGGGCGCAATAAATTCTTTTCAATGATTTGTCTGATCAATTCGAAACTTTCCACTCATGTTCGTCAAATAGGAAACTCAGAATGGGTTTGAAAGTGGGCATGATCATCTTTTCCTTCGGATGGAATTTTCCTCCTCCCCTTTTCTCTTTTGGGCCCCCATCTATCAGCTGTTTGGGAGTTTTCTTCGAAAGTTTTTCTCCACAGATATGCATGTTTTGGAACATGGCGATCATTTTGAGATCATGCTTTTGTTTCCCCTCGCCCATGGACCCCCTCTGCCAGCATTTTGACTTGGGCTTTCAACTTTGACACTAGGGTCTACCACCATTTGCTGACTGAAGGGAACATACACTCCAGTGGTTGACCCCTCACCCATGTTTTTTGACATCGAACAATTCTACTCCGAATGCCCCTAGTCTAGAACACCGCCACATTATGGAGGACTGATAGCTATTTTGCCGAACCACCTGTGTTGTGGGAAGAGCCCTCCTATACATTATGATAATATCACATGTTCTATTTATTGTTGAGCTAATGATTCAACGTAACGGGTTTTATATCGTTTTCGGATAATTAACGTTAATTAGGATGTAGTAATATTCGAACACTCTCAATTTGAGGATAGTGTTACGACATTCGATATCACATAGCCCCCCCCTTCAACATTATTCAAAACCAAAAATTGAGAATGACCATGCAGCAGAACGATTACAAATTGTTAAAAGTGTGACCAGCTCTCCCAGAAGTATGTTGTGTTCACACAGATACAACAGTGTTTTGTCAGGAACAATTTCGCAGTGATCGGTAGTCCCAGACAGCCCCCACATAGAACCATTGACAACCAGAACTGTACAGTATAGTGTGCATGTAGTCCTCATAGGAAGGGGAAATGGCGGAACTACCAGACAAATTTACCCTAAAGTTGTCCACTGGTTTGCTATAGTCCCCTGGCATCATTTGTTTTCTCTATAAGTCCTAAATTGTCCCATTGTTCCACCTTTCCTATTCCATCTTGTTAGTTCCCTTGTCCAATGGTCCCCCCCGGCCCGGCTGCCTCCCATTATTTCCTCTTATTTTTGGACCCTTTCTCATTAGTCCCCTCTCATAGATGAACAGAGACCAATGTGACAGGGAATCGATGGGACAGAAAGTGAAAGAGAGGAAAACAAGGTAGGCAGAGGGATAATGAGACAATTTAAGTTAATCGGGAATTCATTGAATGGGAACAATTAGAATCGGGACCAGGAACCCTGGACAAAGCGATCGCCGAAAAGTGTCTCGCCTGGTTGCGCGATCGGTGTTTTTTATCTGCGGGTAAGCCGCTTACAATTCAGCATGTCTCTTCCGTGCCGTTCGTTCGTTTGTCGTTCGTTTCGTTAGTTCTGTCCATTCTGTTCGTCACGTTAATTCATACCGTAACTTCTGACCCGTACAATGCGATCAGGTTGAAACTTGGTGGGTTGATTGAGCATGGTCACTGGCTAGGCTGAGTTACAGTTTTTTTTGCATGTGTTGATTAGATTTTAATCAAAATCCAATTAATTACCGCCAATTTGCCTAGACCCCAGCCCTGCCCATTGAACTCTCTGTGAGAGTGGTTTGTTTACATTATTCCTTCGTGCTGCAGACATGGCCGGCTTGAATTGGGGATTTGGGGGACTGTTTAATTTGTCTCAGCACTGAGATGCTAGTATACAGGGGGATTTTACTGTCCTGATACAGGCCTAGGGTTGTTGCTGAGGTACACATAAAAAAGTTTTGGGTACATATATCTAATATACAGGCTAGGAATGAGTTAGTTGGGTACTTTGTTGATGAGGCACTGATAGCAATCAGTAGGCGAATGTGGTAGACATGTTCAAAGCCAATCCAGGTTATGACACTGATGTCAGTAAAGGTCAATTGAATGTGAAACAAATTCTATAAATGGGGATTGGTTGAAGAACACATGCAGTGCATTAGCTACAGGACTGCCATCCGCAGCTATCAAGACGTTCAGAATTGCGCTGGTTATTATGCACTACACAAACAACCAAACTAGTTCATTCAGGACCATGTAAGTCAACGAAAATCACATTTTCACATACAACACATACAAATTCCTGGAATAACTAAGATATAAACTAATTAATTGTAAGTTACTCTTAATACAAAGTCCCTTAATTGTTCGTTTTTCCATGCCACCCCACCACTCCTCTCACCATAAATACCCAATTGAATAGAGTCTGTGGCGCCAGTCATCTCACTCTTGACCCAAATCCAACTTGAACTGTCTAAATCCCTTAGCAGTCCGGGCTTCTTTGCCTTTTAAAATCATTCCCTTCATTATCCATTGCTGTTTTATTTTCCTAGAGCCAGAAAATGCCACCCCTCCCGCCAGGCAGCAAACCCCTCCCCCGCTCCCCCACACCCCAACCACAACCAACCAACTAACCCCATGCAGCAGGCAAGAATGTCCCAAAATTTTATCGTTTAAGAAACCGCCGCATTTGCCGCCCCAGTCCCCAGGCAAGAAGTGGGGAAAGAAACTATTACCGTAAAATCAACCTAATCAATTTGGTTGGGTAAAAGGGGGTTGCTTGGGGGCAGCTTATAACAGCCTTTAAATTGTCTCAGGAGCAGGTTTACCTACCCTTTCCTCGCTCTTTTTCTGACAGAAGCTAATTCATATGATGGAATTCAATTGAATTCATGAACATCAAACACATCAGATCCAGAAAATGTTAACAGACCATACCTACTGAGTTTTGGCAAATATTCCTCCCAAGTGGAAATTGGAATATATTATGCAAATTGGCACATACAATGACCCAGTCTACTGACCCCAGCTGACCCTTCAAAATGATCAGGAACAGGATCAAAGGTGGAATTCACATCTACCAAAGTTTGTGGAAATCACCACAAAACTTTCGAGAATTGCATAAATTATGCGATTTAGACACATTAAATGATCTCCATTGACCCCGACTTTACTCTTCAATCTTTCGGAACCATTGTAGAAAGACCACATCCACCAAGTTTCTGGAGATTTCCCGACTAACTTGACAAATTCACATAATTTATGCAAATTAGACCACTTAATTAGCATATTTTAGGCTGAAAAAAATCTAATCCGTTCATCTACCTGTCATCCAGGTCCTACATGCCAGACTACATCACTGTATCACACTAACGGTTCTTGCGTAACCCTACACTAAACGTAGTTTAAAACACTATTTACATAAAATGAGCTAATTACCCAACTTAATGACTTGGCTGCCACAATCTAATCAGATCGTGTATACCCTACCCACGTGCTACACACAAACTTTCGTCAAAGTCAGCCTTAGACCTTAAGAGATTTGGCCCTAGGGGTAGGGTTTATTCCCTTTACAAATGTCATCCCAAACTCAAAACCTTGTTACAAACATCTAAATCTACCGTAACCTTTAACCCACTCCTAATCCCTGCACCACCCCTAGCCCTAACACCAATATCAAACATCCAGGCACACATGGAGTGCATTGCAAATCAGTGGAAACGTATTAAATTTCTACTGCCTTGCAATGTTAAGAAGCATTTTCTTGACTGTTGTGTGACCAGTAGGGGCACATCACTTCTCAAAATATTACAAGCGACCGCCCCCATGTTACCGCCTGGTTACCGGCGTCAGTGTTTTCTCTATTACACCATGGCGGAACAATTAAAAGGCATTTTCTGAGTTGCTTTACGATCTGGTTTAGCATTTGACAGACAACCCTACTAATCAGACCAATTTCAAATTCCTATGACTGATAGTGACAATTGTCTACAATAAGTTTTGTGGAATGTCCCCTACAAAAAACTTGGCCAAAATACATGGGTGTTCATGGGTGGCGACATGGTTTTGTTCAGGTGTGGGTCTTAATATGGGTGTCAGACAAACCCTGTGCCCATGTCAGGCATGTTTTGGTGGGGTTTGACAAGGGCAGGCATGTCCTGTGACATGGTCAGTCCCTGACAGGACACCCTGTCCACTTATTAGTACGACTGGGGTCAAACCATGTCACTGTCACCCATGTCCAACCAGTTTTTTCCTCATTGGCATCTATGAAATGTGGGCAGGACTAGTGACAGTGTCCATGACATGCCTGACGTGGTGAGAACTACTGGTTGGGGATCCCTAGTCTGGTGTCTGGCCCTGCTTAGCACTCTGGCCGTTCGACCACTCTAGACCCTGGATAACCAAACCGTTGGCATCTCTTGGTTGACAACCATGTCAGGGGTGCATGGCAATGGGTGTTCATGGGTGGATCACCCCTGTTCAAATCCGATCCAGGGGAACAAAACAACCCTGTCTACGATGTACGGGGCCCCTGCGACACCCATGTTTCGTCAGATTTTTTTGTAAGGGGTGACTAAGATTGCCAAATATGCAATTAGACAGAATATAATCAATTTCTGTTGACTCCATTATCACTTATCTCCGGACCAATTGTGAACCATCACTTGATACATTTCAATTGGATTCGAACAAACGTGAACATTGGCATAATGGAGCAATTTATACCCACTGCACTAACCCCTAGTGCCTGATTCAAATGTTAAATTTTGGGGCGAACTAAAGGTAGAACCACAGCTCATAGTGAAAACTGATCCTATCTAATAAAGTTTGTCTGTATATCCTCAGTGTCACCCCATAAAGAAAAAAAAAACATTTCCATTTAATACCCAGCCCTCCCAGGGAGTTCCTACTCTCCGCCCACCCTCCCCGTATCTCACCCAGACGGAGCTACTTGCAGGTGTAAACCTGACAAAGTGACCACTATGTCCTTCTTTGAACACAGTTAAGGCGAAACAAAAATCAAGATTTTTGACCCCTACGTGACCTTTGATGACCTTCATGACATGGCGTTTTAATAAAAAAATTTACTCTCCATGTGATGCATCCACTCCTAGAAGCATATTGCATTCCAATGAACACCGCCCCAATGTTTTGCAAAAATCTATTAAATTAAACTTTGAAATTGACCCCCTTGTAATTACCAAAGTAATGCGCCGCTCGAAGCGGGGAAGTTGTTTTCCTTTCCTTCAAGAAGCCCACAAAGGTCTAATCACATATCAAAACAATAACCAGTTTCCTATTTTCTTGCCCGGAACTCCTTAAATAAGCACTTTATTCAAGACTCAACCTTTAACCCATTGACCACGCCGAACAGAGGTCAAATTGAGGTCAGGTCACACACATGCATGCTCAACAATACTATCACAATGAGTGAACCTGCCAGCCTTCACAGATATTTCAATTCTAATTCTCTGATTATGGCTAGAAAACAGTTTTTGACCCTAGTGACCTTGAATGACCTTGAATTAATGGGCAGTTTTATGACATTGTAACTCTCCATGTGATTACATCCTCTCCTAGGACGCATTTTTCATTCTGATGAACATGCCCAGTGCTATTGGCCGAAAAAGTACTAAAATCATTTTTTTGACCCCTATAACGTGACCCTTTGATGACCTTCAAATGACAGTGGCGGTTTTTTCCTAAAATTGTTACTCTCCATGTGATTTGATCCACTCCCTACAAGCATATTGTCAGCATTCAATGAACACGCCAATGTTATTGCGAAAAAGCATTTAAAAACTTACACTTTGAACCTCTTGTATTACAAAGTATGCGTCCAATCGAAGCGGGTGGTTTCGCTCCTCCGCTCCTCCATGAATCACACAAGGTTCTATCACAGATATGTACCAATATGTACTGGAGAGAATTTTTTGTGTGTGGATTTCAATGTGCCATACTTTTTCTGGACATACTTCTTACAATGTTTCAAGAAAAAAAAAAAAAAAAAAAAAAACAAAAACAAAAAAAAAACTTCTTATGGAACCTTTGTAACACTATGCCACCTGAAAATAACAGAATAATTAATTCTGACAATAGCTGCCATAATGTAGTAGTTCTCAATGATTTCACAATCACCACTATAGGGACGTACGTGATTGTGGACCCCAAAAATGTGCCATGCAAAAATGGGATAATAATTGAATGCACTATTTTTATATTTCTCCCAGGATGCTTTGGTTGTTTTCTCTTGCATTATCTCATAAGCGAGACAACATCAAATTTACACTCACATCAATGATGTATGCAAAATAATTATCCTTTAGTTACTCAAATCTGCTTCATTTAAAACGTACGTGATTCTTGGTGTCCTCTTGGCACCGTACGTTAAAACATCAGGAATAACGCATTAAAGGGGCACATTTTCACTCTGAACAAATTGGTTTGTAAGGAGTGCCACCTCTAATCATATTTATGGTAAATTTCAAGTTCATATTTCTAGGTTGGTTAAGTGACATGCTTTACAACACTGCTATCTGTTTGGTGTCCAAGTCATATTTATGTTAAATGGTGAATTGTCTAACCCGCAATTTTTGAAAAATTGATGACCTTTAAGAGTTATAACAAATTTACTAACTAAGATCCACCTCAATAGTGATGATGAATCATTGTGAGTCTCACTATCTCAATGTTTTCGCACATGGCTACTAAGCAATGTTTTGTGTCCAACAATGGGCCAGAAGAGTCACATACTTACCTGGGAATGCCCAATTACTGACTATCTAATGGGAAACTCCCATTGCACTTTAAATGTTATATTTGGGTGAGAATTATGTTTTCCGTGCTTTAATTCAAGAACTGAAGTGATAATATACGTGTTAAGAGATATCAAGTTTAACTGTACGTGATGGTGTCTTTTTGGTGTCCTCATCACGTACTTAAATATATTGCAGTTTGAATGTTCAAAAAGGTCAACAAAATGCGAGTTGTATGCTGGGGTAAGGTCTTACTATTGGAATATTATATTTGATAAAGGTGAATATCGTCAATAGTTTTATCATCCTCTTAGTTATCAAACTTTTTTCATATTTTTCCTGTGTATTTGTTTAACGTTGGTGGTGTGTCAAATAGATGATCACCTGGCAAACTTAGTGGAAGCCATCACTCAATTACACTTTGTTTGCTCTTCATCAAACACCACTCACTGTGTCGCCAAATCATTTCAATTGTCACTAAGGGTCAGGTCATAGCATGACTTTAATGATGATTCCTTCAGGTGGACAACCATCACGTCGTTAATGCATAATTTCCAATAACCACATCCAGTTTTACACTTTTCATATTTTTTTATCTATTAGCTGACATGGTCTGAAATTATAAACTATTTTTTTGTAGATTAAATGATACACATACAATTATTTGATATTTTTTCATTTTTTGCCATGTAATGTCCGCTTTGGTAACCCAGTATTGTATTTACTATATCCAAAAATAACCGTTTCTATTTTTTTGCCCGTACTCCTTAAATAAGCCTTATTCAAGACTCAACCCTTTACCACAAACCACCAACAACGGTCAAATGGAGGTCGAGGTCACACACATGCAGGTCAACACTTAAATCACAATGGTGGAACCTTCCAGCCTTCACAGAAATTCAATTTTCCGATTAAGGACAGAAAACAGTTTTTGACCCCTAAGTGACCTTGAATGACCCTTTAATGACATGGACAGATTTTTAGGGAAAATTGTAATTCTCCATGCGATACATCAACTCCTAGGAGCTTTTTGCATTATGATGAACAGGCCCAGTGTTGCCGAAAAGGTACTAAAACCAGTTTTTACCCCTAAGTTACCTTTGAGACCTTAAATGACATGGGGTTTATTAAAAATTGTTTCTCCATGTGATGCATCCACTCCTAGAAGATATGGCATTCCAAGGAACGCGCCCAATGTTATTGCGAAAAGCTATTTAAATTAAACTTTGCAAAAAAAAACCCCTTGAATTACCAAAAACAGTAAGGGTCCGTCGAAGCGGGAGTTGGTTTCTCCATGAAGCACACAAAGGTCCTCACATATCCAAAAATAACCAGTTTCTATTTTTGGCCCGTAACTCCTTAAATAAGCACATTTATAAAAAACTCAACCTTTAACCAAATGACACCGACAGAGGTCAATTGAGGGCAGAGGTCACACAGATGCAATGGTCAACAACATATCACAATGGTGAACTTTCAGCCTTCACAGTATTCAATTCTCTGATTATGGCTAGAAAACAGTGTTTACCCGGAGTGACCTTGAATGACCTTAATGACACGCAGTTTTTATGAAATTGTAACTCTTCCATGTGATACATCCACTCTAGGAGCATTTGCATTTGATGAACATGCCCAGTGCTATTGCCCAAAGTACTAAAATCAGTTTTTGACCCCTACTGGACCTTGATGACTTCAATGACATGGCGTTTTTATAAAAATTGTTACTTCCAGTGATGCATCCAATCCTAGAAGCATTTTGCATTCAAGGAACACGCCAATGTTATTGAGAAAAAGCTAAAAATTAACTTTGAACCCTGTAATACCAAAGTAAGGTCCGATCAAAGCAGGAGTTGGTCTCTCCATAAAGCACACAAAGGTCTATCACATACCCTAAAAAATACCGGTTTCTATTTTTTGCCCGTACCTCTAAATAGCACATTATTCAAGACTCAACCTTTAACCACATGACCCACCCGACGAAGGTCAAATGGAGGTCAGAGGTCCACACCACAGGACAGGTCAACATTAATCACAATGGTAAACCTTCAGCCTTTCAAGGATATTCAACTTCTCGGATTATGCCAGAAAACAGTTTTTGACCCCTCAAGTGACCTTGATGACAGATGAGTAACATTGAATGACCTCTGGGGCCCGCGTCCCTACTGTCAAATTCAGTTGGGGACTATAGAGAAACCATCTCCACCAAGTTTCGTCAAAGTCCAAACAAACTTCAAAAATATCGCAGGAAATTATGACAAATTAGACTACTCACCCCTATTAGCATTATAACAACTATTTGATATATATTAATACAATATATAATTATTATGATATAATAAACAACTTTAAAAATATAAAAAAAATAAAAAAAATATCATGCCAGGAATATGATCGATTCGTGACTCTTAATAGTTTTTATATACCCTGAACGCATCACCAACAAAACACATCTACCGATCAAGAGATATCTTGTACACAAGCTTTAGGGCCAAATTTTCATTAAATATGCAAATTTCATGCAAATGAGAATGGTATTTTGGGACGAAAAGTGGAGGAACAGCGCAACTCTTCACCGCACACGTCCACAAGAAGGTCCCAGCATGATGGCTTCCACGGTTCAGGGATATCTAACTGACAAACCATACGGAAGACAGAGGACAGACAGACAGACAGACAGACAGACAGACCGACGGCGGACGGAAGGGAAAGACAGACAGACAGACAGCCACAACACACAAAGTGACCACTATGTCTCTCCTTGAACAAAGTCAGGCGAGACAAAAAGGGAACTATGCGGATAGGACCAATGAGATGGAGGAGGTTCATGAAACGGAGTGATGAGATGGGAAACAATGAGACCGGGGACTAGGGTCAGGGACCCAATTACTAGGGATATTGAGACGGGACCAATAAGATTGAGGGATAATGGGACAGGGAATCAATGAGACAGGGGGACACGATGAGAGATAGGGAACAATGAGAGACGGGGGAACAATGAGAACTGGTGATCAGTGAGATGGGGACTATAGACATATCCCATCACCAATGTTTATCTGTTGGGGAAGGACAAAGAGGGGGAGGGCCATGAAGAGGGATGAGGGGTTTGGCAAGGTGAGCCTGTAGAAAATACTTTTCAGAGAGGCAGACCTCTTGAGCATCTCAGGTGCTTGTTCTGCCGAGATGATTGTTCTGGGAGACTCCATGTGTTCTGGTAGTTCTTAATTCACACAATAATTGTGCATTCTATGTTCAAAATTGGTAACCTACGACTACTTATTATAGTATCGTAACATGTTTTTTTCATGTTTCAAATACCTGAGAAGTTGAAGGCCCAAGACCACCTGACGCACATTTCGGGGAGCCGTGGAGGATAACCAAACATATTCATTAGGCCTATTGAGTCATGGCTACGAGCACAGTTCCAGAAAAGGAGCCTTGTTCACAACGGATGTATTCTTGTCATGGAGTTCAAGACCCATCACCCCAGCCCACAAACCTAACAGAGGAAAAAATATTACGGCCAAGGTCGAGGGGGACAAGCATTCACAAATCCAATATGATATGTCAATTACTGCAGGTAAACATACCATCCCCATATATACTGCAAGCGTGGCATCCTCCGGATAATCCCAAATCCAGAAATTGGGGAAAAGAACCTTCTTCAGGACATTCCCCAAAGTCAACCATTGGGGTTGCAATTTGTCTGGGGATTTGGAGAGTTTGGCAAGGTAGACCATAGGTGCAGCCCACCAAAGCTGCGTGAATACCATAAAAACCTCAGTATAAGTGGCTGGAGACACTCGGGCCTGACCTCTCCTGAGGCAAAGCAATTAAACACGACAGAATCGATGACGCTGGCACCGTTTGATGCAACCTGACACGGGCAGGCGGACAGCCAGAAACCACTAGAATCTATTCAATTTGGAGCTGTAATTGTTGAGTTTTTACCATTTTTTCATCAGCAATTTGTTGATAGAAGACATAGCTGATATTCCAATTAACTGTGCAACAGTCTGTCAAAAAGTGCCAAATTTGTCCCACTGCAGGTTCACTGAGTTCGTTCCCAACGCTGAGCGGATCGAAATGCCATAAGCTAGGCTGACAACTATGCGAAATAAAACTCAACGTTACGGCTAGCGATTATGGAACAGTGAAAGTTGGCAATAAATTTTGGCCTGGAAAAGAGAAGTACCCATCGATATCCTTCAGAAAATCCGTGCGAAGTGAACTTCCACGTTAAATCCGTATAAAATCCTTAAAATCCGTGTCTCTATGATGTGTCAATCATGCATGGGAGTGGGGGCAGGGTTGCAAACAGCAGCCCCAATAGATGGGAGTTACTAGGGGCAACTTCTAAGTTAGATGAGACTTGAGAAGGTGAGTGGGAGCGCAGTGAATAAAATTAGATCAGTCACACGAATGGGGTGTGTTAACTATTCTTGTTACGAGTTTCAATTTCACTATAGTTGTAGGACTTCGTGACTAGGCCTTTGTGGGTGCATGACATACTACAACGATGCACCAGTATGGCGCGTTACTAGGGCCTACTACCTGTTAAATTTGCAACTGGAGCTATAAGCTTGCTGGAAGCAATTTCATGGATACCCAGGTGGGCGGGGGAAACCTTCGACACGTACTAGCTGTTCTACACGGCAAGTCCACTGGCCAAGAAAGTTCTCAAATCCAGAGAAGCCATATGCACACGACCTGACTCGCAATATAGTATCATTTTATGATTATGATAGTAAAGAGGGTTCCTCAGACTACAATTCCTGCACATTATACATGTTTAATATCACCACTAATTGTTATTGATATTAATATTATCACCATATGTGGGTATTGATATTAATGTCACTATGTGTAAGAGCAGCATTAGTCACGGTGGTTCCCTCGATTACGGAAGTGATGTGCGGGGATAGGAGGGGGGGATAGGTGGACTCTAACTATGTGAGGACGTCAAAAAAGTAGGCTTCCTTGTACCTCACCATACCTCATTTCCCTCAGTGCCATTTTGGGCCCATTGCAGTTTTGTGATTATCCTATTTATTCCCAACTTTACTGGATTATTTTAGTTTTCCACTATATCTTCTCATTTTTTCCCTTCCCTCTTTCATTCCCATTTTTAAGCCTTCAAATTCCTGATTTGCCCTCTCCATATTTTGTCAGGAGGGGGTGCATTGGTGCTTCATGGTAGTGTCCATGAAATTTTCACGTCCGTGAACAAAAAAAGGTCCAAAAGGCACAGAAAGGACACGGAACGAACACGGATGAATGGATGGTGTCAATCGTGAGATTGTGTCATGAACAGACACAGACATGTGGATGGCCAACGCAATGTCTCATTGCTCCCCCAACTCATTGATTAATTGCCTCTAACCCAGCCTATCTGGGCAGCAGACTATACTTCGTCCCCCCTACCTCCAACTCCCTGTGAAGCTGAACCAACCATATGAGGCAATGACAACGGCTGGACACCAACCCACACGGTCTATGCTGGGAGATAATCCAAAGCTTCACGAGGGGGACCAATGGGCAGGGGACCAACCAGCCGGGGTTCTATTTGGTGAACCCTCACTCTGAATCTCAACCCGTACCTTCACTTCATTCCACAAAATTGTGTCTCTCAGTACCAAAGATCAGCTGAGTGATCGTCTTGACAGAGTCTCAATTGTTAATTGTTATTCAGCTAAGCTTTGAGTCGCATCAGTTTATATGTCCAAGAAGCAAGTCTGCGAATAACAATTTATCTCTAAAGTGTCTGTCGGGTGTGTTTCAACATTTTCTTGGTCAAATATGCTGAGAGGATACATTCAAAAGTGTACTGATTTTTTGTTCAGAGAAATGAAGCAACGGTATGTTCCCCATTTGCAAGCATTTTATTACGATTATACGTGATGGCTTGTACGAGAATTCAGAATTATGGAGTTTCGCCCATCTACTCATGATGGTTTACAGAATGTGCATCAGGTTTCCTGCTGTAGATGGCATAAAGTGGGGGAAATTTATCTTGATCCCCAACTCACTCGTCTAAATTGATACCATGAAGATGAATCAAGATTTTTCATACAAGGTATTTTTGTTATTCAACTGCTCGAAATTCACAGGGTATATGTTGCAGGAGGTTCTTCTTATTATTTTTGGTAACTCATGCAGAGAGCTCCTAAGACATTTCATGAGGACAAATGCTGCAGACCTGTGATCACAGGTGCGATAACCATTGCATGACAGCGCTGTCCGTTCCCTGTACTCGGTGTCATTCCATTATCATAAAGACTTGATGGCCTAAAGGCCAATGGTCATGTAAATATCATTGGACTCATGGAACATTCCATTTATTCCTATGACAGCTAAAACGTTACCCAGACCGAATTTCAGCCATTTCGAGTTTCGCCTGATAGAACACAATCAATACTTCATGGGGCTCCAGGCAGCTGGAGGAACTTGGCTAGCCAATGACTAGCTCACTCAACCCCCTGTAGTAGCTATACCATTCTGACATTCTGTATCCACTTTTGCCATTTTGACCTTTTTAACCATTTTCCTGTTTTTCATTTAATCTTTATTTGAGCCTATTCATATTTTATCTCTCAACCAGAAAGCCAAAAGGCTTAGTGATTCCTTGACTGTTTCTGTCAACCTATAGCCTGACATACAGAACCACATTGGAGAGTCCAGCTCATTAATGGCAACATACGTCGACAACTTTTCCTTTCTTTCCCAACCAACTAATAGGGTTCCTGTACCCTTGGTAAGAAAGCTAAATCTCAACACTAAATTTCAAGTTTTCAGACCTTGAACTCTAGTAACCTCAGATGACCTCTGACCTGACCCCAAAACAATAGGGTTCATGTACTCATCATGGGGAATACACAAGACTATGAGCTTCATCCATCCAGGTGGGGTTGAGTTATCGTGTTTACAAGCCAAAATTGGCTAAAATATCGAATTTTCACAAATTTCCTATTTTCGACCAAAATTCACTCCAGACCCTGAACCAAAAAAACACATGTTTCCTGTACCCCCCCCCATAAGAAAGCTGTACAACCGAATTTCAACTTGATTGGACCAACCATTCTGGACTTACCGTGTTTACACATTTATCAGACTTTGACCTCTGGTGACCTCAGATGACCCTCCCACCTGAACCCAAAACAATAGGGTTCATGTACTCATCATGGGGAACACACATACCAAGTATGAGCCTGACCTAATCAGACCTGATCAAGTTATCTGTTTACAAGCTGGGCGTCACACACACCACACACACTTACACACGACGTGACTGCAGATTCCTCGGACTTGTCAAGGAATCAAAAAATTCTGCCTGCATTGATTTGGCACCCCAGGGTTATGTAGAAGGGACAGCTGCCGCTTCATTACTCCCCTTTGTGACACCACTGCCAATAAAGGACTTGCATAGTAACGGTAACCTTGTAGGTCATATAGGCCCATACAACACTTCAGTTATGCTCCTTTCCCTTAATCAAAATAATTTCGTCAAGAATGTCTATTCAATACATGTAGTGCAGTAATTCTACCCCCATGAAACCGACCACCCCCTACCTCTCAAACTCTCACCCCTCAAAAAAAAAAAACCTTACCAGCGCAGCGCCGCACGCAAGAGAGAGGGTTGGGAAGGAGGGGAGCTCAGGGAGGGGGAGGAGTGAGAGAGGTGGGGGCCAGCTTGTAGTAGTACTATAACAAGTTCAGCCTACGCTGAGCCCAACACAAACAAGGCCACTAGTCCAATCTGTATCAACCATTACCTGCCCCAAATGGTATAGCTTCCAGTGAATAATGTGCTTATCAGGTGTCCAAACCTCCAGCACTTGGCAAAATCACACACAGGGTTGCCAGTGCGGTGATGCCAAATTTCACCTCTGAATGGGTCATAGAACTCCAAAAGTCCCCAAAACCGTTGAAAGAAACTACTCACATGAAAGGTCTACCCAAACTACAAGAATAAAATGGCCAAATCCCTGCGGCTAGTGTGCTGCAACGTTAGCGGATATGCCGGTAGAGACCTTGTGAAAAACCAACCCCCATGTTTGGCAATCCACTGCACCTCATTTCAATGCAACATCGAGATCAAGACACTCTGAAATTGTATTTGAAACTAATCCCCTGAACAATGGATCGAAGGGGCTCATCTATTGCCATTGGAGTCTAGGAATGAAGTTAATAATCCAGGTGCACTGAGGTGCCCGAATGCATGGATGATGTACTGGTCTTTGTTAGTTGGGATGTATCTGAAATTCAGTGCCCCTAAAATTAGTTTGTAGAAGGTCCCAAAAAAGGTAAGTATCATTTATGTATTGCAATAAATTTAACATTTTCATGGCTGCTGCTCCGAAAGCCTCTAAAACAGATCATCTTTCTCAAACTACTGACAGGCCAGTAAAAACACCTGAGGCTGTCCCGCACTCTCTGAACCTTGTACTTCGTTGGCAATATCGTCAGGAACGAGACTTGATTACTTAATGGGGACCAGAAATAGATGACGTAGTCTCGCACATCTACTTGGGATGCACAGAAAGTGCATCAGGTTTCTCCTGGGCGTGGTCGAAGTGTGGGGAGTGGGGAAATGATCCATGATCAACTGGTACTTGGGCCAAAATTGATAGCATGCACATATCAATTATAGGTGGAAATAACTGGCTACATGTTTGGCTATTAATGCACATCCATACAGTCTTTGAGGGTGTTTTCGATTGATCCAAAGGCTTCTAAAGCCTATTTTTTTACTCAAAGACCAATAGGCATAGCCTTTTTTCTATTTCGGTTCAGTTGCCGAGAATGATATCTGTGAATCTGTGAACACCGAATACTCACCCCTTTATCGACCCAACGCCCCCCCCCCACTTATGCCATATATGAGCATCTGGCAATTTCACAGCATCCCGGTCCTGGCAACCTTTGTTATTTTGTCAGGCCAAGGCGTCTGGCCAAACCATGTGTAAGCCGCACACCGTAAGGCTAGGCTTAGGCAAACCATACACTTACGTGGAACAGGGATCGAAAAGAGAGAAAAAAAAGGCCACAAAATCTCAACCATCATAAAGGATACACTTCGGAAGCTAGCACGCATGCCAGCAGGAAGCTTGAAAAGTTGGATTTGCTCAATTTGAGCATAATATATAAGTAGAGGAAAATTGTTTTTTTTTTTAGCTAAAATGCTTGCGAACCTCATTTAAGAGAAAATGAATTTATTACCACCATGGCCATCCAGTAACGAAGAATGGTGTGCTGTCAGAAATGTTCCAAAAGCACATTTGAGGCTATATGAACTAATACGTAAGTGACAAAATGAAAGACCGAACCGAACAAATAAGAGTCACGGTAGCAACACCCATTAGAACAGAGGATGTCCATTTCCAATGGGCCCAAGGTGGGTTTTAGAGTACATACATTGTAATCGGAGATCGGCGGAGCCTGGCCTGAGAGAGCGGCAACTCGCTGCATTCTGTAATTGGTCCTATCTGGCACCAACCACTTAGCCCAACATTATTCCTGACAAATACTCCTCAATTTATAGTACAATGTTATATTATTAGCCTTATTAAGTACTGAAATTTATTCGCGATCCACTACAAATACACATCATGTCTACGAAATCAAATTGCATACATTTATGCAAACATAACTTGATGTAACTTTCTTCCCTGGAGTGCTTTGATAAATCGATCTTTCGAAATATAAGAACATGCAATAGCTATATAATACCCCAATGTTGTTCACTCAATACCTAGCTGAAATCAAAAACTAAAGACCATGGACATGTTTTCAATTATCTTTGGTGCCACCATACAATTGCAAATTGTTTTCAAGCCGCCCCCCAGGGTCAGTTCCACACACGTTAATAACGACCACTTCCCACCATCCTTTGTAATCTCAGAAATCAGAGCTGATGTCCCCATCCCCCAGAGAACCTGCGCTTCATTACTTGGTTTTTGAGGTGACGAGTGGAATTCTGGCTTTCCAAACAAATCCACTTAATTAATCAATGGCATATGTGAGCGAGTTAGCTATAGACGCAGAGAAATTTATGTGTGCAGACAAACACAAGTGTTACTCCTTTCACGGGAGGAAAATTTTTCTTGAAGGAGGAAGTTTATTGCCAAGAGTCGACTCCGGGGGTTATTGGAGGGGGAGCATAAACCTGACACAGGAAAATGAGTGATTTTTTTCTTTTAAAGTACCAGCGTTTTTTTGAGACGTATAGGCACGAATGCATTCAATTGAGTGCATGAGCCTTCAAGCCATCACTGCAAAAGAAAAGATGTGATCCAGGAGTTATTACGAGTGGTGGCCATAGTTGGTAGCTCGATTTTCGTGGGTAATACCAAAGACTTAAAAGTGGACCTGTTGGCTTTCTCACGGGGCGCTAAGCACAAGGGTTGACAAACGAGGGGTAGGAAATTTTGCCAAGTTGCTGTCTGTGTGTAAGTACCCCCCACCCCCACATTTAGTCCGGTACCTGGTGAGGGATTCCAGCTGACAATAGGTGTGCAGTATTTTCCTGGTCTGCATACTTGATGGGCCTTGAATAGGTCGATTCTCTGCTCGGCAAAGATACGCCATGAATTTATTTTTTTAAAGAAAGCCAACAAAATGGTACCTGTAGCCAACTCTACAGGCGTAATACTGAGCCGTATTCGCTCAAACCTTTTGGAAGGCAATTTCATGAAGACATCCAGATGGCTGCTTCCACACAGATTATGACAGGAGTACAACTGGTCCGCATGGGGGGTGTTTTCACTATACCCACATGAAAAGTGAAGACGAGGGACTTTCAGAATTGAAGTTAGCGCTGAAGAGGAAGAGGTAGATCCATGGAGGAACGATTCCTGCAGTTGACTAATGGAAGCCAATTGAACGCAGAGACATATGTGGCTCCATGCTTTTCATGATAGCAATAATGGGGAGGAGGCCTATAGAGCTTGCCGACGAACTGAAATAACTTCCACAGTGTAATTGTCAAGTTTGTAAACTTGTCTGAAAGGATGGGTATATTTTTAAACAGCTGTTGAAATTACGAGGGAACTTTCATTATCTTAAAGGACAACTGCAGGAGGAACTAGACATCGCCTGGCGGGTAAAAACGCAAACGTGATATCCCCACATTTGAGCAATAGTTGATAACGCCCAGGATCATGATGGGTGGGTCCGATGAGGCTGAATGAAAGTTGGGCTCAAACGGATCGCCAGTCCGAAACGTGCAAACCAGCGATAAAATGGTTTCGCAGAAAATTCAAAACAGCCGCCGGGTGGAGCCCCTGAGGGCGAAAAAGAAAGTGCGTCTCCAAACGATTGCCTGTTCCGAAAATGGGCCAACATCAGACGAAAAAAATGGTTTCGCAAAAATCAAAATGGCAACTGGGTGGGGTCCAGGGGCAAAAATGAAAGTTCGTCTCAAAAACGATCGCCAAGTTCCGAAAGTGCAAATTACCGTGATTTAAAAAAATTGGTTTCACGAAAATTAAAAATGGCAACGCGGTGGGGTCTCATGGGGCGAAAGTGAAAGTTAGTCAAAACGATTCCCATGTTCCGAAACGCGAAGATCCCCACAATAACCGAAAGCCAAAGGCTTAGTGATTCCTTGACTCTTCTGACAACTTAGACAAGACTAAGGACAAATGGGGAGTTTGTACCGCTCATTGGGGGAGGGAAATATAACGTCTGACAAATCTCAATTTTTTAATAAACCAATAGGGTGTTCCTATACTTCTGATAAGATAGCTACACACTAATTTCAAGATTTCAGAATTTGACCTTGGTGGCCTCAAAAACCAATAGGGTCATGAACTCAATTATCGGGAACAAACATAACCAAGTAAGAGCTTTTGCATCATTCAGGTGGTGGCGAGTTATCATGTTCACAAGCCATATGGCCAACATATTGACTTTTCACAATTTTTCTATTTGCGACCAAAATTCACCCCGGACCTATACTAAAGAATGGGTTCCTGTTTACTCCCATAAGAAAGCTACACACCAAATATCCATCCGATCAGACAAACTATGGACTTAAACAGGTCACCCGGTTGCAGATAAACCTCTGGTGAACTAAGCTGACTCTGACCTGACCCAAAACAATGGGGTTCTCCTCATTCATTGAATACACATAACCAAGTATGGAGCCTTCATCATCCAGGTGGGGACAATTATCGGATTCAAATTATGACTTTTCACCATTTTATATTTGTACTAAAATTCAACACCCCGAATATACCAAAACAATAGGGTTCCGATACTCCCCGAAAGAAAAGCTCACACACCAAATTGATCCCGATCAGGGACAACATTCTGGACGTATCGTGGTCAAAAGATTTTCAGACTTTGACCTCTGGTGACTCAGATGACTTGACCTGGACCCAAAGAAACACTAGGTACATGTACTATTTGGGGAATACACATACCAAGTTATGAGCTTCATCAATCCAGGTGGGGTTGAGCTATTGTGCCACGACAAATTTACCAAATTAATGACTTTTCACAAATTTTCTATTTTGGAGACCAATTAACCCCCGACCTTTACCAAAACAATAAGGGTAACCTGTAATCCCCATAAGAAGCTCATCACCAATTTGAACACGATCAGACCAACCATTCTGGACTTCTCATTTCACAAGGTTTTCAGACTTTGGGACCTCTTGGTACCTCAGATTACCTCTGACCTGACCCCAAAACAATAGGGGTCCATGAACTCATCATGGTGAACACACATACCAAGTAGTGCGCTTCATCCATCCAGTGGGTCGAGATATCGGTTCACAAGCCAAAATTTGCCAATCATTGACTTTCACAAATTTCCTATTTTTGACCAAACTTCACACCCCCCGACCTATACAAAAACAATAGGGTTCCTGTACTCCCATAAGAAAGCTACACACCAATTGTCAACTTGATCAGACCAAACCATTCTGGAGTTTTCGTGTTCACAGGGTTCTCAGGCTTTCGACATGAAAACAATAAGGTCCATGTACTCTCATGGGGAACACACTACCACGTATGAGGCGTTCAATCAATCCTGGTGGGGTCAAGTGATTGTGTTCACAAGCCAGGCGTCACACACATACAACCCACTCACACACACACACACTACCATACATACATAATACAGCAACCACAATGAATGACTGCAAAGATCCTCAGATCGTCACGGAATCAAAAAATGGTTTCGCAAAAAAAAAACCAAAATGGCTGCCGGGGTGGGTCCCCATGGGGTGAGAACGAAAGTTGGTGTGTTTAAGACCGATAGAGCCTGTCCGAAACGGCGCCAGATCAGCGATATAAAAATGTGGTCCGCCCTTGTGGTGGAGTGGCGAGCCACCTCCGAACTAATTCCACGATTTTTATCCAATAAACATGTGTGCGAAGTTTCAAGACGATCCGATAATGCGTTGGAGAGTCTATCGCGTTTAAACACACGAAAGTTTTCAGGCGGCGGCGGAGGTGGAGACGGCGGCGGCGATATGGTACATACAAACCATAATACCCCCATGTGGGGATATATAAAAGGGGGCACTGCATATAACAGCTAGAGAAAACCTAGAGGCATCAGTTTAAACCCACAGTTCCTATGTATAACCGTTACAAAGTTTGTGCTGGTCTCTATTGTTGCAAGATTGAAAAGCATCGCATCATGCCAGGCCATAATAAATGATGTAATACCTTGCACAACCGTGGCACATATTCTCCATGTCAGTTATTGAAATTTACAATTGAAGTTCCACTCAGCCTTTATTCATGTCCTCCTTTTCACAGCCACAAAGCTACCAATTACTGCAGGTAATCTATTACTGACTGCTATATAAAAAAAAAATCAGTGTGAAGACGATAGTTATTAGTCAAAATTCAAAATTTGGAATAGGTCCTTTGTGCGAAACCAATATATTTGTTTTGAAAATTGGAACTGATACCATTTTCCCCAAATAGAACTGATTTGAGTGTATGAGGTATCGAAAGATGGCTTATTCCATATTTATTGATGCTTTTCTCAAAGGCTGCTTGTGAATGGAGCGTCAATTTCACCTTGAAGAAAATGTCTAGGGAAGGAAGGAGGATCGCTATAGAGGGGTTGCAAGGTTATTAGTTACATTATTATGGTGAGAATAAGACAACGAACCGTCGATATGCGGAATGTTGAGGTATTCAACAAAATGAAAACAACGGAAGGAAACATCACAATAAGGATCCTCCCTCTGCATATAAGGCTGGGATTCCATAGAATGCGCATGCGGTTTGGCGGGGATGGAGATCACATTCTATGGAAACGAACGTTTGTTTCGAAGGAGAAAACACTAAATTTACGAAAACCAGAACAATTCAATAGCCCATTCATCTCGTCGTCGCTTGCTTTGTCAAGGAAGATATAACAGTAGAGGTTCATTCGGCAGTGATATCATCCATATACACATTGGTACATGTGCTTGATTTCCGTCCATTCAGTGTTGCTTTGGCCTTCATTTTTTTTTTTTGCCTCTGTGGAACCATTTTCTATCTTTGCAACTAAATAGGACATATTCAACACTGGCCCCATCTCATTTTCACATCAATTTTGATTTTCACATCGACCCGATCTGTGCCTCCATGGAATCCAGCCTAATGAATTACGCCCTTGCCTTACTTCCATCGTCTATGTGGAGCAGCTCATCATAACGATTGCAGTTTTCCTCCCCCCGTGATTGAACTCTCTGTCTCTCTTCTCTCTGTCATGACAATCAACCACTTTGGAACTTCTCGCTCTCCAATTGGCAATTGAAGGACCACTGCAGGCTTGGATACAAAAGAGGCTATATCGTGGAGATGGAAAAAAACTGTGATCTGTAGGTTCCAAAAAAAAAACCCCCCATTTCACTATGATGTTCCTATAATGGAGTTTATTGGTCCATTATGCAGAGAATTGGGGAGAATCCCAATTGCACATAACGCATGACGTCACACTTGGACAACCCGTGAAGTTGTATGTATCCATTGTTTCGTTTGTTAACAAGTCAACATTCAGCATAAGTTCCTGTTGTCTGTCTCTCCTCACTAAAGTCCTCTCCACACCTACCAAACCACTACAACAACCCTCTCCCATAGACTGAAATGCTTTTTGAGGTGAAATTAATGTGCACATTTCAATAGAACAAAGAATGTTCGCCTGTTTTGCAAGTATGACATCAATTGTATTATTGCAATATGGGATGCTTTTCGATCTTGCACATAACAGCGCAAAATTCAAAAGAGACTCACTCCGTAACAGAAGTCATATGAACTTCAAGTGTGGAATGATGCATTCAGCTTTGCTCCAGATAATAGATTAGCCTCTTTATATTCATCCTGCAATTGTCCTTTAAACTATAAACAGACATCCGGATGGCTCGCCAGCTTCCGCAACATATTTTCCTTATTTTCCTGCAACAGGGTGTGCCTTGTGTATATTTGTGGGCTACTTTGATACTGATACTGAAAATACATAAACAAGCTGGCGCCTGAGAATAAAGGTAAGATTTCTTGAACAGTTAATTAGTTCTAGATAGCCATCAAGTGCAGTATCCACACTGTTGATACTTTCATTAGTATTTAGACGAGGTTCAACACTCTAAATCTATTTACCCATTCGGTTTATGGAAGAGTGCTGTTGATACCTATTGAGAGGTGACAATTGAAAGGTGAGGTGGGTAGGTAGGTAGGTAGGTAGCAAGGGGAAGGCTATTCACATCAACACACTCTGGGGTGGGGGGATCTGGGGGGATCTGGGGGGGGGGGGGGTGATGGGTGTAATGCACCAACTTTGTGAGTTACATTACACACTCCCAACAACCTGGGCATGGTCAATCAAGTGTGGTCATTCATGGAGGACTCTGGGGTGTGTCATTTTACTTGGATTATGTCAGTCTGTATGACTCACCCTTGGATGATGACTCCCCCCTGTCCGGGGTATAGGGGGTGCGTCATACAACTGACAAGTGTCTGAGAGAAGGAGGGGCAACAAGAGGATCTGAAGTTGATCTAATCTCATTTTGTATGAGAAAAGAGGAATTACAACTGTTTTGATAGAATTGAATAACTTCAATCAATTAGGGTATCAAATTTTGTCAGGCCAAATGGCTCAATTTAACCTTGAGTACCGAGTGAACATTCAGGGAGGAGTGTAGCCCCATCCACACCGGTTGGCATGGTGACGACCCTGGTGTTTAAATCCCAACATGGTTCAACATTTAAGTTTCCCAGGAATAGAGTGCGCAACATTTATAGCTAGCTAATCACCAATGCCAATGAGGTCGGAAGCAACACCCCTCAAATTTTCCCAGTTTCTATAGGAGACTGGAGGCTACTGCACAGTATAGTGGATCACCATACCACAAGTATAGAATTTTGACCTTCTGGAGGCAAACAAGCAAGGAACGTAACAGAACTTCAGAACAAATATTACTAAAAAAATGATTTCCTAGACCAGTTTCCAGCCCAAAATAGGATAAAGTTTTGTTGACTCATTAACTATAAGTTTATGTATTGTCAAACTGCTTTTTGTCAGCTTGCCACTCACTTCATGGATCCATTGTATTTATGACATACTATTGATAAATACAATGGATCCATTGTGTATGACCTACCATTGATCGCCAATGCCCCTAATTTCACAGCCGGTGGCCCAGACATTGCAACCTCCCGGTGGTTGTAGGGGAAGCATTTGCAGTGATCCGTTTATACTTTAACAAGTTTGGATTGGCCAATTAGCGGACCTTCGTCAAACTACTGTAATGAAATTCACCCCATCAGTCACCCTTGTAGACAGGCATGTAACCCCAAGCCCACAGAGTTTCAAAGGTAGCATCCAACCTACTTCCAACCTGCTTCCACAACACTTAGCATGGCACCTATTTAGCTATGTGCCAGGGTCAATGAGGAGCAAGGCTTTCAAATTCCATTCGTTGCCTATATGTATATTGACCTTATTGTCACTAACGGCCTTTCATGGTCAGACGAGTGAGTGAATACAACAGGGCATTACTGTCAAGTTTTATGACTAGCCTAATTGACTTCCAGACACCTTGGATGTTAGCAGAAAGAATCCTCCAATGTTGGCATCCAGTAGTTTGCTATGAGACTTCATCCATGAAAGCTGTTGCTAGTTTTTGAATCTATAAATATTGTGCCATGTTCTTGAGTTGGAGATGGTAACCTCCATCCACCTTTCTACCCAGTGCAAAATGGGGACCTGTACAGCAAATAGTGCAAAGAGTAGCAAAGCAGGCATGCCAGGAGAGGTTCAATTTGATTTCTTCAGGTTTAGGAAGCCAAGTAAGGCTCATCTAGAACCCTTTCCCGGTAAGAGATCTATAAAATTGGTTGTGTCAATTGTTGTGTCAAAAGTTATAGGGGATTAACCACGGGCCATTTGAGGTTGCATGGACAGAGTGCAACTGTGCAAAACAAATTTTTGAAACTGCCTTGAGAGAAATGACACATCTCTACAAGCACAAAAACTTTACAGATGTTACCTCATACTAATCAACAATGAAATAGTAAAACATGGGACCAATGGTTGAGTTTTCAGAGAGTGGTGACAGTTTGACGTAATGGTAGAAAATGGGGAATATGGGGGAAAAAGTGAGTTTTTCTGTATGCTCAGAATAAAAAAAAAAAACTCTCCATCTGTGGGTAGTCTACAGTTGCATTGTCATTTCGCAGCTTGGCCATGTATCATGCTGAGGGTATATTGCCACGCGTTAGCATTCGGCTTATGCCTCAAGAGTTAGGCCCTGAAGGGCATATTTCTCTCTTGCAGTTACTGAAAGTACCATATTTAAAAGTTGAGTGGAGGCTACCCAGTGTTTGTGCGATTGCCCCTGCTGTGACCTTGTCACAACCATGACTTGAAGCAATAGAAAATGGTACAGTGGTGCTTTAATGGCCGCCTTCCAGATTAAACTTCTTTTTTACTATCACCACATAAAGCTGGAAAGGTGGTCTTTATGGGCTGTTGATCAGCTCTTGCCAACCGATTGCAGAGACCAAGCAGCGCCTGAATTGGTGATAGATCTTCATTAACCGCTTCGGTTATCGGAATGTTATCTATGGTGTAAACAGTGTATCTCCTTACTGAGTCAGATTTACAGTGTATCCCGTTCCCTCTTGACAGAACATGCAAACTTTGCAACCTTAATCCAAGGAAGTGTGGATATTTTTTCCCCCATCAGAAGGGATGAAGTAACCCTCCCCAGAATTATGGATACATTAATATACTGGCCATGTTTCACGGACTCGCAGAATGTCACGGAGATTGCATCAGCTATCGCACAGTGTGGCAGCCAGCTTGAAGCTGCAAAAATGGGAGGAGGGGGGGGGGAGGGGGGATGTGTCATCAATACCTTCGACGAGTACTTATTTCAATTTATAACCTAGGGCTAATTGGGGACCTGTCAGGTGACCTGTCAGGTGACATGGTCAAAACAAGACAGTGACACAGCTGATGGCAGCTCCCAGTTGGAATGTACCTGCCAAGTGATGCACTGAAACAATATGTAATGCAGGATGGGGAGGGGGGTAAATGGTGTGGGGGAAGTTGTTTGGGTTATGGCAGAAGCTGCACATATACTTTATACATTGTAGATGCTGCCATTCTGTGACTAGATCAGACAGACAGAGGTATACGGAGGAAGTGGATGGAGTTCTTGTCATATCTTTCGCACAACTTTGTGAGCTTTCATTGAACGCTCCAAACCTTACAAATCTTAACTTGTTCATTTCAGCAGAGACAGCAGAGACAGACCTTTTTCTTCACTGATTTTTTTTAATTAGAAATGTAATCCTGTAGTTCCAGTCATAAGACTTTATTAATAATATAATGTCTTACTTCCAAGAGAGTATCAGTTTTGATTTCCTCACTCTAGGGAATAAATGGCACGGTTATCATAGTACCAAAATAACTGGAGCACCAGATCGCAGGTCTTTTAATTGGACCTTGCAGAGGACATATCGCTTTGTATCGAAAAAAGCGACGTTTCAATGACGTCGCATGAAAAATCGTCCAAGTGTAATTGATGCTAATACAGTATATATCCATAATGATATGCAAATTCAGTTCCGTTATACATATTTTTTATGACGTCATTCAAATGGCCCCATTCATCATGTGCCAGGTGTAATTGGGAGACGTTATTGGCTCTCCAAAGACATAGGTATGGGGCCCACTAGGTTGTTGTAGCTCCACAACACTGCATAATACCAGGGAGCTGTTCTTAGTCCATGATAACACAATACGTTTTTAACAATATGCTCAGTATCAACTGATGGTTGCGCCTATGTTGGGCTCCATATACTCGTAATTACAGTAATTACCAGATGGAGTGAAACTAACTGTACAGGTTTTCTGACTTGTTGTTTGCGGTTGTCAGCATGAACTCTCTCAGTATTTTCTGCTCTAACACTGTATTATGATATTCCAGTTTAAGTCCTATTCAACTTCATTTCATGTCTTCCTTTCCAGCTATGAACTATCCATACTGGAGTATCTATTGTATTGATACGACTACAATTGAAAAAACAAAATCTGTAGAAATGATAGAGTTAGGTCGAAATTCATAAAATCATGGAATAGGTCCCTGTGGCGAAAACAAATACATTTGTTACGGCCGGCTTGCTTCTTTGGAAATTTGCAGACTGTTCATCATTTTCTGCACATTAGAAATGATTTGAGTGCTGTAATTTTGACATGATGTTCTTCTTGTAGATGAGGTATGGAACAATAGCATACATTTTCAATATCACTGATGCTTATTATTCCGAAGGCTAAATGGAACTTTAAATGGAATGCAGCCTGAGTTCAAATAGTCCCAACATAACCAGCCCTGCATTCCCCTCACCCCAAGAAAGTGTCTCTAGAGCTACACCTTGATATTGATATTGCCAGCAAACCACTCCCAAATTGCCCACACGCACGACATGCCAGCGAACATACATTAACATTCTACCATCACCACCCTGTCCGATCATTTTAGGATAGCTTCATCTTGACATGATCAGGAGATGCAGCCCAGGCAAGATTCGCCGTTTTATGGTAGGAGATACGAGGCAGGCTGGCTCAAACATGATTAAAATGGATATTGATAGATTGGATGCTATAGCTATCCAATCTAGCCTGAGGATGGAGCAGGTTCCCCCTAGAAGAACAGACAGTTAAAGCCCAACGGTCATGTAGAGTTGACTCTTTGCACTCTTTTCCGATTGTATTGAGGGAATCAACACTCATACCCAATTTCAGCCGGGTAGGGGGAGGGGGAGAGGGACTGTAAGAGTCGTTGTGATACAAAGTCAATGTGAAAATTGAAATGCTGTGAGAAAAAGAACTGTGAGTGGTATTTGGAAAAAACACAAAACTGTTCACAGGGTTATAAGAAAATATCCATATTCATTTCCATGTGGACATCACTTCCCGCCTCCATGTTACCAAGGTGCGAAATTGCAGCATTTAATGTGTATAACGCTAATGAACAGCCTTTGTATCGAACAGTCAGATCTTTGTTAAAAAGTTTCAGGACTGAAGGTAGACCATATTCACCAAGTTTTGTGAAAATCTGACAAACTTTTTCATCAATTAAATGAATCAAACTTGATTAGCATATTCTATGCTGAAAATCTAATCAGTTCATCTACCTTATATCCTGCACCTACGTGCCCAACCGAATCATCTTGACATGATCAGGGAGATGCAGCCCAGGCAAGATTCGCCGTTTTATGTAGGAGATACGGGGCAGGCTGGCTCAAAACAGATTAAAATGGATATTGAGAGATTGGATGCTATAGCTATCCAATCTAGCTAGCCTGAGGATGGAGCAGGTCCCCCTAGAAGACATACAGTTAAGCCCACGTCATGTAGAGTTGACTCTTTGCACTCCTTTTCTTCCAATTGTTTGAAGTAATCAAACCCTCATACACTTTCAGGTCAGCCGGTAGGGAGGGGGAGAGGACTGTAAGAGTCTTTGTGATACCAAAGTCAATGTTAAAATTGAATGCAGGATAAAAGACTGTTAGTGGTATTTGTAAAAAACACAAACGTTTCACGAGGGTGTTTAAGAAATATCCATATTCATATTTCCATGTGGACCTCACTTCCCGCCTCCATGTTATCAAGGTGCGAAATTGCAGCATTTTAAATGTGGATAACCTAATGACAGCTTTTGTATCGACAGTCAGATCTTTGTTAAAAAAAAGTTTCAGGACTGAAGGTAGACCATATTCAACACCACGTTTTGGAAAATCTGAACAAAACTTTTGCATAAATGAGGCAAGTAAGACAACTTAATTAGATATTTCCATGCTGGAAATTAATCAGTTCATCTACCTTATTCCTGCACCTACGTGCCAACCGAATCTCTTGACATGAGCAGGGGTGCAGCCCAGGCAAGATTCGCCGTTTTAATGGTAGGGATAGGAGGCAGGCTGGCTCAAACAATATAAATGGATATTGATAGATTGGATTCTAGTAAGCTATCCATCTAGCTAGCCTGAGGATGGAGCAGGTCCCCCTCGAATAACATCATTAAAGCCCAACGTCCATGTAGAGTTGACTCTTTGCACTCTTTTCCGATTGTATTGAGGGAATCAAACACTCATACCCAATTTCAGCCGGGGAGGGAGAGGGTGACGTAAGAGCCGTTTGATACAAAGTCAATGCGAAAATTGAAATGCTGTGAAAAAAGACTGTGAGTGGTATTTTGAACCAAACACAAAACTGTTCACACTGTCTCAGACAATATCCATATTTTCCACTCTATATTGGACATCACTTCACACTTCCCGCCGTCCATCAGTGCCTGGCATGAGGTCTAGGGAGGGCACAGCCCTTTGTCCTTGTCCATATAGGATTTTGATGGGCAAACCAAGCCATTGGGTGGGAAACCAAGGCCAAACAAACATTTCGTTGGCAGGGCACCAGGCGAAATACCAAATGTGAAATGATAACAGTAAAAAGCTCAGGACCAGGGTAATGCAAGCCCAATGACGGTTCAGAATCATTTGGGTCCCCCTGCACATGATTTCCTGGGGGGGGGGGGGGGGGTCCCTCCATCCTAACACACTTGCATAAACCCATCTCATCTCCCCCGCCTACCCAACACTTTGCAAACCCCACACTGACAGGAGACCGTTACGGCTTCCTACCACCACTCCGACACCTTTCCCTGCTGGTTGCTACTTCTACCCCATTTCTTTGATCTACGAGGTGAGTCATTGTTACTCCAAGCCCACAAGCGATGCTACGAATGGCATATATTTAAAATGAAATTGAATTCATCCAGCATGGCAAGCACACATTTCATGAACACTGCCATAATGGCCTACTGCCCAAGTAAAACAGGCCATGCATGAGTAGGCCTGGACTTGATCCTTATGGACTTCAAAAAAGCGTTTGACAGTGTGCTCCATCAACGTCTCTTACGCAACTTCAAATACAGGTATAGAATCAACCCTTCAAAGTGGATTCAGTCATCTCTCACCAAACGTCAACAAAAGTTTTTCCTACGGAGAGACCTCATCTCATCTGAAGTGGAAGTTACTCAGGAGTCCCCAATTACCTGTTGGGTTGGGCCCCTTCCTGTTCTTGGTATATAACATACATTGACCTTCCCCAGAAATATCCTCTCGGACATTATGCTGCTGCTGATGATTGTGTTCTCTATTGTGAGATCACGTCCCATACTGTTGCTCCAACTCCAATGGACATTAACACACTCAATCAATAGAAAAGGGACTGGCCACTGTTGCCTAATACATCTAAATGCTTCTACACGTATGATGGTGACCCATATGAAAATCAATTGCATCAGTTATCATCTTGGTACGGCCCATTTTTTAGAATAGGTTATTCATTAACCCTACTGGAAGTAACCTTAATGACCCCCTTGCCACAAAGACGGTTGCTACCATTATATCTGTACCCGAGGACTACCTGAATGGAAAGGCTACCCTTGTGGATTCAGGAGGCCGCTGATGTTAAATCCCTCAAGTCTGCTCTAAGTGACACAGACATTGAGTTTGAGTTAGTAGTGCTCATTTCATCAAACTTGACTTGCTGCTACACATGGCCTTAAGTATGACAACAAGCGCGCAAGTGTTTCGTTTGTACTAGACCATACAGATACATCCAAGCAGCCCCCCTCCCCCGTTTTACCACAGTAGGCCTACTTAGTACATCCACCGAAATTGTGCCGAAATAATTTCAGAGGTGGATATAGCTACCCCATACTCTGCTCACATTGTTTCGATATATTTAGGCAGAAAACAAGTGATATTTCCGTGATTTATCATCCTGATCCGAGATACACTTTTGAAAAAAAGGCTATCCTAACACCTGTTGCATAGGCAAAATTGAGGCTTATAACCAGGCAAATTTCGGCCGTTTTGCAGAAATGTGTGATCGTAATTTCAGGTGTTTAGAATAATTTTAAGATGTATTTAGGATCATTACAACAACAGGAAATCGAATCAGGAAAATCAGGAAAACCATTTTTCTCTTTGAAAAGAGTCTCAAGTTGATAGACCCAACTTCGACAAAGGAATTTGGGCAGGACGGCCATCGTGGCCGTGAGCTATATGCACTTTTTTAGGGCACTGCGGCATCATGAAAAACACGACGGCCATGGCCGCCGGTTGCCGTCGGTTAATTCCAGACCTGCTCCTGTTATGTGCAAAATTGCAGGAATGTAATGTGTAACACCGATGAACAGCCTTTGTATCGAACAGTCAGATCGTTGTCAAAAAAGTTTAAGGTGGAAGGTAGGGCCGTATTCACCAAGTGTGTGAACAATTTGACAAACTTTTCAAAGTAGCAGTTATACAATTTGATAGCATATTTTATGCTGAAAATTCTATCAGTTCTCTACATACATCTTCCACCTACTTGCGAACTAAATCACCATAGCACCTACGTTTCATCCGTATTCTTGCTAACGAGCCTAAACAATAGATTATATGAGATGGCTGCTTACCTACTCAATTCTTGACTGTTGTTCCAAAATCTATCAGATTTGTGTTCACCCAGCTCCGGTAGTACATACAGAATTTCAACACACACACACACAACAAAGTTATCGTTCGCCGAGTCTCTCTTCCTGAACTTCGTTCAGTGCGACGCAAATAGGTAAATCCGGTAATATATTTTCAATATACGTAGTCTAGGTATATTTTAATATACAATTGTTTGTAAGGTGTCATGAACCCTTCGTTAATGTCCGATTCTTTTTTACGAGTATGATGACGGGTAGGCTCATATAGGGAATAGCCCTGATCTTTCGTTATTAAAATACTTTCCATATACTCAAATATAAGCAACAAACCTTCTGCCAAAAGAACCTTCTGAGTATAGACCCCTAGAATATTAATTTTCCTTGCAAAATTAATTCCATCTGCCAATGTATTTTCATCCATGGAATATTGTATATGGATTATATGCATGTAATTGATCATGACAAACTTCCCACCGGAGTTTGATCAATTATGTTATGATCCAAAGAATACCACCAGAACAAACAACTACGTCACAACAATCTGTCTTGATATTTTCCACTGGAACCCATTCCTACGGAGTAATTTTCTCAGTTCAATAAATATGTTCGGTCAACTTATGTAAGGATACTAGAGGGAAGATTTGTGGGTATAGATCCAACGACCATACTTTCTATTGGCCATCTGGGAAACTCATTTTGGGAGCACATGCAGCATATAGGACATTTGGGCGTCCGTCATGTCTGGTATATTCATTGTAGTGTCAGTTCGAACGTGTCATCTGAGTGATGAATTTGAGGGAGTTACGTGGTATGCCCGTTTCCGATGGCGCTGAGCTAGACTCTAATTTAACATTTTCCAGAGATATACCAGAATGAATATGAAGAAATCATTCTTGCATGGAATTTTCAAGAACTCTATGGTTTCGTGAATCCTCCAAGGAAACTGCATCCATATGCCTTCCTAGTTAATCACTAAATGCAATTTTAGCCAGCCTGAGATCTTGACCGAACCCCTCAGCCATCACAACCAATAACTGAAGTTAAGAAAGAACAAATGCAGATGTGTGAAAATATAGAAAGAAGTAAAATGTGATGAGACTTCTCCAAAGTGCCAAACGTCTGTCAAAGGGAACCTGCAAACTAGTAGCTCTTCCAACCCCTTTCAAGACCATGGTCACAGTTTTGTGTTATTGGCCAAAATATCATCGACGAATAATGACTGATTGATTGATTGATTGTCTCCGTATTCTATTGATCTATTAAAGTTTTATTCATGCAGCACAGCTTTCATTTCATGTCCTCCTTTCCAGCCACAAAGCTATCCATACTGTAGTACACTATTGTATTGACTGATATAGAAACTACGATTGAAAAAAAGTCTGTTGAAATGATAGTATTAGGTCAAAATTTGTAATTTCGTGGATACTTCACTGGGGCCAAACTATATTTTGTTGCGGTCGGCCAGCTTCCTTGAAATTCACAGATTTGAGTACTGTAGTTTTTTGACTGAAGTTCTTCTTGTAGATGAAGTATTGAACGATGGCATTCATTTTCAATATCATTGAGACTTTTCTCAAACTTTCAAGACTGGAATGGAACTTCAATAGGGATGTAACCATATCATCATATAGGCTGTAGGCTCTCATTAAAAATTAAAATTATCTGAAAGAATGTGAGTTGAGCTAGGTTTGGGTTATGCAAGAAACATTGGACTTTGGAATAGCCAATATTTTGATATCGAATGGAGGATGATGCTATCCTAGACGAAACTTATGCACAATACCTCTTCGTAGTAGCTTTTATAAATGATGATTGAATTGTCTTTGGTCTGGACCAAATGTGATGAATATCCACTGAAGTTCCGTCTAAATACGCCGAACAAGGCCATGCACAGCAGCAAGCTGTGGTGATGACCACTTTCAAGCCCAGCTACGATTTCTCTATGGCAAATATGTTTGCCTTTGATCTGTCCTAATTTTTCCTATTCTTTGCTCAAATTTTTGTAATGCCCTCGTCCAGAATTTTTTACCTTCAAATTGTTTAAATCTCCGCATGCTCAACCTGGACATTAACATTACGTTTTCAGGTCAAAGTTGATATGTTCTTAAATCACTTCATCGTAGTGCCCTATTGTAAGACATTCGGGAGCCCATGGCCAACTGAAAGTGATGACCACACAAGTAGCTATACTCTACTATCAGTGGAAATCCACAGTGGGATGACACAGCCATGAACAAAAATTTTTTTTATTTGCCTTAAGTCTCTTCCGCCAGATTGTAGAAATTTACACTGGTATCAAAGCCATCTTTCATTGGAATAGCAAGAAAGTTGCAGGAATTCTTCGGTGCATCCATGGAGGATACCTAGACCACCCGGCCCAGTCCGTTGAACTCGCTTCCTTCCCTTCGAAATTGTCATCCCAGATGAGCAGCTTGGCGCTTGCAAAGCACCCATTATCCCACAATTTTTGTAAGTCATTAAAGCTGCAAAGCGTAAATCCAGTCCTCAGCTGACTGCTCTTTATATATACCCAGAGCAGCAGCAAGTTTCTAGAAGCCAGCATCCCTCCCGGAAACACATACACAAGGAAACAGGACACAGGTCACATCTTTGCAGCAGTACCCCAGGAAGCAAAAATAACTCTCTGTGGGAAGGTGGAAGGAACTTTCCAGCCAGCCTAGGACCGAACTGAATTTGTGGTAGTTTGAAAGAGGATAGAATTAGGTAAATGTTAGACAGTTCGTAGCAATCGCGCATGTCAGCTGCACTGGATTCCCTCGGGTGGGGAGGTAAATGAAATTCAGAGCTGGCGTTTGCTGCGACGCTGGCAACGATTACGGCTCGCTCCGAAAGTGCCCTAAAGCTAGAACGAGCGGAGTATTAGAGGCGGGATTAACAGCGCTGTTCGACACTTATAACTCCCCAGGCCAGTGATCCTGCATAGACCGTTTTATCTCTGTCCCGTCTGATTACCAATCGTGCGGATGAAACGTCCATTGCTGGCGAAATGTTTTTTTTGTTTGCCTACATATCCATTGGGTTCTAATCAATGAAGGCTAAAATCCTGTTGTAAAAGGGGAGATGAAAGGAGCCCAAATTAAACTACACAAAGCATTATATTCATCGTAACATGAGCTGAATGATGAGTGGCTGGCTACATTATGATTGTAGGCTCTACGACAGGAAAGCCAACAAAAATTCACTGTTCTCTTCCTTTACAGAGATAAGTCAAATGGACGCAAGGCCAAACCAGAGGGAAAAAAGAGCTCATGACTTGGGCGATGGAGGGAGGGGGGGGGGGAATGAAGAGTACAGATAGGACCAAATAATGAAGAGTTTGTGACACAAGATATGACAGGGTATTCCTGTGAGAGATCAACTATCGATGTCCAGCAAGAGTGCAAGCAGGGATATCACAAACCATCCACATCTTTGACCTCTGTCTTCAAACTTTCAAACTGCGAAGGGGTGCAATAACTGTCAGTCTGTCATAGGTGCAAAAATTCTACTTTAAATCAATTCCAGGAGTACAATTAGCACAAGGTGGCAGCAAATGAGTCCAGAGTGAATTGCTGAAGAGATATTCTGCTGGATTACAGGCCCACAGCATAAGTACCAAGTTTGAGAGGTGCCTCTTAATGTCTTCACCTTCCCCTCAGTCGAACTAAATGAGTACCCTCGATTTGAATGGCACCCTTGTTCTTCGCTCCTTCCGGCATTGCTAGGCACAAAACGGCATCTAGAAGATACAAGGCGATCGCCAAAAGTGTCTCGCCTGGTTGCACGATCGGTGGTTCTATTATTCACTACACTACACACTATACACCCCCACTAGTTTCATGCAGACCATCGTCTTGTCAAACTGCATCACATATTTTCTCACATATAACACATACAAATATCCTAATAATCCCTAAAAATAAGTGACCAATAAGTTTGACTATCATTACAAAAGTCCTTAATTGTTTGCTTTTTTCTCTTCATGCCCCCCCCCAACTCTTCTCTCTCTCACCACAAATACCCAAATTTGAACAAAGTTTATTATCGCTCAGTCAACTCACTTCTTTGACCCAAATCCAACTTGAAATTTTTCAAATCCCCTTGCAGCCCCGATATATTCTTTGCCTTCAAAAATCATTTCCTTGATTATTCATTGCCTTGTATTTTCCAAGCAGCCAGGACTTGCCATCCCCCCGCCCCCTGGCCAGGCAGCAACACCCTCCCCCCTTCCCCTTCACACCAACTAAACTATCCCCACGGCATGTCAGTCAAGGATGTCCCAAAATATATCTTTTTTTGTAGCCTCTGAACGCCTTCGTCACTATGGCGAGTTTTGAAACAATCCTCAGAGAGTTGGAAGTGGTCTGGTTTACTGACTCACTTGTACAAAACAAGGCGATCGTCCCCCAGTGTCTCTGCCTGGGTTGCGCGATCCGTGATTTCATTGATTTCTTTCTTCTTTAGTCACCATGGCAACAATTACAAGGCAATCCATATGTGTCTTAATATCCCAATAACTCGTAAATATCCCACATTCATTGCATCATTGAATACAAAACCCCGTTGATCCTACCTACTGTACCCTCCCATTATAAACCACTACTTACTGACTGAGTTAATAGTTCCCTTAGATCGGTATTGGCCGCAAACAATGTAAATGGACCCAAATTTTAATCAAGTTTATCTTCTATATCATCAAAGAGTATGCCCTTTATACATCTACTACTTCCATAAACTCCTAGGGAGTTCATCACCCACCCCTCTCACATTCCGTCTAGAGTGGAACTGCCATCTAATCAGCTCCCTGGCAGTATCATCTGGCAGGCCCTATCTGGCTGAAGCTATGACTATATAAGAGATACAAGGGAGTTACCACCTCCCTCCGCCCCATCTCACACACCTAAGCTACTGCATGTGATCAAGCCTGACAACGCATTCATTCTTGAATAGGTGCCTGGGACAGTAAGTACAACAAATGACTGAGTGTTTTACACTTTAGATGGTGGTCCTGTAGGGGGCCCAGAGAGGTTATGGACCGCTGATGTGAACCTCAAGGTCAAAAGGCAGGTTTTTGGCCCACATGGAGGAAAATCTCTTTCTTCACAGATGGGAATACTAGTTAGATGAATGCAATAACATGGCCTGAGGGGTCTGAAATGAGTAAAACATCTTTTGTTATTGATAGCATGCTATAATAATAGTGATTTCAGCATATGCTGGTCAGCTATGCTGCCCCAAGACTACACCATTCTTAAAATCGTAGCGTACAGTCTCTGGAACTTGTTGCAGTAAATGTTAATATTTGACAGTCTTTGGTCCATAAGTGACCCTTTCGATGACATAACAGTTTTTTAATGAACACAGTAAGAGTCGATCGCAGCGGGAGTGGGTCTCCTCCCTAAGCATACAAAGGTCTATCCCATATCCAAAATACCCAGTTTCTACACATTTATTCAAGACATCAACCTTTGACCACATGACCCACCACCCGACAGAATCAATTGAGGTCCAGCACGGTCACACCAAATCAGATCAACAATTATATCACAATGGTGACCTTCCAGGCCTTCCGATCTTCAATTCCCGATTATGGCCAGAAAACGCTTTTTGACCCCTAAGTGACCTGAACTTGAACCTATTAATGACATGCAGTTTTTATTGACAATTGCAACTCAACTCTCCCTGTGATACATCCACTGCTAGGAGCATTTTGCATTCTGCTGAACATGCCCAGTCCTATTGCCAAAAATTACTAAAAAAAAAATCAGTTTTTTTTTACCCCACGTGACCTTTGATGACCTTTCATGACATGTGACGGTTTTTATAAAAATTTTTCTCTCTATGGTGATGCCTCACTGCTAGAAGCATATTGCATTCCAATGACACGCCTAAATTTTATTGCTAAAAAGCTATTAATTAAACTTTTGACTCCCTTGTAACTACCAAGTAGGCGTCCGATCGAGCGGGAGTTGGTTTCCTCCTCCATGAAGCACACAAAGTCTATCACATATCCAAAATAAAACTAGTTTTCATTTTTTGCCCGTAAAGCTCCTAATAAGCACATTTATTCGAGACTCAACCTTTAACCACAGGACCACCTGACAGAGGTCAAATTGAGGTCAGAGTTAACAAATGCAGATCAACAATTATAACACAAGGGTGAACATTCCAGCCGTCCAGATATTCAATTCTCGATTATGGCCAGGGGAAAAAACAGCTTTGGACCCCTAAGTGACCTTGATGACCTTTAATGACCATGGGCAGTTTTTATGAAAATTGCAACTCTCATGTGATAACATCACTGCTGGAGCAGTTTGCATTCGATGAACTGCCCAGTGGCTATTGCCAAAAAGTACTAAAATCAGTTTTTTACCCTACGGACCTTGATGACCTTCAATGACTGACGGTTTTTATAAAAATGTTTATCTATATGATGCATCCACTGCTAGAGCATATTGCATTCCAAGGGAACGCCTAAGTATGCGGCGAAAAAAAAAGCTATTAAATAAACTTTGACCCATTGTAAACTACAAACGTATGCGTCCGATCGAAAGCGGCGGGAGTGGGTTTCCTCCATGAAGCACACAAGGTCTATCAAAAATCAAAAAAACATAGTTTCTATTTTTTTATTGCCCGTAACTCATTAAATAAGCACATTATTCGAGACTCAACCTGTAACCACATGACACCCGACAAAGGTCCCAAATTGAGGTCAGAGGTCACACAACTGCAGATCAACAATTATACAACAATGGTGAAAATTCCAGCCTTCACAGATATTCAATTCTCCGATTATGGCCAGAAAAACAGGTTTGACCCGAAGGACCGTGAATGACTTTAAAAAATGACATGGCAGTTTTTATGAAAATTTGTAACTCTCCATGTGTGATATATGATACAATCACTCCTAGGAGCATTTTGCATTCTGATTAAAAAATGCCCAGTGCTATTGCCAAAAGAAAATCAGTTTGTGACCCAAGTGACCTTTGATGACCTTAATGACATGCCGGTTTTTATAAAAATTGTTACTCTCCAGTGATCAACTCTAGAGCTATTGCATTCCAAAGATCACGCCCAATGTTATTGCGGAAAAGGTATAAAATGAACTTGACCCCCTTTACTACCAAGTACGTGTCCGTCGAAGCGGGAGTTGGTTTCCTCCATGAAGCACACAAAGGTCTCACCTATCCCAAAATGACCATTTTTCTATTTTTTTTGCCCGTAACTTCTGAAATAAGCACATTTATTCAGCTTCCACTTTAACCACATGACCACTACCGACAGAGGTCTAATTGAGGTCAGGAGGTCACCAAACACACATGCAGGTCAACATTATATCACAATTGGTGAACCTCCCAGCCTTCACCGATATTCAATTCCTCCGATTATGGCCAGAAACAGTTTATGACCCCTAAGAGACCTTGAATTACCTTTAATGACATGGCAGGTTTTAAAAATTGTACTTTCCATGTGGTACATCCGCTCCTATGATCATTTTGCATTCGATTAACATGCCCAGGTGCTATTGCCCCCAAACAAAAAAAAAAAAAAAAAAAGTAAACACAAAACCACACAAAACCCCTTTTAAAATCAAGCTTTTTAACCCCTACGTGACCTTTGATGACCTTTAATGACATGACGGTTTTTATAAAAATTGTTACCTCCATGTGATCATCCACTCCTAGAAGCACTATTTGCATTCCAATGAACCCGCCCAATGTTATGCAAAAGGGATAAAATTGAACTTTGACCCCTTGTAACTACCAAACTAAGTGTCCGATCGAAGCGGGAAGTTGTTTCCTCCATGAAGCCCACAACGGTCTATCACATATCCACAAATGACCAGTTTCTATTTTTTTTTTTGCCCGTAACTTCTTAATAAGCACATTTATTCAAACTCCACCTTTACCACATGCCCACCTGACAGAGGTAATTGAGGTCAGAGGTCACACACATGCAGGTTCACAATTATATCACAATGGTGAACCTGTCCATCCTTCACGGATATTCAATTCCCGATTAGGGCCAGAAACAGTTTTTGACCCCTAAGTGACCCTTGAATGACAGATTAGTATCATTAAAGGACCTCTGGGGCCCTCGTCCCTACTGTAAAATTCATTGGGGACTATAGATAAACCCTCTCCACCAAGTTTCGTCAAAATCCAACCAACTTCAAAATTCGCAGAAATTATGCAAATTAGCGAACTTAATTAGCATATATCTGGCCAGGAATCTGATCGATTCGTGTACTTTTCATAGTTGTTTATTACCCTGAACGGCATCACCAATGCATCTACCGATCAAGAGATACTTGTACACAAACTTCAGGCCAATTTTCATTAAATATCAAATTTATGCAATGAAATGGTCTTTTGACGAAAAGTGGATGCATCCGCAACTCCTCACCGCGCACCTCCACAAGAATGTCCCACTGATGGCTTCCACGGTTCAGGGAGATATCTAACCGCACGTACGGACAGACAGACACGACAGACAACCTACAGACAGACAGACAGACATACAGACAGACAGACCCACAAACAAATTGACCACGCATGTTCCTCTCCTTTGAACAAATTTCAGTCGAGACCAAAAAAAAATCATCATTGGCATATACTCGGATTGGATGTGCCATTCACCCATGTAAAATTGCAAACAAGAAACGAGGGATACAGCACATAACAAAACTTGAGTGCTAGGACCTAATCTGGTATCCTGGATAATGAGGTCCTGAAAAACATATGAAAACTTTCAAGTTTTTAGCTGCGGATGCAAGGACTACTAGTGTTTAAAAAAAAGAGCTACACTCTACGCTCACAAATTTACGAGTCGTACGCTGGTTACCCACTCCTGAAATACCCCATCCACTCATACTGCTTCACACAGCCTGGGCTCTAATTACACTCCGTTCAGCCAGGATACACTTAATGATGACCAAATAAAGACAAACAATAAAAAAAAAAAAAACAACCAATGTGTTGGGAGCTGTGAAGTCCGAAACTTAACTCATTTAGGAAATTGGGGGGGGAGGGGGTCTGAACGAGGCTAGATTATGAGCCTTTTATAGTATTTGCAACATGTACCTAGAATATATCTCAGGCCTGGCTATTAATCATGATTCCACATGTTCTACAGGGAGGGGGACAATTACTCATAATGGCCTGTATGGCCTAGCAGTAAACACGCACCGCTTCAATGAGCTGGGGGTCTTGGGAGCAGGATTCAATACGGGTCCCATGCTAACCGAACACAGTGGAAAGATGGCCATATGTCCCCAAAACGAAGGCCGATGGTCACTATCATTTAGCCAGACAGACGACACCAATTCCGTCTTCCCTGGCACCTTGAGTCTGGACACTTGTAGTGTTCCATCATAGGCATTAACATAAAATGCCCCATAGATACTCCCAGAGTCTGTCACCGCAGGCCGACATTCTGCAGCCACAACTGACATTCGAGGCTTGGGGGTATCCCCCTCCTGAGACCTGCTGAGACAGGTCAATGTTATCTGCTTGCCACCCACTTTCTGCCCACTGACCATGCCTCTGCATCAAATATCTGGAGTGGGGAAAAAATAAACTACATTGAATGATTGATTGAATTGAATGCATTGAAACATACTGCATTCAACTCAGCTGCAGCTCCCTCCACCTGTACTCAGTCAAGAAGAGAGGAAAATTTCATGAGGGGCATATGCTGCAGGCAACCTAACCTCTGACCGAGCTTACCTGCTTCAAGTCAGAGACAGAAGGACCATTGCTGTCGGGACGCATCCCCCCCTCATTGTGTACACCATGCATGTACTCAACATATACAGTCGTGGGCTGCATATCACAAATCAATTGGTTGCTGGTGAGGGGCCACCCTCTAGTTGAAGTGGGGGTAAGAGATGGCATGGTGGGGGTGGGTTGGGGAGATGGGGGTCCAGTGGGAGGGTCCAAGCAATGGAAGCACAGTTTCATTCTGTGCGGACAATATTTAAGGGTTCATCATAAGAGTTTAATTTCAACCCAGCAAATCTCCAGAGGTTACGCCCAGATTGCTGACTACATGTTATGTTCACTCTATATAGTTATACATGTTTGGGTTTCCCTTTCAGAGATTTTGATGACAGCTCCTGGCCCAGAGATGTGGCGGGAGGGGTGTAGCTTTTTATTGTAACAACCAAATCACCATATTTTTCACTGGTTCATGGCAAGTCTTCGGTAACTTTGGAACATTTTGGAAGCACGTCCGTTTCATTGCACGACAAACCAGGTCACCTAGTGGCCCAGCTGGCAGCAGGCGCAACGCAGTAATTTGGTTAGGGGAGGGGGGGACTGAAATTAGCTCAATCTCCCCTTGTGTGAATGAATGCATTTTAACAGCCTCTAGATGCAAAAGGGTACAATGTTTGAGCCGAAATCGCAATACATGTATAATGGCATGAGGTCAGAGGTTGGGCCACCACTTTGCTAATGAACCCCCCCCAAAAAAAAAAAACCCAAAAAAAACCTGCCTGACAGAGCAACTATGGACGTGACAGATGAATGGAAAAATTCTAGTGTGAGAGAATCAGCAAAGTTGACTGCAGCTGCGCATCTCTCCTTATTTCCCAAGACAAAAAATATTCAGCATCTGGCTAAGTAATTTGGTTCAGTAATCACAGCAGAGGCTGACACAGTGCATTTCCATAACGAACAGGATGAAATTGAGGATCCTAAATGAAATAATAACGAATCCACTCGAGATGATAATGCATTTTGTCAAAACATTTTGGGCAAGCTATTCAAGTTGAAAGATAGGATAAATTTTAATCTTCATACCTATCTCTCAAAGTGAACTCAATCAGTCCTGAACCCCTAAGGCCACTGGTAATAGACACCCTAGGGCCTCGAGTAATAGGCTGTCCCTAAATTAGCATTTGTACATCTTCCCACCAAAGCTTGCCAACAATTTGTAGCAACCAGCGGATACTCTGCCCCCATCTATCATCGGTTGTTATGGTGAGACGTCATCGTTAACCGCTACCAACTCTTTCTTTTCGATATCGCGCTAATTTGTGCGACAACTATAAGTCTCTCAGAGTGCGTCGGCCCCAATAAATTCCAGTCCTCAAGCCTATGCGATCATCACAAAGAACACCCCCACTTCTTCATCCAGCCATGTTGGTAGGATTTGGCCATAAATTTAATGGCACCGGTATTACCTCCGAGTCTGGATAACAGCTTTTCAAAGAAGGTTCCGTCATTTCCTGTAGTAATTAGGCCTAATTGATAGCGGTATAATGGATATGACATATCTTGCATGGCCCGAGGACATTTATATATTCAGTCGTAAATAGATTTTGTTGATATAGATTACATAATTGTAACATCAGTAATTGTAACATGTTTTCACAGAACGTCAAACGGCTATTAGATTTTATATTCAATCTTTAGTTTATGCTCAAGCATTATGGAAACTTCAAGGAGATTAGCTTTGATTGTGGATTGTAAGCACTGGACTGCAAGATTAGAAGTTAAATCAGAGGATACCCAAATTTACATTTTGAGTCTGTGACTTCTACCTAGGTGTTGATTGGGGACTTAAAAGGAACTCTGGTAAATAAATTGGTCACAATATTAGCTGCTGCTGTCACTTGCCACAATCTCTTGTAAATCAGGTAATGCACAGATGATCATAATTAGAATCGCTAATTTTCTTATTTTTTCATTTTTCAGGTATACTCGCCGAGCAGAGGATCGAACCTATGCAAGACCCAGCAAGGATGCAAACCCGGATACTGCACCTATTGTCAGGTACGAATCCCTCACCAGGTACACAGAATAAGGCAGTGCCTCTTTGGAGGTACCTTAATGTGGAGGCGGGGGTAGTCACATGCAGACCACAACTTGCAAATGGCCTACCCCCCTCGTTGTCCCTGCTCCAATCCCTTGTGCTGAGCGTCCAGCCGAGAAGGCACAGGTACCATTTTTAAAGTCGTGGTACGACCCGACCGGGAATCGAACCCAGGTCTACCAGGTGGGAGACCGTCGCTCTACCAACTGTGCCAACTACTTGGTTAATGCTCCACCAACTCCATTACCAAGTTGTAACTTAATGGTGTTGGGGGCCTGCAGGGGCCACTGGAGGGTGCATGGGTGGAGCTCTCTGTGTGGGTCTAAGAGGCAAAAACACACCCTCCTCAGAAGCTGGAGATCGTTCATGATTTAGTTGGACCTATTTTAAGTTACATTAGAGCTGTGAATTGAATGTAGAAACAGTGGCCTATTCTCAAAGAAGAATAGCAATGCGATTAAGAACTATGTCAATGCACACAATTTTTTTCCCCCGCAATTACTTCTCCTAACTATTTTTAAAACTGCATCGTAAGCTAACATTAATACAAGCATCATACCCCTGACATGACAGCTATATTGTAACCAGTTGAGAAACCTAGTTGGGCTGGAGCAACTGGTTCAGAGCTTGAAGGCTCTAGCCATTGGTCAGGTCGTACACCAAAGACTTGAGTTGTGGCCAGTTGCCTGAATGAAGGGGAGCTGGGTGTGACGGTGGAACCACCTCTGTGAAAACCAGAGGCTTGTTTCTTAGTGTTAGAAAATTGGTCTCTGAGTGCCAAAAGTTGATCTCTATATAGCTTGAGTAGACAAGGTGTTTAGTGGTCAATGCGGATTCCCTAAAACTTACTGGTTTGGGTATTAACTAGTGACTATACTCACTTCTTAAGCTCATCTAATTAGCAGTTGCCCCTAGTAATCCTTCTTATTGGGCTGCTTTTGCAACCCCGCCCCCAACTCCATGCAATACTGCACCTTGTAGGGACACTTCTTATTTTGGCTGTTGCGTAATGAGCATGTCTTCTTAATTAAGTGGGAAACAATTAATGGGACCATGGGGAGTAAGTCTGCCGGAATTAATAAAATACCAACAAGAACAAAGAGTTCAGTGGATTTTTTGCCGTGCCACTTGAGGGATATTTTTGGGTTCATGGCTTTATAATGTGTAAATTTGCCTAGACCAACCTTAATGTGACCTTTGACCTGACCCCCAAAACGATAAGGAATATCTACTCCAAGCTGCAACCCCTCGTGCTAAGTGTGAGCTCTCTACATTATTCACTGACATTATTATTTTTCCAGACTTTAAACCGCTCATCTTTACCTTATGTAATCTCACCCCACTGAGTTTTTTCTTCTCCCAACTGCAACCTCCCCGGTCCCATTTGCTACATGGAGCTTGCATTTTCAGATATCATTCTTACAACACACATACACGATGCATGACTGCACAGATTCCTCCTGCTCTCAGCAAAGAGAAAAAGAGAAGGCAAAAGAGTTTGTATGAAAAGTTAGCCTGTCCCAAATAGTTTGTCCCCCCCCCCCAGCAAATTGTGTTCAAACGCTTCTGCTAGCTGCACACATGCATCGATCCTTCTCACTTTAATGCCCATTCCCTGCTGAAAGGGGTTAAAGGGACAAATACTTGCTCTCCTCCCACATCAATTCTTACTGAGATCAGACGATACTTCCTCTGTAATCTTTGTGGCCAGGCAACCTCAGCGCATTCTATGTTAGGCCCCCTGCATCCTGCTTGATGACAGAGGCGAAAGAAAGATCTCTGAATTTCCCGCCCAAGTACTGTGGCCTCTAGCTGAGACACTCCTATTCACTTCAACTCTTGGACTAGCAATTGAGGTTTGTTTGATGGCAACAAAAAACCCTCCCCCACCATCACACAACACTGCACAGGAGTCATTCTTCTATTTCCTACAGAGATACTGCACTTCCTATATTTAATCTGAGAAGATTATCAATCAATTTTCTTTTGCCTTTTTGCATACACCTTGGTGGCAGAATATAACTGGAGGGCTGGTTTAGAGGGGTTGCCAGTGGCACCTTTTGTTTTCTGCCAGACTAGGAGCTAGGAAAATATGACATATGGTGCGTTCTTTCGAACTGGTATATACCGTATTACAAGATCACGCTTTCATTCGGTACAAAAGTGGTGACTTTTAGTGGTGACTTTGGGAATTATCAGATGAACCTCCACTTCCACGGCTCGTATCAATGGCGACAATTCGATACTCTGAATTCAGAAATCGAAGTCATTCCTAAATGTTCCATCAATGAAAGGTAATTCATGTGAATAACTTTATAGATGAGAAGGCTAGGACCTGAATTCATGCAATTGAATTGAAAATATTGTACGTATGGAGCGATTTCAGTCAAATTAGTGCAGCGTCGAACGTCGGAAAGCGAGGACTTTTCGCGTAAAACCACTACTCTGTGCATTGCAATGACACGGTGGAGTTTCGATAATGGCCGTGAACAGCCAGCTGTATTGGAAAAGTGTTGTGGTCGAAAGAACGCATTTCACCAGTTGGGAACTCGTATGTACGGTTATCTACGAGTTCGAAAGAACACAGCAATAGGATATGGTGTACAGGTAATGACGACTGCAGTTATTCTGTTTCACTTGTCCCCCCCAGTTTGTAACGTTGTTCTTGGAGGGGTATCATAAGGAACCTCCTGAAACTTTTTTTGTGAGATTGATATTTTGTCAGTCCTTTCATACCCCCAAAAAATATAGGGCCAATATTGTGATTCAGTAATGTATCAGCAACAGTGCATGTGCAAAACTATGAAATTGCATCCTAATTACTATGACAAACATTTAAAAAATCCAGAGACAACTTTTCCGAGAATATAATTTGACATAACTTGAAAGTATCCAAACAGTATTCCTCCACAGTTTTGTGCCAGGAAGCCACAAGAATTCAATCAAATTGTTATTTCAGAAAAAAACTGTAAAATACATGTTGCAATATGTGGGCTCTAAATTTACAGGAGAGAGTATTTTGGTACATTGGGGAAATGTTTAAAGCTTGTGTCCTAGAACTATCAAATAATGATTTGTATATACTGCCACCTTTTGGACAAAGTTTGCCTTCATGGCTGAAATTTTATGGATACTATGAAGTGATAGCATTTCTCAGTGACAGAATGAATGAAGTTTCCAGGCACAAATCAAGTATTTTTGAGAAGAGGGGGAGGGAATACGGACGGTTGGACTTGAAGGCGGACGATCGAGTGCCAAAGGACCGGATCAACTTTGGGGGAGGGGGGGGGTCCATCTCTGAGAAACTTCAATTCTATAATATTTATCTATTATCTGGCAATCAACTTTTCCATATCTATTTGCCTCATTTTTGGGAGTATTGTTAGTCACCCAAAAAAAGGAGGGGGGGGGGGAGGAGAGGCACGCGCCAGGTGATTAAAAAAGAGACCGTATGTTCAAAAAACACAGAAGTACGGAAGTATGATCATATATGTCGTAACTTGCTTTGTAGCAATATGGAAATCCAATTTGCAACATGTAGTTTAGAACAGTAATTGCAGTTGTTAATTAAAACAGTTTTGTTTTGCCTTCGCATTATTACCTCAGAGTAACTTCTTTGTAAACGGTACATGCATAAATTGTCATGCTATGGCGACCGCACATAATATTCCTGACGTTTCCAAATCATATATCGTTTCCAATCTGGATATTCCGCGGCACACAGTTGGCTCTCCCAGCTGATTCCAATTAGTGATCACTCACTCAGCCAATCAGACACAAGACGCTCTCTCATCGTATACGCTGTAGTCTCAGTCGGCCAGCGTGGACTAGATTTTACAACAGTGGGTAATCTCCAGGGGGTGAGCCCATGAAGAATCAGGATTTTATGTTCGTAGTCAGTGTCAAAGTCAAATATACATTCCACGAATCATTCTGTGGCCATATGTTACACAACAAGATCAACTTCTATGTCACTCGATTTAATAAATGATCAATATTCATCTTCCAATAAATCAACAAATGTGTTTCCTTAAACTTTATGCAGATAGCTGGCATTCTATTTCCAGTGATCTATTTAGCAGTTTGAAATTATGGTTGCCACTTGGAACTACCTCCAAATAGGCTGTTTTGGCAAACCTCACCACCCTCACACTTGATAAACACACAGACCCGTATTCTTGTTCACTCTTTCTGAGGTTACAATTGCCTCATTGGGTTGTTGCATTTTAGAGCTCTTTCCTAGGCGACAGGGGAAGCCTAATTCCCATTTTCCTTGTGAACTAAATTTCCTCCTCGCACAGAGCCATTCAACACCCTGCCTAGGCTAAACCCCTGAGGTTAGCAAACAAGGACTGGGGTGAGGGCAACCCCCTGATAGAGAATTCCCCCCTTTCCCCCGAACCACACCTTCCCCCTGCCTCCCCCCCCCCATACTAACTGCCTGATACACCTGAGATCACTGCTGTATTACTTCCATTCTTACAGCTTGTAATGAATAAAACAAGAAGATATTTATGTTTTTCTCAGAAACGAATAACGTGAACAAACCTGGAACCAAAAAGCGGAGGCTGAGGGTTCTTAGTATTTATGAGGCGAACAGTGAGGGCAAATTAGACTGATGCCTACTAGACACTGCCAATATTTAATGGTCAAATTTCAGCAAACATACCATAAATAATACTGATTACTCAATCTCCATCACTGAACCATAGAGACTGCCCTCGCTCCAAGGGCATGAATTACGTAGTGATGGCGCCAGACAGGAGGCCAGTCAATAAAATTAAGATAAAATTGTGATTTAATGCCCCACTAATGGAAGTAGTGTGACTTATAACTAAGCAGACCTGAGGGTTTATCAGTATTTACTGATATTGAGAGAAAGCCTTATTCAACACAATTCTCACATTTAACATACAGCATATTTATTTAGGCCACCAGTCAGTCAAGCAAAGTCTTGACACTGTAACCTTCAATGATTTAAGAGAACCTCACGGGGTAATTGCCAGTAGGGAGGCATGGCGGTTTTATTTCAATCGTGGACCTGTACCAATTGATGTCGTAGGCGAAAGGCAGAAAGTGACACCATATGGGGGGGGGGGGAAGCACTGCAACCACAGACCCTCCTCCCTTCTTCTTTCTTGGGAGTTTTCTCAGAAAATGAAAGATGGAATGAGACATTGAAAAGGCCAAGTGGTTGTTGGTTGTGGAGGTAGTGCCAAGTTTGCTTGATGAGGGAAACCCCCCCCCCCCCCCCAAGGCAGGTGATCTCTGGCACTACACCTGCTTTATGGACATCCACCAACGTATCGCTTCTAAAGTAATGATCATGAATTTCAAATGTTCATATGGACTCGCCCCAAGCTGGATACCTGCCGGACTTGGTATCATTGCATTTTCGCAACGTCCCTGTAAGCTCTGGTGAGAAGTGCCTTATGAAGGATGTTTTCTCTGGCGCAAGTATGAAGCACTTCAAGGATAGGGCATTCCAGTACCATGGCCCCAGATTTTGAAACAGTATGCCCGAGCACATCAAACTACCACAACTTTCATTACCTTTGATCAAATCTAAAGACACATCTACTCAATGTTGCTTTCATGACTGATGGTTGCCTCTTTTTTCACATTTATATTGCTTTTCTTTGTAGCGCCTTTGATAACATCTGTAACTCTGTGCGCGTTTATAATAAATGTTATTTTTTTATTTGAATATTTTCAATTACACTAACGTTAAAAATGCCAACCACTGTATTTTCAAGAACCCTGTACCAGTGTGGAATTTGATTGGATTAAACCTAAAAAAAATTGTTCACAAGATATCGAGAAGTAATGGTACAATCGAGGTAACATGCTCAAATGTGTAGGAATTTGGGTACTGGTTGGGAGGCCATTCGCTCCCACATTGTTTCCATTCTACGAATTTGGTAAGTGAGGCTTCAGTAGAGACACGAGTTCTCCGTTTTGTAAAATTAGACAGGGCGATGCCGAAAAAGTGTGCTCGCCTGTTGCACGATCGGTGGTTTGTATTATTCACTACACAAACAACCAACTAGTTCATGCAGACCATCGTCATGTCAAACGAACAACACATATTTTCACATATAACACATAAAATTGCATGGGAAAGATGGCAAATGAGCACACATTAAATGACCTCCAGTGACCGCCCCCCGACTTTCACTTTAAAATTTCTCGGGAAACAGGGTAGTAGACCACATCTACCAAGTTTCGTGTGAAAATCGACAAACTTGAAAAATCGCATAAATTATGCGAAATAGACCACTTAATTAGCATATTGTAAGCTGAAAATCTAATCAGTTTCATCACTGTCATCCAGGTCCTACATGCAAAAAACAACATAACGGTAGACATACGGTTCGGTAATCATGATAACGAGCCTAAACAGTAAAGTTAAATAAAATAAGTTAATTACCCAACTTAAATGATGACTTTGCTGCCCAGAATCGGATTCAGAGTGTTCACCCAATCCCCAGTGCTACACACAAAATTTCGTCATAAAGGCCTCCAGGTTTGTGAGAAATCCTGCTAACACGAAGATGGACTACACACCACACACATCACACATGCCAAAGTGACAACTAAGTCTTTTCCTGAATTTCATTCTGGCGAGACAAAAACGGAATTTGCTGAATCACCCTACACTATGTCAATGGGAGAAACTTGAAAAACAGACTACAAAATGGAAGTTGGCATTTAGAAAAACGTAAAATTCTTGTCTTACGCTTCAGCCCCCGCACTTGGCTCTGATGATATGATAATAAGATGAGGTACCTTGCCAGTAAAACTGACTCATCATGAGAATTCAGACCATTAGGGTATTGATAGAGCAGAGTGGAAAGCAGATTAGCTGTTGATATCTACCAACGCGAAGAAAAAAAAGTCGGTAGAGTAAGCGCGATTCGAAAAGAAGAGAAGAAATTTACGGTCAGTTGGTAGTACCTGAGTACAATTCACTCCCACCAAGAAGAATGATTGTGGCTTTTGCAAGCTTCGAAATTATTAGCCATCTGTTCAGGTATTATTGGTGTCATCGAAATCTTCATCAAAAAGTCGTGGCTTTTAAATTAGTGGTTCCCATGGGTAATAGGTTGGCTGAGCCGTCAAGCCTATGGCTGCTGTGTAAAATGCAATGGTGTCTGGCCCTAAAGATATTGGGCTTTCCAGAAGGAAAGGAGAAAGGTATCTAGGTAGCAGGAACCCATACCTTTGCAAACCCAACATTACCAACAGAGCCATCTTCACTTCATTTAGAGAACATATTGCATATAAATAAGAGCAAAGTACTCCTGAGGCAAGTTCTTTGATTATTCAAGTTTAATCAACCACGGCAGAATGCCCCAAGCAAGATAAAACAGGGACCCTTTGCAATGCATTTTCTATCCGGGGTATCCCCATCCCGCAAGGATCGAACCGCACGTGACCAAACTCAGGTTAGATCACTGGTTTTTAAAATTAAATTAGGTACAAACAAGCGAGCTGTGCTCAAGTTTTAGGTTGAGGCCAGAGGAAAAAAACCCCCCCCCCCCCCCCCCCCCCCCACCCCCTGCGCTTAGCTTCAAGCTCAGGCTTTATGCCTCAAATTCTGACTGTGGCTTAACTGGTGGTGTACCAGACCATGCATTTTCAGTGCGGTGGCCCCAGGTTGGTTCCCCTTGTTTGACATAGGTAGGCGTACACAGCACACGTTACTGGCAACAAGGTTTCTCTCTGGACTGTGGTGGGTCGTTTCTGTATATCCTAGCTATGCACCCTATTCACCAAAACTCGAGAGTAAGTAGTTGTATACGTGACTTGATGGGACAAAGTAATAAATATGTGATAGCCATGGCCAGATAACCGCCATGATCATTAATTCATTCCTTTTTATGCGTTTATTGGTTTTCTGCCAATAGCGTCAATAAAGAGTTTCAATTTGTGAAAAAGATTTTCTATTCTCGAATTAGGAAAACTGATGGTCTTCTGAAATCCTATCGTTTGTTGGCGAGTAGTTAAGGACCTCCAAAAAAGTATAAATTGCCTTCGATTAACTCAGGGTTTCTGAACCTCTACAATGACATCAGATCAAATGAATGAAACACCTTGGCAACCTCATATCTATCCACTCATTGTAACTACAGAAGCCACATGATTTCCATATTTCTGCAACATCAATGCAAGCATGGCTTTAGATGTTCCTGTGTGTGTCATTTTTGTATGTGTCATTTTTATACAGAACTTTCTGTCACTCTAGGTGCTCGAACACACATTTGACACGGGAGTGCAATCTTTGCTCGTGTTGGCAAATGATTAATTTGTTGTCTTTATTGCTGCCAACCCATATTCTGCCAGATTGGCTCCTTGCAGGAACATTGGACAGTACTCCATTCAAGGTTCAAGGCAGGTCAGTACTTCTTTCTTGGCGTGGACAACTTCAGTACTTTCACAATCTCGAGAAAAAAACACTTGTGACAACACATATACCCCCCAAAGAATTTCCTAGCTGAATCCCTATTTCACTGCTACTGAAGCTAACCTATTAGACTATTACCCTATAACATTCCCAACAAAATTTGAGAAGCATTTCTAGTGACCCCTGTTCTTCATTTTTCAACTTTTTGAGAGTGACCCAATTGAGAATTAAGATCTTGAACACCCGAACATGAAGTAGCATGCAGTAGCAGACCATACACTCGGTCCACTCTGGCTTGCAATTTTACTACACAATACTTCTATGATATACTTGCAAGGCAAAAGAGAAAACCTATGTAAAGATGCCTTTATACGAGTAGGCCCGAATAATTAGAGCAAATCAAAAAATATAGTTTATCAGACTATATTGTTCATTAAGGAAAACTATGGAGACAGCACTAGCATTTATCTGAGACCTACATATAGTTTTCAATCCCATAGGAGGGGAAAATGTACAGACTAGCAACACCAGTTAATCATACCAGATTTCCCTGAGATGTCATGTATGTTGGTCTCACGAAATTCTTGCATTACCAGTCTGGGAATATGTAGGACCAAACAAAAATATTGGAGGGGATTGATGGCGCCAATTTTATAGAAATATAATTTCTCTAGCTTGCTACTTGATATACACCACGGCAGAATTTGGGGAAAATCAACAAAACAGTTTTAGCAAAAACAGAATATCCCACTGACCTTCCGACAAGGTAGCTAAATAAAGTTTTCAACTGCTTCTCACTGCCATTTCATGTTCTTTGATCAAACCAATTGCAGGCGGATCTCAATATCTGGCCCACCAGATAGATAGATTGCCACTTCAACGACTATCACAGTAGGCTTGGATAACTATGGACAGTGTACAAATAAATAGGCTGTAAATGTGTGCAAAATTACTAGGTGTCAACGTCTGTGAAATGCAATGTTGAAAGGTAACTGTAAATCCTGTAATATAAAATGGTCAAGGTTTTCAAAACGCTGAACGATCTACACAATACACAACGCAAGTACTTCAATCCAATGTCTATATACATAACACGAGCTGCTAGATATTTATGAATGGAATGTCTTCCCCGGTCTCATGCATGGATTGCAATGAAATTCAGACAAGTTTTTTTTAAATTCAGGGAAAAAACCCTGCCTACCCTTCTGAATTGGGAACAATCCCTATGGCTATGCATACAAGCATGGCAAAAAAACATGTACCATATTGACATATGTTAATTTGTTGAACAAGAGTGGGGCATAGATAATCCACAGATGAGTTATGAGAGTATGATTGACAGCAAATGGCACTAAGCAGTGTGGATGAACAAGATTGACCATTGATTATTAACCCATGTTCATTTGAGCTGATTCAATTCTGTTCTTAGACAGGTTTATCACAAGATGATCTATGGTCAGCTAACTATACCACGAACTAATCACACCACAAATATTATCAGTATATGAATCAACTATAGATACCTCGACAGATATACTGGTCATCACCCCCCCCCGTGATTGGCTGTCATACTGAAAGCAGGTTACATGTGATGACCTGGGGTAATCCAATATTTTTCTAAACACTAAACATGTCCACCTTCACTTTCTTCCATGAAACAGCAGAGTTTGACAGAAGCCATCACTGAGGGCTATCAAATTTTCCTCCTGTCATATGCGAGCCACTTATTATGCACTTATATATGGCAGGCAAAGTACTTGAAACAGTTCCAATAACCGATGACACGTATGAATTACCGCCCGCTCACCCGGTGTAGCAGCGTTAACTATTAAGAAGCTAATTGTGGTGATTATGATCCCTGCTGGATGGACATGTGCCACATCATGATGGGTTTTTGTTTTTTTTCGCTGAGGGTGTGCACTGACCTAATTGCAGCGAGAGTGGCAGGTAATTTGTTTTAAATGTTGAAGGAGTGGGGGAATGACCCCGATTTAAAAAAGTCACTGTGTTGAAAATTTGGCCAATGGGTGCCGTGCCCATGGCTTGCAGATGTTTTAATCCGGGACCTAATTGAGGGAGGAACTAGTTGCATGTATTTCATGAGGTTCTAGAAGGAATGGGGTCTACCACCAGGAAATGCACATTAAGGACCATGTGAACCAAAATTAGCCTTTGGGGTATGTGATTATAAAAATAACATTAAAATTTCCCAACTGCAGTTTTAAGGAAGCTGATATAATAGCTTGAGCAAAACTAAATCAGTCAGTCCAAACTCAACACTCATACAACACTCCGTATTAACAGAGTTAGATGCCTTTGACGTTTGTGCATGTCTATATCGCACAAGATCGAAAAGCTTCCGATCATGCAATAAAGTGATGTCATACTTGCACAATGCTGAGAATATTTCTGTTTCCTATCAATTAACACATATTCCACTTTATTATTAATTTTTTTTTTTTTATTGTTATGTAGATATAATTTAGGTCTATGAGAGAAGATTGCTGTTACGTAGGTTGGTAGGTGTTGATGTTTACTTTGGTGAGAGAAAGACAAGAGTTGAAACAATGGAATAATTACATAACATAATTATCTGTGTTGTTCAACTGTGATGTCATGCATTGTGCAATAGGGATTCTCACTGATTCCTCTGTATAATGGATCAAACTTTGAAGGCCAATAACTCCACAAAAGAACATTGTATAGAAATGGGGGTTAGACCAATAGATGTATTTTTGCATTCCCTACGATATAATCACTATGGTATCCCACCCTGCAGTTTTCCTTTTACCTTTTAGTCTAATATTAACGGCCTATTGTGAGTATCCCAGCAAACCTTTTTATTTGCAAACATATAGTACATCACAATTGGATGTACATACAGTACAAGTCGAATAGCTAACATTCCAATACCTAAATAATTACCACATTCACTTTCATAGGACACACACACAAACACCTTGACCCACAAAATGTTGTCTCAGACTGCCCCCTCAATTGAAAAAATGTCTGGCAGGGAATGCCCAAAATCTAGGTAAAAAGTTGAACTCTGAAAGAGCTAGACTGCCAAGTTTATTAATGAATACCCTATTTTTTATGCATTGTTGAAAAACAGTGAAGATGTTAATACAATACCTCGATCTTAAACATAACTACAATACATTTGGACAACCTTAAAATTCCAGGTTAAAATTTTGATGTCCCCCAAATTATACTTTTAGATGGAGTTTTGAATATGCCTCATTTTGTAGTCTTGCGTTCAAATTGAGGCCCTATTGTTTACAACACCGGATATGAATTAAAGGATAGTGCCTTTGACTGAAATCACAACAAAAAAATTGAGATATCTCAATATTGAATATGACTGGGACTAGACTTCATTGTGACGTCATGCAAAGTCACTTTTTCACGAGTTGTTACCAGATGACGTTGTTACCAGAAAGTGGTGTATGTTCGTATGGATTTTCTGCAAACATGATAGATGAGCACGCAAGAAATGGAACACCCCGCACTTTCCCATCAGTGCGTGTTCAGGATGTCATGGTGTTTAGTAATCTTTGGACCCGCATGTCATCCATAAGAGTGCACAGACCAATCTAGCAGGGAGAATTCCTTGTGTTGTCATGAGGGTTACTTTGCACATGTACAAAAAGCATTGTCAGTGAAGTCAGCTGTGGAATTTCAAGGGACCATTTGCATCTTTCGAGAAACATTGCCGGGAGAAGTATGAAATTTTTGTTTTTTAGTGACCATTATAGCCAAAAGCCAATGGTCTGGTAACGGATTTGCCCAAATTAGGAGGTTCTAGCAAGTTGCCCGTTGAGATATTCAATTTACTCTCCAGGAAATTGATGAATATATGACGTAAGGATATGACCGTAAGGAAGGAGTGATTCAGTGATTGCAAATGCCTTCCACAGACCCTACACAGGACTAAATGCTTGTAGTTTGTGCTAGGATAACAGGAAAAGGAAAAAAAAAAAAAAATTCACTGAGACCATAAATGTCAGGCAATTTTGTAAGTTTCTTTTGTGGATCCCATCTATACTTGAACCTGAATAGTACAAAGATTTTCATGTTTACATTTGACTTGGTAATTATAAGAGATCGTGGTCCCCCCATGATGTTCAAGGCAAATTGGGTAATCGGCATTCATCGGTACACATGGAATGCGGAATTGAGTCCGGTTTCAGCTGTTGTCATAAAGTTATAAACAGAAAAATACCAAAAGTCCAGGCATAATTACATGACTTGGGATATAACTACCAGACATTACACAATATACATTATATATGCACCAATAGTAGGAACCACTTTGAATGAAAAGCCTCTGTTATGCTGGACCAGGACATTCAGTCTCAGACCTTCCGGCGGGGGGGCGGTCTGATTCTAATGCTCCAGCCAATGGGATCTGGGACAGTCACCCCACCCCCTATTGGAAATACCCATAAGACCATGTATCTTCTACCTACCGCAACGATAACAATATTCGGCCAGGGCCAATATTGCCAACCGGCCTTGCAGCAAGTTGAAACCGGAAAAGCTTAGGTCACTTGACAAGAGGTTTAATTAAGGTTTCAAAACTGATAGCTCAAAATCTTGGGGCATGATTCGTGATTGACACATCCCACGCCCCCCCCATCTCTCAGTCCCACGAGACTCATTATTAGGTCAAGGCCAGCAGGTAAGCCAGCATGTTACTGGAAAGGTTGCGTTTAACTCAACCCCGCGCTTGGGGTTCAACCCTGCGCTCGGTGTTCACTCGGGTTAAAATCGTAGTGTAAACGCTCCGTCAACACCGTGTTTTGAACCCCGTGTCAACCCGTGTCAACACCGAGGACAACTCAGCGATGGATTAGACCAGGGTGAACCCCGAGCGCGAGGTCAACTTCTAGTGTTAAACGCAACGCGGGGTTTAACAGGGGGTTGGTTTTGCCGAAGCTTTGAACTTGCTTCGCCCGCAACTTCCGCGAAACAATACACACATGTCTGTGACGGACGGGACTAGAAAAATTGCAAAGGATGTATGGTATAATGTGTGTGGGCAGAGGTGGTATTTCGCTATTTGTATTGTACGTACGTGTACTCGTGCATTATAAGTTGCCCATTTCGAACGTCGCGTTGGCTCTTACATGTTTTCCTGGTTATCTCAGTTCATTATCTCTTCTGAAGGACCAACTTTGTAGTAGGAAATTCTACATTTAACCGGTGTTGATTTTGCCTGTTGAAGTTTCTCAATGAATTAACATTTCGTGGGTCCTTACTGTGAGTTCCAACTTCCAGCTTAGTTCGTCAAATTTGAAATTGATATGGTCAATTAAATGTTGAGAAAACGAGAAAAAACTACCTGTTATTTGTAGCGAACAAACTGCTTGCAATTAATGCATGATCCTTTCCGGTTTGTAAGTCCGTTGGAAATGCGGCTGGACGCAACATAGGTATGTGAGAGTGCCATCAATCGCCAACGCCTACCTGGGGGAACCCACATTTGAGTTCAAAGCCATTGACACATCCCACCAATTTCGTTAGGTAGGAAGTGGAGGGAACTGCGTTTGAGAAAGTTACAAGAGATTGTACAACCTATGTGTTATAAAGCAAGCTAAGCGTTGCCCCTGTAACACCGCCGAACATCGACGCGATGTCTGAACTCTAGATTTGTTGTTACACCGCCACAATGCAATTTGCCAATGTGTTTACCGTAACACTTTGTTCAATTCCTAGTGTTCTGTTCCAAGGAACCATCATAGCCGATCACAAATGAATTGATATTCGGTTCTTCGCGACGTCGGAAACATGTTCTCTCCAGCCATCAGTATCAAAGTTTTGTTTTGCATGTGTTCCCAAAGTTCACTGGTCGCGACAGGGGGGCGCCAGCGGGGAGGGAGGGGGGCCATGCCCCCCCCCCCCCCATCGTCGGGGAAGCCGGCCCCCCCCCCCCCCGTTGGGGAATTTTCCCATCTCGCCGGGAGCCCGAGTGGGTACGGGTACGCTAAAATGTACCAACCCCCACGAGGGCTTTTTTTGCCCCGGACCGTATATATTCCAAATCTTCATAGTGAAAAATTCCGTATATTGAAGCTGAAAATTTTCGGGGCGCTTCGCGCGCCTCTATATTTCTATAGTAATGCCCCAAAGTTCCTCGCCCGAGTTTAAAATCAGCTTAATCACTTCCTACAGACTAACAATCGTTGAATAACATAGATAGGATACACAAGCCTTATGGATAGCTTCGAAATGTCCCTGCAAGAGATTAAGGTTACAATTTGTTGGGGAGAATGCCTTTCGTCTGCTCTATCACTGTTTTGCCTCTGTGTAGAGTGGGTGTGCTTTCACGACGCATGCCATGTATTTCCTGTGAGTTATTGGAATACCCTATTCTACTATAGGGCGCTGATTTTGAGTGGGAAAGCTCTTGAAAGGAAACAATTGCTCTCCCACAATGTGTATTTCATTTTTTTCGTTTTTTTTTCTGTTCGAAAAATGTTCAAAAAAAGTGAAAACATCAAATGCAGGTTTTGCTTAGGGTAGGGTGACCTCGTCGGGGACATGCCCCACCCGTCGGGGAACTCGGACCCCTTCGGGGAATCCTGGGCGTCCACCACGGTCCGGGGCGGTCATCCTGTTCCGCACAGCACAGTCGTGTTGATCTAGGGTAGTTGCCACAAGCCCAGCAATTGTTAATTTTATGAACAGTTGGGCCATGCAACGTTGAAAACGGCAAGACGGCGGAGTCTAACCCCCCCTGTTGGTACGAAAACCGTTCCTTCTCTCAAACCCAATCACACGCCCAGTCATATTCTCCTACGTGCATGATCTGACTTGACCAATCATACACCATCCGAAAAGCCCCCGTTCGTTCCATCGTGATGAATGTGTTAATGTTGAAGCCTACGAAACCGGTTTTCTAACCTACAACCTGTACTACCCTCGCATATCCCACAGTACAGATAGCCTTCACAGAAATTTACCGTCGCTCGCGCGCCGCCGCCAGTTGAGTTCGCCGCGTTTGCAGTGTCAAACCAAGGCACTTCCCTGTCTGTAAACCTCGGCGCCGGGGTTGAACCCCGCGCGCGAGGTCCAGGGTAAACAGCCGAGGATCTTAGCCATGGGCCCCTTGGGAGAATGACCCTGCTGGGGGTTCTGAGTGTAACGCGGCTGGAGTGATCAGTAAGCCAATCTCCTGATTGCTCTATAAAGGGGACCACTCCGGTTTGTCAACAGTAGCAAAGGCGTCATATCCATATAGGCCAGTTAGCAATTGGCAACTGAATGCTGACCATGCAGGAGAGGCTGTATCCTCTGTTTGGTATGGTTATCAACCTACTTAGCTCCCGGTAATCCAACACTAGCGTTTCCTAATGCCTATACTGGATTTGATGAACTTGATATGTAGACTAGGAGATAAACGATACTACGCAACACATTCATGTTTCTGTAACTTGCTATGTCTACAATTGAGGCATGTGACAAACCAAATTTTGGCATCAGTGGCCTAACCTATACCTAGAAGCAAAATGTCCTCCAACCCGTACTGGATGGCGTGGCCTTCCCTTTGCAAATTGATACTACCATGCACACATAACGGTACTTTCGCACCTGCAGGTTGATTTCCTATAATGTGTCTCCCGCAGCTTCCCTGCAATCCGAAGTTAGAGTAACACCACCGGAACGTTGCTGTACAATGTTACACATACAAGCATCAGGCGGACAATTGCCTTTTCCAGTTAATATAATCTCCATGTATCTACAGACCAAGACAGGGATTTAGCATTCATAGTCATATAGGCCGACTGGCGGGATTAACACTGAATTTTACCACTGAAGGCAACAGAGAGGCCTGTCCTCTTAGTCTTGGTGGTAAGACTTGATATACTTCTCATTTCAAAACAGCCATCATTACATTTCTGCAGTGAGCCACCTTTCTGTAGTCCACCTACTCTGTATCAATGTCTTTCCAACTTGTAATTTCACTTCCCATATTGGAAGCAGCCATGCAACGACACCACTGTTAGAGAACTCCCGCATGAATATTTAGATTCTTTCGATGAATGGTTAGGCCATAACAGCGTGTTACAATAAATAAGCGACATCGAGGATCCACTGTTTAGCAGTTTGGCATTTCAACCTGGCTTGCAAAAATAATATCTTTAACAATTTTTTTTTTTTTTCAATTTGAACAAGACATTGAATACAGAAGCTAATGTGGCCGCAGTGCAGAAATGTAATGCCGGCCGGATGAAAAGCAGCAACGGAAAACTTGGGGAATATCAGTCATAGATGTCCTGCCAGAACAGAAATTGGTTTGATTTGACTTTTACATGTTCCAGGTAAGCAAAGTAATGATCACAAGGAATGCTGGCCGTGTTGATTCGTGGATGAGCACCAGTGAGAATTTGACTTCTCTCTATGACAACATAACATGCTCAAATGATATCGAGGCATTTCTGTAACCAGTCCCCCATCCTGCTATCGGGACGCCCAACTTCACATCCCTCTATAAAATTAGAAAGATAACAGTGACTCATGAATTTTATCTTCTTCTCAGAAACCTGGAGGAGTGGAATATTCATGTTCTGCATGACTGGCTAACATACAATCAGAGATGTTCATCTTGCAAATATCCTTCGGAAACAAAACCCAGCAGTCCCTGCATCACGCATAAAACCCATGTGAGTGAAGACAAAGGCCTCGTCCCTTGCACTGCAAAACCACCCTGAGGAAACATGTTGGTTGACTGCTGGGATTGAACTCGGAAGTTTTGGCCTATTCGCTATAATTCACGCGAAGAGATTTAAAGAAGCGGGAGAGGGCTCCTCCCAACTGTCAGTTGGGTGTTATGTTTATATTATACAAAACATTTCCTTTCCCCGTTCCCCCCCCCCCATAACCATCTACACAGGTACAGTTTGATTGGGCAATTATGCATGTGACTAGCCAGGGGAATCCAGAAAAGCGGTGCTCTTGCTTCTTCGGAATACCACTGTCTCGTCTGGCGATTATGTATTTCATCTTACTACTTACATGTAGCCAGAGCCTCAATAGAACAGATATTAGCTGCCCTCTAAGTTATTCCTTAACCCTGTATATAATGTGTTACTTGATAATAGTAACACTAATTGTATGTTGCATGCACTGAAACATACAATCCATAAACAATAATCCCAGACCTACTTATGTCCTAGGATATAATGATACTAAGGCTATCCAAAATCAAAACTAGAACCAATCAATTGTTCAAGTCAAACGTCTAAATTATTTTTAATTTTGCAACCGCAAACCCAAAACCATTAGCCGTGAGAATGAGAGACCAGCATTAATCACTGCTGATTGCATTTTGTATGACAACATGTAAATTAGAGGATGATGAGCAGGAATGGTCACCGATTAGGCACTGAAGACCATCTGCTGGAATTAGTGAGGAATAAATTCGAAGCATCATTGGCCCGTGAGATAAAACTAGCCGGGGGTGTTACGTCCCGATCTCACTTAGTGACATGCAATGTATATAAATTGAGTTCCACGCAAATAGGCATCATACAGGAATGAGGAGTATGTTATCAGTGGCCGTTAGACACTATTTGGTCGGATTGATACAGTATCTTCACCCACTCTTCTTCTTGAACATAGGAACATCTAACTGGGAGAGTATCACTGACTAATGAGAATAGGGATCTGAGGAGGGGGTCGGAATAGGAGGTGATACATTTATGTGGTAAGCCATTGGTGTCCAGTGTCTACGCACGAACTCTGTACAAGGGCTGCGACATGCATCAATTGCTGCGTTTTACAACAACCTTGAGGACTGCACTTGACGCGAATACTTTTTTGTGAATACTCCCCCCCCCATATTGTGATTGGACTATATGCCCTGTGTAGTTGGGGACTGCAGATGTGAGGCAGCGCCTCATTTGTGAGAATGTTCGCCAAACTAGGCTATTGGGTGTGACTTGAACTGAGTAAAATTTGACGGGTAATAATAAATTGAACTGTAAACGTGAAATTAACCCTCATGAGTAGGAAGGGGGTGGTGGGAGAGGGGGTTTATATACCAGTGAGTCCACTTTATTAGAGGGTATATGGCTGCAGCTGCACTTATTGCAAAATAGTCACTGCATTCTTAAGATGTGTCTTGCCAATTCAGACTGTTCTGTTTCGTGGCCACTAAGCTCGAATGAATCATTTCTGTATTGAACAAACTGGCTGGTACATTGTAATCCGAGTCGAAAGGGTGACTGATGACTGAAGAACTGGTGGAAGGGGTGGGGCATTTGACACCTATAATGGAATCTAGCAGACTGGGCGACCAGATTGAGGCAGTCTCCCAACCATCAGTTTAGAGTTGAAAAGGCTAGAATAGGCATAAAGGTAAGAACGGCAAAAAGGCCTCAAGTGGATTAGGTTCATGGTATACTTATTCATCTGAGGTCAAACTAAACAACCCGCCTGGCACCAATTTCGCAGGAGGTATGTCTGGGTAGACACCAATACAGCAGACCGCAATTAAAGGACCCCCCACCGACACTTATGACTAGCCAATTTAAAAGATATCATGACAACCATTTCAGTGTCCATCACTTATTGCATGATACCATTGTGGCGTCCTGATAGTAACAGGGCATCGCAACATAAAGTTGGCCACTTAGGAATGGAGTAGCTGTTTCTCTGAACTGAATCGATGATACTTTACAACAACTCACCACAACAGGGAAAGTTGAATCTGATAATTGAGATCAATATAGTGTCCCCTGAGCCCTGTTTAACAAGGCTAATTAGGCACTGATGCCACATATTTTGATTTTTACTATGTCATCGTATCTTTCGTATCTCCAATTGTCACGGACGGGTCACGTATGGCCATCACCCTTGTTAGTAGCAAAGTTCACACCGCATAGACCATGTAAGGACAGACTTGAGTTGACTGGTTGTTTGGTAAAACAGCAAAAAGTTGCATAACATTTGAATGTGGTTAAATACCTAAATTTTTTAACTACTAGTTAAAGTTACCATGCTGACTGACTTGATTTTCTCTCTACTCCCGCTTCTATTTTGTATCATGCACAACGACATGAATATGAACTACCGTCAGTGACAAGCAGAGCTAGCCGTTTCTGTTGACCACAGAGGGGAGACAAGTAGTGGAATTCGCCAGGCAAATTCCCAAACCAGAAACTGAGCTGATGCTTCCATCTGCTATAGGGTTGCCAGTGGTGCTTCCTTTCCGCCGGATTGGAACTGGGATATACGACTAGACATATGATGTACAGTAATGATCGTGAATAACTTTTACTCACCACATTAACACTCACTGACATCTACAAGATGTCTTCAACTCACAGATATTCCAGATACCATAGAAATCAACCCACTCTGGCACCCTAGGAGAAAACTGCATCAGCCAACACTACTGAATCCACAGACTGTAAAGTGCTCGACCACATCTCCATTAGCTATTCCTTGGTCAGAGCGCCATCTCAAGGCCTTGCCCAAATTCTTATAAGGTTTTCAACCTCTGTAGCTCTACGACTGACCTAGACCCCATTATTATCTCCACGAGGGCCAACAAAAGGAAGTTCTTTCACTTCGCCAATTCTGCAATCTTGTAAAAGTACAGAGGCCGAGAACGCACTTCTCTGTCTCCTTTTCTCAACTTCCTAGCAGGCTTCCAAACCAAATAACTCACTTAATGACCCATAGAGCCATTCCCTTATCAAAACATTGCTACTGACCCCGAACCGAAAGGGGAAACTTCTAAATCACTGGTCTCCCTCCCAGATCACCCAATACCAGGGCTCCATTAAATCCAGTGAATGAGCCAGCAATTTTACTTCCTTACACGGTGCGCCCTTATACCCAAACAGAGAAGGGAATAATAATACATTCTCTTATATCCCCAATAACGGCACTGATCGTAATAAGCATGGGGTAAAAAAAATACACATTGTAGGAGACTGTTTGAAAAGGCGACATAAATCCCGCTCCCACAGAAAGTGCACTTTCACCGACCGTTTAAGATGCACATAAATCCAGTGAGTGTTTAGAGGTCTTTTAGAAGTCCCTATTATGAGACATCTGCTAGCGACATAGGTGTCATACATGAGCTGCATATCAAAGGGACCGGTGCTCTGGAACCAGTGCTCTCCCATGTAATCAAAACATAACTACTGATATTGAATATATAATAATGAAATAACAGGTCCACAGAAAAACTCATCAGAGATTTCTTTGCCTTGGGGCCTGGCAAAAGGACTTGACCAGCTTGAGACAATAAGGGAAATCAGACTTTTTTAACACAACCAACTGCAAGTTAAGGATATTTTTTCTATTGGATACTTGCAAAGCAGGCTTGACAGTGGGTCAATTAATTAATTTATTAGTACAAGCAAAGGCAGAAGAATAGTATCAGAAGAGTGGTATCAGTGACACTTTCCACCCCATATTTCTGGGTTTCGCCTTTCCGTATTCACTGGACGATTTTCCTTTCCCTAGTGGCTACACTTGCAGTGGTGATGGTTCCGAGGTCTTGGTCTCCACTTCATGGTTCTTGTGGGATGCTTGGGATGCCTTGATGGAGCCTTAATTCGCTTTCTGAACCCATAGAACTCAATCAATTCGAAACAGCGTCAATCTGTGGGTGCTCATCTCCCCACAACTTTGCCTTTGAAAAACGAGCCATAGGGTCGCATCTACTGCTCCAACAGCAATTTCGCCACAGTTAGGCTTGAGCTTGGGTGGACAACACTGGCAAAGTCTTGGTGTTTGGGATTAACAGATAGGTGGGGTAATTCCCTTCCCGCATACAGCCACCTTTAAACTACTGCTTGTGTAAATGAGTGAAGCGTTGAAAGCCACTGCGTGGTGAATTGATCTGGTCCTGGACCTGGGACTCCTGGGGTGCAAGTTGCCCTCTCCACGGGAGCACCCACCCTCTGCTTATCCAATCTTCCAGCCATCTCTGGGCAAGCGACCAGGTCTTGGTCTGATCCACCCCCACCCCTCCCCCCCTACCCCCCCCCTCACTGGCCAGGGAAAGAGGTGAAGCCTAAATTTTCCCAGAGGGCAGTGAGCTAATTGACTCAGAAATAACTTGTTCCAACACATGCACCGACCCAGACACTTTGCCAGCGGTGATTGAACCCACCAATCATTCCTACTAACCGATCGGCTGACGTTTTTGTAAAGCCTATTCTGCCAGTCAGAAGCTCCAACATGCTGAGGCCGACGGGGAGAAGGTTCCTCTGATCTGTTGTCCATGTTACCTTAGGCCACTCCGCAGCGATGCCATTCATTGCTTTTGTCAGAAATACTGAAAGGTTAACCACAGCACACAGAGTCCCTGGGCACTGTTGCGTTTGTGGTTCCCTGTGGGTAATGATGGGGTATTTACTACAACAACACCGTACCATACGGTCCAAATTTGGGCCCTTCTGATACGAGCGTGATATTCTAGCCACTGGCACAAGCAAGAAGTCTCTAACACCAAGGCGAAATCTCCCCCAGGATTTCATAAGGGCTAGTTTGCAATAAGCAAATTCTAATAAAATAGAAACTTACTTGTATTTTTGGGAATAAGACTTTCAGTGACCGTCTCTTTAAAGTTCCATTCACTCCATTTCATGTCGTCCTTTCCATCCACGCATCCACCCATACTGCAGTCATCTATGTATTGACTGTATAGAAAAAAAATCTTTTGGAACGATAGTCTCAGTCAAATTTTGTAAATTTGGTGTAAGACTGGTCCTGCAGCGAACACAGTAATTAGTTGTTATGGCCGACCGCCTCATTTAATTTTAAGAACCTATCACTATTTTCCTCAATCATAGAAATGATTTGAGGGCTATAATTTTGACTGAAGTTTTCTTCGTGAGGTATCGACCAATGGCATTCCATTTTCAATATCTTTTGATGCTTATTTTCCTTGTATGTTGCAGAGTCTGAATTGAGCTTTAAGGAGAGCGAATTAGAAATGTGGATCCTTCGCCCAAAATTGACAATGACAATAACTGAAACATGGCAATATTTAATGCCACCAAGCTTTTATTAAGACCTGCCACAGGGGGGTTTGAGCTGTTTTACAAGGGTGGTTTACTGGGAACTGTCAACCTTTGTGGTAAGCTGATCAACTGCATCATGTTACTAAAGGGGGCAGAGATGTGATCATGTCCCAACCTGTATTCATGTCCTATCATGGAAAGGGCAAATGGAACTTTATATGCACATTGGCAGGGTGAGAACAAGGGGACCTGAGACTTATTCTTTCTATATTTGATCAAAACTTGCTGCGACATAGCTCCCTGTGAATTTGATAAATGTGGGATAGCGTGAAAATACTAATCGGGCGAAGAAGGTGCTGGAGATCTGAGAAAGGAGCCGAGGAGGAATTGTGGCTAGTTGCATGAGAATCCAAATATGGTCAATGAAAAAGTAAGGATGTTGATGGGCATGAGAGGGAGTGAAGGCAGGCTAGCTCAGTGAAATACAGAGACAATCTGGAAAGAACACCAGAAGAGGATTATGAATGAGAGGGGGACAGACAATGGATGCAGCTAGGCGGAGGGTTCAATCGAGAGGTTTAGGAGGGATGATATTGTGAAGGCAATGAGGGAAAGTGATGAACAAGGAAGGCAGCTGGTCTCTCTGGAGTAAGTGCAGTGGAGAGGCGGGGATTGCTGTGATGATGGAGCTCTTTAGGGCATGCTGGATGGGAACAAGAAGCCAGAGAATTGGAAACTGAGCGTGGCGGTACCAATCTACGAGGGAGGGGATGCAATGAGTTGGTGGTATAACGGGGAGGAGAACTACGGGGGCATGCAATGAAGATTGTTGGAAAAGGATTTTCGAGAAGTGATCTCAAGTTTTTTGAGGAGGTGCAAGTGAGAATACCGCGTTATGAGAAGAGCTATACTTGTGCTTTGTTAACCTGGAGCAGGCATTTGAACAGCTGTCTCAAGGAAATTGATTGAGTGGACGTGAGAAAGAGGTCTACCAGAGACATAGTGAGGGCAGTGGATGAGTTGTACGAGGAGCGAAAACGAGTTTTGAGTATCGAGAGGTCTGAAGTGAAGTTGTTTGTCTGTTTACATCGAGAACATTGGGAAGACAGAAGTGATGGTGAGTGGACGGATGAAAAGGGTCTGAAGACGAAAAGAAAAATTGACTGATGTTGTGTGTGTGGAAGAAGAGAGTGATTTGTGTAAAGGTGTGGGAATTGGAACCATGGCAGATGTGTTTAAGTGCTGAGATGGCGACACCAAGACTGGCATGAGACTGTGTTTGGGAAGATGCGAGAAGAGTGCTATAGAGATGTAACCAGCGGAAGATTCGTTTGAGCAGGTGGATACAGTTGAAAGAGTTATGTGACTCTGGACCAAGGGGTGAACACTAGCGGTGGGTGTGAACAGTGCGTGAACAAGGAGAGCAAGCTTGGGATAAATGCAGTCAGGAATGTGGGGAGTCACTATACACGGGAAGAGGGTCGTTCTCTTTCTCCTTTGAAGATGAAATGGTCTATCATAGCTGTGCAGATCTGCTTGCTTATGGGAGCGAGACATAGTGTTTTGAGAGGAAATGAGATGGCATCAATGAGACAGACTGAGTGAGTGCAATGGTGAGAGTGATGTTTGGATGAACTTCCGTACAGGAAGAGGAGAGAGGACTTGAGGGAGATGCTTGTTTTTGGCAGAATCAGCGGACCACTGGCAAAGGCATAGAGTGAGATGGTAGGGGCATGTGCTGAGGAAGGACGGTGAATCATGCACGAAGAAAGCCTGGAGTTTAAAAGTGGATGGATCCAGAAAGGGAGGCGAAAACATGACATGGAAGAGGCAGTGGAGGAGGAGAACCATAAGATTGTTTTGTCATAGAGGACGGACAAACCCAGATTAAACTGAAAGGAGGAGGGAGCCAATCCCTTTCAGACTGAACATCACATAAATTGGGGGTGGTGGGTGGGTAGAGGCCAGACTCATGTATCGACTTCACAATGTGAATAACTAGCAGAAACTATTTCAAAATGAGGGGAGAACACCCTCACTCCCTCCAACGAGTTGACATGTCACAAGTACGAAACAAGAGTGCCAATGCACAGTAGCTCACCTGCCAATATATGTACTGGGTTAGTATGCTTAATACAGTAAATGTGTGTGTTTTTTTATTGTAATCCCCATGTGCATCAGAACTGATTTTGATTTGACATGTCATACTCTCGAATCAGATAGTTAAAAAAAAATCCTAAGATGTTTTTGGTCACACCTTTGTTTTATTTATGTTCTATAAAGAAAAATTTGTTCTCGCAAAACTTAGTGAATAAGGACGGATCCATTGCAAGAAGCCCGTACCTAGAGCCCCAACACATGACTCCCTAGATTCCTTTGACGTGTCAAATTCCTTGAACACTGTATGTATCCACCCCTGGTCACCCCACCCCCACGAACCTTACAATGACCAACTTTCGATCATCCAATCCTATTCTGTAGGAAAGAGAGCGTTTGATTGACCATTTGAACAAAATGGCAAATGGACCCTAATGACCTTTGACATCAAATTCCTGCAACACCAAATAAGTACCACTTGTCACAATCGACTCCACATACTGACCCAATTTTTATACCTCGCCCTCCGATCATGTACACTGAACACAGACCAACAAAAACTTGGACAAAAAAACAGGGTGTTCATGGGTGGCGACATGGTTGTTCAGGGGGGGCTTAATAGGGGTTTTGTTCAGACACCCTGTGCCCATGTCAGGCATGGTTTGGTGTGGGGTGAGTTGATGCAAGGGCAAGGCTATGGTCTGTGACATGGTCAGGGCCGACAGGACACCCAGTCCTTATTAGTACTGACTGGGTTTCAAACCATGTCAATTCAACCATGCAACAGTTTTCTCATTTGAATTATTGAAATGTGGCAGTCTGTGACAGGGTCCATGACACGCACTGACGTGGGTGAAACTACTGAGTGGGGGTCCCTAGTCTGGCCTGCTAGCACGGCCTCGACGACCACGTCTAGACAGGGAGGATACAAAACGTTGGCATCTTGGTTGACAACCAGGTCAGGGGGTCATGGCATGGTGTTCATGGGTGACACCCTGTTTCATCCTGATCAAGGTTGAACAACCCTGTTCTACGATGTGACGCCCCTGGCGACACCCAGTTTTTCGTTTCAGATTTTTTGTAAGGGATATAGGAGAAGCCGCTTGACCCCGTTTGAACTAAATGGCAAATTGCACCCCGAGATGACCTTTGCCTCAAATTCCTGAACACCCCATATGTACCTTGGTCATGATATACGACCAAAATATATGATCATCCAAGTTCAAATCTGTGGGAAGAAGAAGATTTTGTTGTTTTACCACAAATCATTCTTTTGCCAAAATGACCCCTAGATGACCTTTGAACTCAAATTCCTGAACACCCCGTATGAAAACATTGGTCACCGAGAGAAGGACTACTGACAAGTTTCTGAGAATCCGTTTGACACTGGAGGAGGAAGTATTTTGCAGTGTTTTTCGCAAAATGGCGGGGAATCGGAATTTGACAACCCATAGATGACCTTTGACCTTGATCCTCAGTGAATCAATGTGACCAAGTTTCATTTAATATCCACATACACGTTAGGAGGAGTAGCAATTGTAGCAATTGTTTGAACAAATTGATAGATAGACAGATAGATGGAAGATGGACATTGCAGGATCACAATAGCTCACCCGCACATGCTGGGCTGAGCTAAAAACTAACTATACCGTAGCATTTCATTTGGTGGCTTGATCCGTCACCTGACGAATACCAACCAAATAAGTATTCCTCTGGGTTGATCACCACCAAGTATTATCGGTGTGGTAAGGGGGTTAGAAGTATAGGAAATTTGAGCGGTGGTAGCTGGTTTAATGTAGTAAAACATAATGCAATAATTATCTTCATTTCACTTTCTCAGCAGTATTCACATGTTAACGCTGTTTTTACGACTGTCGATTGCAATGTCCCACAACCAACTGGACCCATCGAGGGTCATCTCACACCAACCCTGCCTCTGCAATGGAAAACAAAGAAACACAGGAATGTCAGTTCACTTCCAGAGGCACATCTGAGAAAAAAAGAAAATTATAAACATTAGTTAGGCCTACTACAATTGGAACACACAATTTTGATGATAAACAAAATAGTTATGTGCTTTTGGGGAGGGGACATATTCTTCCACATGCATTTGTGTTTTGATCAGACTATTACTTTATATTGATTCCATTCATTTAGCTTCCTACATTGAGGATCCTAAATAAAACAAGAGCACCAATGATGCGTGTAGATCAAAACGCACAAACTACCAAGACGAAGGTACATTTTTTATACATTGTTAAATGTTCAAGATCATGAGGCCAAGAAGGCCAATTTTTCAATTAGCCAATGGACCTATGGTCCTTGGACAAACATTGGGACAATGATCTTCATATGGCCAACAGGTCCTAGCAGTCAATGAACATGTTATCATAATAGTCAACCTCCATCGAAGAATGCCCAATTGAGAGGAGAAAAAAGGCAATTCACACAAGGGCCTGATTGACGCCCCATTAATGACCTCTGACCTTGACCTCAACGAATCACAAGTCAATGAAACATTGGGTCCAGTTTGGTCAACATCCATCAAGAATGAGGTTTTGCTTCTCTTCATCAGATGTTATGTTTTTTAATGATAAGGGAACCTATATGGGTATCCAAAATCTGCAAACAAGTAAAAGAGCACCTCCAATGGAACATTATGAAAACAGTTTCAAGAAATTAATGTCTTTGTAGGAGATACATTTTGAAATTTCATACAACAATGGCCTATTTGGCCCCTGACCTTCACGAAGTTAAACATGTCCCAAGGGTCCATGAACATTGTATCCAAGTTGGTCGACATCCGTCACAGAATGACAGTTTGAGGGCCAAATGGTCAATTGGTGACACCAATGGATAGAGTAGATAGGCTGTAGGGCCCAAAGTGGGTCCTGGGACAAAAATCCAATAGGCCATAGGTAGACTATTCCATCATTAGGATCAAGCATCAGCACTGTAGGAGGAGAAACATTTTGCGTGATTGCCGTGATGGGCCCTCTGGCCCAAAGTCCAAAAATTCCGACGCCTGAAAGGTTACTAGGCTACAGAACCTCATTATGACCCGACCTCAGCACTGACTTTGCATCAAAATGTGTAGGAGCATATGGCATGATTTAACATGGTGGGCCAGAGGGCCCACATTGGGGCATTCAGCCAGAGTTCGCCAAACAACTCCCAATGAGACCACGAAACCAAGGGCATTACAAGGTAATTAAATAAAATCAATACTTGTAGGAGGAGATGCATTTCATAGTACCATGTGTGAAATTTCATTAAAAATGGGCCCTTGGGCACGAGTGGGACCTTGGACCAAAAAAATTCCTGAACACCCTGAAGGTACGGCTGATGGACCATCATTACGACCGAACCATCGCAATGTGCACCAAATTGTAGGAGAGAGCTTTTGCAGGTTTTCCACTTATTGGCCATTGTGCCCCTCAATGCCATGACCTTGACCTTCAGGTGATCAACGATGACCATCAGTCAATAGACATTGTGACCAAGTCTGGTCGAAATTCATCAAAGAACGAACATTTTGTGCCAAAAAGTAAAAGTTACGATAGGGATAGATGGAGTGATAGTAGATATAATGACATGGGCAGCACAAAAGCTCAACCAGCCATGGCTGGTTGAGCCTAAAACAAGAAAGCCAAAAGGCTTCGTGATTCCTGACTCTTTATGAGAACCATAGCCAGACACAAGGACAAATTGGGGAGATGCAAGGCCAGCTTCATATGGGAACTATAACGTCTGACAAATTTACCATTCTTTTTTCCAACAAAAACAAATAGGGCTCCTAACCTTGATAAGGAAGCTACAGCAATAAATTGCAAAATTGTCAGACTCGAACCTCTAGTGACCTCAAATGAACTCGGACTGGCCCAAAACATAGGGTTCCTTTACTCATCAGGGGAAAACTCACTTACCAGCATGAGCTTGATCCATCTGGGTGGGTCAAGTTATACGTTTACAAGTCAAAACTGACCAAAATATGGATCTTTCACACATTTTATATTTTGACAAAACTCACCTCCGACCCATGGACAAAAACAATAGGGTTCCTGTCACTCCAATACAAAGAAAGCTACACACAGAAAAATCTCACCTGATCAGACCACCATTCTGGACTTTATCATGTTTACAAGGTTTAAGATCGGACTCTGTTAAACCTTGATGACTCTGATCTGACCCCCAACACAGTAGGGTTCATGACTCATCCTTAGGGAACACACAAACATAGTATGAGCTTCATCATTCGAGGTGGGTGGAGTGGAGTTTATGCTGGTTTAAAGCCTCAAAATTGGCCAAATATTGACTTTTCACAATTTATCTAGTTTCGACCCAAATTCACCCCCGACCTGAACCAAAACTATCGGGTTCTGTACTCCCCATAAGAAAGCTATACACTAAATTCACACTGTTTAAGACCAACCATTCGGGAAAATAGATGGTTTACAAGGCTTTCCAGACTGAGCAACTGTAGTTCATCATATGTTCAAACTAACCAATGACACCAGGCGCTGCAATGCCGAACATCGATCGCGTCGCTGTCGCTGAAGTTGATGTATATTGGCAGAAAATTCCCATGTGAGTTTGATGAGAAAGTACGTTGTTTAGTTTGCTAAATTTGGAGAATATTAAGCCAATTGAATTGATATAGCGATATTCTCAGGGTTGATGAGGGGATTTCACGCAAGTTTTTGTTCTATCACTATTTTCCCAGTGTTAATGTAAGAGGAATTTATTTTTGATGAAAAATGGAAAACTTCTGTAATGAAAACCACGTAACTAACGTTGGTCACTTGGTCCCACAATACTTCAATCAACGGGAATTTCACGCAGGCCTTTGAATTGGTCAACATTCTTTACTTACAATGACAATGGCTTTTATTCGTACTAGAAAATTGCTTTTATGATAAGACATTTGTTAATGGGTAATTCCTGCTGAAACCACGATGTTGTGCCGGCCCGCGAAATTACATACTTACTTACAAAGCAACCAGTATTTTTAAGCAGTTACCGTGGGTAATTTTAAGCCAGTACGCGTAATAGTACCTGTGGGCATACGGCTTGTCTTACTGGCGAGTACCGTGCCTCGAGTACCGTACTAACGTCAATACGTTATACCGTGCAACCCTTGTTGATTTAGTGTTTTTACAAGCCAATGAAATTGGAGCCAAAATATCAATTATTTTTGACTATTTCCTTACTTTTCTCCCAAAAAGGACCCCAATAAGCACTCAAAAAACAATAGGGGGTTTCTTGTACTCCGCATAAGAAAGCCACATACTAAATTTCCGCTTGATTGGACCAACTGTTTTTGGACTTATCGAGTTACGAAGGATTTCAGACTTTGACCTCTGGTGACCTCAGATGACCCTTTGAAAAACCTGACCCCAGAACAGTAGGAATCATGCACTCATCATGGGAACACCACATACCAAGTAATGAGCTTCATTCATCCAGGTGGGGTCAAGTTATCGTGTTTACAAAAGCCAAAATTGGCAAAATATCAATTTTCACACATTTTCTATTTTTGACCAAAATTCACCCTCGACCCAGAACCAAAAACAATAGGGTTCCGTACTCCCCATAAGGGAGCATACATCAAATTTCAACTTGATCAGACCACCATTCTGACGTAGCGGTTTACAAGGTTTTCAGACTTTGACCTCTGTTGACCCTCAGATACCTCTGACCCTGAACCCCAAAACACTAGGTTCTTGTACTCATCATGGGGAACACACATACCAAGTATGAGCTTCATCCATCCAGGTGGGGTCGAGTTATGTGTTTACAAAGCATTGTTACATACACACCTACATACATACACCCACACTGTTCCTGACTGCATAGTTCTCGGGTGACTTCGTCAGGAATAAAAAATTCTAAGTCCCATACTTTTTTGCCTTCAAGTCACGCTCGTTAATTGCATCCTTACTTTGTGAATGCGAGGTATAGGCTTTGTAGCCTAACATGCTGCTCGTATCAGGTGAGCTAGAAGGTGTCACGCATGGAAATAGCCCAAACAAAAAAAAAGAATAGTGCCATAGATTTACCAACTGCTGGAGAGTCTTCACTGGGAATTGTATCGTAGTAGTCCCAGAAGTTTACAGAGTTGCTCTGAGGCCAGTTGGTTTCTTGATCAGGGTCAGCAGTCCAGGAAGTCCTTTTGGTCCAGTAAACTGCCGAACGAACTCAGATCTGGAATGCCACATGAGACAGAAGGAAGGATCAATTGGTGCAACTACATAGGTTTTCGGGAAGGGCATGTATAAAAAATAAAACAAAATAAAACAAAATGCCAGGTGTGAAACTGTGTTAGATATTGACAAACTCCATCAATTCCATATAAAAATACAAATCCTGTATGGGGGTCCCGAATCAGAACGATACTGTAGGAATTGACACGACAGTAAGAACTAACGACTGTGTTCGTTACACGGATGAAAAAAGAATAGCTTTCTTACAGTGTGTCAATTATACATAGGTTGGGGCCCACCAGCTGGAGTTACTAGGTGAACTACTAATTAGATGCACGTAAAAAGATCATGGTATAGAGTGGCAGTGACTGACAAACTTATCTGCAGATTAGGTCACCGCACCTGACTTTTTCAGAAATGCCATGATGGGACTGACTAACACTTTCATATTATAAGCACCTTCTCATATTCACTTCATCTCATAAATTCGCTGTGCTACAGGGAATAGAATGTTCAATCTTTCCAACCCATAAATATATAAACCATCAAACACATGGATTCATCACCTGTATATATAATGGAGACGGGCCTTAATTATGCCGGGATTTGCACAGTAAATACAGGTTTACCTTATGATTTGCATTGCTTTAAGCTGGTGAAATGCAGGAGTTGCCGCCCGTATACACCCGGTGTATGTTTTGTAAGCCGGGAAGTAACATGGGTCATAGTTTTGAGGAGGACATCCTCAAACTAGGTCCCCCGCTATTCTCCAGGGATGCCCAATAGTCCCTATCAGTAATCTCTCAAAAATTATAATAATTAGGTACTTCACTTGTGGATTCATGCATTTCACAACTGTAGTATCTACCAACCATAAATCGAAGCTCTCTTATTGCATATTTTAGGTGTCTATCAACAACAGAAATAAAAAGGAGGTGCCAACATAGGCAACTCATGCATGTCGAACTTTTGTGGCTAGAGCAATGAATATAGCAAAAATTTAAGTATGGGTCAGCAGAGGGATATTTGTTCATAACCGTCATAATCTCAAGTGACTAACAAGCAAATAAATATTACCCATGCGCCAAGGCCCAAGCGTGTCTCTACAAATTAAACGCAGGGTAGTACACTATAGCTCCATCTATCTCTCCTAATTGAATTCGTTCGACTTGACTTATGTGACAGCTTCAATCGTCCTAAATCAAACACCAATTGGCTCGTAAGTTATCATTGACCAGAATATTTATCTGGGATAGCTTTTGGAGAGGGAGGAGTAGGGCTTAGAGTGTTTTCAGGATGGGGGTGGGGAGGGGGGTGCTGTACAGGTATATTTCCCTCTACTGGCTCTACCTAGCCATGAAATAAAGAAATGTAAGTCTTGTCCAGAGAGTTCAATCCAACCTAGCACCCCTGCCTTGTACTTTAAGTTTCTGGTTATGCCTAGGGGCAGGCCCCTAGCCAGCCTTGTTCTGAGTCGAGGGGGGCAATGCAATTTTTCCTGGTTGGGGAATCTCTTTCCCGGGTTCCCCCCAGCCTACGGAAGTGATTTAGAGCGGAAGGGGAAGGGGGGGTAAGTGGACTTATTGGTTTGTATTTCCACTACCTTCCCGTTTTTTCCCCCTTCCCTCCTCCTTCATTTCCTAAACCTCCCCTTTTTTACTCCTTCAATTCCATTTTTAAGTCTTTGATTTCCCTCTTCAATATTTTGACATGGGGGGGGGGGGGGGGGGGGGGGGGGGGGGGGGGGGGCAACTTCCCCCTTCCCCTCCACTGCTATGCCACTGCCTAGGGGGAGCCATATCATGAAGAGAAGTATGTTGGGCATCAACATTTTTATACAAGACACGGAAACAAAAGGCCAGTTTCTCTCCCGTTGTTTTCTGAAGGAGCTGGGTCAGCACCAGGCATGACTCACACCAACCTGTCCAAGAGATGGAGGGGGGAAGGGGTAAGGTGGGAGCGGCAGTTGACAGATAGAAAAGGTCAGTGAGACACATGTAGGGAGAGAAACACCTTCTATTTATTATGGATGCCCTATTTCGCATTTGTGAGGCCCGGATTGGTCACCCTTACTCCAATTTGGTCCCTTCTATTCCAATGTCCCATGATTGGGTCACCTTCTACTCACAAAGATTGGTCACCCTTGGCTCCATTCCAATAATTGGTCACCCTCCTTACCCCCTATGATTGTGTTACACTATAGTCCAATGTCGGTCACCCTCTACTTCAAGATTGTTATCTTATACTTCCACGATAGGTTTCTCTCTACTCCAATGATTGGTCACCCTCTACTTTCCAGTGATTAGTTACCCTCTACTCCAATGATTGGTTACCTTCTACTCTTGTCACCCTTCACTCCAATGATTGGTTCCCCTCTTACTCCCATGATTGGTCACCCTTTTTCTCCAATGATTTGGTCCCCTCCACTCCAATGAATTTTTTGGGGTCACCCTCTACTTCAATGATTGGTTACCTCCACTCCATGATTCGTCACCTCTTCTTCAATGACTGGTCCCCTCCACTCATGCTTGGTCACCCTTTAATCCAA